>OZ017740.1:123571095-124771095 GCA_963969285.1 Odontomyia ornata
GAAGGAAAGAGGAGGCATCTACGTTAGATCAGGGGTTTCAGACAGTATTAACAAAGGCAGCCAAGAAAGCCGCCAAAAAAGCGTACAAAATGTCCCATAAAGTGAAGTTCTTACAGATAAAAATAGTAACTGCTGCGAGGTAGAAGAGAAAAAAGTCACGACGAAGATCCCGGCAGCAGGCACTGATAGCGAAACCCAAGATTGGTCGATCCTACGCAGATGTGTTGCTGGAGATCAGGGGAGGTGTAAAGCCCGAAGAAGCCAAAACTGCCATTAAAGCAGTGCGACCAACCCAGTCTGGCTATATACTGATCGAATTTGGAACAGAGGCCAATAATAAAGAAGCATTCTGCGATGCAGTCAAGAAAGTTCTCGGTAAAAGAACAACTGTAGCCTCACTCGAGCCCATGGCAACGATCAAAATCAGCATGACTAACACCAGAAAACAATAGGCGACAACGCATGGCCATCATCGATCTGACTGAGAACTACGCCGAACAACTCAGTAAAGGAAAAGTAAGAATAGAGTGGGTCATCTGTAGGGTACGGAAAAGAGCAATACCTCTTCAATGCTTTATGTGCCTTCTTTATGGGCATACTGCACAGGGATGAATGGGACCTGACATGAGTTCCCTATAGTACAAATGTGACATGGGACATAAAAGAATGTACGAGAATGTACCGCATCCTTTGTAATGATGCTGATGCACAACCGGATTTGAAGCACGTCTTAGGATCAGGAAAGTGTTGGGTTTTCCAGGAAGCCCTAGCCAAGGTAAAAGTACAACTTCGATGACCCGTATCCTGCAGGTAAACCTACACCACAGTACAACTACCCAAAAGCTGCTTGAACAGTTTGCGAGGGACATGAAAGCCAATTTTTTTCTGCTGAATGAGCAACACCACGACAAGAGTTCGTTACCAGGTTGCCCTGCCGAAACTGGTACGCCGCCATCAACAGTACTGATTTTCTAGTGGAGAGCTTTGGACGGAAGGATGGTTTGGTGGGGGTTCGGTGTTCTGAGACTACATTTTTAAGGTGTATCTAACGCTGAACGAACCGATATGAACTTACCAAGCCAAGCTTAACGTTTTGGAGGACGCTGTCTCGAACGCAGATGGCCACGTCCTCGTTGAGATAGACTTCAACGCTAAAGCAATCGAATGGGGCATACCTTAAACTGATCTGCGGAACTCTCATTGTGCTGAACACCGGCAATACACCGAGTTTCCGCCGTGTAGGCTGTGAAGGAACTATTCTCGACCTGACATTCGCCCCGGAGTGCCTAGTACGGAGGGTAAAAAATTGTAGAGCATTAGAGGGCTACTCAACCAGCGATCATCAGTACATTCTGTTTGAGATCCGTGATGCTGTCTCCCAACGCCCTTGCTCTCGACTTTCCACTACTGGGTGGAACATTGGGAGGATGGACGTCGAGAGGTTCGTCGAGCTGCTCACGGCAGGTGCGCCGTTGCTGGAAGATTCGCAGGGGCCTAAAGAGCTAGCAGCTCAAGACGCGGTGAACTCAATTATGAGCATCATCACGTCTGCTTGTAGTGCTTCTGTACCCCGTTGGAGACCCTGGCACGGCAAGCCTCCAGTGTACTGCCGAGAAACTGAAATCGCTGAAAAGCGAAGGGAGTGTCATCAGCTTCGACGTGAAGCTCAACTGGTACGGAACCACGACGAGGCATGCAACTAGCATATAAGTCGGCCGGCAAATGCCTTCGCAGAATGATTAACAGCAGTAAGGCTCGTTGCTGGCAAGATCTAGTGGACAATGTGAACAGGGATCCATGGGGCCTTGGCCACAAGCTACTTATGCGGAAGCTTGGTGCCCTACACAAGCCCTGCATATATAAAGCAGAAAAGATGGATGAGATTGTCAGGATACTTTTCCCTGCACATCCAGTTGTTGGAAATCAATTGTGTCAATAATACTTTATTTTCATTATATCACATTCATTACATATTGTGTGGTCAAACCTTAAGTTTACCACATCGAAGCAACTGTCACTTTGCATTCACTTATTAAATAAATTCAATTTCTTATAAGATTTCATTCATATCAGCCGTCAAAAACGAGGTCGATGCCCGTAAGATTGAATGTAAAGCTTAGTGTAGAGCACATTAACGTATAGATTTACACTAAATTGATGTAAAAAGGGTGGAGTGATCAATAAAAAGTTTAGCACAGACAAGCACTTACAGGAGAAAATTAACCTGAATATAATTCTTAGTTACAAAAACATATTGAGTTCGCATAAATAGAATATATTAGAATAATTCTGTCACTTCTAAGCATGGTGATCGCCATCACCCGTATGTCTAATGTGTGATGGTCTGATGAGACTTACACATGTCGAAACCACCTTCTTCTAGCATTTTTCTTCTCTTCTTTTGACTCGAGACTTCTTACGGAGTAAGCAATTCACTTTCGTGAAAACGCCATCTGGGTACTGTGGGCTAATACACCTGAGTTTTCCCGCCCATTGATTGTTGATCTTACTCCTGAAGTATGAACGAATTAACTTCCGGACATTCTTCAGGTGTCAACGAGGGATGGTTGTAGTCCAAAAACCGCCGATTAATCCTGTGATGCGTGTCAGAAGAAGGCTGTTCAATCTTTTTATCCTGGCGATGGTTGGTGTTTCATATCCTTCCATATTGTTTCGATATTTAATTTTGGGAACTACTTTCTCAATCGCTTCTAACGTCACCTTCTCTAACTTCTACAAATAGAAATCTATTTCATCCTTAGTTAGATTCCTGTCATTAGGAACCATTGAGCGAGAGTTGCCATCATCAGAACGAGGACATTACTTCTGTTAATCCCGATCAAACATATTTTGAAACTTTCCCCAATCCGTTTTATTTTTAAATCCAACCGATGATTTTCATGTTGAATTGGAATGAGGAAGACATCATTCCTTTTATGATTGATGTCCATTACGATTGCTTTATGGTTGCTATCGTAAGCCTGCAGATTCCAGTGAATACCATTAAAGCTGAATTCATCTTGCTTCATTAATGCAGATCTCCAAATATGAATTTGTCCTGTGGTATGTTAGGAACTCCGACCCATATAGATTGCACCTGTATTTAATTTGGTTCTCTGTTATCCACGATTTCAGGAATACACCTCTTGTATTATTGTTGGCGTTCAGCCATGATGTATTCTACGCATTCAGGTCACCGGCAAGGATATAATTACGCAGCCTGTTTAATTCGAGTATTTCAAACAAGGAATTGATCTCCTCCTTGCACTTGAGAGCATTTCGACCAGTTGCCTAGGCAGAGATAACGAAGAGCTTACCCCCACCAGGCAGTGACATTTTGATACCGGACACTTCCAAAGTTGGCAATGAACTATCTCATCGATAACGACTGGAGAATATGGTCTGTAGTATAAATCTATTCATACGTTCGACTTGCGTCCCTCATCGACGCATACATAAAATTACTTGGGTATCAGCAGATGGCAACATAAACAACCAGATCGACCATGTTCTGATCTAACAACGTTGGGCCTCGAGCATACTTAACGTCTACACATACCGAAGAGCAAATTGTTACTCAGATCATTACTTGATCAAATTAACCTATCGATGTCGTATGTCAAAGGCGTATTCATCAAAGACCAGGCCACTATAAAAATTTGACATCGAAAGGCTCCCAACGGTGTCTGTGACAAAAAGTTTCACGGAGACCCTCGACAAACAGCTGACTCACAACTTATCAGACGCATACCTGAAAACAAGCAACGAGCTCTGTATGGAAGTGATAGCGGCTATTAAGACCGTGGTAAAACAGACGATCGGACATCAAGCCCGGCACAAAAGAAATGATTGGTTCGATGATGAGTGCCAGAATGCGTTGACAAAAAGAATCAGGCGCATAAAGACTACTACGTAGGTAGGAAAACCAGGACGAAGAGGGAACACTATGAAAATCTCAGAAGAGTAGCGAATAAGATAATTAGAATTAAGAAAAGAAAATTCTATGACGACCAATTGAGGAGTATATATGTAAGTCTAGCGAGCAACAACACAAGACCAGCATACAAAGTAGTGAAAAGCCTGAATGTGGTTATCAGCCCAAAACCACGCTCTGTCGTGATGACATCGGCAATACTCGTTTTATCGTGGATGAACACAATATTAAGGAAAGATGGGTATTATCTTTCAAGAACCTCCTTAATCGTCCGCCCAGCTCCAGAACATCGGAGCCTATAGATGCTTCCGGAGAGCTTCCATTGGTCCCACCAACTCTGAATGAAATTTGCTATGCCATCAAACCCCATCCCCCCCCAAAAAAAAACAAATAAAGCGCCGGGCATCGATGAGATTCCTGTGGAGCTCATCAATTATGGTGGCAGCAGTATTCAGAAAGCTATTCACAAAGTCATCCAGCATATTTGGCAACAAAAACCGAAATAGTGGAGCCAATCAATTATATTCCCTATCCACAAAAAAGCTGACCGTGCGAGAACTATAGAGGCATATTACTACTTTGTACGGCGAACAACATATTTGCAAAGGTATTAGAAAATAAAATTGGATCATACGCAAATAGTATTATCGGGGAGTATCAAGGTGGGTTTTAGAGCAGGGACATAGAAAATAGACCAATTGTTCACTGTCAAGCAGGTACTTGAAAAATGCTGTGGGTTCAACATAGACGTACACCAAATTTTCGTTGACTTTGAGCAAGCATACGACAGTATTGATCGTAACGTACTCTACCAAATAATGCTTTGCTTAGGCATCCCAGCCAAATTAGTCCGACTTACCAAAATGACAATCACGTCGACGACCTCCCAAGTCCGCATCAATAACCAATTTACCTCAAATATTGGACTAAAGCAGAGAGCTGGGCTGGCCCCATTGCTATTCAATTTGGCTCTGGAGGACGGCATCTGAAAGCTACTTGTTGATACACGAGGTACATTCTTATACAAGTTGAGCCAAGTAGTAGCCTATGCGGGCGACATCAATATGTTGCCATGATCATTCACAACTGCCAAAGAACTCTTCCCGAAACTCAACAGCGAAGCAAAGCTAGTAGGGCTACAAATCAGAATTAAACACAGCTCATGACGCAGTCGGGGAAGAATACCTCAAATTCCCAAAACATCACACTTGGCGAATACAGTATCGAAAATGTGAGCGAATTCGTGTTGTTAGGCGCCAAAATAACGAGAAACGCGAATGAAAGAGACAAAATATGCCGAAGAATACAGCTCGAAAATAAAATATTTTACTCAGTTTTGACGATCTTGAAGTCCAGCTGCATACACAGGAAAACAAAGCTCAAAGTATGCAAATCTGTGATAAGACCTGTGTTGGGTGTGGAACATGGACCTGAACCCAAGCACTCGCAAATATAATGAACAACTTTGAGCGACGGGTCCTAAGGCGAATAATAGGAGCGAAGCTAGACGGTTAAATTTCGAATCATTTCCTCTGTGATAACTTCGATCCCGCGGATCGATATTCCGCAGAGATCTGTCACTCCTATATATAAATGTCCCAACCAGCTGATAAGGTTGGTTGACAGGTCTCTTTGATCGAACGCCACTGACTTCGACGGGTGAGGAGATAATCTAACAAAAAACCGAGCGATCGCTTGTGAAAAACGAACATCCAGTGCAAATTTTATTTAATTTGAGCCCAATATTGTTGTAATCTGAACGGAAAGGTCGTCGTAGTCAGAGACTAATAGGTTTCTTAGTAAAATCTCGAAAAAAAAAACAGTTTCCGGCCAATCTTATCGGGGACAGACGGCTATCAAGTCAAAGGTGAAGATTTCTAAAATAAAAGGTGGTCCAAACATAATGCACGTTAATTGTGAGTCACACCTTAACGTCAAGTTTTTCGCCCAATTTAATTGACATTTATTTGTTTGATAAATTCAACCATGGAGAGGTACACAATTGAGCAGCGCGTTAAGGTTGTTGAAGGCTTTTACAAAAATGGACGATCAAATCAAAATGCATTTCGTGCACTTCGTGGTTTTTTTGGTCAACATAATTGACCAAATATGTCCACAATCGGGAGAATTGTGGGCAAATTTCAGCAAACCCGCTCTGTAGGAAATGTGAAATCACCTTTGCATGCTCGCCCAGTTCGTTCTGCGGAAAACATTGCTGTTGTTCGCGATAGAGTGGCTAAAGAGCCGTCAACCTCGACGCGTCGTCGTACCCGAAAATTGAACATCTCACGAACACCACTGATGCGAATTTTGAATAAAGATTTGAATTTACACGCTTACAAGGTTCAATTGACAAGAGCTGAAGCGTACTGACCATTTCAAGCGTCGGCAATACGCCGAATGGTTGGTTGAACAGACAGAAGGGAATGGTCACTTTACAAAGAAAATCATTTTCAGCGACAAGGCACACTTTCACCTCAGTGGATTCGTTAACAAGCAGAATTGCCGCATTTGGGCAAATGAGAATCCACGAGTGATTGTTGAAAAGCCGATGCATCCACAAGAGTGACTGTTTGCTGCGGTTTATGGGCTGGCGGCGTCATCGGGCCGTACTTCTTCGAAAATGAGAGCGAGATGATAACGGATTTCTTGTGGCCAGAAATTGAGGTTATGGACTACATGTGGTTCCCACAGGATGGTGCCACTTGCCACACAGCCAACGAAACAATGGCTCTTTTGCGCGAGAAATTCAATGGCCGTGTTATCTCGAGTTGTGGCGATGTAAATTGGCCGTCACGATCATGTGATTTGACACCGTTGGACTTCTTTCTTTGGGGATATTTAAAAGAAAAAGTGTACGTCAATAAGCTAGGAACAATCCAAGAGCTAAAGGATGAGATAATTCAGCGCATTAACGACATTGAACCTCAATTATGTCTCAGATACATTGAAAATATGGACCATCGGATAGAAGTATGCCACCGTAGCCGTGGCGAGCATTTGGGCGATATTTTGTTTCAAACATAATTGTCATAGATCCTTCTATTATAATAAATAAATATTAATATAATTCTCTGACAAATTTTTGTTTTATTTACAATGAACATAGTGAGTTTTGGTTGGGCCACCTTTTATAGAAGTGTGCGCCTAGCAACTACAACTAATGTGAAAACAATTGAAATTAGAGTGAACGTTCTTTGAATAATTAATCAAGAGTTCACACAAACCGTATCGAGTGATTTAGTGTAGCAACCAGCTTAGTAGGTCGCAACTACCAGTTTCTGTGCACCAGCGAAGCTTTCACACACTCGGCCAACTGGACTGAGTCATTTCGAATATTTTCAAGTGAAGCATAAAACCCTTTGCAACAGTTAGTCGAGGTAAGTCTTCTAGAGATGCTGATTAAATTGCAAAACCAAAACTTTCTGCATAAAATTCCCAGCAAATCATTTAATAGCACGTCCAGCATAATTTGTCTTTTTACAATCGCGCCGCATAGTTTCGAGGCAAAGCCACTCAATATCGACACGACAGCGCCAGTTGGAATGTACCACAAAAGCTGCCGTCACTACAATACCTTACAAGATCTGAATGTAGTCACAAATTCATAAGAAATTTCGCGAGATAATTGAATGCGAATCAATCACTAAAAGCAAACAAGAGGAAAATCCAAAGTTCGAATTCTGATGCGGAGTGGAAACTATACAAGAGGTTTTTGGGACGTTTCCAACATTTTGTACAATCGAGGAACCTCAGATTTGGACATTTGTTCAGTGAAAATAATAACTATCTTTATCCTTGAATAAGTGTTGAGTGCATTTAACTTTTCTACGAATATTAAAACAGTGTACTCCGATAAAGATAGGTGTAAATTGCATGACATTTTCCGACGCGTAACCCTTAAGGTATAAACATAACCTTCAATTGATTTCCAAAGTGCAACAGGAGGCTACAAATATCTTTAATAAAGCTACAAAGAAACCTTCCAACCACTAATTTCTGCTTTCGCGGACGATGCAAAAAATCAAGAAGATCTATATACGAAAGATTCGCAAATCAATGCGCAGCAGAAAAATATCGAGCAAGCACAAGGAACAGTCGACATATGTCAAGAACTTCTTCCATGAATCCGGGAATGCGAGGGGAGAAATCCGAGATTGTCCAAGTAATAGCTCCTTATGAGGCTACGAGCACCGAAAAATTATCATTGCAAGCCGGACGTAGTAGTGGAGGCCACACTCCGTTTCAGATAGGCAAAATTGAAGTGACAGAGACGATTTTAGTTAAAATTATTGCATTCTACCCATACACAGCGCAAAAAGACGATGAGTTACCATTCGATAAAGATGACATGATGTGTGCCTGGTCGTGATGACCCAGAATGATGGCCTGGGGAACCAAATGGAATAACCGGCTTATTTTTAAGCAACTATGTGAAGCCTTTGTTTTTTCTGGTAAGAAAATTGGCAAAAAAAACAAAAATTAGTTTTCCATTCCGTTTTCAGTATATTCACTTAGAATGCGATGTTATTTTTTTTCTTTTTCTCGTTTTGTTTTTTATTTTGGCTCGACATACAAACAAACATTCATATGCACATATATCTCGGTCCAGTTAATTATTACAATTACAGTTATGAGCGCCTATTTTTTCAGCGATTGTCGTAAAAATCATTACACCTCCGAATGTTGAATTCGGACTTTCATTTCGTCGTTTTCTTTGGTATATCTTTCCAGTTCTTAATAGCGTAATACACTTCTCATGTTCAAAACTATTTTGTTAGTTTTTTCTTTTGATTATTTTTTTCCTTAATTGCATTTGAAATGCGGTGGAAAGCAGTCGGGCTCCTCCATGCCCCGGTGAAAAAAAAAATTTTCTTCTTTTTCGAACTTCTTAAAACTTCTCCGCAAGTATAATCCAGATATTCGATAAATTGTTCGAATAATTCGACGATGTAATAAGTTTTAAAAAATTAATTTCGAATTGACTTTTAAAATATTATTGATAGGAGCTTTTAAAAACACGTCTGTTTGCAAGGAATGCTTGATGTAGAATCGCAGTAACTTCCTTACTGTAGACCATTCAAGACCTTAAAATCGCCCATCGTCGTCAGACTTCCATCAGTTACAAGAAACTATTTTCCATACAATGTATTACACATCATGGCATAGTGTCTGGGGAACTTGTTCTGAAGCAGCTTATCGAAGGCTTTTTAGGGTTTTGTACTAAAATACAAAACCCTATTGCAATCACGACCTGTGTCCGTCCGTCCGTATGTCACAGCACTTTTTCTCCGAAAGTATAGAGGCTACAGCCATGAAACTTTGTGGAAAAGTCAGAAATGGTGACTTCTTGAAAGCTCAAGGGTGAAAAAATTTTTCAAAGGGGTTTAAGGGGGGTCTCCCCATATAGGGAGGTGACCCCACATTAAAAATTTTCACCATTGGTAGTCGAGTAGGGTGTCATTGGAAAGGTCTTAAAACAAGTCTTAAATTTGCCTTATAAGTACCGAGGGGGGCAGGGGAAGGGGAAATGTACGAACTTTTCGCGTACCCCCCTCGCGATTGGACACCTTCCATCCGAAAAATCTGAAAAAAATCATGAATGTAGGCCTTAATGCGTACAACAACAACAAATACATGAGAAGTCGAAATTCACTCAACTTTGTTAGTAATAGTATGATTTATCGATTTTATGTTTTCTTGAATAAAATATAAACGGTACCCTTAAATTCAATAAAATTTTGCAAACAGATGACTATTTATAGAATTGATCTTTTCTGAAAGTTTCATGAAGATCGAATAGTATTTGACGAAGTTGTAGCGATTTGAATTTTCCTGTATTACTATGGAAACATATGGCTATGGAGCCATATGCGCTTTTTACCGACTTAGACACTACAGCTTTGCTAGGATTTGCATGAAAATTGCAGGAATGATAGGTATCATGAAGATACAATACAATTGAAACAAGTCGAAGAGGCAGGAGAGAGCTCCTAGCAAAAGGGCTTTGTAACCATTCTAGGATTCGAAAAAATAGCCCATGAAACGATGATTACAGTACAGAGAAGTGGCCCCTGGAAAACAATTTCATGAAAGGTAGCCGATATGAGTATCAACTGAAAGTTCTCTATGAGAGCTTTTCAAAACAGTTCTTAAACTGACCGTTTTTGCTACAGTGGGGGCACAGGGGGGGGAAATACATGAAAAATGTGTTTCCTCCCTCGCGAATGGACACCCGTGATCTAAAAAATCTGAAAAAATTATCAAGGGAGATATTTATGGGTATAACTCTAACAAATACCTCAGAAGTCAAAACTCTTTCAACTTTGTTAATAATAGTATGATCCTCGAATTTCACATTTTCTCCAATAAAATCGTCTTTGACATGTTTCTTGATTTTATTCGTTGCTGGTTACTGCATTTTGTAAGTTGAGTACAAAACCCTTCTGACATGAGCATAGGTCTGTCTACCCAACTTGTTTCATATTAATGAGACACGTTCCAACATATTTTCTTGGACTTTTTCCAATGTTGCTGTTGAACAATATGCAATAATTTCTAATACCAACCTCAGGCAAATGTCGCAGCACTATATTGAGAGTACCGTCAATACCACATGATTTCTTGTTGTTTATCCTGCCAAATATGAAACGCAAGTCTTCATAGCTGACAAAATAATCAAGAAGATTTTCGCTCGGTATGAGATGGAGGGTCAATGTTTCATTGAAATGAAAAATGGATTCGCCGTTCAGGCTTGATTTGGAATCAGAAACTTTTGCTTCAACGACTTTTGAAAGTATTTGGCTCCGTCTTTCAGGGTTTGATTGGATGCATGGTCAATTTGTATCCGGAGTCGTATTATTAATTTGGATACCAGCCATATCTAGAAGATCTATCTCACTACTAGTGACTTTAAGATTCGACACATTGATTTGAGACGAAATATGCTATTGATTTCTGTGAACACACCGTTTGGATCTTGTGGGCTAATACCCCGCAGTTTCTCTGCCCATTGGTTGCTGACTTCACTCCTGTAGTATGAATGGATTATGTTCCGAACATTCTTAAGGTGTAATTTCAACAAGAGCAATGAGGGATGGTTGTAGTCCAAAAATTGCCGATACATATTGTTCACGCGTGTGAGAAGGCTTTTCAATCTTTTCAACCTTGTGATGGTCGGTGTTTCATATCCTTCCATATTGTTTCGATGTTTACTTCTCGGAACTACTTTATCAATAGCTTCCAATGTCAGCTTCTCTAACTTTGATAGAGATCTTTTTCATTGTAAGTTAGATTCTTGTCATTAGGAAACATTGGGCAAGAGGTACTGTCGTTAGAAGGTGGACATTGCTTCCGATGTTCCCGATTAAACTTAGTGTGAAACTTTTCCCGATCTGTTTTTTTTGGAATTAAGTCGATGACTTTCACCTCGAACTGGAATGAGAAAGACATCATTCCTGTGATGATTTACTTCCATCACAATGGCAAAATATTCGCTGTCATAAGGAAGCAACTGCAGTTTCCGTTGAGGACTATTAAAGTTGAATTCAAGTCTTGCGTCAGCAATGCAAAGGTCTAAATTGAGTTTGTCCTAGGGTATGTTGAGAACTCCGACCCATATAGATCGCACCTGTATTCAATTTGATTCTGTTATACACGGTTTCAGGAATACCATATTGGATTATTGTTTGCGATCACCCATGTTTGCTGAGTGTAAGATTACTGGCAAGAGTATAATATCTATGCAGCCTGTTCAATCCGAACATTTCAAATAATCGAGCTCCTCCATGAATTTGAGAATTTTTCTTCCCAGTGCATAGGACGAAATGACGAAGGGGTTATCCCCACCTGACAGTGAAATTTTTATGGACACTAAGTTTTTGATTCGAATTTATCAATATGTTAGAAACGATAGGGTCTTCTAACTAATATGCCGGTATCACCTACTCCATCACCTTTTACCAAATCGTTTCTTATGAATTCAAAATCTTTGAACATCATTGAGTGCCATGGATTTAGGTGGGTTTCAGTGAGTAAACAATGAATTGAAGAAAATAGTCACGTCGATATAGGGTAATAATGGAGTTGACGTCGATCGCGATGAGACGAAGCCAATCCATGGGAATGTGGCTGAATGGTGAGTAATTTTGGGATATTTGAAAGATCTAAGGGTGAAAAACACAGTTAATATTTTAATCTTGTGATTCTTTCCGATAAAGAATTAAGTTGATGGTAGATTTTAAGTCTCCGTATAGTGGTTAGATCATTCGCTACATAAGCCGAAGGTCCTTGGTTCGAATCCCGTCGGTGACAACGAGATTGTTCAGTTATGGTACGTACTGGTTTAAAATCAGAATGTATTGCAGCTAAGTGGACGGATAAACGGCCAGAGCGTGGTACTGACCATATCACCTTCTCGAGTGCCAATGTAAATGATCAAGAGAATGAGATACTATCTCTAAGCGAAGGCCCGAACGGGGCTGTGATGCCAATTTAAAGCAATAAATATTTTAAGAAGCAGCTCATTTTTGCTACTTGCATTATTCACAGTATTGTCTGCTGTTCCTCTAGCAACCAGGGCTAATGATACTCTGGACTTGATGGAGCTAGAATGTATCATACCGCAGTGTGCATGTTTTTTTCCGCATGAGTTTAATTTTTGCATCCTGATATCGGGGGCATCCTCGATGTGATGGCGGGTGAACATAAACACTGCAGTTGACACAGTATAATCTTTCTTCTGGCTCCGTCTTAGCCAATTTGCACTTACCGGTTCATTTGGTTCACAATCATTTAATATCTATCAGTTTGCGTTTATAATCTACAAAGCCATTGTACTAAGACCCAAAAATTATTTTTCTTGACAATCAATTAGAAAAAGACTGCTCCAGCAATGCAAATGCTTTATCATTCAAGAAATAGTCCACTCATTGAGAATTTCATTCAATGTTTAAATCAAAACAACTTCTCCCATCCCAACTCAGCTGCTTCCTGCGAAATTTGTATGAATCATTCGTGCTAAGCCCACACTTCCCTCATTCACATATTGACTTATTGTGCAGATAATCGCTAAGTTCATAGCAAGCAGCAAACAATTAATAATCGCAATGATTTATCTAGGAGGAAGTGCATAGCAAAAAATCGATAAAAACCAAACCCAAGCACAATTCGCCAGATTGAATTGCAATCTCTACGTACGTGTATGTGAGCGAGCGTCAAAGTCAGGTTTATGGGCCAGCGCAACAAAAACTTCCCAGCTCCCTGCACATGTTTACACACATATCAGAAATTCAGAATAAATTAAAAAACTTATTTCGAACTGATAATCATGCTATCAGCTGCTTGGCATCAAACGAAACTTTATCTTTAGCCGGGAACAGTTCGGTCAGTCAAAACCCGTTGTATCGCCTATTCCCAATGTGATAATGACTTTTGAGTTGAAATATGGCCGCCATCCACACTACTCCATTTAAACAACACACACACACGACTACAGCATTCTGACATTTCCCATTGCGTCGCGATTGCATATTCATGTGGTTACACGTCAAAGGCTTTGCGCGCACACACTACAAACACCCAGGGCGACTAGCCGAGCAGCCGAGTTCGCCCATTTCCACAAAAAAACTCTACTTTTCCGGGGCTCCAATAAGAAACCCGCTGCCACCTTCACAAATTTCATCCACGCCAAATTCAAATCGGCAATCTTCCACACCAAATACTAGCGATTGTTATACTCACTTTTCTTTCTAAATACCGTATGGAATGGAAAATATGTCCGTCGCCTTCAATGACCGCTATCGCCGCCACCGACAAGGCACAATCGTTTTTCGCGTTCGTTTTGCTTTTCACCTAACGTCAATTTCCTGTTTACAGTTTACTTTTTCCACTTTAACGGTGCCAGACTTTTCACTGAACCGTTTAACACTGCAAGGGCACACCTGGGATAATATTTACATATGAAGCACTTTTTGGAAAGGAATTTCCGGGGAACAAAACCAGAAGCTAAAAACACCGAGTAACGACCAGTGATACAACACGAACAATATGATTGTGGTGGCTGATACAACTCGAACAAATATCAATGCTGCCATAATTGAATTTCCCATTTTGAACGAAACCGACGAAACCATATATCGGGCAATGATTTTGAAATAGCGCCAAATTAATTTGAATTACGTTACATAAGGAATTTATCATTCTGCAACCTTATTCATTGTTTAATCGCTAAAAATCGCAGATCGTTATAATAAAATGCAATGAAAATTTTACAATAGTATTTAAAATACAATAAAAATGATAAATACAATATTTAGAGTTTTGAGGATGGAGAGATTTGATAACTTTTGATTTGAACAGGAGCTTGGTGTGGTAGGTAAGTAATAGGAAGTAATAGTCTAGAAGATCTGTTGATTGGCTCATTGTCTACGTAACTAGTCATGCGTCTACTAATTGTAAGCATGAGAGAGTGTCTTGCACTTCTAACAAGCTCATTCAAGCGGATTTTATCGCAGTTAAATTCCACAATAATTGTTTTTTAGTTGCATGGCGGACCCAGTTTATGATAAGATTTGGATGCGTGCTGCATGCAGAATTCAACACCAAAAATCAACAGAAGACAAACTCTTCCAACAAATGATTGAATTGCGAAAATTAAGTCAAGAATAGTTAAGACAAATGTAATACATCTACGTTGGCGGGCAAACCTTCATATGCTGAAATTATTAAAAATTCTAATTCTCCACCAATTGAATATGTAACAAATACAACGTCACAAAAAGGGATCATAGTTCAGCGGCTAAAACGTGTGAGCTCAAAAAATGTTCTTTGTTCCACAAACAAGCAGTCGGATTACCGAATCTTTTTCATGCAGAAAGCTCCGAATAACTGTCATGCAGCTAAAATCCAAAAGATTATTGAAAATGGTCTTTTATTAAAAGACTGCAAGGTTGAAGTGCTACCACAGCAGAGCAAACGAAAGCGTTGCTTCAAGGTTTTCATTCTATCACGATATGCCTGGTTGTTCTCCAATATTATGAAAAAAAGCGGTAGCTACTCTTGGAATGGTATGGTATTCAAGAAGTGGAGAATGTAATGATTTTAAAATTTCGTGCGAACGCGGAACCGACCTTTCATCGGTTCTAGATGTTAAGTCTGAGTATTGCCAACGGATGGTACCAACCGGTCAACCAATCCGTGCACCGTAACCCATTCACGCGGTGGCTGCTTGTCGGCCAGCTAGATCGGAGAGGATTTCGGTCGCGGGTCTCCGAATGGGTTACGCTCATTTACATATTTCAGCCACCTATACACGCCCGTTTTCAAACGCCTTACAAAACAAAACCATACGGAGGGGAAAACTGTTCTACGTTACTCCGTATTTCTTCCTATAACCAGTCAAAAGAACAAAATCTAATTTTTATTTCGCGTTCCCGAATTGCCGACGCGGTACCGAAAAGTATACTACGTTAACTCATCCCGACGAAAGCTACTCTAATGAAACGGCAAAACAACAAAGGTACCGCGTACCGCGCGCAACGCGAAACCGACTTCAGCGGATTTTCTCAAACCCTACCCTCGCGACGGCATACTTACCCTGCACCTCATTTCCCGCTGAAAAGCAGAACTACTGGAAAGGAAAGTCGTGTTTTTCGTTAGCAATTCATGTCATATAAATGTTTATTCATAAATATAAATATGATATTAAGAATTCTAAAGTATTAATGTAGTTTATTTAAAATTTATGATTTTTATATACAACTTGTACTGATTTGGTTGCATTTATTTTATTTATGTAATACATTTAAGTTTAATCTTATTGAAGATTCTTATTGTGAGTGAAGTGATTTTTGTAAGGCGTAAAAAGATGAAAGCTCAAAATTTAAAATGTTTAATCAGAAAACAAAGAAACAATCGTTAAAGCATATTGAAATGTTCATAGTGACAATTGGAATTTAATTATTTATTAATTTTTTTATAATTGCTTATTTTTTTTTCGAAATTATCAAAGAGCAGTTTGGCCATTTAGATAGTCGAGAAGATTAAATTAATTATGTTGGATAGATTTTCAGACCTATTTTGCTTTCTACATTAATTAATCAGGCCGATTTGTTTCCAAAGTACAATAGGGTTGTGATCAGTATGTTTTCATTCAAATGATTACAACGGTGCGGGAAGCAAATGGGAAGGATTTACTATACTAAATGGAAGGTTTATTTCGGGAAGGTTCCTTGAAGTTAATATTTGAAGTTTCTTAGTTAATTAAATTTTATTAATTTACAACAAAGTGTAACTATTCATTTCAAATGTGTATTTATGATTCAAACGTTTGAATGATTTATTTTATAGTTTAATAATCTGGATGCATTATGACAGACCGGAAAAGATATCACAAGGAGTGAAAGGTGCCAGGGAAAAGATTTAGTAAATTAAATCATGATTTAAAATATTTACTGGGTATTTCATGGGTTATTTGTGTTTTACGTAATTGAATGTAAGAAATAAATAATTCACTTATACCCATGACAAAATATTAAGAAAACTTTTCTTGCTTTGCGCAATCAGTTACAACCTTTATAAATGCGAATCAACGCTTCCTTAACTCATAAATAGATAAAAAAATTTATAAAAAAAATTTAATTAATTTTTCTTCTCCTGACTTTACTCGTTTGTTCAACTTCTAACGCAAAATTTTAAATGTTTGCGTTTCCTATTTCATTGTTTTTGTAAAAAGTACATTGATTTCGTATCGATAATCAGACAAAGTACAACAAAAAAATAATTCCTTTCAACAAGGAGTTTAACTTAAACGAAAAGCTTAACCTAAATTTACTCTTAAAGGCACATAGCAACATTGTAAAATTCTAATGGGAAAAGTGTAAACTTTGATCGCTTTTCATAGTTTTCAAAATATATATATATTTTTTTTATAAATTTCATAAACTGGAATGATCTAAGAACAATTCTCTAACTACGAAAAACATGAATATCCCTCCTGACAGTTACATTGGTAACAAAGCAAATCCTAATGTTCTAGTTAGCAATTCAATTCTCACAATATCAAAACAATAGTTTGTAATAAGTCATATTCAGGAATTTGGAGTCTAATTTTTCTAAGTATATTGTAAAAAATTAGTCTGGCTCTAAAACAAAATATATTACGCTTCTAAATTTTCCTGCTAATGTTTATCCTATAAATAAGTTAAGCAATAAAATATAGGTCTTATAATTCAAAAGTTGTTCTACAGCATTTTATTCATTTAATCAAAAAAATGTCCTTTTCTGTAGTCTTATATACGTATAAAGTCGCACGAATGTGTTTAAGAACAATTTACTTAGTTTTTCTTACTTAAAGGATTATGTAACAGTCGGAGGCACAAGCAGATAAACAAAAATTACTGACGACGCTCATTCAGAGAAATTAGCAGAGCGGAACACAGCTTTGTAAGTTTTACTGTTAATAAATGCGACAGAAATGTCATTAGTGATCCTACTCCTCCCAAGATTATTTCGCTTACATAATAGCATATACTATGAAACGTCTCTTGTTGAAATTTATTTCAATTACTTTTATTAAATAACTTATTGTGCTTTCAATTTGGGATTTTGTGCTAAATGTGCTTTTGTTGTAATATTTTGCGAGAAAATTGGAATTCAGTTTCCTTGTAATGAATGACTTCTTTCAACCTCATTCTCACAAAGATAAATGCACAATATAGCTTAGGCTTTATCTTAATAGATTGAAAGTAAGTTTGAGGTTAGAGTAGAGGAAGGAGCACCAACTGACCACAAAGTGGGAAATCTATCGTGTCGCTTACTTACTTCACTTCTTCCGTTCCCATCTGTAATACGGGGCTCGGCTATTGATATTGGCAACAGAGGATTCTCAAGGAGTTCATCTTTACCGATTTTTCTGCAATTTGTGCGCTTTTCCCGCGCATCCTCGTTTTCAGTGTTTTCGCCACCACTACTGTTCTGATTGGTTGGAATTGTATTTTCTTGATTTTCATTCACCGACGCTGATGAGTTTCCATCTGGCTTCTCGTTTCCAATCTCGTCAACATCTCATTTCACCGGGACATCCTCCTGGGTGGCGGCCACTGCTTCCTTCCACATACATCCAGCTTGCGACGATGGCGACTGTGGTGGATGCATTTGGTTAGATTTGGTTATAGTTTGAATCGAACTGAACATCATACCTTGTGTCCGCATACAAACTTCCTGCTTCTGGAGTGGCTGCTTAACAAAATCGGCTGCGTAACGTAAGTTCACCGATTTTAGCAATATGCGTAAATAGCAACCGCGCGACTCACAACCACACTCTGCCGCCATGTGGCTGTCAATTTTTCCTTTTGACATCCCACGACAAAATTGACGTGGGATGTGCAACCGTCACAACCGACATGAGATGCCAAGCCACTTGGTGGCAAGGTGTGTTAGTGAGTCGCCAGCGGCGTCACAAGATTCATTACAAGAACCATCAACAGCTCAACATCACCTAGCACTACCTGTAATATACAAAAAGTACGTAATTCCACTAACGTTTCTTATTGTACTAACCATACTTTACCCATAATTTTATCTGAACCATCCTCAACACCTAACTCATTGGCAGGCACCGACGCTATTGCATCAGTAACACAAGACAACATTATCAATAGTAGCCTTTCACAAAATTTAACTAACTTAGAGGCGAAAACTTTGCAAAACGTTTCTAAATTGAATGTAACTCTTGCCATGACGGGAATATCTTCTAAACTGTTCGCACGTTAATTAAAAGACGACCGATCTTAATGAGTTCAGTTTATTGACTGACCTCTTTCTTAACACTATGTGTTACATTACGAATAATGTGTATGTATATACTATGGGACAGAGCGGGACAGAACGATACTCCACATCTCCCCCGTAAATTATTAATGTTAACATAACTTTAATTCATTTATTTTCTTTCCTCATAATATAAAGATCAATATAGAGTTATAATGTATTCATGGTATGTATATAAAAAGATGAAAATAATATTATATTTTGGTTTGAAACAATTACATAGCTACATATTAATTCATAAGTAATTTTTGATTAGTAAGTCAAACGGTCGGGTTGTCTTGATATTCTTCCTGACCTTGTCGTGTAGTGGCCTGTAGATGTTGTAGGTTGACATGTTGTTGGGATCATTTTTAATTCACTTCGAATATTTACCTTCATCTCCCCCTTCGAAGGTTTTGAACTTGAAGCTCCGAGCTCTCCTTCAGTTACTTCTTCGGGAATATATGGCACGTTCTTCCTGTGGGCGTTGTTAAGATAAAACACATTTCTTCGGTAAACCCCAGAATTGGTTTTTATATAGAAAGAACGGGGGGTATCAGCTTTGGCTGCAATGCGACCCCACTGATGTATATCTCTAATCCAGACAACGTCACCGATTTTAAAGTTTCTTCCGCTGCATACACCATGGCGTCTATCGTAGTTATTTGTTTGTTGTTGTCTTCGTTGTTCCTCATCCATTGTTATTTTGTCCATATTGGCTCATATCGTTCACTCGTCATCGGGATGGTTGATCGCATTTTCCGACCCATTAAAAGTTCTGCTGGACTGTAACCGTTATTAAGTGGTGTGGCTCGGTACTCAAATAGCGCTAATTCAGGATTTTCTTTATTTTTCTTTAAAAGCGATTTAACAATTTTAACCGCCGACTCAATGAATCCATTGCTTTGAGGGAAACGAGGGCTGGATGTAATGTGCTTAAATCCCCAGGAGTGTGCAAATTATCGAAACTCTGATGTGTGGACCGTTGCAAACTGGGGCCCGTTATCAGTTCTAACAATTTCCGGAATGCCAAATCTCACAAAAATCGATTTTAAGTGTGTGATGACGCATCTGGCAGTCTGTGATTCCAAATGTACTAACTCCGGGAACCTGGAAAAGTAGTCACTTATAACAAGAAACGTCTGTAATGATTTTATGTCTAAGTCTGAACGAAGAACCGACCTCTCATCGGTTCTAGACGTTAAGTCTAAGTAGTGCCGACGGATGGTACCAACCGGTCAACCAATCCGTGTACCGTAATCCATTCTCGCGGTGGCTGCTTGTCGGCCAGCTAGATCGGAGAGGATTTCGGTCGCGGGTCTCCAAATGGATTACGCTCATTTACAATCTTCAGCCACCAATACATGCCCGTTTTCAAACGCGTCACCAAAACAAAACCATACGGAGAGGAAACCTACTTTACGTTACTCGGTATTTCTTCATACAACCAGTCAAAGGACAAAGATCTAATCTTTACTTCGCGTTCCCGAATTTCCGACGCGGTACCGAAAAATATACTACGTTAACGTAAATCCGAAAAAAAACTACGCTAAAGAAAAATCAAAATCAACTAAGGTACCGCGCGCGACGCGAAACCGACCTCAGCGGACTTTCTCAAACCCTACCCTCGCGACGGTATACTTACCATGCACTCTATTTCCCGCTGAAAGAAAGGACCACTGGAAAGGAAAATCGTGTTTCGAGTTAGCAATTCATATTATTCTATTTCAAGTAAAATAAAATTTTTTCCATTACAAGTAAATTTCTTTCGTTTTTCACCTAATTTATAACATTTGGCATGTTAAGGGAGTGGAATAAAAACTAAAGAATTATAATATTCTTTTCTTTTTGAAATTGGATGATGAATTTTCACAACAATTGATACGTATCAATGTCAGTGTACGTTAAACATTCGATGAACCAAAATGAAAACATCGTTTTCATCAACAGCTCAACATCACCTAGCACTACCTGTAATATACAAAAAGTATGTAATTCCACTAACGTTTCTTATTGTACTAACCATACTTTACCCATAATTTTATCTGAACCATCCTCAACACCTAACTCATTGGCAGGCACCGACGCTATTGCATCAGTAACACAAGACAACATTATCAATAGTAGCCTTTCACAAAATTTAACTAACTTAGAGGCGAAAACTTTGCAAAACGTTTCTAAATTGAATGTAACTCTTGCCATGACGGGAATATCTTCTAAACTGTTCGCACGTTAATTAAAAGACGACCGATCTTAATGAGTTCAGTTTATTGACTGACCTCTTTCTTAACACTATGTGTTACATTACGAATAATGTGTATGTATATACTATGGGACAGAGCGGGACAGAACGATACTCCACATCTCCCCCGTAAATTATTAATGTTAACATAACTTTAATTCATTTATTTTCTTTCCTCATAATATAAAGATCAATATAGAGTTATAATGTATTCATGGTATGTATATAAAAAGATGAAAATAATATTATATTTTGGTTTGAAACAATTACATAGCTACATATTAATTCATAAGTAATTTTTGATTAGTAAGTCAAACGGTCGGGTTGTCTTGATATTCTTCCTGACCTTGTCGTGTAGTGGCCTGTAGATGTTGTAGGTTGACATGTTGTTGGGATCATTTTTAATTCACTTCGAATATTTACCTTCATCTCCCCCTTCGAAGGTTTTGAACTTGAAGCTCCGAGCTCTCCTTCAGTTACTTCTTCGGGAATATATGGCACGTTCTTCCTGTGGGCGTTGTTAAGATAAAACACATTTCTTCGGTAAACCCCAGAATTGGTTTTTATATAGAAAGAACGGGGGGTATCAGCTTTGGCTGCAATGCGACCCCACTCTCTAATCCAGACAACGTCACCGATTTTAAAGTTTCTTCCGCTGCATACACCATGGTGTCTATCGTAGTTATTTGTTTGTTGTTGTCTTCGTTGTTCCTCATCCATTGTTATTTTGTCCATATTGGCTCATATCGTTCACTCGTCATCGGGATGGTTGATCGCATTTTCCGACCCATTAAAAGTTCTGCTGGACTGTAACCGTTATTAAGTGGTGTGGCTCGGTACTCAAATAGCGCTAATTCAGGATTTTCTTTATTTTTCTTTAAAAGCGATTTAACAATTTTAACCACCGACTCAATGAATCCATTGCTTTGAGGGAAACGAGGGCTGGATGTAATGTGCTTAAATCCCCAGGAGTGTGCAAATTGTCGAAACTCTGATGTGTGGACCGTTGCAAACTGGGGCCCGTTATCAGTTCTAACAATTTCCGGAATGCCAAATCTCACAAAAATCGATTTTAAGTGTGTGATGACGCATCTGGCAGTCTGTGATTCCAAATGTACTAACTCCGGGAACCTGGAAAAGTAGTCACTTATAACAAGAAACGTCTGTAATGATTTTATGTCTAAGTCTGAACGAAGAACCGACCTCTCATCGGTTCTAGACGTTAAGTCTAAGTAGTGCCGACGGATGGTACCAACCGGTCAACCAATCCGTGTACCGTAATCCATTCTCGCGGTGGCTGCTTGTCGGCCAGCTAGATCGGAGAGGATTTCGGTCGCGGGTCTCCAAATGGATTACGCTCATTTACAATCTTCAGCCACCAATACATGCCCGTTTTCAAACGCGTCACCAAAACAAAACCATACGGAGAGGAAACCTACTTTACGTTACTCGGTATTTCTTCATACAACCAGTCAAAGGACCAAGATCTAATCTTTACTTCGCGTTCCCGAATTTCCGACGCGGTACCAAAAAATATACTACGTTAACGTAAATCCGAAAAAAAACTACGCTAAAGAAAAATCAAAATCAACTAAGGTACCGCGCGCGACGCGAAACCGACCTCAGCGGATTTTCTCAAACCCTACCCTCGCGACGGTATACTTACCATGCACTCTATTTCCCGCTGAAAGAAAGGACCACTGGAAAGGAAAATCGTGTTTCGAGTTAGCAATTTATATTATTCTATTTCAAGTAAAATAAAATGTTTTCCATTACAAGTAAATTTCTTTCGTTTTTCACCTAATTTATAACATTTGGCATGTTAAGGGAGTGGAATAAAAACTAAAGAATTATAATATTCTTTTCTTTTTGAAATTGGATGATGAATTTTCACAACAATTGATACGTATCAATGTCAGTGTACGTTAAACATTCGATGAACCAAAATGAAAACATCGTTATCTTCAAAACCATTTGAATACTTAACTAACGTTGCTCTCATATTTTCTTTTCAACATAAACAAGAAAATTCCATAACATTCCAAATTTACAAAAAAATTATAATGTATATATATCGTGCACTTCAAAATAAAGTTTGTTTAGTGTAGATCAACGCAATTTAATATAGTCAATATTTCAATGGAATCCCTTTCTTTATTATACCGAAGCACTTGCAACAGGCCGCGGAATATTTAACTTGTTTCTTCTATACGCGTTTGAACGGGAGGAAGAAATAAAGTATACCGTAAAATAATTAATATTGGCTATTTCCAAAATTTAAAAGCGCTTTAAAATAAAGGAAAATAACCTATTATACTTAATATTAATAAACGTCATTAAATTTTTTTTTTCTAAATATTCTCTGAGGTATAATGCTTGTTGTTTTATTTTGAAACTGAAAATATTTTTCATGCGTGTATATTTTCACGCAATTTTAATTAGATCGTAACTGCACTTTAGAAGAGTAATGGCAATTAGATAAAAACTTCTGTAAAATCCCTTCTCCTATCTTCCTACGCATTATCTAATATCCTTTTGGGACAATTGTTTCGGTCCAAATATGTTTTTTAATCCCATTTCGAACATACATACAGGCTGCTTCGAAATACAAAACAACGTTAACAGTTGGAACGTTGCGGGAAAATAACATTTCGTTTTTTTGTTCCCCTCTTAAAGACTAAATGCTTGATCATGCAATCAACGGAAAAGTAAGAAGAAAACGATAAATAACAAATAACCGAATACGAAAAATTATTAAAATATTATGAGATGTTCAATCACTAACGATAAAAATACTGGTTCCGAAACACCGCACCGCTCCTGAATAGCAGACTATTTGCAGTAAAAAGATAGACTCTTAACTAAACACATGGCTAACCCTTTTTGAACCCATCTGCCTTGATACTAGATAAAAGAAATATATCCACACTAATTTTTATGATATGACCTTTGGTTACTTGTGCGAGCAAAGGCCGATTGCTGACGAGTGAATTAAAGAGTCATAATTTTCAATTTTTCCAACTCAAGTTTTTGCTCAACTCAAGTTTCTGCTTCATTAATCGATTTCTCCTAAGCATAAACTGTATCACTCGTAACAGATCAGGTGCAATTATCTTTGTGTTAGCTTTAAAACTGACCTTTGCTTTGCCTCTTATTGGGACTTTTTAATAGACAACTGAATGGTGATCCAAACCTGGGGGGGAGGTGTTGCGACTGAATTGATGCCCTCGTTATTGTTGTAAGGTCGCCAGCTTGTATGATGGCAATGGGAACTGTTTGGGTTGGCTCTCAAGGATTATTTGGTTGTTGTTGCTGTTGTGGAGGAGGCTGTTGTTGATGTTGGTGCTGGTGCTATTGTGGTTGGTGTGATACAGCTCTAAATTTCTTCAACATGAGTTGTTCTTCCAAACGGATATCCCAATTGGCCAAAACTAAAGCTTTTGTTGCTTATTAGTTAGTTAAATCTGTACGAATAACATTCATCACATATTCATCACGTTTAGTATTTTAACACTAACCTGCTAGTCTTCGTCGTTTGATAATCGTTGATGAACCAACTGCCAATCGATCCTCTAATGGCACTTTGAATAGAACTGAATCGCTAACCCCATGATGCATATCAGATGGTGAATTTTCACGGGCTGCTCTTTCATCCAGGAAATGATCCTTTTCGGTTGGTTCGTAACCTGATTCTTCGCGAACATGTGCAACCCGACTCTTCTTGTGTGGCGGCCACTACGTTCACACTTCACTGCCATGTGGCTGTCAATTCCTCTTGACATCCCACGACAAAATTGACGTGGGATGTGCGCTCGTCACAACCAACGTGAAATGACAAGCCACCTAGCAGCAAGGTGTGATTGTAGTGGTCGCCAGCGGCGTCGCATGATTCATTACAATGTTTGATTTAGACTCTTGATTCAGTTGTAATTTCAATTTCATTTTATTATATTTTGTTTTCCCATGGTTGGCAACATTGTAAGAAATAGATATCACTAGTTGTTCCTTGGTCAACTACCAATCAAGGGTGTGTTCTTAGCTCATGTAAAAAAAACATTGTGGGTAGTTCAATGTAAAGTTCCTAACGAAGTTTAAATAAAAGTTATCTGTATTCTCTTTAAAATAACTTCTTCAATTCAATATTTCCTCAATTCACACTCCACGGAACAATCACAATCACTCAAAAAGGTTAACTGCACAAAGGGAAGGTGGACTGCACGGCTTATCCCGGACTTGAGACCGTGGCTAAATCAAAGGCATGATGAGACTGACTTCTTTCTGACCCAGGTTTTGAGTGGCCATGATTGTTTTCAGTCATACCTGCACAGGATTGGTAAGTTATGAGAGAACTCACCCCGGATAGTATGGATGCAGCGAAGCTAGGATCGGTTGACAAAGGCGTCTCTTAGCGTATCAAAACGACACCTAGTCCAAAGTAATGTGTCAAATGGTTCCGGGCTAGGTTCTCAGGTTGAAGAGGGAGGTGTTTAGTAGTTAATCCAGTCACTCACGAGCATAGAACCCCCATACTTGGTGCATAAATGGCATTTACCTCCCAACCACAAAAAAAGAACTAAAATCCGCTCACAAAAGAGTACGATTCACACGTGGCCTGGTTCCATAACCTGTTAATTTATTTGTTCAAACTCAATTCATTATACTCAAGGTTATTTTACAATGCACAAGAATTCAGATACATCTGTAACGTGCAAAACCTGAATACATAATGACTCGACTTTTGCAGACTAATCTGATCAAGTCCAACAGTTCTCCTATACTATTCCAGGTGGCGATGTTTGTCTACATTTTTCATTTTTCAGAACTACAAACCAGTTCAACCCACAACCATCTAGCGGGAATTTCAGGTTGGGACGCAACCTATCAAACGAACTAATCATCCTCTAACATCAAATCAACAACTTACAGGAAGCTTCAATCTGACCCAGCAATTTCTCTTATCACGATTCGCACCAATATGGCATATCATATTCATGCCTCGCCCTCATCAATTATTCCCCCCCGAAGACAACTTCACAGTGAGGACTAACTTTTGAACTCCAGCGTTCAAGGCGGGGAGTATTCATATGAAATTCATCATGCGTACCATGCAATAAAAATCTTACAGCTCATCATTTCTTCACATTCAACATTCCACATTCATACAATATTTTATCGATATATTGTTTCAAATATATCACAACAACATTCAAACAAAATTGTCTTTCTAAACTCATTCGTACAAATATATCACATTTCGAAAATTCTTAAATTCAACATTCATACAAAATTTTTTATCTAAACACATTCATACGAGTACATTGTATCAAAAAAATCACATGCATTCTTACATTTCATCACTTTTTCTATAATGAAATTTTCATGTGACATGTATTGTATCCCATTGCTTTACTTAAAATTTTGTTTACGTCCACAGAAATTTCATGGTTGAACATGGGAAAGAAAAAACCCTTTCGTGACATTCTTGCACATGGGCATATAATCATCTAAATATGTTATCACCGTCTGAATGAAATGTGATACGATACATTTAAAAATGAAAAGTTCTTCTACTTCTTAGGAAATAAGTGATTTAGAATTGTTAGCGATTTTTATGTATAAAGGACGAATAATTTAGAAGTAGTAACTTGTTGCCGGTATAGATGTAAGTTTAGCGGACAATAACACAAGACAAGCAAACAAAGTAGTGAAAAGCCTGAAACGTGGTTATTAGCCCAAAACCACGCTCTGTCGTGATGACAGTGGCAATATAATCGCTGATGAAATCAAGATTAAGGAAAGATGGGCATCATATTTCAACAACCCCTTTAATCCTCCGCACAGCTCCAGAACATCGGAGCCTATAGATGTCTGCGGAGAGCTTCCAGTGGCCCCACCAACTCTGGATGAAGTTTGTTCTGCCATCAAAGCCCAAAAGAATAATAAAGCGCTGGGCATCGATGAGATTCCAGTGGAGCTCATCAAATATGGTGGCAGTAGTGTTCATCAAGCTATTCACAAAGTCATCCAGTACATTTAGCAACAAGAACATATGCCGAAAGAGTGGAGCCATATTTATATTCCCTATCCACAAAAAAGGTGACAAGCTACAGTGCGAAAATTATAGAGGCATATCACTACTTTGTACGGCGTACAAAATATTGTCTAAAATCTTAGAAAATAAAATCGTTTCGTACGCCAACAGTATTATTGGGGAGTATCAAGGTGGTCTTAGGGCAGGTAGATCAACAACAGACCAATTGTTCACAGTCAAGCAGGTACTTGAAAAATGCTGAGAGTTCAACATAGACGTACACCAAATTTTCGTTGACTTCAAGCAAGCTTACGACAGTATTGATAGTAACGCACTGTACCAAATAATGCTTGGTTTTGGCATCCCAGCCAAATTAGTCCGTCTTACCAAAATAATAATGACGTCGACAACCTCCCAAGTCCGCATCAATAATCAACTCACCGATGCCTTTGACACAAATATCGGACTAAAGCAGGGAGATTGGCTGGCCCCATTGCTATTCAATTTGGCTCTGGAGTACGTCATACGAAAGCTACCTGTCGATACGCGAGGTACATTACTATACAAGTCGAGCCAGGTAGTGGCCTATGCGGACGACATCAACATTCTGTCACGGTCACTAACAACGGCCAAAGAACTTCCTGAAACTCGACAGCGAAGCAAAACTAGTAGGGCTACAAATCAACGAGAATAAAACAAAGCTCATGACGCAGTCGAGGAAAAATACCCCAAATACAGAAAATATCACACTTGGCGAATACAGTATCGAAAATGTTAGCGAATTTGTACATTTAGGCGCCAAAATAACCGAAAAGGGGTGATGAAAGAGTTCGTCTCTTTCATCACGCCTAAGAATACAGCTCGCAAATAAAATATTCTATTCAGTATTGACGATCTTGAAGACCAGCTGCATACGTATGAAAACAAAGCTCCAAGTATACAAATCTGTGATAAGACCTGTGTTATGCTATGATTATGAAACATGGACCCTAACCCAAGCATCCGCGAATATATTGAACACCTTTGAGCGACGGGTCCTGAGGCGAATAATCGGAGCGAAGCTAGACGCAGAACAATGGTGAATTCGATACAACCATGAGCTGTATGAAATTTTTGACGAACCGGAGGTCTCAAGGATTGTAATACTGCGGAAGCTGCAATGGGTTGGACACATGAATCGTATGGACGAACAACGGATACCCAAAAGGTATTCGTTGGGAGAACTGAAAGCCGGCGGCCAGTGGGGAAACCGAGGAAGCGCTGGTCTAACTCGGTCGACGAAGACACTTCATCGCTGCTCGGATTTCAGAATTGGAGGACGCGATCAACGGACCGAGACAGTTGGAGGCGCTGTTTGCAGGAAGTGAAGGCCCGAAAGGGGCTGTAGTGCTAAGAAGAAAAAGAAGAACTTGTTGCCCGACAACGGACCGTAAGTATCCCTTGTCGTAACCCCTGGTGAGACTGCCAGGGGCGTTGTTGGGTTGCTGGTGGTTGGACTGCACGGTTCAATCATGCACCTCTTGGTAATTGGTGTGTCTACCAATTGCCCTTAAGTGCATGGTTGTTCCGGGTTGGCTGGCACTTAAAGTGTCTGGTCCGAACGGTCCGGTCAGGTTGTTCTGGACAGTTGTTGTTTCGACCAGGTGCCCCGGGATGCATGATTGGGTCGGGTGGACCAAGCACCAACAATATGGGTGCAACATGCAAAGGGCAACAAAATTGAATTAGCATATCTGCCGAGCTCAATGCCCCTCCCGTACTTTGCATGTTGTACCCATTCTTCCTCCCTTGACCTGTTTGGGATTTTTGTTTTGAGAGTGTTCTCAGAACCCACTAGGTTTGTCAGGTGCTTTGTATTGATCGAGCAGTTTCTCAAGCCAACTGCTCGAAAACCTCCCTATCCTCTACTTGTAATTTCATGTGGCAGATTTAGAAAAGTAATTAATTAATTCAGTTCATAATCACCATTTAGAAATAGTTTTCTTTCTCATTATTATTGTTAAATGTAATTTTTTATCAATTCCCCTTTATATCAATTATAATTTTATATCAATTTTCCTTATTATTAAATTTAAACGTTTTCCTTTAATTTTATTTTTCATGAAATTTAAATTTATTACTATTTTAAAAAATCCTCTTCATTTTTCGGGGTGACGGCACTTTCCTGGCATAGGCTCTACGCGTTGCGGGCGCCGACTCAGTGTGTAAATCGGTTCGTATTAATCCTTAGTAATTTATTAGCCCCGAAAATCGTCGCGAAAACACGCAGAAGATAGTAAATTTCAAGCTTGAAATCTGCTTCATACGAAATTTGAACAAGATTGAGTGGCGGCGAAGTGTTGTACCCAAAACTGACGATAGATACAAGCCATATAGCAGCAGCGCTTACTACCACACACATGACCATTAGTAGGCCGACTTTGCTGGCTAACTTACATGGCGTTATATGAAGAATTGTGGAGGTGCCAACAAAAATTCGAGGTTTTGTACGGTTTAGAGACGGATTTCTACAGTGAAATCCAAATGATCCGCGGAGAACACAATAGCGCTCCTAGTGAAGTGAAAATTATTTCAGTTCTTATTCCCGTTTAGTTTTTATCGCCTTCCAAAGTGAATTTATAGGAGTTTGTTTACATCTCAACGCTGAGCTATCAGTCGAAGGTGCAAAACGTTGCTTCATTTGCTCGTCTTGGAAAGTTTAGGAACACAATGGGCCATAAAAGGTGAATTTATAGCATGCACGGAATGCGTTCGGCACGTTTTTTATTCGGAAAATAGTATATATGACGAAATATAAGCATTTGCTAATGCCGCAGTTGGGTGACAGCTACCGGAAGCTTGTCCATAGTAGGCCGACTAATACATATGCAAATTGCTACCATATGGCTTGTATCTATCGTCAGTTTTGGTTGTACCAGAAGGAATGTGAGAAGCAGCTGATTGTCGGATTAAAAAATTAGAAAAAGTGTTAAAATTGTTGCGCCGTGGGCCTTGCGTGACCCCGCAGGAGCCCGCGCGGGCTCCTATATTAAGATGGCGCTGGTAGGGCCTATGCCAGGAAAGTGCCGTCACCCCCATTTTTTTAACTTCGTTCAAAGTGAGTTCATCTAGTACAATTTAAATCCGCCACATAAATCAAAATCATCTTAAACCAAGATTCACAAAAATTGAATAAATTTTATAAATTGTACCTAACAAATCGGAGAAAAGAATAGAAGTAATTGTTATATTTTAAGTGAAAATATGTTATCAATATTTGATAAATCGGCACAAATTCACGACTCTACTGTCACTTCCATCTTGTTGTCTCGTTACGCCATCACTTTTCTACCATTTCCATTTCCCTCCCATGTTCATTCTTTGCCGTAACAATACACTTAATAAAATAGTGGTACTGAAAAATATAGAAAAATAAGGACAAAGGGAGAATCTTAAAACAAAAACAAAATGATCTTACAATGTAGAGGTATTATTTTAATTTACTAGCTATTGATGAGATAAAAAGAAAAACAAAATATAAATTGAATTTATGTATGAAACAAAATAAAAAAATAAGAAAAAGACGAAAAATCACCTTGTTAATTTGTATTTTGAACGAATCTACCCTTAGCTTGTAAATTAATAAAGAAAAAATAATATTAGGGTCGTAGTTAGTAATCATTTCATATTAAATTTATGTTTATTCTCTTTTGTTTTACGTTAACGAGTTGCTTCTTAGTTAATTCCATTCTATTGACTAGCGATATTCCATACTTCAATGATTTTCTTTCCTGAAATATTTCGAGCTTTAAGAAATTTTCAAAAGAAATTGTGAAACAAGTACCATACGACGGAAAGTCAATCTCCTGCTGCAATTGAATCCCAATGTAATACTTCCTTTGTATTGTATGTATTTAAATCGGAAGGTACTCATATCGTACGCCATCTTATACGAGTATTTAACGAAAAAAGAAACGAGTACGCAATACAAAGAAAAGCGAAATTTTTCATTCGAATAAAGTTTTAAATAATTCATTATTATTTGAATCTCTGTTAAGTAGAGAGCCGAAACAAAACAAAGAGCAAGCAGCTGTTAAAGAAAAAAAATTTTTTTTTGAAAAATAATATAAATACAATGGATTGTTAAACGTAAACCGTCGGTCTTTCAATTTCGCGCGATCAGACTGGGTATAGGTATCGATGGCAGGCTCTTTCGTTCATATATGTAGGCTAGCCATCGAGCGCGTTCCACCGTCTTTTGTCGTTTAACAGGGGCCCTTGCCGGGTAGAGTGGCCTTCCGCTCGCGTGTCCTTTTATGATATAGGGTTATTCATTGCATAACTCTATAGCTGATGATTTCATTGCATAACTCTATAGCATAAATTGGTTACATTTGGGCTTCTCATATGAGGAAAAGAGTCATACGAAGCATTTTTGTATGAGTTTTTCTCTCAAATGGGAAACACATCGTTACGTCTACTTTGAATCTTGATCCGGTTGGGAGGGTGCGAGGGGGCACCACCTCCATCTGGATGCCCCAATCTTATTTATGGGCCATAAAAATTGTCGGGTAACGACGAAGTTCCCTTAAGTCTGTCTGTCTTTCCCAGATCCAATTTGTCCCTTTCCTGCAATTTCCAACCCTCAGCTGGTTACCTCCTTTTTTCGACTTCGGTCGACTTTTTCTGTGACCCAAGAATTCGTGAATGGGAAATTCTTTTGCACTGGGTCTTTGGGCTGGAGGAAAGAGCCCGCCCCACGACACCGCAAAGCTAGCCTGCCAGCGCATTCACGCGTCCCCAGACAAGGCCAATCTCGACGGATCTTACCATCCTCTTTTGCCGAGGCAGCAGACCATCGCTGCAGTCCTTTACGAACATCTCCATACAATAGTTCACTACAGCTTCTACCTGGTCCACTTTGCTGATCTCGCCAGGGAACGTCTCACGAGCCTCTCATGTCAACCTTCTTCTAACCCCAAACATATAAGATTACACAGCATATCATTCATTTATCCATACCAGTAGACAAGGTCAATTTACAATTTAATCAATTTATTAATAAAATCTATACAATATACCGACACTAATTAAAACTAGATACTTAAGTCTTTTTCCCACCTTTTTCGTGGTTTACGTCAAATAAGATAGTTTTGAAAATCTCCTAAATCAGCAGGTATAAATAAAATTCTTCTGAAAAGGTAATTTCAGCACCTGTCCCATCGCCAAATGGTACCATCATCACAAACACATATCAGCACATCTCCATTCCGTGAGAAAGAAGTTTGTCTAATGGCAGTTGCGCATTTCGGGTGGGTCAAAGTACTACATTTAGTGTGACTTGGGTCCGTTACATCCATTTCCCAAACGAATGTTTGCCCATTTTGATTTCCTAGTGCCATCACTTTATGCCAGAAGTCCAAAGCGAATCGAATGAACCAAATCTCGCATTTCTTATAATCAAATCGGTGGATGATGGTCGTAAACGAGGCATCCGCGCCAACCTTCGATTCCGGGAAGCCACTGAAATCGTCGACTTTACCAGGCTTCCAGCAAACAATTGAATTTTCACAGGACTTTGATAGTACGAAGTCGCCTATCCATTGAACACAATCAACGTAGTTGCGATGGATATCTCTTGTGGAAAAATCTGGAAAATGCTCCTTTATTGAATTGAATGGACGACAGCTTTTGTTCGGATTGAAGGCATAGCTCAAATTGATCGCTTCATGGATAGCAGGTTTATCGAGCCGCCAAAGTTTCAACGAATGATCCATTCCGCATGACATTATTCTGTTTCCTTTCAAATCAAAGTCAGCACTGAGTACCTCATCTCGGTGACCCTCCACTCCACCGAAAATTGCAATGCATACGTCTGATTGCACGTTCCACAATCGGAGGGAATGATCTTTACTGGCTGACAATAGGATATAAGGTTTCTTGGGGTGGAATTTCAGTTCATTGATGGCATGACCGTGGCCGATGTAGTCTTTGATACAAGATTGTATTGCAGGACTGAAAATCCGAATTACACCTCGTAGACCAGCTGCGGCTAATATGGGGCGTCCTGTCTCGGGTTCGTACGACCAGGCACATGTGTAAAATATCTCGTCAGTCTAAAAGATATACTTGGTCGCTATTGTTTTTAAATAAAATGAATGATAATTACATCCGGATCGGAGTAGCATTGAACCAATTTAATGCCACCATCTAATGGGCATTCATAGATTGAGACACGATTGCTACCAACTGAAGCAAATATCAAAGGCTCGTCCTTGCGGAGATTATGGTTGAATTGGGCTCCAAAGAGCGGCTGTCCGTGATCCTCCTTGATGCAACATCTATTCAAATATGAGAATTTACAGCATACAATAAAAGTTTCATTCATTAATTTAAATAACAAAAGGATAAACTTCCTACACAAATCGATACGGAGGACGAGATGTTTTGGGTACTTTCTTCTTTTTCTTTTTGAGTTTGCGATTGGTTGGTGTTGCGCTACGCGAAGTGTTTGTAGTCGATGTACTTACTAAGCTACCAGTTTCATCCTAAGAGTGTGTGGCAATTAGATTTCCGTATAAATATGGGGAGTTGAAAAATGTGAAAGGAGTCGTTTCAATAAATCATACCTCCTCGTTTGATTCTTCTGATCCGTAATGATGTGGCTGTGAATTCGCGTCGTCCACAGGCAAGGGTGCTTTCATCGTTGCTTCAATCTTCATCGGAAAGACTGGATTCGAGCAAATTTGAATTTTCCAAGTGTGGTAGGAAGGCCGGCGTTCGTCGACGACACCCTTTGTTTTGGCGGAATCAGGGTCTCTTAAAATGTCAATGTCAAAGTGACTTCTGTGGATTGGCGGTTAGTTATAGAATTTTATTGTTGGAAAACGGGATCGACGTAAGTGTTGTACAAATATTTCACTTATTTAAAAGACTTCTTAATAGATAGTCTTGTAAAAAAGAAATAATTAGGCGGAAAGGACTATAATATTTTCATATATTCAAAACTTAACGATTTAAGAACTGTGTTACGGGTCTCTTAAGCGTACGCAGCGCTATGCGTTATTAGACCAAAACTCAAGCCGAAGCAGGATTGAAGTCGTCTAATAATTTTGGTTATGCATGTTAATTTGACAGCTACGTGTTCAAGTGAAAAACTTTCATATTGCGTGAATCTGAGGCAGTGTAATGGGCTCTAGTTCGAAAAAACACAAAAAAGATCGTGATGGAAGCTCACGCAAGCACAAACATCGTTCGCGGTCACATTCAGGGGAATATGTGGTGGAACGCGATAATCATAGCAGCAGCCACCATAGACGCAGATCGCGAAGTCCAGCATCGCCATTGGGGCGTAGCGCCTATGAGTCTGGGCGAGAACGCGACCGTGAGCGTGAAAAAGACCGTGAAAGGGATCGCGAGCGTGATCGAGAAAGACGACATAAACATCATCATCACAAGCGCCACAAGGAACGCAAAAACAAACGTCGGTCTAAGGACCGCGAGCGCAGCGAGACAGTTGTGATTGACGACGATGATACAGATAGCGATAGTAAGTATCGTTGATGTGTATTTTATTGAAATGACGGGCAAATTTCCTAAGATTTGTTTAATATGTGCAATAATAACATTGAGGATGTTGCTTTTTGCCAATATTACGCGTCTGCCAATGGCGGCCCGCTTTTTATTGTTTACTCATTTGTGGCACGGGAAACGGAGAATTGATACGATGCTAGGTCTTGCTGAATTCAGCCAAATGCTATAAAAACGAGATAAGCGATAACAACAAGCATTATTAGTAAAATATTTGTATGAAAGAAGAAGAGTCAAAATAATTAACGCCGATCAATGCTTCGTTCCCGTGCTGTTTACAATAGAGCTGAATAAACCATCGGGCGTTTCTTCTTGGCTTTATTTACAGAAATGCGAGGTCTTTGAACTGCTAAGATGTTCTTCCCATGAACTGAGAAGGTAAATTTAATTGACATAAATGTGTCCGGCACACTAGGAGTAATGGATTCACTGAGACGATATATATAACTGTTTTTATTCTTGAATACATTTAATCGTTCCACCAAGGGATATTTCAGGTTTCGAAATATTTAAGAATTTTGCCATAAAATGAATCTAATATCAATTATACACACAGTGGGTAGAGATGTGGTACACGATTGAAGAATGTATTACTTTAATGTCATGCTTTATAAGATATATAGTTAAAGAAAATTAAAATTAAGAAAAAAAAACGCCGAAATGCAGGGATTGTAAGAAATTCGGTTGTGGGAAATCTTAAACTTAAATTTTGTTAGTTTTTCAACAATGATGTTGCCGACACTAATATGTTTGTCGGTTTTGGTTTACATTTTTGGAAGATGTTTGCGTTAGGTTTACAGGAACGTACGATGCGCTTGTGTTTTTGAAGTGGTGTAAGCATGTTCGGCATCCATCTTGCATAAACTTTAGTCATCTCAAAATGTTTATGTAGAATATTTAGAATGGTTGATTCATTTCTTCTTTAGGCGGCCATCTTCCAATACAAGTTTTTCTACTTTTTCGATGATCACTTGCGCCCAGGTCGAAGTACGTCTTCAGTTGAAATCCTTCCTCGTTTAAAATGGCGGTACCAATTATAAGCTATAATTTTAATAGGAGCAGAGTCCCCGGTAACAGCTTACACCTCCTGAAAAAAGTCTGGCGTCTTTCCTTGTTTGGAGAGGAACTTTTATCACGTCGCAATATTCAATTTTATCCATGGTGGCTAGTTTCTTCCGGATTAACTTGCTTACTCGTTGAAAACTCAAACGTTAATAACCGGAATTGGCTAAAACTTTGTATATACTCGTATACTAATAACAGTTTGTTCAATTAATGCCTAACTGGATGAATAAACTTTTTGACCTACCATCGTACACTTGCCAGAAAAAGTTTACGTACAACATCAAAAGAAAGCAACATATTAGGAAATTCATGCTAGAGAAAGCTGCTACATTTATATATGTAAGCAACAAAATTTATTCATTAATGAAACTATCTTCTCTATAAATTTTTCCTGTGGTATTCCTTTAAAAACTAGATTTTACGAAATAAAAACAAAAAGCCTCACTTAAACGAACCAGAAAAAGTATCCGTACATGACAATATTAATTTGAAATATTCAAATATTTTATTACATATCAGGGCTTAATAACCTGTCGTATAACCTTTTCTCTTAAGGCCCTCCTTAAGTCGATTTGACATGGAGTGAACCAATTTGGCTGTGTCCTGCCTGGTAATTTTGCCCCACTCATCGACGATGACGTTTTCAGCATTTCCTTCGAGGTTATGCTGTGCTGACGGATCCTGCGCTCCACCAAGTCCCACAAATGGTCAATGGGATTAAGGGTGGGGATTTGGGCGGTGTACACAGTTGGTATTTTGTGTTGTACAGCAACCAAAGCTTCACATTGTATGCTGTGTGCTTTGGATTATTATCTTGCTGGAACCAGAAATCGTCGCAGAGCCTCAACTGCTGAACGCTTTGCTTCAAATTTGCCTTCAAAATATTAAGGTAACCGTATTGATCCATAGTTGATTCTATAAACCCAAGTCTACCAACTCCTTCGGCCGCCATACACCCCCAGACCATCACACCATCTCCACCATGTTTCACAGTTGGTACGAGATTTTCTTTTTCGAGGGCAGTACCGCTCTTCCGACACGCTAACTTTCTTCCTTTAATGCCAAATATGCAAAATTTGCTTTCGTCAGAGAATAGGACCTGTTCCCAAAACTCCGGTGGCTTGTTTATATATTTTTTGTGAAATCCACACGTTTCTTCCTGTTCACTTCCGGAATGTATGGCTTCTTACGTGCTATGCGTGAGCGATATCGATCTCTCCTTAGTATTTTTCATATGGTATCTTCGTGGAGAACCTTGCCAAAAGAGTCTTTTATATTTGTAACAATTTGGGAAGCAGGTACTCGAGAATTCTTTTTAACTGTCTACAAAACCGTTTCTTTTTTCGCATTCAGTCAGTATTTCGGGTTGACCACAACGAGGCTTTGACATAATCGAACCAGTTGTATTAAATGTTTTCACCACATACTGGACAGAGGAGTGAGTTCTACCTACTATTTGATCCCTTCGCTCTTAAGTTTCAGCATAATTATGCTCTCTTCAACACTAATTTTACTAATTTTGGGCGTCATCATGTATTCTAGTGCACAAAAAATTTATAAAAACTGCACTCACTTTTTAACCTATCACAACTTAAAGTAGAACTATTGTCGGACCTAAAAACATTAATACGCATCTGCATATGTCATCGCGTAACACGGGGACCCCCCGGTTAGTTCTGTACGGATACTTTTTCTGTTCTATTGTGTTGCCATAAATTGATTTTGTTTGAGTTCCAAGCCTTTTTAAATAGTGAGTATTATGAAACATACTGGGAATCATGCGAAGGTGTAGATTTTATATTATAAAAAAAAGCATTCAAATTAAGTGGGCACATCCTTTTTAATACAACGATAACTTTGTCATCTTGCATGTACGGATACTTTTTCAGGCAAGTGTATCTGATGATGATGTTCCATTAAATTTAGCTTTGCCATTAGCTGGTCACATAATATGAAAATTGTCAAATTTCATTGTATACTTAATCTATGTTCATATTGAGACTAATTACGTCGTACTGACGAGACTTGTATTTTTCAAACAAATCTTTCTAAAAGTTACTTAAACTTGAGATAACGTGAACATAGTCTGAACACAAAATATCAGATTTAAGTAATTCAGTAAAAGAACTTCGATCGATGATTGTACACGTATTTGTACTCCTACTTCCGAGAAAAATTTCTGTTGTTGGTCTTAACGCGAATATACTACGGTCGGATACAATTTGCAGCCACCGTACAATTTTTTTTTTGGGATGGGAGGTGGATGCCATTTACGCACTGAGTGTGGAGCTCGCATGCTTGCAATGTACTGGACTACTCACTAAACACTTCCCCTGTCAACCCACGAACTCAGCCTGACACATTACTTGGGGGCCAGGTCTCGTTTTTTGGCCGTGGGGTGCCTTCAAGCTGCGGGATCCCTCCTCTAGCGAAAGAGGAGAAGGAAAGGGGAATCGCCAGACAAGCGATCCCCAGCCCAGATATCCCCGGCTGCTGTGCGCTCTTTTTATCTTTTAGGTCTGCCCGAATATAATGTGCTACATGGTTCCATCCATTTGTCAACCGATCCAAACATCACCGTGACTATATTATCCTGAGAGAGCTCTTCGTCCCGTCGCAGCCTGTCCCATTTTTTGCACGCAAAAAATTTGTCGCAGGCATTTTCTTCCTCTCCCCATATTTCTGCTCCGTACAGTGACACTGACTCTACAGCACTCATCAAGAAGCGCCTACTTGATGGGTTCCGTTCCCTTACGTTGGCCATAAGTCGACTCAGAGCCGATACGCCCGAAGCAGCCTTCTCAGCCGCTGCTCTGATTTGCTCAGAGAAAACGATCTTCGAGTCAATCTGTAGCCCCGGGTATTTCATCGCTGGCTTCGATTCAATTAGCATATCTCCAATACTGATCATCCTTACTCTAGGGATTCTCTTTTTAGTCAAGATGACCGCTTCGGATTTCTCCAGTGTTAGATTGAACCCGCGAGCTGTCATCCAGAGTCTCACTAGGCGCATAGCATACCTTGCACTTGTTCAACGGTGCATCCAGCGACCAGATTCGCAACATTAGCCGGTCAAGCACAACGCATATGGCATCACCAGTCTCAGTAGCCCGTCGTAAGACACGTTCCAAAGGTCTGGACCAAGGACAGATCCCTGGGTAACACCCGATGTAACTTCCATCTTTCGCTGGCCCTGTATCGTGTCATAAAGCAGGCTTCGATTCTTCAGGTAGTCCCTCAGAAGCCGCAGTAGATATTCTGGAACATCTAGAGGAGTTGAAGACGTTCCTTATGTCGAGTGTCACCAACAGAACGATCAGCCGTTTGGTGCGGTTATGTGTCTCTGCCTTTTGGATCGCGCTCATCACCTCTGCAATAGCATCAGCGATGGAACGTCCTGCTCTAAAACAGCAGATATGTCCCCAGCAGCACGAATCGCATCAGTGAGTCTTTCCTTGATGAGTTTCTCTAGCACATTCCCAGCAGTGTCAACACGGCCGGTATGCACGTGGCGATCCGGGATTTCCCTTCCCTGATCAGCACGAGCCTCTCCACCTTTCATCGTACCGGGAAAACCCGTAGGCAAGCGTTGAATGTGCTGTACAGCAAGTCAGGAAAATGGTGATAGACAAGTTGCAACACCTCAGCTGGAACAACATTTGGGCCTGGAGCCTTGCTCGCATTCAATGAAAGAAATCCTTTTCCAGTTCCGGCTGTGAAGAGTGGACACTCGATTGCTGTTTCACCGTGGACAGCGTCAACACGGATGGGATGGGCGGGGAAGAGCGCCCGCACTATCTCGTCCATCTTTTCCGTACGGCACCAAGCTTCCGCATAACTGGTTTGTAGCCAAGGTCCTTGTTCACAATGTCCACTAGATCCTGCCAACAACAAGCATTGCTGTTGATAATCAATTTGTGAAGGCCTTTCCTGGCCGTCTTATATGCTGCTAACCGATTCCATGCCTCGTCACGTTTCCGTGCCCGTTTAGCCTCATGCCGAAGCTTATGAAACTCTCTGCGCTTTTCAGCGATTTCAGTCGACCTCTAGTATGCTGGGTTTTCGACGGGGCATACAAGCGTTGCAAGCAGTCGTAATGATGCTCATAGTTGAATTCACTCCGTCTAAAGCTGCCAGTTCTTCTGTCCCCCTGCGAATGACCCTGCAGCGGAGCATCTGCCGTGAGCACCTGGACGAACCTCCCGATGTCCATTTTTCTGATGTTCCATCTAATTGTAGAAGGTCGAGAGCAGAAGAAGTAGAATGCACTCATGATCGCTGGCTGGTTGAGTAGTCCTCTAATACTCTCCAATTGTGTATCCTTAGTACCTAAAGACTCCGAGACGAATGTCAAGTCAGGTATGGATCCTTCGCAGCCAATAGAAAGAGTGTGTGTGTGTTTAGTACGACGAGCGCCTTCGTGGCCGCCATTTCTAGGATTCGTTCCCCCCCGGATCTGTTAAAGGCATGCCCCATTCGATTGCTTTAGCGTTGAAGTCTTCCCCAAAGAGCACTTTGCCATCTGGGTTCGAGACAGCGCTCTCCAAAGCATTAAACTTCGCTTGGAAAGATGATATCGGTTCGTTCGGCGTTAGGTACACACTAAAGAAGGTGGTGCCTGAACACCGAACCCACACGAAATCATCTCCCCGTCCAAAGTCCTCCGCCTGTAAATCACTGTTCCGAACCCAGATTGCGGCAGTATCAGTCAGATCAGGATATTATGATGCAGAATTTTTACCGTGGTGTTGCTCATTCAGCAGTCCCTCCCAAATTGCTCAAGCAGGTTTTGGGCGGTTGAACTGCGTTGTAGGCTTAGCTGCAGGATACGGGCCATCGAAATTCTGATTATGCCTTGGCTAGGGCTTCCTGGAAAACCCGAGATTTCCCTGATCCCAAGACTTCCCCAAGATCCGGTCTTGGATCAGCGTCCTTGCAAAGGATACAGTCTTTTATGTCCCATTTCCCCGCATTTGTAACATAGGGAACTCCTATCGGGCCCTTTGCATACTTGTGCAGTGTGACCATAGCCAAGGCATCATTTGAAACATTGAAGAGGTGCCGCTCTTCTCCATATCCTGCCAACAACCTACCCTATTCTTACTTTGCCCTTATTCAGAAATTGTTCGGCACCCTTTTCTCAAATCAATGATGGCCATGCGTTGTCGCCTATGGTCTTCTGGTGTCAGCCTCGCTTTGATCCTGCTCACCTTAGGGAGCTCCCTTTTGATGGCCTCTTCTACCTTGCCTAGGTCCGTGTTGCAGTCAATTTCTCTCATTTCGATCGTCTCGAGCGAGGCTACAGTTGCGCTTTTGCCGAGAACTTTCTTTACTGCGTCGCAGAATACTTCTTTATTGTCGGCCTCTGCTGCGAATTCGACCAGTATGTGGCCCGACTACGTTGGTCGTACTGCGTTAATAGCAGTGTGGTGTCTTCGGGCCTTACATTTCCCCTGATTTCCCGCAGCACTTCTAAGTAGGATCGGCGATCTTGGGGTTTTACGAGCAGTGTTTGATGCGGGGGTCTTCGTCGTAGCTTTTTTCTCTCCTGTTTCGTATCAGGTCTTTTTGCTTGTTGGGCGTCCGTGTGAACTTTTATTTTCTGGCACTTATTGAAGGAATTTCTTTGCGGCTTTCTTCGCTCCTTCGTTTAGGCTAGACGCCATCCTTTTATGGATGTTTGATGGTGGAGGTACCTGTGCATGTCCTTTGCCCTCAGCGCTTCTTTAGCCTTCTGCTTTTCTTCTGCCTTCTGGTCCTCTTCGGCCTTTAAGCAGCTCCTCCGGTAATGCCCTACGCGGTCTAGAAGCTCCTCTAGTTCAAGCCCATTTTTTACACCTTTGCTGTTTTATGGCGAGTTGCATGCAGATTTTATTCCTTTTACAACATCTCCCGTTTTTCGGTTTAGCCATTCTTTGTGATGTCGCTGGACGGCAATTGTACTTTTCATCCTCCTTTCTTGAGAGAAGTTATCGGCTTCCGTTTCCGAGTACAGTACATCTGCCACATTTTGGACGGCGGCGGTGAAATCACAGAGGTGCTTTATTTGTCTGGTCACTCCTTTTTTTTCCTGCCGTGATCTCTTTGTCGATGGTTCGTTAGTGTTTCGGGATTTAAGACCCTTGCTTCGACGACATACTGTTCCCGCTAAAAATCGAATCAAATAGAAGGAAAGAGGATGTTTACTTATAGCAATTCGTCTTAATTTCAACATACTTATGTTGTTTTTCTATTTTGATTTCTTATCCCATACATTTTTCTTTTTTTTTCCTTATCGAAGTTATGTAAATAATAAAAATTCGGCCGGCTTCCCCGCTATCCACGAATCGATCCAATTTTTGACTTCTTCATAATTGGAGAAGTGCTGGTCAGCCAGGCCATGTTGCATTGATCGGAAGAGATAGTAATCGGGCGGCGCAAGGTCTGGACTATACGGCGGGCGGGGTAGGACATCCCATTTGAGCGTTTCAAAGTAGGTTTTGACGACCTGTACAACATGTGGCCGTGCATTGTCATGTTGCAAAATTACCTTGCCGTGCCTTTGTTCATATTCCGGCCGTTTTTCGCGCAGTGCTCGGCTCAAACGCATCAATTGTCGTCGGCAGACTTCCCCTGTGATTGTTTCATTCGGCTACAACAGCTCATAATAGATCAAAACCCAGCTGGTCCCACCAAATACACAGCATAACCTTCAGGCCATGAATATTCTGAACGGCCGTCGATGATGATGCATGGCCGGGGTATCCATACGTTGCCCGACGATTTGGATTATCGTAATGGACCCACTTTTCAACGCCAGTGACAATTCGATGCAAAAAACTTTTCCTTTTTGGCCGTTGAAGCAGTTGTTCACACGTGAAAAATCCGCGTTCGACGTCTCTTGGCTTCAATTCATACGGCACCCAATGGCCTACCTTCCGGATCATTCCCATTGCTTTTAGACGATCGGAAATGGTTTGTTGAGCGACGCCAAGTGATTTTGCAAGTTCTTCTTGCGTTTGGGATGGATCTTGGTCGAGCAATGTCTCCAATTCGTAATCTTCAAACTTTTTTGGCTGTCCGGGCCGTTCATTGTCCTCCAAGTCAAAATTGCCACTTTTAAACCGTGCAAACCACTTCTGGCACGTAAACTCAGCTAGAGCATGCACACCATATACTTCCACCAAAATACGATGACTTTCGGCAGCTTTTTTCTTCATATTGAAGTAATGAAGAAGTACTCCCCGCAAAAACACTTTATTCGGCACAAAATTCGACATTTTCAGAGTAAAAAAAAAGTATTGTTGTCTACGCTCAGCTAAATGACACAAACTGATTCTGAAACTATATGACAGTAGCTTTCCAACACAAATTTGGACAGGTGAATCACTGGAATAAAAATCAAGTTACGCCATCTGTTAGAAAACCGCACGAATTAACCGGTACCCCTATTATACGTGCACATTTAAGATGTGTATAAAATTATTTATATTGTATGTAATGTTGTATGTGAATAATTATTATTAAGTATCATCATCATTTTATTCCTTTTCACTTAATATGTAAATATTTTTTTTTAATTGATAATTTTTCATTGTTTTCTTTTTCTTATTTTCTATCTACCAATTTTTTAAATTATTTCTTTCACATTCATTGTTTACGTTAATTCTTAATTTTTTGTTTCATTCATTTATTTTTATTTTTCTTAATTACAATTACTATGTTGCCACTTGTGTATGGAAATTGAAATTGTGTGGCTAAGTTTGATGTAGATTTTTATTGTTTCCATTTTTTCATATTGTATTATGCATGGTGTTCAACTTACAGATAAAAAAAAATTATTTTATTTTTATAATTAAACTAATGTATTGGCTACTTTATCTTCATTAAAATATGCTTACTACCAATGTATTCAGTTTCGATTCGCGTGAATAAATTGTTTTTTTTTCAAAATCCAAAGTAATATAACGAATGAATAACGAAAACTATAAAACTATTATGGCATTAGTGACATACGTATTGTCGCGTGTTATGGTTCGCGGCCAATAATTTTAATGTTCCGGGAAATTGAAAACGCAATGTCTTTTAAATTAAGTTAAAAGAGTTTATTTACTGAAAATGCACAATTATTAATTTAACTATTTCACAACTTGTCTATCAATTTTTACTTCAACTGTCTATCACTTCACAATCAATATCGCTCTTAATTTGCACTCCACACTATCGCAGTTTTACTATATCGCGTTTGCAATGAATCCCCCCTTTCATTCAGCTCGCCTTTATATAGGGTCTCTAGTCATTCGATCCATTTCTCGTACATTGACGAACTACCTGGACTATTCGAGCAGCTTAATGAATGGGGCAGTGACGCCACTTTCAGATGTTGATCATGCTTGATGGGTTCTTGTGGTTTCGAGTACATTCATTTTGTTGATCATGAGGTTCTTAATGGTTGTGAAAACCATTGCGACAGTAGCTCGCAGAATTATTTGTACATGTAACACTGCGCCCACCTCAGTTCTTTTCGCCCCGAAAAGATGTGTCGCCAGTTGTAGTCAAGTCTCTCTGGGTGTAATATGGGGCAAGACGGTCCAGGTGTACGATTTTCATTTTGGCTCTTGGCTTGCGGTGTTCCTGTGTGCGATATACGACGTCATTGATACGCTTTGTAACTCGGTATGGTCCCTCCCAATTATGCTGCAACTTCGGAAACTTACCCTTCCACCGTTGTGGGTTATATAGCCACGCCAGGTCATCTTGCTGGAAGCCAGTAGAATTTGCCTTTAGATCAAACCTGGTCTTCATGCGGTCAGTAGCCGATTCGAGGTGTTTTCGCACTGTCCGATGTATCTGGTTCAACCGTTGCCTTAGCTCACTTGCATACTCCGAGATCATTTGTGGTTCCTCAGGGGGTGTTCCGAACTTTATTTCAGCCGGCAAATGAATAGTCTGTCGATGCATGTTCGGCAACTCTGTACGCCATCAAAAATAGTGGGATATATCGGTCCCAGTCCCTTTGGTTCTCGTCAACCATCTTGGCAAGGTGTTTATTGAGCGTGCTGTTGAAACGTTCGACCATTTCATCGGATTGGGGATGCAGCGGTGTTGTCCTCGTTTTCCGTATTCCCAGCAGTTCGCACATTTCGCCAAAAACTAGTGACTCAAAGTTTCGGCCTGATCCGAATGTAGTTCGCAAGGTACGCCGTACCTACTGACCCAAATTAAAACTTGCTGTTCGGCTACAGTAGTTGCTTCCTGGTTGGGAATGGGGTAGACCTCGGGCAACTTGCTGAAATAATCGGCCACAACCAGCGTTTATCGATTTCCCCATTCGGATTCAGGAAAGGGTCCTGCGATGTCAACAGCAATCCTTTCAAACGGCACGCCCACGTTGTAGGTTTGCATTTGTCCTCTCAGTCGTCGCTTTGGACCTTTGACGGAAGCGCAAATCGTGTATCGACGGCGCCAGTCATTTACGTCTTCTCGAGCGTGGAGCCAGTAGAACCTTTCCCGCAATTTCGCTAAGGTCTTGTTAACACCAATATGGCCTCCCGAGGATCCTTCGTGCATCTCCTTAACCACATCGTGGATTCGGCTTTTGGGAAGTATAGTTTGCATCCTATAGGAGCTGCCATCCGCCGTTTCCCATTTCCGCTTGAGTGGTGGCGTACTCAAGCGGAAATGAGAGTTCCATTGTGCCCAATAACTTTTCAGGGTGGCGCCGTGCATCGAAACGTCCTTCCACTCAGGTCACCCAGTTGTAGTAATCTAAGAACGATGGCTCTAAAAGCCAGCGCTGCTACAGGCACACAGCCCAAACTCAATTTAACAGGGCGTCTACTTACGACCTTCACCCGGTAAGCACGCGAAGAACGGTGGCATTGGAAGAGTGCTCGCGCATGTTAGTTTGTAAATATTTTTCCCTGAATGTTCTTGCAACAAATGCCGGTGTAGTAAAAAATTACAGAATATACTGAGGAACGCCTTGTCAAAATTGTTTTAGTGAATTAGCCTCTCGTTTTGTATTTTCTTTTGCCATGATTGTACGCGCTATTTCGAATTTAAAATCAATTTTTTTGCCCGATGATTGTCCGAAATGTAAGTCTCAGGCATCAATGACAGTTTGATGAATAACGAACCGGAAAAAAGTTCTCATTAAAACTCGGACTAAACTTAAATCATCAACTCATCGACATTTTTATGTACAAGCTTCGTTAAGTCAATGATACACATAAAGTTTGAAAGCATTATTCAACATATACAACCATAATTACCGCTGATAAATTCCACCAGCAAACATTACCAGGAACATTATCAGCTCACAAGAATTATATTATGTTAACAACGAATAAAGCATGAAACTAAAAGTATCGACGGAAGTTTGAGCTTATTTCATTAGTTATGGGAAATTCTCCGTACAACAACAAAAGCAACAGCAGAACGGATTCCAACTTGCAATGATTGGTGAAACTTTGTTTGTTGAGCCTACAATCTATGGAAGTTATGCAAACAAACATATGAGCGAGCGAGCAGTAACGAAATTACGGCGACGTGGAGAACACCACAGTACCAAATACAGCACCTGAAGGCATACCTTACAAGTGTTGTTTACCCAAGAAACACTTTCTGGGTTTTCTGGCCCAGTAGCGGTCACAGGCAATGCAGATGGTGGTATCGGTGGTGTCATAGCATCATCATAGAAAAATCATTGTGCGCGTATGAACATGTGTGAGCAAAAACACCTCGTGGATTTGTAAAAATAAAATCAGAAAGAAATACAATCTCGTCCTCTTCACTTTTCACTCAATGTCATGATTTTTCCAACATTTTGCATCGAAAGCAGTTCTCTTCAATAAATGTACTCGTATATGTATGTACGTAGCACAGCCCCAATTAGTGCTCGCTATCTGTGTGTCGATTTTACGCCGCAAATTGGCATCATTCGGAGCTCGCAGGTCAGTTGATTCTTTATTTATTGTTCTTATTCGATTGTATGTAAGCTTAAGATAAGCTTCGCGTCGACGGGAATGACGACGGGAGAGTCGTTTGACGAATTCGAGGCTGTTTGCACGAAGTGCGGCATTGGCTGCGAACGGGGTGCAAGAGGCGAAGACAAACTACGCTAGCGGGGAGGGGAGCCAAGATAATAAAACAGAGATGTTCGGGAGTGGAATCGCATTGAAAACAGTTATCACATTGTATTTTGTAAATAATGTAATCGCACTTGATAGTGTACGTTCGAAATTGTTTGGGTTATTCAATGATAATGCAATGGGGTCGTTATCGCAAAGAAAAAGTCTAGCGAGGAGTTGCTTCGAAAACGCAAGCACGTACGGATCGACGCGAGGATTGTCAAGCGGGACTGAGATTGTGGGGGGTCTGTGAGTAACCTTCAGGGGGATCACATCGCGACGCCCAATAAAAACTGACTCACTCGTCGAGTTGTGAAACATGTGCGAAATTTCACGTCTGATAAAGATTCTTCACTTGTCGCGAAAAAGAATGCGAATTGCTCAACGCGTGCGAGTGTGTTTACTATGAACGGCGGCGCTTGTGATGTGCGAAATGTTCAACGTTGCTATCGGTAGCTAACAGTTTTGTGGATGCTGTCTCCCATCGAAATCTGTGGGCAGACTTTTTGGGGAGTGTTGGTGTTGTGTGCGGTTGTGTGATAGAAAAACCCGTTAGAATTACTGGTTGCCAAGAGAGTCTTTCGCCATCAATCCTCGCCCGGTTTCAACGGGAATTTGAATGACGGCTTGAATCAAGGGGGGGCGAGATCCATCACCGCGAATGGCGGTCGAAATCGATTGAGAGATTGACGAGATGTTACCGCGAATTTGGAATGTTTTCTGTTCACTGTTTCGTGTTTTTCATCAAGAAATTTCACACTGTAATTAACGCGCCTACAATCAGCCTATTTGTCGGCGAAAAAGTGCTCGTTCACGTGGAGAACTGTAAGATAAAAATCGTGGAAATTGTGCAAGTCTGCGAGTCTTTTGCGCGAGTTTCTTCCTTTGTGGCTGTCTTATCGAATGGAAAAGTGATTTATTGGCGTTGACATAGTGAAGATTGAGCGGGGACACCTTTATGTCCCGGAAGTGTTCGAAGCAGGACGACGGCGGAGCTTGCGGACATGGATTAATGCTGTCCGCTCTGCCATGAAATCATCCGGAACAAGTGATTCGGTGCACTCTCGTAGACATTTCGAATTGTGCATTTTGGGAGTTTTTGTGAATGGTGTTCCCTTGTTTTCGGCCAATTATAGTCATTCGTATTTTGGTTATTAGAGAAGATTTTATGCCCAATCCGCGAACCAATCGCTGCGGTATGTTTGCCAAGCCAAGTCAGGAAAGAAACTCACATTGATAGATTTTCTACTTGGGTTGGACTATATTACGTTGCATAGTAACAGGAGAAGTGATGTTGGCTATACTCATATCACAAGGAAACTAATTTGGAATGGATTTATGGAACTTCTCATGATTGTGCTTCCTCTTATTAATTGCAAGAAGTTGCAAAGGAATGCAAAGAGGAATGTGTGTCGCATCTTCAATGGCAACAAAACGAAAGTGCTTCGAACTGCAATACGTAGTGGCGCACAATTCTAAGGAGACTTATACATAATAGTAGAATGTTAATTGGAATAAACATTTTTGGCTTTAACCTGTGCAATCTGTTGAAAATTTTACAAAAATTTTTCCCTTCTAGTGGAATTTTAGAGGGACATCGGCATCGTCGTCGAGCGCTCGGAGGACCATGCGGGTGAGTGCCCTTAATTTTGTTATTTATATCTATTTTTTTACATTTTTTTCGTATACGTTTTATATTTGCGTTTAAATTCTTGTTTTTTTCTTCTAAATTAATCCACTCAGAAGTCAATTTAAAATTAATCCACTCAGAAGTCAATTTAAAATTAATCCACTCAGAAGTCAATTTAAAATTAATCCACTCAGAAGTCAATTTAAAATTAATCCACTCAGAAGTCAATTTAAAATTAATCCACTCAGAAGTCAATTTAAAATTTATCCACTCAGAAGTCAATTTAAAATTTATCCACTCAGAAGTCAATTTAAAAATTTTTCTTGCGTTAGATTTTCTTTTTTTGAAATACATCAATAATTGTAAAAATTGAAGAATTTATGGGTTCATATTTGAAATAAAAAACAAATGAAGTATTAACGTACCCGAGGGTCTTTCCTTTCCTCCATTTCTGACCGGGTATAGGACCCGGTACGGTGGCAGGCTTCCGCCTCAAAATATGAGCCAGCCACCGGGTACTTAAAAATTTTTCTGTTTCAGGAGACTTGATGGGTTGAGTGGCCCAAGCCAAGTGCCTTTTTATGGCATAAAGTTATGCAATTCCATTGTATAATTCTATGACATAAATTGGTCACCGGGGTACTCCCCTTCTGATGGGAAAGTTCATACAATTCAAGTTGTATGAGTTTTCCACTCAGAAGAGGAATACCTGGCCACTTCAACGATTTAACATTGGATTTATTCCGGTTGGGTGGGCATGAAGGGGCTCCACCACCACCCGGTTGCCCCTCTTTCATTTGTGGGCCCGGAATGTCTTTGGGTAAAGACGAGGTCAACCCCAAATTAGTCTTTCTTGTCAGGTTGCACTTGTTCTCGCAACAAGTCGTAATTCCTTCGTGGAGGTTATTTACTGATTTGCGACTTCGGTCGTCCTCTCGAACTCTGCAAGCAATTCGTGAATGCGAAATGTTTTGTAGTGAGTCCTCGTGCCGGGGAAACGAACCCGCCCCACGACACCGCAATGCTAGCTTGCCAGCGCATTCACGCGTCTCCGGACGAGGGCATTCTCGGCAGGAACCAACATCTTCCTCTGCCGAGGCAGCAGAACATCGCTGCAGTCCTTCACGGACATCTTGAACATCTATATTCACTACAAATGGCGCCCAACGTGGGGCCCGAAAAGCCCGGCTGTATCATCAGTCGTGAGCACGAGACAGTCCATCGTCTCTAGGTGTCCCCCCAAGGTGTTAGAAATTTTGGCGGGTAGATAACTCCCGAGGGTTTTTGCACTAATCGTGCCCCAGCAGCCGAGTAACTTCCGAACGTGTGTTGTCTTCGGACATCAATATCGTTTGGTCCTTCTTTTGATTTATACCTTGGTGGTTTACCACCATTGTATAACTAGTAAGGCCAAATTATATTAGAGTCCCTTTTTGTGTTCGGAGGTTATTATCCCAACATCTATTTTGCGGAGGATTCTGATCCGCTCCCCAAACCAGCGGTGCCTAAGTGTCTTAAATTACATGGATTTTGATTTCATGTGATTGGCTGATTAGCTAATCCATGACTATCCATGACAAGACACGCGCTGCTTGTGGATTAGAATCCCACCCTGGGCTGACAAGCTGTAACTTGAGAAGTTTGCTAATGAGGGATCACTTCGGAACCCTGATTTTCATGGTGCCACAAGAGAGTGTCCCTGAAACGTTTTAGAAGGATTGTGCCATGGTGTCCATACTTGGGAGGAAGGACGGAAAGGAAAGACCGATTATTTTTATTTGATAACGAGTAAAACTCTTCATACACTTTGGTTTTTTTTTTTGTGAGGTTCGACTATAGTTCGCCACTGACGGCCACTTACAAATCATAAATTTTGCATCATTTTTTTTCACATTTTCATTATTTATATATATATATTTATTTAGGTTTTAGTTAGCAATTTAAATTTCTTTTAGCATGCCCACCAAAAGAACTCCCGAAAGGAGAAAGTTGCGGTCGGATGCCGGACCAGCTCTATTGTGTTCCATCTGTCACGAGGACATGGACGAAACTACAAGCCAGAGGTTGCAGTGCGGACACAGGCTACATCAGCTGTGTTTGGCACAACTGCGGCAAACTTCATCCACGTGCCCGCTCTGTCGACAGCCTTTGGAAATCGCACAGCCAGCAACAGAACGACCTCAGTCCTCCAGTACAAGTGGAGCTGTCCCCAAAAGCGGACCCCTTCCATCCACTACAAGGAGTGCACGAGATGATGACTACAGGGCTGAAGCAGTTCCGCCTGCAGAAGAAGCGAGTCCACCGGTGGCTGTGGAAGCCACAGTTCTACGAGATCTAATGGCGCTCGTACAGGACATGTCCACCCGGCTCGCCTCTCTAGAGAGCCAGAGAGAGAACCCCGCACCATCCCGGCCAAGAACTCCTCCTATGTGGGATTCGGACCCAAATCCGTGGGACTTCCCAGTAGACTCGCGGCGTGATCCCGAACGGATCCGGCCAGGTACAGCCATGAATCCGTTGGCTCCAGTTTACCGGCCCCGATTGAGCCAAGCACCGCCACCAAATCAGGCTCCCGTGATTCCGCCGGACCAACGCTTTCATCCACACGACATGTATCGGCTGAAGCCGACACAGATCCCCAGCATCATCCAGGGATGGAATCTACATTTCAGTGGGGAACCCAATACGATAACGGTGGAGGTTTTCATAAGTCGGGTGGAGTCACTGATTGAGCAGATGCTAGCAGGAGACCGCACAGCGCTCGCAGGATACCTGCCAATGCTGCTTAGGGGAGCAGCCCTGGAGACATATTGGAGGATACATTCAGCTCCACCATCCATACGCTGGTCACGGCTGAAGGAGGTACTCCGCATGGAATACCCTACGGTCGACATGGACGAATTAGTCCTGGATAAGATGAATGCTAGATGGCAGCGTCCGGACGAGTCCTTCCATAAATATCGAGCCGATATCCTTCGGTTGAATGATCAGCTGTCAGAGCCATTGTCTTCTACCCAAATTCTTCGCCTGCTAAAGCGCAATCTAAGACCGGAGATTCGTCGGCATATCGTGAACTCCGATCCACAGAGTATGGAGGCCCTGCTGAGAAATGTGCGTCGTATAGAAGGGTTTGAGGAAGACCTACGGGACCGGCCATACTTACTAACCAGGACGGGTCCTCGACGAGGAATCGCGGAATTGGCCCCAGATTATACCACCTTAGATCTGGAGGATGATTTGGACCCAGACCAGCTTGCTGTAGCGGCAGTGGGAAGTCTTACGACCTGCTGGAATTGTCACCAAACCGGACACCGGTTCATTTCATGCCGCGCAGAACGTAAGGTTTTCTGCTACGGTTGCGGCAAGCCGGACACTTACTTCCCGGACTGTTCTGAATGTGCCGCACGAAAAAACGGCCAAAAGAGTACCCGACCACCTCAGCGGTACTCGAAACCCCAGCAGTAGCTCCTCAGTCAGCGGCTCACCCCAACCAACCTGACGTTAACCCACCAGCCATAACCATTACGACTGCGGTTGTTCACTCTCTTCCGGAGACCTCACCAACGACAATATTAAAACGACCATCGCAGTCACTGCCAGAAGAACCGCGGCAGCCTCAAGTACGCACTCTAAAACCTTATCATGTTAGACTGCAGGAATATCGGGTGGCTCGAGAGCGAATATTTGCTTCCGAAGTCGTCACTTCCCGTTCGTGCACGACAAAATGGTCAACCCGTCGTTGGCGGGATTTCCGCAAGAGAGTGCGCACCTGCCGTCAAACCGTAAACTCTTGTAACATCTCGGAGGTTGCTGAGAATGAGATCAGACCTTATCATCCAATTAGAGTGTTGGGCGAGACCGTGTTTGCATTGATCGACACGGGTGCCAGTATCAGTTGTCTTGCCTCGAGCTTTGGCTCGAAAGTGCTCCAAGAATACCCGAACTTGATTAAATCCTGGCGCACTGAAATCAGTACAGCTGATGGCACCAAACACCCTATACGAGGTAAACTAACAACACCCGTGACGTTCAGGGGTCAGACGAAGGATATTACCTTCTACATTATCCCGTCTTTGACTCAGAACGTATACCTTGGTGTCGATTTCGTCCTTCGCTTTGGACTGGCCTCCGATTTATTCACCGATTTGTCTTTAAAAACCAGAAATGTCAACGAAATCACTTCTACTCCCGATAGGCATGACCTGACGTCTAACCAACGGCAACGCCTGGAAGCATCCATTGCTGCTTTCCCATCTTACGCTACCCAAGGCCTTGGCCGCACCACCCTAGTCTCACACGCCATCGACGTTGGCGATAGTAAACCGATTAAACAGAGACACTACGCCATCTCGCCAGCCATGGAGAAATTGGTGTATGCGGAATTAGATAGGATGCTCGAGTTGGGGGTCATAGAAGAGTCCCAAAGTGCCTGGTCCTCACCGGTAACCTTGGTTGTAAAGCCAGGTAAAGTCCGCCTCTGTCTTGATGCCCGTAAGGTAAACGCGGTTACCATCAAGGACGCGTACCCTCTTCCACTCATCGATGGAATACTAGGGAGACTGCCGAAAGCCAATTATATCACCAGTCTCGACCTAAAAGACGCCTTCTGGCAAATTCCACTCGATGAGGGCTCGAGGGACAAGACCGCCTTCACAGTGCCTGGACGACCATTATATCAGTTCGTCACGATGCCCTTTGGCCTGTGTAATGCGCCGCAAACGATGACCCGGTTGATGGACAAGGTCATCCCACCTCACCTGAAACACCAAGTGTTCGTGTACCTCGATGATCTTTTACTCATCACGGAAACGTTCGATCAACACCTTCTACTTCTACAAGAAGTAGCCCTGCACATCAGTAAGGCGGGACTCACCATCAACGTACAGAAAAGTAAGTTTGTCATGAAAGAAGTCCGATACTTAGGCCATGTCATAGGACATGGCACTATCAAAACGGATCCAGACAAAACTCGTGCGATTGATGAGTTCCCCTTACCAAAAACTGTGAAGCAGCTACGACGTTTCCTTGGTGTGTGCGGTTGGTACCGAAGGTTTGTTCGGAATTATGCAACAGTCTCAGCGCCCCTGTCAGACATGTTGCGGAAAGGGAAGTTCGTTTGGACCGAACTCAGCCGAAAGGCATTTGAAGAGCTTAAACAAGCCCTCACATCAGCTCCTGTCTTGCACAGCCCCGACTTCACGAAGCCCTTCTCCATTCATTGTGACGCAAGTCAACATGGAGTAGGAGCCGTGCTGGTGCAATTGACCGACGAAGGGGAGGAAGCTCCCATCGCCTTCATGTCCAATAAGCTGAATTCGGCCCAAAGGAACTATACTGTTTCCGAGCAAGAATGTTTGGCAGCGGTAATGGCTGTGAAGAAATTCCGAGCTTATATCGAGGGCCACCAATTCGAGATCATCACGGACCACGCGTCACTACAATGGTTGATGAACCAGGCAGATTTAAGTGGACGCCTAGCCAGATGGGCTCTTAAACTGCAAGGGTTCAAGTTCTCCATCAAACATCGGAAAGGAACCCAGAACATCGTACCCGACACTCTCTCACGGATGTTTTCCCCAGAGGGAGCCGAAATAACAATAAATGACGAGGACCCCATCGAAATAGATTTGGACAGCCCACATTTCGAATCAGATAGCTACAAAGAGTTGAGGCAAACCATAGCGACCCAACAGACACAGCTGCCTGACTTGAAGGTAATAGACGGCTATGTGTATAGACGAAACGAATACGCCACTGGTGATCCATGGCAGGAAGAAGAGTCTTGGAAACTCTGGGTACCGGAGGAAATGACACAACAGCTGATCCTTCGCGCGCATGATCATCCGTTAAGTGCCCACGGAGGTTACGGTCGAACACTACGGCGACTAAAAAAATACTTCTTTTGGCCTAAAATGGCATCCCAGGTCAAAGACTACGTGAGCGCCTGTGAGACCTGTAAAGGCACCAAAGCGCCCAACCAGCCTCTTCGACCTCCTATGGGTCAACTCAACGTCCCAGAACGCGTGTTCCAGCGTCTATACATCGATCTACTCGGTCCATATCCTCGGTCTTCCATGGGACACATCGGAGCTATAGTCGTTCTAGATCAGCTCTCAAAATTCCCAATGGTGGAACCTATCCGTAAATTCACAACTCCATCGATCGTGAAATTCTTAGAGAACCGGGTATTCCATGTGTTCGGAGTTCCAGAGAGTGTGTACTCAGATAATGGAGTACAGTTCCGGTCTCGGCAGTTTAAGAGCCTACTTGAGCAGTATGGCATTGAACACCAACTGACGCCCATATACTCTCCTCAGTCCAACGCGTCAGAACGGTTGAACCGCACCCTATTGGCCGCGATCCGTTCCTACGTCCACCCATCTCAAAAGGATTGGGATCGGCGATTGTCTGCCATCACATGCGCCCTGCGATCCTCGTATCATTCTGTCACCGGTGTCGCCCCTTACTTTGCCGCCTTTGGACAGCACATGATTTGCCACGGTAAATCATACCGACTGTTACGGCAATTAAAGTGTTTGGGAGACCCGGTCGTTGCGCTGGAGCCCCACGAACGTTTAGGAGACCTCCGCCAACAGATCGGACGGAAGATTAAGGCCGCAGGTAGTGCAAATGAAGCGCAGTACAATCTCCGGTCACGATCTGCTAATTTCAAAGAAGGAGATGAAGTTTTCCGGCGAAATTTCCGCCAAAGTGACGCCGCGGGGCATTACAACGCCAAGCTGGATAGGCGATTCCTGAAAAGCCGCATAAAGAAGGTAATGGGACCTAACCGTTACTTGATAACGGATCCATCGGGAAAAGAAGTGGGGATATACCACGCGAAAGACCTGCGCCGATAGATAATTGGGCACGTCTGTTTGTCCGTCCGCATATATTTTCAAAAACGCGCAAAGGTTGTATACTTCCAGGCAAACATAGACATAAGTCAGTCCGTCCGTCTGTTAATTGTGTTCTTCTTTTATTGTTCGTCATCTCTAGTCCCGACGCCGAAGCCAACCCGTGAGACACAGAAAGATCCTTCAGCTCCTTTTTCGTAATCCGCATTGCCTTGGGATCACGAGAAAATTAGCTGCCCTGTAGTAATCTAAGAACGATGGCTCTAAAAGCCAGCGCTGCTACAGGCACACAGCCCAAACTCAATTTAACAGGGCGTCTACTTACGACCTTCACCCGGTAAGCACGCGAAGAACGGTGGCATTGGAAGAGTGCTCGCGCATGTTAGTTTGTAAATATTTTTCCCTGAATGTTCTTGCAACAAATGCCGGTGTAGTAAAAAATTACAGAATATACTGAGGAACGCCTTGTCAAAATTGTTTTAGTGAATTAGCCTCTCGTTTTGTATTTTCTTTTGCCATGATTGTACGCGCTATTTCGAATTTAAAATCAATTTTTTTGCCCGATGATTGTCCGAAATGTAAGTCTCAGGCATCAATGACAGTTTGATGAATAACGAACCGGAAAAAAGTTCTCATTAAAACTCGGACTAAACTTAAATCATCAACTCATCGACATTTTTATGTACAAGCTTCGTTAAGTCAATGATACACATAAAGTTTGAAAGCATTATTCAACATATACAACCATAATTACCGCTGATAAATTCCACCAGCAAACATTACCAGGAACATTATCAGCTCACAAGAATTATATTATGTTAACAACGAATAAAGCATGAAACTAAAAGTATCGACGGAAGTTTGAGCTTATTTCATTAGTTATGGGAAATTCTCCGTACAACAACAAAAGCAACAGCAGAACGGATTCCAACTTGCAATGATTGGTGAAACTTTGTTTGTTGAGCCTACAATCTATGGAAGTTATGCAAACAAACATATGAGCGAGCGAGCAGTAACGAAATTACGGCGACGTGGAGAACACCACAGTACCAAATACAGCACCTGAAGGCATACCTTACAAGTGTTGTTTACCCAAGAAACACTTTCTGGGTTTTCTGGCCCAGTAGCGGTCACAGGCAATGCAGATGGTGGTATCGGTGGTGTCATAGCATCATCATAGAAAAATCATTGTGCGCGTATGAACATGTGTGAGCAAAAACACCTCGTGGATTTGTAAAAATAAAATCAGAAAGAAATACAATCTCGTCCTCTTCACTTTTCACTCAATGTCATGATTTTTCCAACATTTTGCATCGAAAGCAGTTCTCTTCAATAAATGTACTCGTATATGTATGTACGTAGCACAGCCCCAATTAGTGCTCGCTATCTGTGTGTCGATTTTACGCCGCAAATTGGCATCATTCGGAGCTCGCAGGTCAGTTGATTCTTTATTTATTGTTCTTATTCGATTGTATGTAAGCTTAAGATAAGCTTCGCGTCGACGGGAATGACGACGGGAGAGTCGTTTGACGAATTCGAGGCTGTTTGCACGAAGTGCGGCATTGGCTGCGAACGGGGTGCAAGAGGCGAAGACAAACTACGCTAGCGGGGAGGGGAGCCAAGATAATAAAACAGAGATGTTCGGGAGTGGAATCGCATTGAAAACAGTTATCACATTGTATTTTGTAAATAATGTAATCGCACTTGATAGTGTACGTTCGAAATTGTTTGGGTTATTCAATGATAATGCAATGGGGTCGTTATCGCAAAGAAAAAGTCTAGCGAGGAGTTGCTTCGAAAACGCAAGCACGTACGGATCGACGCGAGGATTGTCAAGCGGGACTGAGATTGTGGGGGGTCTGTGAGTAACCTTCAGGGGGATCACATCGCGACGCCCAATAAAAACTGACTCACTCGTCGAGTTGTGAAACATGTGCGAAATTTCACGTCTGATAAAGATTCTTCACTTGTCGCGAAAAAGAATGCGAATTGCTCAACGCGTGCGAGTGTGTTTACTATGAACGGCGGCGCTTGTGATGTGCGAAATGTTCAACGTTGCTATCGGTAGCTAACAGTTTTGTGGATGCTGTCTCCCATCGAAATCTGTGGGCAGACTTTTTGGGGAGTGTTGGTGTTGTGTGCGGTTGTGTGATAGAAAAACCCGTTAGAATTACTGGTTGCCAAGAGAGTCTTTCGCCATCAATCCTCGCCCGGTTTCAACGGGAATTTGAATGACGGCTTGAATCAAGGGGGGGCGAGATCCATCACCGCGAATGGCGGTCGAAATCGATTGAGAGATTGACGAGATGTTACCGCGAATTTGGAATGTTTTCTGTTCACTGTTTCGTGTTTTTCATCAAGAAATTTCACACTGTAATTAACGCGCCTACAATCAGCCTATTTGTCGGCGAAAAAGTGCTCGTTCACGTGGAGAACTGTAAGATAAAAATCGTGGAAATTGTGCAAGTCTGCGAGTCTTTTGCGCGAGTTTCTTCCTTTGTGGCTGTCTTATCGAATGGAAAAGTGATTTATTGGCGTTGACATAGTGAAGATTGAGCGGGGACACCTTTATGTCCCGGAAGTGTTCGAAGCAGGACGACGGCGGAGCTTGCGGACATGGATTAATGCTGTCCGCTCTGCCATGAAATCATCCGGAACAAGTGATTCGGTGCACTCTCGTAGACATTTCGAATTGTGCATTTTGGGAGTTTTTGTGAATGGTGTTCCCTTGTTTTCGGCCAATTATAGTCATTCGTATTTTGGTTATTAGAGAAGATTTTATGCCCAATCCGCGAACCAATCGCTGCGGTATGTTTGCCAAGCCAAGTCAGGAAAGAAACTCACATTGATAGATTTTCTACTTGGGTTGGACTATATTACGTTGCATAGTAACAGGAGAAGTGATGTTGGCTATACTCATATCACAAGGAAACTAATTTGGAATGGATTTATGGAACTTCTCATGATTGTGCTTCCTCTTATTAATTGCAAGAAGTTGCAAAGGAATGCAAAGAGGAATGTGTGTCGCATCTTCAATGGCAACAAAACGAAAGTGCTTCGAACTGCAATACGTAGTGGCGCACAATTCTAAGGAGACTTATACATAATAGTAGAATGTTAATTGGAATAAACATTTTTGGCTTTAACCTGTGCAATCTGTTGAAAATTTTACAAAAATTTTTCCCTTCTAGTGGAATTTTAGAGGGACATCGGCATCGTCGTCGAGCGCTCGGAGGACCATGCGGGTGAGTGCCCTTAATTTTGTTATTTATATCTATTTTTTTACATTTTTTTCGTATACGTTTTATATTTGCGTTTAAATTCTTGTTTTTTTCTTCTAAATTAATCCACTCAGAAGTCAATTTAAAATTAATCCACTCAGAAGTCAATTTAAAATTAATCCACTCAGAAGTCAATTTAAAATTAATCCACTCAGAAGTCAATTTAAAATTAATCCACTCAGAAGTCAATTTAAAATTAATCCACTCAGAAGTCAATTTAAAATTTATCCACTCAGAAGTCAATTTAAAATTTATCCACTCAGAAGTCAATTTAAAAATTTTTCTTGCGTTAGATTTTCTTTTTTTGAAATACATCAATAATTGTAAAAATTGAAGAATTTATGGGTTCATATTTGAAATAAAAAACAAATGAAGTATTAACGTACCCGAGGGTCTTTCCTTTCCTCCATTTCTGACCGGGTATAGGACCCGGTACGGTGGCAGGCTTCCGCCTCAAAATATGAGCCAGCCACCGGGTACTTAAAAATTTTTCTGTTTCAGGAGACTTGATGGGTTGAGTGGCCCAAGCCAAGTGCCTTTTTATGGCATAAAGTTATGCAATTCCATTGTATAATTCTATGACATAAATTGGTCACCGGGGTACTCCCCTTCTGATGGGAAAGTTCATACAATTCAAGTTGTATGAGTTTTCCACTCAGAAGAGGAATACCTGGCCACTTCAACGATTTAACATTGGATTTATTCCGGTTGGGTGGGCATGAAGGGGCTCCACCACCACCCGGTTGCCCCTCTTTCATTTGTGGGCCCGGAATGTCTTTGGGTAAAGACGAGGTCAACCCCAAATTAGTCTTTCTTGTCAGGTTGCACTTGTTCTCGCAACAAGTCGTAATTCCTTCGTGGAGGTTATTTACTGATTTGCGACTTCGGTCGTCCTCTCGAACTCTGCAAGCAATTCGTGAATGCGAAATGTTTTGTAGTGAGTCCTCGTGCCGGGGAAACGAACCCGCCCCACGACACCGCAATGCTAGCTTGCCAGCGCATTCACGCGTCTCCGGACGAGGGCATTCTCGGCAGGAACCAACATCTTCCTCTGCCGAGGCAGCAGAACATCGCTGCAGTCCTTCACGGACATCTTGAACATCTATATTCACTACACAGTTGTCTCCTTCCATACGAGCAATGGTCCGATGTCTTCATCGGCTAACTGGGCATTTCGAATCTCCTCCGCTGGCCAACCTTCATCGAATTCGGCCGTTATCAATCGCAGATCAACGGGCGGTTCCTTTTCCTCAATCCGTCGGCAATGCTTGCAGTTAGCTGGACATGGAAAACGAGATAGGGCGTCAGCATTTCCATGAACTCAACCCTTCCGATGAAAAATTTCGTAGTCGTATGACTGCAATCTTTCGATCCATCTCGCAACTTGTCCCTCGGGGTTTTTGAAGTTAAGCAGCCATTTCAGCGATGCATGGTCCGTTCGGAGAACAAATTTCTGGCCATATAGGTACTTGTGGAACTGCTTGGTGGCCTCTATTATAGCCAATAGCTCATTCCTGGCCACGCAGTAGTTCCTCTCACTTTTTGAGAGAACTCCACTGTAATACGAAAGGACTCTTTCTTCGCCATTGATCTGCTGGGAGAGTACAGCTCCAATCCCGCCGTTGCTCGCATCGGTGTCAACTACAAACATTTTTCCGGGTTTCGGCTATGCCAGCACGGGTGATTCACACAGCTTCTCCTTCAAGGTCTCAAAGGCTACCTGGCATTGTTCGGCTACCTGGCATTGTTCATTCCAGACATACGGACGATTTTTCTCAGTTAGCTGATGGAGACACTTAGCTATTTTGGCAAAGTCTTTGACGAATCTTCGATAGTAGGTTGCCAGACCCAGAAAACTTCGCAGTTGGCGCTTGTTGTAAGTTTTAAATTCGCCAGTCGCAATCGGGAGAAAACCTCTTCTAAGTTCCTTACGTGCTCTTCAATGATGTCATCTAGGTACATCAAGCAGGTTTTCCAGGTTAGGCCACGTAGCACGTATTCCATCAGGCGTTCGAAAGTGGCTGGAGCATTGCAAAGCCCAAATGGTATCACTACAAATTGCCACAATCCGGTCCCAACTGAAAATGCGGTCTTCTCTCGGTCCTTCTTGTCGATTTCGACCTGCCAGTAGCCACTCTTGAGATCGAGTGTAGAAAACCATTTTGCGTCGGCTAAAGTGTCCATGATGTCATCGATGCGTGGGAGCGGGTAACTATCTTTCTTAGGGACGTCGTTAAGCTGCCTATAGTCGACACAAAAACGAGTGCTACCATCATTTTTCTTTACTAGAACTACTGACGCGAGATCAGTGCGCTCACTTCTCCTTGTTTGGCTATAGGAAGATGTCTCGGTGCTTGTCGAATTGGCTTGGCTCCCTGTGTATCTATGACGTGAGTTACCATACTCGTTCGGCCTTAGTCATCCGGGCTTGCTGAGCAATGTTCTCCGTCAACTTGACCCGGAAGGCATAAGTCCGCTTCTCCACGATGTAGTCTTGACACGGTGATTGTGGTGCTGGGGACGTCGATCCTCCTAGCCAACCTCTGTTCCACGAAGTTGGCTCTTACATGTTTCCCGACCCTTCAGCTTGAAGGGCTTCCATTCTGAGCTCCTGACTCGGTCTAGGTCTTCTCCTAGCTGCACACCCTTTATATAGCTCGGTTGTCTTCGCTTCGTGCAGTCTCTTAGCAGGTGCCCCTTCTCTCCGCAATTTCAGCATCTAGGCGCACCATCTACCTGTCCGTCTCGCTCAATTTTGACGCGCTCACACCTGAAGTCGTCTGCCACTACCTCGCGAACCCGGGTAGTGGTAAGAGTCGCATTTTTCGCTGCCTCAAAGCTCAGACTAAAAGCCAATGCATCCTTAACCGTTTGCTTTTGGGCTAAACGCACGACTTGTTGCAATTCCTGGTCTTTAATGCACTGATGAATGCTTCCGTCGCTGCGTCATCTCGATGTTCTGGGTCGTAAGCTGGATAAGCCAAAAGTGCCAGTCGCTCAATGTCTTGGGCTAGCTGCTGTAAGGTTTCGCCAGACCTCTGCATCCGATGCCGTAGCTGTGACCGATAAATCTGCTTCAGATGATCGTCTCCATAACGCATGTCGAGCGAATTCATTATAGCAGCCGGGTTTCAGTGCAACTCAACGGGGATCGTCTGCAATAGCTCGGCAGCTGGGCCTCTTAGAGCAAGAATTAATGCGGTTGCTCGTTCCTGCTCATTCGAGTGATTTGCCATAGCGGCGGCATCAAACTGGCCGTTTGCCCGTCGAATATTGGTGCTTTCACATTTCTGGATGAGCTTTGCGCTGCGGTTGTAAGCGGGGCTGGAGAGGTGGTTACTACTGCCTTCGCTGCTTCCAATTCCTTTTTCACTTTTTCCATCTCATGGTTGATTCTCTCCTCGACCTGGCTGATCTCAAGGTTGATTCTCTCCTCGACCTGGTATACCTTTTCCTCGACGCATTTAATTTGGCTGTTGAGACTACTGAGCTCCGCTTTTATTTCGGTTGACTGTTTTTCCAGCTTGTGTGATGTGTGATGTCTGCCTTGATTTCGAACGCTTGTTGGTCTAGCTTCGCTGATTGTTCATTTAGCTTCGCAGTTAAATTGCGCCTTTTTCTGCATCTGAAGGCTCACCCGAATCCAGATACGCACCTTCCGATTCCATCGCGTCACGCAAGCGTGCAATCAGTATGGCCTTTGTACCTTGCGTGGCCAGATTTCGCTGTTCCAACTCCTCTTTGAGCTCCGATATGCTCAACTGATTAATTTTTAGATGTAAGTTTCCTGGCATTTTTATTGTTTCGGCTATTTTTCCACCAGTTTCCACGTTAATTTTCACTATTGTGCACTTCAAAAATGTTTAAACGTTTTCACTTCCAAAATTTTCTGTCTCACTTCTTGACACCACTGTCGTGTGTTATGGTTCGCAGCCAATAATTTTAATGTTCTGGGAAAGTGAAAACGCACTGTCTTTTAAATTAAATTGAACGAGTTTATTTAATTACAAAAAAAAGGCACAATCACTAACTATTTCATAATTTTAATTTTCACTATTTTACAAGTCGTCTATCAATTTTTACTTCAACTGTCCGCTCCAATATATCGCAGTTTACTATCGCGGTTCTACTGAATGATCCCCCATGATTCAGCTCGCCTTTATATAGGGTCTCTAGCCTTTCAACCCATTTCTTGTACATTGACGAATGTTCTGCCGAGAGGTACCTAGTATATTCGAGCAGCTTAATGAATGGAATGACGTCACTTTCAGATGTTGATCATGCTTGGTGGGCTCTCGTGGTTTCGAGTAAACTCACTTTGTTGATCATGAGGTTCTTAATGGTTGTGAAAACATTTGCAACAGTAGCTCGCAGAATTATTCGTGCATGTAACAATACTATTGTGAAAAATGTATAAAAAGTGATTTAATTTCTACACCATATTGCATGCAGTCTACTTCCATGTAAGAATTTTATTGACGTCCTCCGAAAAAGTAGGTAGTTAACTTTATTACAATCCTCTGATTGGGAACCCGGCTTGAATGAACACATCTGCAAGTATCTCCTAGCGAAAGAAGTACGGTTAACAATATTCTATCAATGTTCTCAATTACATCTTGTCGATTAGAGCCCCGAAACATGATTTCATTTCCGTACTTTGGGATTGGTACGACACGAATTCATAGAATGATTTTTCTCTTTTGTTTGGTTTTTGAAATGTTTCAAATACCAAGAGTGATCACATCTGCATCTATTATAAGCCAAATACAGGGTGCGTACGATATTTGAGGACAACTTGAGATTAAAATTAATTAGCTTGTATTTTTAACAAAATTTAATGAAATTTCAGGAATTTTTTATGCAAGCAACGTTAAATTAATATATGGCTATAAAGTTATTCAATAAAATCACCATTAGCAGCAATAACCTCTTCGATCCGGGTCCGGAAACGATTACATGCCCGAATCAAATGCTCCTTGTTCATATTGACCATAACGGCATTAAGAGCAGTCTTCAGCGAAGAAGTGGTATTATGAGGACGCTTATTGGGCTCACGCTCAACTACGTCCCATACGTAATAATCCAAAGGATTAAGGTCTGGGGAGCTAGGTGGCCATAGGTTCGGTGTTATGTGGTCATGAAAATTTTCGGCCATCCAATCTTGTGTCGCCATCGCTTTATGTGAAGGAGCTGAGTCTTGTTGAAAAATCTGCCTCCGCTTACATTGTCTATCCAGGGTTTCACTACCGTCTCCAAAACATCGATGTATGCAGCAGAGTTCACTCGAAGTCCTTGAGTAAAAAAGTGTGGTGGCATAACACGTCCTTCATTGCTGGCAACACCTAAAACCATAATAGTGGTTGGAAATTTTGTGTGCATAACAACATGAACCTCCGTAGGATTTGAACATAGCCATCTGTCATTTCTGCGATTGGTCGTTTGATCTTGGTCAAAGTTATTTCGTCGGAAAAAACTATAACATTTTGGGCGCCGCAAGGTGTTTGATTTTGTTTAAAAGACGTTTTGATCGGAGAACTCTCTGTTCCCGTTTTCGTTCCGACATGAACTGTGCTCTGCGCATCACGTAAGACTTATACCGAAGGTCTTCGTGGACAGCTCTACAAATAAAGCGCTCAGAAACATGAAGCTCACTCGCAAGGACCCTCATTGATTTTGAAGGGTCCTCGTCTATGATCGCTTGCACTTGCTCTAAAAATTCTGCAGATCGGAAAGTGTCAGAACGTTGTTCGTGCTTTTTGCGTTTTGCAACCGATTCTGTATCGCCTCCTGATGCTTCCAATTCACGGTTAACCTTATGCACGAATGAACAGGCGCAATTAAGAAAATTATAGATCTCTAAATCTGTATGGTTCGCACATATAGCGACGATGGCAGCATGTCTCTTCATTTCTTGAGTGATGTTGTAGTCCGTCATTTCTTATCTGAAAAGGAAAAAAAAATGAAAAAAAAAAAATTGCGAAGTTATAGTCATATTTATGCATGTCTTCAAATACCGTACGCACCCTGTATTTTGCTTTATAACTGCCGTTAGCTCTAGACAGTAGCAACTTTTTTCGCGTGCTATTTTTAATTCAAAGTACACTATGTATATGTAATTCTTTTCCTCGGCCAGATTTAATTCGATCACTATTGCGATTCTGAAGTCACCAAGTAAAGATTAAATCTATTCATTTGTACTTGCAACAATAGTGAAGCCATAAGACACTATAACTGCAGGACATGCTTTCTGATTATAATGTAATGATTTTTCTATCTCTTCGTCCTAGATTTCTCGAAAGAAATCTCAACCGAGCTTTCATCGATTTAAGACGTGAAGTTTTGAGGCGCATCAACGAACTGTGCCTCTTAAGGCCAACAAGTTTGGATGCTCGCAGTCTACTCCGAAATGATTGAGAGGAATTGCGGTCGTGAGTCTTAACGCGAGTAGACTACGATCCAACCACCGAATCAATTGCCCGTTTAAAACGTGTTCAAAAATTTTCTATCGTATGCCTTTTTACTATACCGTAGCCTTCCAACAATTCACAAAGAGAACAATTTCACACTCCCTCGTTTCCGATCTGACTCGAACCGAAACAACCTACGCTAATCGAAATATCCAAACTATAAACTACGACACCGCGAACCGAACCGATAGCATTGAACCGATTAGTCGCGGATTGCATAAAACCCCGACCAATGGACGAAATACTCACCTGCCGCTTCTGTCTCCGCTGAAAAATCTAAACGGCTGGGAGGAAAGAGGACGTTTGATTTAACAATTCATTTTAATATTTGTTTTCATATTTTTTCCCCTATAATTATTTTGTTTAGCACCAATTTCAATATTATTTTTAGGGTTTTGTACTAAAATACAAAACCTTATTAAAATCGGCACCTGTCTCCGTATGTCCGTCCGTCCGTCTGTATGTCACAGCAGTTTTTCTCCGAAACTATAGAAACTACAGCCATGAAACTTTGTTTCGTTTCACGTTTTTAACAGTTGGCCTCTTTTTAAATATGTGTGTGAATGTAATGTGTCGTAGGGGAATGGATGCAAAGAAAAAATGCAATTTTTGATATAAATTTGATTAAAAGTTTGATTTCTTTGATCCTTTAAGATAGCAATAGTTGCCTGAATACTTGACCGAAAGCTCAATATGCCCCTCAGCATAGGATCGTTTTCAAAATAGAATAAAATAAAAGTGAATACATATGACATATATTTCACGTTTCAACGAGGTTTGCTTAAGAGGTGAGGGATCAGATTATGAGTGATCAGAATCGAAGCATTTTTTTTTTAAATCAGTACAGAATTATATTAGAACAAAGTTTTAAAATCAAAAGGACAAAAATCAGCACATCACTCACTACCCCCATTTACATCTCTCGTTATCACTTTACATTTTTCGAAGATATTTTAACGATGCAAACTATTTAACGCACAGATAAAATCAAGTATCAAGTATATATATATATATATATATATATATATATATATATATATATATATATATATATATATATATATATATATATATATATATATATATATATATATATATATATATATATATATATATATATAATATATATATATATATATATATATATATATATATATATATATATATATATATATATATATATATATATATATATATATATATATATATATATATATATATATATATATATATATATATATATATATATATATATGTATTTTTTTTTTCTGAGCACTACAGCCCCATTCGGGCTTTCGCTTAGAGATAGTTAGAGTATCTCATTATCATGATCGAATGTATCGGCATTCCACAAGTGATTCATTATTACGCTTTGGTCGTGTGTTCGTCCACCCTGCTGCGATACGTTCTGATTTTTAAACCAGCGCGTATCATAACTGAACAGGCTTATAGTCCGTCCGAAGAATCACTTGAACTAAATCTCGTTGACGCCAACGAAATTCGAACCAGAGACCTTCGGCTTACGGGCTTAGTGCTCTAATCACTAAGCCACGCGGACTTAAAAATATACTAAGTTTAATAACGCGGTACGACCGATAATCGTTGAACTGGAAGATCGAATGCAATTATAACCCCTTCGGTCAATAATTATTGCTGCAGAGTTAATCTCGTTTCTAAGATCTGTATCCGCGATAACGTGAAAAACTAAAATTGCCCCGTGCAGGAAAATAATTGAAACACTGTCCGCAATCCACGGAATTTTCAGTAAAGAATGCAAAATGAACGCAACATATCTCATAAAATTAGTCAATCAGACTTCAAAAGTAAATACTTAATACTTGATCAGTCAGATCGAGTTACCATAGTTGCGGCCACGCGTGGAATCCAACTCATTGGAAATTTCTGCCAAACGTTTAACGTTTGACGTGGCATCCACGTTTTCAGTCACTCTTTTACACTGTTAATCTTTGCACTGATGTTGTGACACGCAAGTACTTCATTATAACTTGAAATTATGGCCTTCTAATTTTATTGTGCGATTCACGATTAAAAAAAAAATAATAAAAATAAAGTTATAAATACAACACGATTTCTATTTTTGCAATGTCATGAAGGAACAAGAAGACGAAAAAGAAGCATCTTCTTTGTCGCTGCAACAAAATATAAGAACTTCGTTGAATGCACTCGCTTTTCTTGATGTTTACTTCGCGATTTTTTCCTCTGAGATATGGACTGCCCTCTCATGTGAACATGGTTGCGCTTCAGAGTGTACATGGTAATGCCATGATGTTATTACAGCGGTTTTGGGCAATTCAATTCTTCTAGCGGTTCTGCACAATTATTCTATTACAATAACGAAGGTCAATATTCATTTCTTTTGGGAACTTTGCAGTTGATCGTTGGCATATACATTGCTTGGATTAATGAATTCCAGGTATTGCGAGCTAAGCAGCGACTAATGCTCTGGTTCTAAGATTCCTTGAGATTTGGGGCCTGATAATATTTCACAAAGTTTAATAATTGCTATACCTTCTTCTTCGTAGCGCTGGAGTCCCTCTTGGGCCTTCGCTTCCTGCAACAAGAACCTCCAACTGCCTCGGTCCGTTGACCGCGCCCTCCAATTTTGAAATCCGAGCAGCGATGAAATGTCTTGGTCGACCGAGCCAGACCAGCATTTCCTCGGTTTCCCCCACTGGTCTCCCCCTTGCAGTTCTCCCAACGAATGCATTTTTGGGTATCCGTTGTTCGTCCATACGATTCATGTGGCATGCCCATTGCAGCTTCAGTCTTACAATCGTTGAGACCTCAAGCTCGACAATAATTTCATACAGCTCATGATTGTATCGAATTCGCCATTGGTCTCCGTCTAGCTTCGCTCCAATTATTCGCCTCAATGCCCGACGCTCGAAGGCGATCAATATGTTTCACACAGGTCTTATCACAGATTTGTTTACTTGGAGCTTTGTTTTCCTGTGTATGCAGTTGGTCTTTAACATCGTCAAAATTGAATAAAATATTTTATTTGCGAGCTGTATTCTATACAATTTCGCCCACGTTTTCGATATTATATTCGCCGAGTGTGGCATTTGGGATATTTTTCCCCGACTGCGTCATGAGATTTGTTTTATTCTCATTAATTTGTAGCCTTACTAGTTTTGCTTCGCTGTCGAGGTTCGACCGTTTTCGACCGTGAAAAAATATTGATGTCAGCATAGGCTACCACTTGGCTCGACTTGCATAATAACGTACCTCTTGTATCGACAGGTAACTTTCTTATGACATATTCCAGAGCCAAATTGAATGAATGCTTTAGTCCGATATTTGTGTCAAAGGCCTCGGTGAGTTGGTTATTGATGCGGACTTACGAGGTCGTCGACGTCATTGTATTATTTGGTACAGTAAGTTACGATCAATACTGTCGTATGCTTGCTTAAAGCCAACGGAAATTATGTACACGTCTATGTTGAACTCCCAGCATTTTTCAAATACCTGCTTGACTGTAAATCATTGGTCTATCGTCGATTTACCTGCTCTAAAGCCACCTTGAAATATGATGCCCATCTTTCCTTAATCCTGGTTTCATCAGCGATTATGTTGCCTATGTCATCACGACAGAGCGTGATTTTGAGCTGTTAACCACGTTTCAGGCTTTTCACTACTTTGTATGCTTGTTATGTGTTGTTGCTCGCTAAACTTATATCGATACTTCTCAATTGGTCGTCATAGTATTTTCTTCTCTTAATTCTAATTATCTTATTTGCTACTCTTCTGAGATTTTCATAACGTTCTCTCTTCGTCCTGGTTTTTCTACCTATATATTCTTTGTACGCCTGATTTTTTTGTCTATCGCATTCTGGCATTCATCGAATCAATCTTTTCTTTTGCGCCGGGCTTGATGTCCGATCGTCTGTTCTGCTACAGTCTTAATAGCCGCTTTCACTTCCACCCATAGCTCGTTGTTTGTTTTCAGCGATGTATTTGAAAGGATGGGAGCTAGCTGGTTGTCGAGGGTCTCCGTGAAACTTTTGACCACAGACACCATTTGGAGCCTTTCGTTGTCGAATTTCTGTAGAAGCTGATGTTCGACGACTGCGCCTTTGACATACGACATCGATACGCTGATTTGATTAACTAATGATCCGAGTTACAATTGCCTTTTCTGTATGTACGGACGTCAAGCATGCTCGAGGCCCAATGTTGTGGGATCAGAACATGGTCGATCTGGTTTTGTGTGTTGCCATCCGGAAATACCCAGGTCATTTTATGTATGCATCTATGACGAGATTTCTGCTACATGAAAAGTCAATCAAGCGTTGGCCGTTGTCGTTTGACTCATCGTTGGAGGGTATATGATGATGAGATACCTCATTTGCCCACCTTAGCGTTGAAATCACCCAGAATTATTTTTGTGTCGTTTGTAGGCAATGAGTCGACTAGTGTTCCTTGGTGATTGTAGAACGTTTCCTTAGTTTCTTTGATTGAGGCGTGTACACTTACTAGCCAAATTTTGAGGAATATCGCTTTTATGCGGATTGCACACAACCGATCATTGACTGCCTTAAAATCAATAACGTGCGATTTGAACTCCCTATCCACAATGAAGGCCACTCCGAATTCTCGCTTCCCAGCAGGCTTCCCACTTTTGAATATTGTGTACGATCTCATGTCTTGAATATCATTTCGAGTCCAGTTCATTTCCTGGTTTACCAGTATTTTTAGTTTCTATTGACTTGCCTGCCGTAAAAGGTCTTTAACAGCACCAAGGTAGTTCAGTGATCTGACATTCCAGGATCTAATGCACTCGACTTCGTACGAATGCCAAACACAAAGAAATAGACCAATATGGCTGAAACTTGGTGTGCGTTCATTCAAGAAATGGTACTAACTAAACATAACCTCAATACATGCCGGTGGTGCCATCTCTCGGACTTTGCACGGACTTTTCAAACGCCCCTCGTAGTCCTTTTTTCGGTTGCGAGGTTGTTGCCGTCGGTTCTATCCATTCCGAGGCTCGGTTGCAGGTTTCGAAACAATGTAGGGTTTTCCAGACACGGAGAGTTAGCCCATCACCCAACCTCCATTCCGGCGCAATAATTATTACTTTCGATTCTGTTATCAGGCGCGGAAGACCCTCGTACGGCACCACAATAAACGTTTATGTAGGATTTAGTAGCAGAGCTGCAGGTGTATTTGCATTTCTTGGCATTTAGTGTCCCATCATTGGGGAACCAGTAAACCCAATGTGCACCCTGAGACCATTTACTACCATTAGGTCTTGGGGTTTAGGATGAGGAATCATGGGAGCTAAAGGTGGGGGAAACAAGGGGATCCCTCCTTTGTCAACCGGGTTTTGAACCATCTACGGTGGAGTTATAATTGCCATATGCTATATTTAATTTTATGTTTAGGATGTTTGTAACCTTTCAAAATAGAAATAAGAAATAAAAAATCAATAAGTTCCTGTTTCAGGGTGCATTTATGTTTCCCTTAAATCAGACAGCCGTTTCGGGGCTTATCTAACCTCTTTATCTATAATCTATCTAATGAAGCACATTTCAAAAATTGGTTTTTATCTTCATCACATTTTTACCTTTCTTAATAGCTTCGCATCTTACAATAATTCTTAGTCTTTTTTTGTGATAAATGTGTTATCTTAAAATTTCCAAGGATGTTTGTGATATTCCGAAAACCTGAAATAATTAAAATGACTATATACATATTTTTTGTTCTTTTACTGAGGAAACCTACTTGGTATTATAAAGTTAAAACCGCTGCCTGATAACAAGTGACAAAATTCTTTATTATTCACTTTATTTTATAAAATTTAATTGCATCGTGGGTATGCAGTCCCCACGCAAAGGAATTCAGCTATTCTAGACAAATTGGATCACGATGCGCGCTTCGAAAAGATATGTCTATCGCGTTAGACAAAACATGTGTCAAATTGTGCATCTATGATGCAGTACAATTGAATTTGGGTACACATCGTGGGATAGAGAAACATTATAACACTCGTAGTTAGTGTGAATCTTACGATACACTAATGTTGTGATGTCCATAAGAATCAACATTTGTGAAGAAGTGCTGAGAATGATGGCGCTGTTGATGATCATGGACATCAATGCAGTCAATTGTTTTGTTTATTTAATATCCGTAGGCCAATTCTCTTTTTCACGAAAAGCCGTCGGGCCTTATTATTCAAGAAAGGAAGACATCAATGCAATTTATGGTGATTTGTTATATCTCGGCTAAGTTCGTTAATCAGCCAAATCGGCCAAACGAAAACAAAACTAAAAGTATAGCTCCGGTCTTGACGAAATCTGGTAAGGTTTTTTTGCAATGCATAACCTCACAATAAAAAATACAAAGTCTAACCATCTGAAATAAAGTGGCGGCCGTCCAAATATCGAAAATGAAACGTTAATGAATGTTGATGAAACTTTGTAGTGTGGTAGAGATTAAAAGTATATAGAGAACAACAAAAAAAATTTCAAGGTCAGATCACAAATTTCAAAATGGAAGCTAGTCGAAGTTGAAAAGTTTAAAGGCCTTTAAAAGTTACCGATTTTATGTAATTTAAGATCTAATGATGTAAGTTTGGAGATATCTCAGAAAAGATTTCAAAATGGCGACAGTTCAGATCTGCGATCATTTCATGGCCCTCTAGCGGCTAATTGCTTACCGGGGTTTTATGTAACTTGAAATTATATCCAATTGGGGCAATTTCTGTCTTCCTGCGCAAAAATGGTGAACATCGGATGACAAACACAAATGATTGTAAGACTGCGGAAGCTACATGGGCTGACCACAGAATCGTATGGACGAACAACGAGTACCCAAAAAGGTATTTTTTAGGAAAACTGAAGTGCGAAGACCAGTGGGTGAACCGAGGAAACGCTGGTCTGACTCGGCCGAAGAAGACAGTTCATCGCTGCTCGGATTTCGAAATTAGAGGGATCGAGAAAGTTCGAGGCGCTTGTTGCAGGAAGTGAAGGCCCGAGAGGGGCTGTAGCGCTACGAAAAGAAGAAGAAACAAAAAATTCGAAAATTTAAAACCTAATATTTTCAGCTGCCACTTTCAACAAAAACGAGCGATTTTTGTTCTGTCCAGAGTAAAAGTCCGATTTGTACAAGATTTGGCAGATTTGTTGATCAGACTTTTTTGCTTTAGTACTACAGGTCCTTTGGGGCCTTCGCTTAGAGACAGAGTAGCTCATTATCTTGATTGAATGTGTCGGCACTCGGGAAGGTGATATGGTCAGTACCACGCTTTGGCCATGTGTCCGTCCACCCAGCTGCAATTAGTTCTGCTTTTAAACCAGTACGTATCGTAACTGTACGGGCTTATAGTCCGTCCGAAGAATCACTCAAAACAAATCTTGTTGTCAACAACGGGATTCAAATCAGGGACCTTCGGCTTACGGGGTGAGTGCTTTAACCACTACACCACGCGGACTACCTAAAGGATACAATAAATATCTAGTAAAATAATCCAAAGTTCAAAATGACGGCCTCAGATAAAAAAAGAGCAAAATTGTTATTATAGTAGTAACCAAAGTGCTGAATATATTTAATGGAAATGTTGAATTATTATTACTTATTAGAACATTTATACAACAGAAGAATTTTCTTTAAAACTGTGCGACTTTCAGAATCGCGGTCAACCAAATTTCTAAAGTTTGAAGATAAATAAATTTTCATGTGTTTGAACTCGTCTACAGCGGCTATGTTTCTCAACATATTTGAATTTAATTTAATCTGATTTTGACTCAAATTTTCTTGAATGCAAAACTGGTTCTTAGCTGGACCGTAAATAAGAAAGTTAAAAGATTTATCTTTTGTTAATAATTATTGAATGCTAGGCAAGTTGCAATAAAAATTCTTGAAACGTGCAAACCTATTTGCTTATCGAAACTTATGATGCCTATGAGGAATTTAGATTTCCAGCTGGCTGTGCCAATGCAGATTGTTTTTGATACACAAGGCTTCTAGACTAACCACTAAACACCTCTCCTGTCATCCTGAGAATCTATCCTGAACCCGTTTGATACACTTTTTTCGGACTACATCATCGAGTCAGAGGAATCCCTTTTCTAGTGGAAAGGGAAAGACGGAGAAAGATAGCTGGAAAACAAGACCCCTCCATCCTCGACTCCTCCAAGCGTCCTGTTTAACTGTCAGGACTTCCCAAACGTAATGGTTGGATTTGTCAATCAATCTCAGCGTCTCTCCGGTTAACTATCCGAGTGAGCTCTCCTATTTCTTTAAAGAGGTAACCACGCTGCTTGCCCCATCATTTGCACACAAAAAAATTGTAAAAAGCATAATCTTCCCCTCCTGCGCAAAATATGCAGTCGGGAGAGGTGATAGAGGAGCTGTACCACCTCAGTTGGGGCGCCATCCAATCCTAGAGTCTACTCTGCCTTTATAAACTGAACAGCCTCTTCTAGTTTCATGTGCGTGGGCTTCCCCTACTATTTCTTCGTGGACGGCATCAACACGGATGGAATGTGCGTGGAAAAGGGACCGCACTGCCTCCTCCATTTTTTCTGCTTCATATAAACAGGGAGTCCATAGAGCATCAAGCTTCTAAATGACTAGTATGTAGCCTAGGCCCCCGAATCAATGTTCAAATTGTCCAGAAGACCTTGCTAGCATCAAGCATTAAGGTAGTTCTAGACGAGACGTGTAGCCAGCCGCTTGTAATTGTTGGCTAGCTACACGTCTCATGTAAACACCAACAAGCCACGAAACATGACAGTACCAAACCTGTGGTAAGTAACAAGCGAGTAATAAGGAAGCCATGTGCTATATTCTAAAGTCGTTTAGAATGTAGAAGCAGCAAATTTCTACATTCTAGTCGTTTAAAATGTTACAAGCGACCTAACTTACTCGCTTGTATGAAATTACTGTCTCAGTGTAAAAGGCACGCTAGTCAGCTACAAGCCTACAAGATTTATATGCGAGCTGAATTCTATTTCATATCTCCACAGTTTCATTGGCATCCTTGGTAAATTTAGCGTCTAAACTTATAAATTCAACCACGTTTTCAATTAAGTTTTGTGTGTTTTGAAAATTTTCTCTCGACAGCATCATGTATTTCGTTTTTAGTTTGTTGATTTTAGCCCCCTTGTTTTACTTCCTCGTCCATTTGAAGCAGAATATCCGTACCGGTCATGAATGATCTTAACAGATTGTTAATGTCGTCCTCATAGGCGTCAATATCGCTCGATTTATACAGTAATGTAGCTCTTGTATTGACCGATATGTTTTTAATAACATATTCTAGAGCAAGGTTAAATAACAGGGTGGCTAGCGCATCTCCTTTAGTCCAACGTTAACTTCGAAAGGTTCGTTAGTTGGGTATTGATCCGTCCTTGCGCTGTGGTCGATGACACATTCTTGGCATACAAATTAGCTTGGCTGGGATACCGTAACTCAGCATTATTTGATAAAGTAAGCACAACAGTCCAAATCACAACCTTGGCGTTGAGACTTATTGTTAGGGCATCTCATTCCATGATCCTAACGAAATTTTAGGTGATATGATCAATATCACGCTCAACCATGTGATTTTTACCTAATTTAACAGCTGGGTAAGTTGATAGTCCGACAGCAGCATCAGAAGCTTAAACTCGATTCCGCCATCGATGTTTGAACTTAGGAACTGCTGCGCAAGCGGAGTGTACCCTAATCCACTGTCATATATGCTTGCTTAAAATCCTAGCATTTTTCAAGCTCCTCAGCTTGATCTAAACAATTGGTGCGTCGTTGAACTTCCAGCTTTGAAGCAACCTTAACACTCCCGAATAATGTTGTCGGCGTAGGTTTTGATTCTATCTTTAAAAATCTTGATACTATGCCCCTATAATTTTCGCACTATAACTTATCTCCTTTTTTGTGGATAGGGAAAATTATAGACCGGCTGCACTCCCGCCGCATTTGCTTTTGCACCATATTTCAGGGATAACTTTGTGGATTGCTTTTTGCAATGCCGCTACCGCCATATTTAATAACTGTTTGCTTTTTTGAGTGCTCACTCAAAAAAGCAAGACCCGACAGCATTTCAAGAAAAAAATGAATTGCTATGCGGATATCAAATAAACAAAATAATTGACTATAATTAAAAGGTTCGAATTTTCGATTATGACTGTGAAGTTTTTTCAATCATCATCTATGATGCGCCAATTCAAATCACAGCTTAATTTCCAGGAGCAGTCGTCTCCAATCGTCGTAATTCTGTAAATCTCAACGCCAGTTTACGACTCCAAGCAAGGGTTTGCTGACGGCTCCCTCAAAGTCTTCCCATCATTTCTTGGGTAGTCGATGCTGATTCATCTTTTTCAAATGGAGTCGTTCTAGGCATAGGGAAAAGCTGGATCAGAAAACGTATCCTACAGCTCATCTTTATAAGTTAGTTTGATGTGTAGCATGCTCACTGATACAGGTTTTATGAGCGATTTTTTATGCGAATATTCTAAAAGACAAGTGTAGACCCGGTTGCTGAGTTGCTGGTTATTTGCACGGTTTCAGTTGCCAGCATAGATATTTCTTCAATGGGACGAAAATTAATATTAATAAGGGGGATCCAAAAGTAATTAGATTAGCTGTCTTGCAATTCATCTTTATATACAATATTTATTTATTTATTTATTTTTTTGCTTTAGCACTCCACCCCCTTTGCTTAGAGATAGTTAGAGTATCTCATTATCTCGATCGAATGTATCGGCATTCGAGGTTATAGTTAGTACCACGGCCATATGTCCCTGCACCCAACTGCCTATACCTAGCATAACTGAACGGGCTTATAGTCCGTCTGCACAATCACTCGAAACAAATCTCGTTGTCACCAACGGGACCCGAACTAGGGACCTTCGGTTTACACAGCGATTACTCTAACCATTACACTACGCGGACTACACTATTATTTATTGTTATATTATGCCCCTATTCTCTTCAGAGTGCCAAGACTCACTTCACGCAGGCAGTGAATGATTCTCATTGGCTCCAGGTATCCAAGATGCTCTTTAGCCCAGTAATAAGATTCCAAACTACCTATTCTCGGGGATAGAGCTCCGCAGTACGTCAGAATATGTTCTGGTATTTCGTTTGCAAACCTGCAGAGTCAGAACTCGCCATATTTGAGACAAAATTTTATTAAGATATCCGTTGAGTTTTCAGTGCCTTGTGCGAACATCTGTAATTATCCTAAGTTGATTTTTGCCTGGTTCTCTCTCTCTCGATCGAATAAATTGTGATTGAATTTATGGAGGAGCAAATCGTTCCAATGTTCAGTTCCATTTCAGAACTTGGCCGTCTATGTTCGCAACAATTAATTTTTGATTGGGTTTCGATTGAGAAACACATTCCTGGTCGGGATGTACCAATTGTAGGAGTGCCACAGCAGCAGAGATACTTGTATTACCGAATTCAACTCTACAGAGCGTAGTCTTGGCTTAGCTGTATTTTGTTTGTTCTTTTGTTTCCCCACTGATCGCCGGCCTTCAGTTCTTCCAATGAATACCTGTTTGAGTATCCGTTGTTCGTCTATACGATTCATGTGTCTAGCCCATTGTAGCTTCCGCAGCCTTACAATCGTTGAGACCTCCGGTTCGTCAAAAATTTCATACAGTTTATGGTTGTATCGAATTGGCCATTGGTCCCCATCTAGCTTCGCTCCGATTATTCGCCTCAGGACCCGTGCCTCAAAGACTTTCAATATATTTGCGGATACTTGGGTTAGGGTCCATGTTTCACACGCATAGGATAGCACAGGTCTTAGCCCCATTATTGTAGTAGTATTTTTAGACCTTCCAAGTACACATTGATTAAATATGTACATCAGTTTAAAATTATGCTATATTATTATTTATATTATTATTTTATCCCTTTAATTCAAAATGTGGGAATCTAAGATATATTTTTGCCCTGAACAATATGCAGAATAAATACACACTAGTATTAAATTATTTTCCAATTATCTGTAATACAGATTGTGGTTTATAATATACCTACGATGAGTTACATACAACAAACTCTTTTACGTTATACTTTGAAAACAAAGCAAAATCAAGTAAAATTAGAAGGCATGAAGGTAAGATGGAAAATAATAACAATAGTAAAATATAACCACATTCAGCTATATTTCTTCCATTCGTGACAGGACTACAGCTACTTCATTATTAGCTCCTGATATCTGGGAAATATCTGCGGTGACAAAGGTTTCTTTTATGAAAAGCGAAAAGAATGTGATCCGTATGTTTGGCGGAATATATTCCTTTGATCCTATGGCGGTAGTGTTTACTAGCTAGATACGCGGCGAGTAGCGTAACAGCCGTTCGTTACATATTTAGTCGCGGAAATACTGAACATTGTGTAGAAATACAATATTTCAAAGCCTCCCCGTTTCAATTCACCTCTTTCGGAAGCATCGGTAAATGTGGGTGAGCTTGATTTAACGTTTTCATATAACATAGGTGTTTGCTTTCTGCTGCTTTGTGGAAATCTTCAAAATAAAGACATTATTATTTATTATAATGTTTTAGGGGCCCACTTAGCTTTCTGCATACGCTATTGTGTTTACAGCTCAAATGGTTCAACGAAAGCCCCTGGTTCCGTGGTCACCAGGTATTCCAATCCTGTAGTCCAGTCTTTTAAAGTATTGTAGTTTTCTGCCACTGGAAATTGAGCAAAGCACGTACACATTTGACCATAGACACCGTATCCCGAAAAGTAGACCAAATTCTGGATATAAATTTCGATATTTAGTGTGCGATAGTCGCTACAGTATTTTCAATTGTTCTCCTTTTTGAGATGATGGCTGAAAACTTTGTCATACTGTATCGATTCCAAGCAAAAACATCAGCTCGAACTTCTTTGTTGATATATTCAGCTTCCAGGCAGACTAAGGATGTCTTGGTTTGTGATGATTTAATGCCTGTTCAATGACTTCGTCGATGATTCAATGAGCCGGTTGGACGGATAATTCCAGGAAACTGCAACAAAAATTTTTTCCGGTCCACTAAAGTATTTTAAGGGTTTTGTACCAACTTACAAAACACTACTGAAAACGAGACTGTCCGCCTGCCCGTCCGTCTGTGTGTCACAGCTTTTTTAGGATTTTGTAAAATAATTTCACAAAACCCTACTAATTTCGCGACCTGTCTGTCCGTCTATCCGTCTGTCCGTCTGTCCGTCCGTCCGTCCGTGCGTCACAGCACTTTTTCTCGCAAACTACCTTAGCTAGAAACATCAAATTTTGTATGCAGGTGTAAAGTGATGCTCTCTTCAAAGTTCAACTACAAAAAATTTTATAAGGTATTTAAGGGGGGTCTCCCCATATAGGGGAGTGGCCCCCGAAAAAAAAAATTCATCAAAGGTAGCCGATATGGGTATCAAGTGAAAGGTCTTGATGAGAACTTTTCTAAACAGATCTTAATTTGATACTTTTTGCTTCAAGAGACGTGCAGGGAGGGAAAATACACGAAAAATTTGTGTCCCCCGCTCTCGCGATTGGACACCTGTCATTCGAAAAATCTGAAAAAAATTATGGTGGTAGGTCTTTATGAGTACAACAACAACAAATACCTTAGAAGTCGAAATTCGCTCAACTTTGTTAATAATAGTATGATATTCGAATTTCACATTTTCCCTAATAAAATCGCAATGGTACCCTTAAACTGAACAAAATTCGATATTTACGTAGTCCTACTAAGGTTTCTTTAACTTTGTAAGTATGATGAAAATCGAATGATATACACGGAAGTTATAGCCGTTTGAAATTTCTCCAATTACAACAACAATAACACATGATTTTGGTATTTTATGGACTTTCCATCCAATCAGTCACTGCAGTTTTGACTTGATCTTCTTGAAATTTTCCAATAGGGTCAATAACATTAATATTATTGAGAATTCATGATTTGAGTGATTTTTGTTGGTTTGCAACAAAATGGCGACCGTTGAAAGTAGAAAAACAATGGATTTTCCTTTGAACGTGCACATCTCTTTGACATATTTCTTGACGTTATTCATTGCTGGTGACTGCATTTCTGAGAAGTTGGATACAAAACCCTTCTGACATGAGCGTAGGTCTGTTTACCCAACTTGTTTCTCCTTAACTATAGTAGATACAGACACCAAACTTGGTCGATGGATGTAAAGTGATGGCCCCTTGAAAGTTCGGGTATCAAAATAATGTTCAACGGTTTTTAAGAGGGTCTCCCCCTATCGAGGGTAAACCTTAAAAAAAATTTGTTTACCAAAGATTGTTATGCAGGTTATCAAATGCAAGGTATTGACGAGAACTTTTCAAAACAGATCTTAGAAGACTTGCAGGGAAAGAGGATATTTATGAGAGTTTGTGTCTACCCTCAGGCTGCGGAGATATATGATCCAATAATCTTGAAAAAATAAAATAAATAAAATATATATATATATATATATATATATATATATATATATATATATATATATATATATATATTTTAGCTCTATATTATTGATTTACGAAAAATAAAAGCATTGAAAACATAACTCAATATCGTGATTATTAAAAAAAGATGACAATGTAGGTAAAATCCATGTCAAAAAAGAACTTGGATAGATTTCCAGGATTTTGTGTGATTGACAAATTTTAGCATTTAAATGAAACAAATTTAAATCGTAAAATTATTTACGTGGATGAAATTGTGTGAATTGTGATTTTTCTTGTGGATGGAATTATGTAAAATGGGAAGGCAACGTGGTCAAACTACTTTTTAAAAGTGCGAGAAATTATTTTAAAACATTAGAATGCAGGAAAATCTATCCATGATATCGGGAAAATAGTAAATAGGTCATACCCCAGAGTTCAAGACATTACTAAACTTTTTAAATCGTCAAAACCAGTGGAAAATAAAGAAGAAATTGGTAGACCTAAAGTGTTTTCAAAGTAAAATGGGCGTTTATAAAAACCCAAAATTAAGTGCTCCTAAATTAGCCAATCAACCATCGAAACATCTTAATAAAAGTGTTCATCCCGAAACTGTAAGGTTAGTGTTAAGAAGAAAAAATTTACACGGACCAGTAGCCTGTAAAAACCGTTCGTGAGAAAATGCAATAGGAAAGAGTGATAAAAGTTTTGCAAATGTTATAAAAATAAAGACTTCTCGTTTTTGTTTTCGAACCGATGGTCAATGTTCTGTATGGCGAAAACAACGAAGAGCTCAAAGAGCGCAATCTACGATCGACTGTGAAATATGAGGGTGCCCCGGTGATAGTCTGGGGCTGCATGTCCGCTGCTGATCCAAATAAACATTGTATAATCGATGAAATTATGGACCAAAGTATTTGAATATTCTGAAACAAAATTTGGTGTAGAGTGCTGAAATATTGGAAATAAGAGAGAACTTTCAATATTACCATGATAACGATCCAAAGAAAAAAGCACTCAATGTGCGTCTGTGGCTGTTGTGCTGGAAACACCTGCACAATTCCCCGATATTAGCGTTATTGAGTTATTATGGGCTGATTTAGAGAACCAATTGAAAAACTGTACAATTAGAACAAAAAAAAAAAAACTTCAAATCAGCACTTCAGACAGAATGGGCAAAAACTTATTCTTTCTTTTGCAAAAGAACATGCAGAGTCCATGCCTACAAGATTGGAAGTCATTGTGAAAAATAAAGGATTGCCAACAAAATATAAAATTCTTCAATAATATTCTTAAATCTTATTAAGAATGAAGTGTCCGAATAATTTTACAAAACCCTACTAAAATCGCGTCCTGTCTGTCCGTCTGTCTGTCCGTCCGTCCGTCCGTCCGTCCGTGTGTCACAGCAGTTTTTCTCGGAAACTACTTAAGCTAGAAACATCAAATTTTGTATGTAGGTGTAAACTGGTGTTCTCTTCAAAGTTCAACTACAAAAAAATTTTATAAGGTATTTAAGGGGGGTCTCCCCATATAGGGGAGTGACCCCCCGAAAAAATATTCATTGAAAGTAGCCTTTTCAAAACAGGTCTTAGTTTGCTTCGAGGGGCGCACAGGGAGGGGAAATACACGAAAAATTTGTGTCCCCCCCTCGCGATTGGACACCTGTGATCCGAAAAATCTGAAAAAAATCAGGAATTTAGGCCTTGGTGAGTACAACAACAACAAATACGTGAGAAGTCGCAATTCACTCAACTTTGTTAGTAATAGTATGATTTATCGATTTTATGTTTTATGGAATAAAATCTTAACGGTACCCTTAAATTCAATTAAATTCAGTACACAGATGACTATTTATAAGATTAATCTGTCCTGAAAGTTTCATAAACATTGAATTATATTTAGCGAAATTTTAGCGGTTTGAATTTTCCTGTATTACTATGGAACAATATGCGCTGCATGTATTACTATGGCAACATATGGCTATGGAACAACATGCGCTTTTTACCGACTCAGACACTACAGTTTTGCTACGATTTGCATGAAAGTTTCAGGAATGATAGGTGTCATGTAGATCTTTGAGAATCGGTTCAGCTAGTGGTATCAGTAATCGTAAAATAAAATAGTGGCTGTTTTAAATGCGAAGATTGTATAATTTTGAGTTATTTTTTCCCAAATTCAACGTTTAAAGTGCATGCTTTGAACGCTTGATTCAATTTAATGAATGACTCAAGATGAGTACCTACAATTAATGCTCATAGGTGAAACAAGTCAAGGAGGCGGGAGAGAGCTCCTAGCAAAAGGGCTTTGTAACGATTCTAGGATTCGAAAAAAATGGCCATGAATCGATGATAACAGTACAGGAGAGTAGCCCCTGAAAAAAATTCATCAAACGTAGCCGATATGAGTATGAAATGAACGTTTTCATGGGAATATTTCAAAAGAGTTCTTAAACTGTCAATTTTTGCTTCAGTGGGGGCACAGGGGGGAAATACATGAAAAATGTGTTTCCTCCCTCGCGAATGGACATCTGAAATAATTATCAAGGGAGATATTTATGAGTATAACAGTAACAGAAACCTCAGAAGTCGAAATTCGTTCAACTTTGTTAATAATAGTATGATCTTCGTATTTCATATTTTCTCCAATAAAATCGTCTTGATTTGATTCGATCTGGTGACTGCATTTTGTAAATTGAATACAAAACCCTTCTGACATGAACGTTGGTCTGTTTACCCAACTTGTTTAATATGAATTTTACCTATATTTTCACTGTTTCTTTTATTTTAATAATCATGGAATTGAATTATGTTTTAAAGGTTTTCATTTTTCGTAAATAAATAATATACTAGGGCGGTCCAATTAGTACTTAGCGTCACCGTCCAATTGCGCCACTATCGCAAGAGAGATTCACTATCGTGTAGTCATTCTCGTCGACGGCTACTGTTAATTTCAGCCAAATCGACTCGTAGTTTGGTTTTGACCGCGTGTGGAAGCGGGTGTATCCGCAGATTTTCGAAAAATGGAGAAAGAGCAATATTGGTCGGTGGTTCGATTCTTGTTTTTGGAAGGGAAATTACGCAGCAAAATCAAAGAGTTTCAACGTGTCCGCACATCGGTTTTTGATGATCCACGCCCAGGTGCCTCAAAAACGGGTACCACAGAAAATAACGTGACAAAAATCGACGAGCTCGTATTGGCAGACCGCCGATTGAAAGTGCGGGAGATATTTGAGACACTAGGCATCTCAAAAGACCTCTTGGGTCATATCCTACGTGAAATTTTGAGCATGAAAAAGCTGTCGGCGCGATGGGTGCCGCGTTTGCTCACTCGGGACTACAAGCGGGACCGTGAGACCACTTCAGACAAGCGTTTGAGGCTGTTTAAGCGCAATCCGAAGGAGTTTCTGCGTCGTTTTGTGACCGTCGACGAAACATGGCTCCACTGGTACACATCAGAGACCAAGGAGCAATCGAAACAGTGGACTTCACCCGACGAACGTGGTATCGGCCGGAAAGGTGATGGTCACCCTTTTCTGGGATTCACAAGGTGTGGTCTGCATCGACTTCCAGGAGAATGGCAAAACGGTCACAGGGCTATACTATCCCGAATTATTGAGCCGGTTCGATGCCGAATTGCAGAACAAAGGCCCCATTTGGCCAAGAAAAAAACTGCTCTTCCACCATGACAACACACCGGCTCACTCCTCCGCCGTCGCTACAGTCGAATTGGGCTACGAATCTCCAGATTTGGCTCTGTGCGGCTTCTTTTTGTTTCCAAACTTGAAAAAGTCACTCACTGGGCGGAAATTTGAGTTGAATGAGCAGGTCATCGCCGCTACGGACGTCTACTTTTCAGACCTCAAGAAAACGTATTTTTCAGACGTGTTAAAAAGTTGGACTCGCTGGGTCAAGTGTATCGAGTTGAGGAGATTATGTTGAGAAATAAATCGCCATTTTTTTAAAATAGAGAGTTAAAAATACATGTTTTGTTTTTTTCTTAAATACATTCTTGAACTGTTTATTCTATTTTCAAGTGTATGTGTCCGACTTTTTTATTGAGCCACTGTATGTATGGTGGGATGCTACCGATTTAATTTTTCTTGGTAGCGCCTATAATCTTACACAATCATTTCTGCTGGAGTTGGGAAATTCAGGACGTGAGCGAGAAAATGAGTGTGCGCCGTTTTTCCGCCACATATAATGACGCGAGGGTTTCAACATTAATGTCACCTCTTTCTTTAAGCTTTTCACTCTACCACAACTAGTGTTGGGTCACATACGTGCATGTGGTACGCATATGTGCCGCACTCGTTTTGCACACTAAATTTGTGCTGTCAGCACATTGCATCAGTTCAAATTGTGTAAAACAGTGATGAATCGCAGATCTGCGTATCGTACGGTGTGCTGCATAGCCTTGCTCGATTCTGTGTAGTATTGGTGCTGTGCGTCACTGTATCCCATTTATACTTTGCCAGTAAAGTTCAGTGCCATTTCACGCCTACGAGCAGTGCTGTGCTGTGCCTAGCATCACAGTGTGCTGATCGCACAGTGCGTACACTGTGGCGGCAGCGTTCAGTGGCTCAGTGCTGTTTTATTCCTATGACTACTGTTGTGTTAGCCAGCATTATGTGTATCTTGCGGCACAATTCAGTATGCTGTGCACAAATGGCTGGCACACAAAACTGTGCTGCTTTTGCCCATCACGAACCACTATTATTTACAACAATCACTTAACAGCTGTTTTTCTGAGATAAAGGCGAACTGGCTATACGCTAGCACAATTGAATCGGCAATCTCAGCCCACCTATAAAGCTGAAAGGCATTGTGTGCTACGACCAACGCTTGCATTTGATGTAGCAAGTGCCCTAGCCATAAAGTCTACTGCGTTTTATGGAAATTCTTTTTTCGCAATATTTTGCATATGCCATTAAAAATGCTTTGGTTTACGGTCTTTTAGTGGATCGTTGTAGAATAGAGATAAGTGGTTAATTATTTTTATGTATCCATCCATTTGCGATGTTTTGACTTAGAATTTCGTACGAGTTTTCAGTTCTGGGTACAATAGGTCTCCCTCAATTCGATGGCATATTATTGATACAGAGACTCTGCGCGTAGCTGCATTTTGTATGCTCGCTTGTATTAGCAAATACCTCAAAAGCGCCTTGAACAAGACAAACCAATACGAGGCTTGCTTGAATTTCGCGGCTCCAGTTGGTTCGAGGGGTGGTGTCGTCAGATTTATACAAATGAGCTGGTGAAAATACCGTTTCCCGAATGCAGATATCTTCATTTGTTGATTGTCAGGATCTGCTTAATCGTTCAGAAGGTGATGTAAACTTCTTCATAATAGATGATGAATCATGGGTTTGCGATTATATTATTTCATTCTGAAAAATGGCAATGCACTAAAAACCGTGTGGCTACTTAACAATTGAGAGCATCTGCAATCAGGACAAGACGTTAACGTATTTTTTGTACAGACATCGTATTTCCCGGAGTCTGGTGGCAAGCTGAAGGCCGCCAAAAAATGATGTTTGATGCTTGACAACAAGCCGTGATTACAAAATTATACTTTCTAAAAATTTCTTGCGGGGCCACCGATATATTGGTGTATCACTAAGGATAAGAAATATAACTGGTTTCATTAAGGGGGAAACGAATCTGAGATGCAAAATAAAGGCATATTTTTCTGATTTTTTAACGATCTTCATAAATTTTTTTTACAAATTTATTATCTATTAATATTTTAATATATATTTTTTTTAATGCTAACTAGAAAATTTTGAAAAATGAGTCATTGGAAGCATAAAAACAAAACCACTACAAAAAAGTTTACATGCGGTAATCAAGATTTCTTATGACTGCTTCATGTGAAATCAAAACACCAAAAGGATTTCTTTAGAACACAAGTTTCTCTAGAATTTGAACGAACAAATTGAAAAATATTTATTTTTGAATTTTTGGCCGATTTTTATTAAATTTCGCCTATTTGTTTAATTCTAAAATGAGTCATATTGGAACAAAATCAAAATCCTACGTTCAATTTCAAATATTTAGCATGAAAATAAAATAATTTTTGAATAAATAACCAAACGGAGATGTTACTTTATAATAATCAGTTTTTAGTGGCATTTTCTTTTGCCTCAATAAGTGCTCTTATGCGTCTGGGCTTGCTTTCTATGCATTGTTTGACACTTTCTGTTATTTCGAGGTTGTGATGCCAAACTTTTATTAACTTTTCTATCAGATTTACCTTGATGGTGATCATTTCTTTGGCAATTTCTGCCTTGGTAATTCTCAATGGGGTGCATATCAGTAGAATTGCCAGGCCGAGTAAAATTCGAATGTTGTGGTCTGTAAAAAACTTGGTAACGCTTCTAGCTTTATGGCATGGTGCTGAATCATGCATAGAAATGAAATTTTCACCATCAGGGTACCATTCCTTTAGTTGCGGTAACAAACGAGTTTGTAAAACTTATTTACTCTGGACTATGTAGAGGCGTCCATTCCCTTTAGTGTTTATGACAGACCACTCCATTATTTTGACGGGTCGTATCACCCTCTCCACGATTTATTCGCTCCTATCGGCTAAAATCCCAAATGCTGACTCGTCTGAGAAACACACCTGAAAGGAAAAGAAAACTATAAGTCTGAAAAATATCTTTATAGTGTCAAATTCCACTTAAAAAACTGACGTTATTCCAGTACTGAACTGTCTTCTGACGGTGTTCACGAGCCCAAGCAAGACATTTCTTCTTTATCGCTTCAGTTAAGCGAGGTTTTTTTTGACAGAACGATAGCCTGTCAAGCCTTCTTCTGGCAATCTCCGCTGCACAGTTCTCTTTGAAACTGCTATACCTGACATTTAAGTCAACTGCGTTTAGTCCAGCACTTTTTCCGGTTTTGCAGGCAGGTGCCCTGAATCTTCCTGTTAGATCACGGTGGTGTAATTCGTATTCTTTCACTATAGCCTTTCCTTTTCGGTGAAAGTAGCTGATTTTGGTCCAAATGATTTTAATTTTATTAATCGATGATTTAGAAACCCCAGCAATTTTTGCTACCTTTCTTTCGGAATGATTTGTGTCCTAGAGAAGGATTTTTACCTCCAATTTTTTTCTAGGAGACAAATCGCACGCACGACCCATGCTGGACATAGAAAATATTGACAATAAATATTTATTACAATGAAAATAAGATTAATAATTAATTATACCAATAGCAACATTATTATACTAGCATTTCAATTATTTGTAAAGTAAAAATATAAAATAACAAATCAAAATATTCGAAGTAGTCTTTCATTGTTTCATGTCTATAGCAATCTGCGTCACTTCCATCACTGAAATATTCCTAGAAAACAAAGGTACCACTTGACATATGACTTGAGTTATAGAAACATGAAAAACTTCAAAAACACATTTCTGTATAGGTTACACCAGTTAGAACTGCAGTCAAGTGCACCTAAAGAAACAAATTGGAAAAAAATGTGACTGTCCCTAATAATTTGGCAACCGACTGTAGAATCGTCGATCCCCACTCCATAAAGCAACTGGCCTGCTGCAGCAGCAACACTGGAACATGTCTCGAAATTAGAGATAATCGAAAACAGTAACACATTGAGCTCGTCATGAGTTCTGAGTTTTTTTTATTCAACGTGCAGGGGAAAGAATGTTGGACATTTTCTGATTTTTTAGGATTAAAGCACTGTTTTTTTTAAATATCCTTCTAGATACCTTCTTTTTGCTTTTGTCTTATTACTTTGCCCATCCTATTAATACGAAACAAAATTCATAGCTCAAAAGGACCAGTTGCCGCGCCGAGCGCAGCAGGATTCCCTATAACTCCAAGAGTTTTGCTTCAAATAACTTGAACTTTCAGAGAATATTTCTTAAAAGTTATATTAGATTAAAAAAAAACGATTTTCGAACCCTTCCTCCCTTAAGCTTTAGTCCAAATACTGTGCTTAGAAGGCACAACAAATGCTTAGCAAGGGCAAAATAATGATTGACTGAGCTAACTGCAGGATAGGACGAAGAGCAGTACCTCTTCATTGTTTTAAGTGTCTTGGTTATAGCCATACCACAAAAAGATCCAAGGGGCCTGATAGGCGCACTCTGTACTACAAGTGTGGTAAAGTGGGCACAAAATGAAACAATTCACGGGCGAAACACATTGCATCCTATGTAAGGACTCTAGCCTTAGTGTAGTCGAGGTCTTCAAGGCCTTAGTGTGGTCGATGTCTTCAAGGCCTTAGTCAAGGCCGCAAACAGCGCTGTAATGTCCTGGATCTTGCAGATAAACTTGCAACGTAGTACTGTAGGCCAAAACCTGCTGCAGCAATTTGCGAATGAAATGAAAGCCGACTTGCTGCTGATCAGCGAGCAATATCATGACAGGAGTTCGTTGGCATGGTTCCCTGATACTGGTACTGCCGCCATCTGGGTGTGAGGCAGCGCTCATATGTTGTGCATGCTAGTCACGGGTAAGGGGATGGCTTTGCGTGAGTTCGGTGTATTGATACAACATTCTTTAGTATCAGATTCCAGATTCGACGCTCTGGAAGACGCAGTCTCGAGCGCAGAACGACTTCTTCTCGTTGGGGGAGACTTCAATGCGAATGCCATTCAATGGGACATGACTCTGTCAGATGCTAGAGAAAAACGAGTGCTAGACATGACACCCAAAACTGGGCTTGTGTTAAACACCGGCAATAGCCCTACTTTCCGTGGGATACGTCGGGCCTGGGCTACAAGCTGGTCATGCGGAAGCTCGGAGCCCAACGTTTGCCCTGCAAATACGGGGCGCAAAAGGTGGACGTGATTGTGTGGGCTCTTTTCCCTACACATGCCGTTCTTGTTGAAGCGATCCACGATGAAACTCCAGCGGATTGCCCATTTTTTACGAAGACCGAATTGGAGGAAGCAGTTTTGTCCATCAAGGCAAAAAAGGCGGCCCCAGGGCCAGATGGGATTCCAGCTGAGGTGCTGGAGATGACCTATCACTGTTGCCCTGATTTGCTGCTCAGTACGTTCAACGCTTGCCTGAGTGATCAGCAGGGGGAAGGAGAATCTCGAGTCGCCATTTGAAAAGACTCGCACACGCGATTAATGCTGTTGGGGATCTATCTCCACATCAGTATGGCTTTAGAGCAGGTCGCTCCACCATCGACGCTATCGGGGAAGAGGTGGGCGTGGTCTAGCGCGTAGAAGCACATAGAAGTCCCCGCGACGTATTGTCCTGCCGGTCACTCTTGACATCAGAAATACTTTCAACTCCGCTAGGTGGGCGAATATTCTGGCAGCACTGAAAAATCCTTTCCAGGTACCAAAATATCTTATGCGGGTTTTGAGGCACTATCTGAAGGATCGTAGCCTGCTCTATGACACAAAGGAAGGTCAGCGGAGGATGGAAATTACGTAAGGTGTCGCTCAGGGCTCTATTCTTGGCCCTGACTTGTGGAACATCTCATCTGGCAGCTCCTGAGGCTGGAGCTGCCAGATGAGTTACACTTGATCGGCTTTGCGGATGATGTTGCGGTGCTAATCGGACATGCACAAAATAATCTTAGTATGCTAATGCGCCGAGTGAAGGACTGGATGACTGCTCTCGGCTTCAGCCTTGCAATGGAAAAAACCAAAGTCTTCATCCTGACAAAGAGAAGAATTCCCAGAGTCAAAACTATCAATATGAGAGAAATGTGGGTAGAATTAAAACCAGTAGTGAAATACTTGGGCATATTGTTGGATTCGAACATAAACTTTTTCGAGCGAATCGCGGCAACAGCTGATAAAGCGGCAGAGAGGGTAACGTCAATTGCACGTTTAATGGTCAATATAGAGACGACTCTTGATGAGCGCTGAACAGTCTGGACTACTTCACGGATCGGAAATATGGAGCGGCGCTCTCAGCAAGGAGCTCTACCGAAAACGGTTCGCAAAGATGCAGAGACAAGGAACGCTATAAATTGCACGTGTATATCGAACAGTCTCCTGGGTCGGCAGTGTTAGTGATTGCAGAGCCTAGAAATATTAACGTACTTAGAAGCGAAGGCACCAGCGAGGTAGTCGTAATGGAAGAGAGATAATGCACTCTGAGATTGGCAACAGTTCTGGGAAAGTGACACAAAGAATGGACTGCGCATCTGATCCCTAGGCAGTGGCTTGATCGAAGGCATGAAGAAATTGACTTCTATTTGACCCATCTCTTGAGCGGGCATGGATGTTTTCGGTCATACCTGCACAAGATTGGTAAGTCACGGTATCCCGACTGTGTGTCTTGCGTAGGAAAGGTAGATGATGCCTGCCATACATTTTTTGGCTGCAAAAGATGGGAATGCTTCGTGGTGATCTCTTCAATGAATTTGGAGCTCCCTAGAGACTATAATCGAAAAGATCCTTATATCCGTTGACAAATGTAGCCGCGTAGCACCAAGTAATGTGCTAACCGATTCTAGGCTTGATTCTCATTTGAGGGGGGGGGTATTTGCAGCACATTTAGCCCAAACCAAGCCTAAAATGGGCCTAAACAAGATGCAATTTACAATGAACCAAAAGAGCCGAAAGAGGGTATAATTCGCAACTTTCCCAATTAACGACAAAGTTGGCTTAAGCAGGTCGAAAGGTGCCCATGAACAGAGCATAAACAAAGCCCAAACAGGGTCTAAACAAGAGTAGCTATTTCATTCAAAACTTGAAAAATGAATGGATGTTAATTAATGAAAATTCTTCAGTTTTAAAATTGTTTACTTCGTATATTTAATATTTTATCAATCATCATTGTAGTCATACTCCAACAGCAAAGTATCTTTCCAGCCAACTTTAATCAGCAAAATAATTCAACAAATATACACTACCGAATGTTGGGAACGACTACCCGTTAAAAGTTTAATGATTATATGTATATTGTTTTCATATTTTTGAACCACGTTTGGATTGTGATCCTCTGAAATCACAAATTATTTCTTTTTCATCCTGAATTAAGTTTTCTCGAATTTTTTTAAGCCGTTTAGCCCATAAAACCTCCATCTTTTGTGGGCTGACTTAAGGCTAATTAAATTTTTGGTAATGTGAGTTAAGGCGAATTCTAAATGGCAAGTAAAATTAACAAGTGTGGGTGAATTTGTGTAACCTTTTATTCGAGAATAAATCCGAACGAATATCTCCCTCACGTATCGCGGGAATGATTCTATTTATCCGATTGTAAGGTTGTGAATGTAGGTTTGCAGATTTTGGGTTTTCCGGTTATTCAACTGAGGTTATATTTAGAATTTTCTTTTTTTTAGTGTAGTGAACGCTACAGTACCCCCTTGCTAGTGATGAAATCACGATATAATTATGAGGTGGGCGTGTACAATTTTTGCTTTTTTGGTTTGCATAGCAATTAAAGGGTTATAACAACAAAAATAGGGTTATAACAAAAAAAAAATACATATCATTATTGTAGACTCTAACATTATAGGTAATGCAAATATCAAAAATTGAATCAAATTCGAAGATGCGCTGTTTGTGTGTGAGAATGCGTCTGAAACGTATAAATATGTTGAGTATGCATCATTGCGTGTTGCTCTTAATTGGAGCCGGCCTGGTAGCGGTCGACGAAGCGGACTTGTCGCTCTGATCGACGTGGAAGTTCTTGTTGACGCTGCCCCTGCAGAGAGGGATCAGCCCCTCTGTAGGCTGTGTTTTTGTTCTTGTTATTGTTGTTCGTAGGCCGGTTGTTGGTCATTCAAAACTGGTGCTGTCCATTTGTTAATGGTTGCCTCTCGGTTGTCTGGTGAAGATTCGGCTAACATGAATGCAGGTTTCAGCCTATCAATCGAAAAGGTGACCTCTTTATGGTGCACTCATCGAAAATTTCTTGTCGTCGCGTTTTACTACCTCGCACGGACCGCCATATGGCATCCGCATTGTCCGGCATCAGCCTCTTTGCAGCCTGCGCCGGGTGATACCGGGAAACCCTGTGGTGTTGATTATGAGTTAAAGGCTTCTGTGGTAGAAAATATAGATGAAACTCCATACGATTAACGATTAGAAAAATTATTTATGCGCCCTCGAAAATAGGTGAGCAGCCTTCGATTGAAGTTAGCAAAGAATTTATGCTAAAATCAAATAAAGTTCATTTAGATGCTAGTTTGGATAAAGAGTTATATCATTATGGTGAAACAGTATCAGTGAACGTGCATGTAGCCAATAACTCGAATAGAACTGTTAAAAAAATTAAGATTTTAGCAAGACAATTCGCGGATATCTGTCTGTTTTCGACAGCGAAGTATAAATGTATTGTGGCGAAAACTGAATCAGAAGGTTGCGTGTTCATATCACGTCGGGGTTACCAATTTGTGGGTTAAGGCGAATGCTGTGGTAAGTAAAATTAATAAGTGCAGATGAATTTGGCCTTTTATTGGACAATAAATCCGACCACACGTACTGCAGTGCGTCGAGTTCTATCGAGAACTGTCAGAATCTCTATCTCGTATGGTGGGATTCTTATTATCCGATTGGAGGGTTGCAGATTTTGGATTTTTCGGTTATTCAACTGAAGTTGTATTTAAAATTTTCTTTTTTTTAGTGTAGTGAATGCTACAGTAATGTTTCTGGGCTATATTTAGAGCCTGGACACTCGCAAAAACCCAATTAGGCTTTCTTTGGGCACTGTGTAGGCCTTTGTTATTTTTATTCGGGCTCAGAAGGGAGTTCTTAAGGTGGACTATACTTTAAAATCAGACATACTGACATACGTTTTATATATTGTATTTTGAAAATCTCATCTCAATCGAATTAAGAACAACAAAGTTGTAGCCATTTGAAAATATTACAACTATAATAACATGCAACACTAGGAAGAAATACATTTCAGTTGACTTAAAACTACAGTTATCTTCAGATTTTCTGGAAAATTTTAATACCGGCGTGTGTCAATACGAGATAGCGGCTACTCATTCAATAAGGTGATAAGCGCGATTAGAAAATTGGCGAAAATGTTAAACTGAGGTTCTTCTTCGTAGCGCTACAGCCCCTCGCTTCCTGCAACAAGCATCTCCAACTATCTCGATGCATTGACCGCGTCCCCCAATTTCGAAAATCGAGCAGCGATGAACTGCCTTCGTCGACCGAGTCAGACGAGCGTTTCCTCGGTTTCGCAACTGGTCTCCGCCCTTCAGTTCTCCGAACAAATACCTTTTTGGGTATCCGTTGGTCGTCCCTACAATTCATATGGCCAGCCCATTGCAGCTTCCGCAACCTTACAATCGTTGAGACCTCCGGCTGATCAACAATTTCATACAGCTCTTGGTTGTATCGAATTCGCCATTGGTCCCCGTCTAGCTTCGCTCCGATTATTCGCCTGAGGACCCGTCGCTCAAAGGCGTTCAATATGTTCGTGGATGCTTGGGTTAGGGTCCATGTTCCACATTCATAGCATAGCACAGATCTTATCACAGTTTTTTATACTTGAGCTTTGTTTTCCTGTGTATGCATCTGGTCTTCAAGATCGTCAAAATTGAATAAAATATTCAATACCTATACCTTTTCATTTACTTTTATAGTATTAATTATTTATTTACTTTCTCTTTGATGAAATTCGTATTGTTTGTGTTGTAGGTTTCACATTAAATTATAACGCATTTTCACTATCCTATTAGTATAAAGGTCGTTGAACGTGAAAATTAGAAAATAGTATGTAATTTTAGAGAAAAGAAATTCGCACATAATTAAAACTAATTTTTTTGAGAACTGTATTGTTAGACTTAATTAATTATGAAGGATCAAAATCTGTATATTTATTAAAATAAGTTTATGAGCTAAAATAATGTGAAATGAAGAATGAAAGAGTTAAAATTATTCGAATAATTTCCTTAAAATAATAAATATTATATGGGTGAATAATTTTTATGGATGCTATACACTTAATACATTAAAATCAAATATTAAATAGTAATGAAAGATAAATCTTTGATCGCAATAAATATATTATAATAGAGAATCACTTTAGCGTCCAATAAACATTTTACGACGGCATTGCCATGCAATGGTCTCTTTAACCAGAAGCTTCTATGCGAGGATTGTACAAAAAGCTCCCATATATCGTACGGGGGTAATAAGATCTGTTAGCGCATCGTCGACGCTGCTTCAAACATCTGAATTGCTTGCATAATTTAAAATGTCTGATCCGAAAAAGAGTGTCAATATATTGACAGCGGATACTAAGTTGCTCGCATATTCGCGTTATAACCTTGGAATTCCGCATTGTTGACTTGTGGAAAGAATTGACTCCACGTATTTGACTTCAATCGAGAAAATATTTAGAGTAGTGCCGTGTAATGCTAACATTGGCATTGGTTAAATTTTGATCTTTCGCAAAAACGATTCTTCTGAATTGATTGCAAGCAGTAATCCAATTGTTTTTGAACTTCCGTGGGCCAAAAATGATACAGTGTCTTTCACCGAGGCCATTTTAAAAATATAAACTCGGCTCTATCATGAGGTATTAGGCTGGTATCGGAATGAGGTGTCGCTTTTACACAAAAGTATATCAATGTATTCACAGTGGTTGTATGTTCTTACTTGTGAACTGTTCCGCTGTAGAGTCTAATGCCAATATATGCAGCAACTATCTGCTTTTCTTTTCCACGATATATCTTAGTGCCGTTGCTCTACTATCGTTTATTTTATTTATTTAAATCCATTTGACAGACGGAAATCCAATTACAAAATATACTTAGACAATTAAATATACTAGTTAATTTAGAGTAAGACAAATTAATAAACAAATCAAGCAGAAAAAAGTTAATTAAAACATGTAAGAAATGAAGTTAGAGTCTAGATCAAAGTTTGAAAAAAATGAAAAAATTGAGTGATAAGGAACATTAATCACTATTCGCAAAAAGTAACGTCTTTAGTTTAATTTTAAAAACAAAGTAGGACGTGGATAGAGAACCAAGCTCGAGGCTGTTATGCATTCTGATGATTCGCGGCATAATTGAGTGAAAATATAAATATGTTCGGGGGTACGGAACCTCGAGAATGTGATTAGACCGACTAGGACGTGCATACAGTCTGTAGTGCAAGTCTGCGCTTAGGGTGGAAGCAATTTGTTGGTGGTACAACTTATAAAGAAAACATTGATCTAAGAAGGTTCTACGGGACGACAGAGAAGGGAGACGAAGTATGGATAGACGACGCTCATAAGACGCATAAGCTAAGTTGAATTTGAAAAACACAATACGGGAAAACTTACGCTGAACAGCTTCTAGTGAGTTCACAAGGTATAAATGTCTAGGAGACCACACAACTGAGCAGTACTCAAGAAGCGGGCGGACAAAACATGTGAACAAGCGAACAGCGGTAGCAATATTTGCAAACTTATGCAAATGCCGCATAAGAAAACCCGAAACTTTTGATGCCTTGGTAATTAAGCTAAAAATGTGGACATCAAATTTAAGCTTGGGGTCAAATATTACACCAAGATCTTTACATGAGTCTGCAGAGGAGAGAACAACATCACATAGGGTGTAATTAAAAGTTAAAGGAACAATTTTCAAAGTGAAAGTCATTTTAAAACATTTGGAAACATTGATACGAAGGGAGTTTACATTACACCAGTTATAGAGGTTTAAAAGATCAATTTGGAGTTGCTGACAATCTTCAAGGGATCTAATTATCCGGAATACCTTGAAATCATCAGCATACAGGAGACAAGAAGAGGAAATTACAGAGGGAAGATTATTGATAAACAGTACGAAAAGAAGAGGTCCAAGGATTGACCCTTGAGGGACACCAGATGTAGTATTGAATGGAAAGGAAATTGTGTCATAGAGATTAACACGACATGAACGAGAGGATAGATACGATGAAATCCAAGAATGAAGGGAACCGGATATGCCGAGCAAAGCTAACTTTTGACAGAGGAGAACATGGTTCACGGAGTCAAAAGCTTTGGAGAAGTCCGTGAATATTGCATCTACTTGAAGCTGTTTATCTAAAGCTCTTGCAATATAATCTTCGAACTCAGCCAAGTTCGAAGAAGTTGAACGACCCTTCAAGAATCCATGTTGACAAGTGAACTCAGTGACTCAAGAAGCCTGTTGTGTACAAGTCGTTCCAGCAGCTTAGAGAAACAGGAGAGGAGTGACATGGGACGATAGTTTGAGGCAGATGATGGATCGCCGTTTTAAAAGATAGGGACAACATTTGCATCTTTCCAGTACGTTGGAAAGGTGCCAGTACCAAGATGAGATTGAATATAAGGGATAGAGGAAAACACAAAGTGACTTTACAAATATATTAGGTAATCAATCGGGACCAGGACTAACGTTCGGATCGAGCAAGTTAATAAGGGATTCAACTCCAGAAGGATCAGTGGAATAGGATGTACTTGATGCTGGATAAGTTTGAATTGAATTTATGGGGGAGTGTAGTATGTCAGAAGAGGAAAAAGTAGAGGAAAAATATTCGGCAAATAGGTTAGAAATATCCTGAGGGATGAGGCTTCAGTGTTATTCGATTTGACAGTATGCGGGATGCAAGAGGAAGATTTAAGGGATCGGATGTATGACCAAAAGGGTTTAGCGTTATTTGTCAGGAGGGAACTCTCTAAGCTGCTAAAGTAGGTTTTCATGGCCATTTTGAGCTCTTTTTTAGCCAAAGAGCGCAGTCTGCAAAAATTCTGTTTAGCATCATCATTTCCGGTCAATTTATAGTGCCTATGCCCCTTATCTTTGGCTCTTAAGGCACGAAGAACACTTCGAGTAAGCCAAGGCTTCATTTTCGCTTTGCGAGGAGCTTGGAGTGGAGTATAAAGAGCAATCAGATTATTAAGGTAATCGTAGAATTTGTTCAAGGAACTATCGCAGTCAAGACGAGTGAAGAAGGTACACCAGTTGACCGAGTCCAGATTGGTTTTAATTGCCTGATAATTTGCTTAAAAGAAATTGTAACGACAAACTGAGGCAGTTCTCTGGGGTTTAAGGGTATCAACAGATAGTGCTAAAGACAAAGGTGGATGATGGAGATCAGGTTGAACATAAGGATGTAAAACGGGAGCTATAGATAGACACCCAGTTTGAAAATTTGATATGACAAGGTCCAGAAGACGACCATTAAGGCTACGAATATGATTAAACTGTGAAAAAGAACAAAGGGAAAGAAAGGAAGAAAGCAACAAAGAAGGATTATTTGTTGAGGAAATGCCAGGTGTTGTTAAGTGGTCCCATTCCACTGCCGGTAGATTGAAGTCCCCACAAATTATAATTTTAGGAATGTGGATGACGAGCAAGAAGACAGGCAGAGAGTTCATCGAAGAAGGCTCCGTACACAGTTAAGGGAGAAATACAGGGAATATACACAGAGGAAATTAATAATGAGGAGTTATGAGAAAGAGGGAGTTTCACAATTACACACTCAACAGCACGATCAAATTTGAAGTCAGCACAAAGTGAACTATTAAGGGTTTTGCAGAGTGCAACCAAGGCTCCCCCACCATCAGATTTATTAGTGATGTTAAGGCCACGGTCTCATCGGTAAACTAAATAGTCAGGTAATATTTCCGCATTTGAAATATGCTCATTTAACCACGTTTTAGTTAAACAGATAACTGAATCGTTAGTTAATTGGGGCACGAGTAGTAAATCCTCAAGTTTGGTTCGCAAGCCACGAACATTCTGATAGTAAATAGAAATAGATGAACGATTAGGAAGAGAAGAATTTCTTTCAGTGTTAGATGATCCTTGAAGGTTTTTGAGGCAGTTGGAACATTTTTCCGGACGAAATCGCCGCTTAGGTTGCCTTGTATCGAATGTTTTAACGAGTGTCCCCTTTGGCCAAAAATCGGAACTAAGTAGGCTAGAAAGTTCAGCCGGAACTGTCAGCTTGAAAGAACTTATAATCTGGTCAGGAAGACTGTCTTTTGTTAACTTTATGCACCTGAAAATACTAGGCGTGTAACCAAGCTTTTCTATGGCTACCTCAAAAAAAAGAGATGGAAACACCAGTACGCTGCTCTCTTTTTATCAACTTTCTTACTTTATAAAGGCATACTGCTTTTGAGTACCACTCTTCCCCTTTCTTTCACTTTGAACAACCACTAATGCATAAGCTCACCTTCTGGACTTTTTCATCCGCAAATTTCCTTCTAACCTCTACTGTTATAAGAATACAAGTTCGAAAGTATTTCTTGTACTAGAATACCTCATTATGATTAACCACTTTATCCGCACAAGAAAAAAAAAATACACTTACTCACGAATCACACCAGTTTTATAACTATCAACCAGCCGAAACATCCAAGCGCCTAAGATAATTTTATGCCTGACCGCATCTACGTTGTTGTGACTTCGGGAATCGGTATTGATTTCAACATGCATCCAAAATATCCGATGCCAAACACTCTTGGTACGAAGCTCAAATAATACTAGTCCGACAAAAGCAAATTTTTTTTCAATACGACAGATGAATTTAAGCGGTTATCACGAATGAACGCAACCATCCAAGATGTTTCATGATGATTATGAGCCTAATATTAAAAGTCAACTATAGAGATTAAACAGAGTAACAAACGAGACTTCTTACTATTCCCGAGCAACTCGTACCCGAACACATTTTCTATCGACGGTCGTTATCCATACCACAGTGACGTCAAGTCCCGGTTCAGTCGCAGAGATCTGTCATCCAACCTTATCAGCTGTTTGAGTGATTTGTGCAGGGGTGAAAGATCTCTGCGGAATATCGATCCGCAGGATCGGCGGTTATTACATATAATAACGTACCTCTTGTATCAACAGGTAGCTTTCTGATGGCATATTCCAAAGCCAAATTGAATAGCAATGGGGCCAGCTCATCTCCCTGCTTCAGTACGATATTTGTGTCAAAGGCGTCGGTGAGTTGGTTATTGAAGTGGACTTGCGAGGTTGTCGACGTCATTGTCATTTTGGTAAGACGGGCAAAGCAAAGCATTATTTGGTACAGTACGTTACGATCTATGTATACTTTCATATGCTTGTCAAAGTCAAAGAAAGTTTGGTGTACATCAAAGAAAGTTTGGTGTACATCTATGTTGAACTCCCAGCATGTACCTGCTTGACAGTAACTATCTACCTGCTCTAAAACCACCTTAATACTCCCCAATAATACTGTGGGCGTATGATCTGATTTGATTTCCTAAGATCTTTGAAAACATTTTGTACGCCGTACAAAGTAGTGATATGCCTCTATAGTTTTCGCACTGTAGCTTGTCACCCCTTTTGTGGATAGGGAATATAATTGATTGGCTCCACTTGTTCGACATATATTCTTGTTGCCAAATGTGCTGGATGATTTTATCTATCTATCTGCTATCTGAACACCACTGCCACCATATTTAATGAGCTCCACTGGAATCTCATCGATGCTCGGCGCTTTATTATTCTTTTGGGCTTTGATGGTGGAACAAACTTCATCCAGAGTAGGTGCGACCAAAGGAAGCTCTTCGGGAATATCTATAAGCTCCGATGTTCTGGAGCTGTGCGGAAGATTAAGTAGGTTCTTAAAATATGATGCCCATCGTTCCTTAATCCTGGTTTCATTAGCGATTATATTCCCGATTTCATCACGGCAGAGTTTGGTCTTGGGCTGGTAACCACGCCTCACATGTATACTTACTAGTGTTGTTGCCGCTAAATTTATATCGATACTTCTCAATTGGTCGTCATAGTATTTTATTTCTTATTTCTAATTATCGTGTTTGCTACTCTTCTGAAGATTTTCATATTGTTCTCTCTTCGTCCTGGTTTTCCTACCTATATATTCTTTGTAATCCTGATTCCTTTTATCTAACGCATTCTGGCAATTATTATTGAATCAATCATTTCTTTTGCACCGGGCTTGATGTCGGATCGTCTGTTCTGCCACGGTCTTAGTCGCCGCTTTCACTTCCACCCATAGCTCGTTACTTGTTTTGAGCGATGTATCTGAGGTGAAGAAGGTTCAATTCTTTCAAACTCAATTCAAGGATTTTACGCATGGTTGTTTTGATGCTATTGAATCCAAGTTGTTAATGGCTGAGAACAATACATTATATTCTTGTTTTGTTACTTACGCCTTCTAGCAAGAGGACTTTCCTGCTTACTGGACTTGATGAAGTCACTGCGCAGGCAACGAGTTCTTTCCCGGGTGCAAGAAATATTATTCGTAGAGATATTCGTCATATGAGTTAGAAAATGCTACTTCACAAGTGCTTTTTGATTTAATTACAGGCTCAGACGTAATAGAAGTACCGCTTGCGCCACCAGCTCCAGTCATCTCCAAGCCGATTGTAGAGGCCGAAATACAACGTGAGAAGGAACCTGAACGGAATCGTGAAAAGGAAGCTGAACGGAATCGTGAGAAGGAAGCTGAAAGACATCGCGAAAAGGAAGCTGAAAGGCATCGTGAAAAGGAAGCTGAAAGACATCGCGAAAAGGAAGCTGAAAGGCATCGTGAAAAGGAAGCTGAAAGATATCGTGAAAAGGAATCTGAAAGATATCGCGAAAAGGAAGCTGAAAGATATCGTGAAAAGGAAGCTGAAAGATATCGTGAAAAAGAGCAGGAACGCCACCGTGAGAGAGATTCCGAAAGATCACGGTACAGGGAACCTGATCGCACCCGAGAAAGAGATCAGGAACGTCCAAAAGCACGCTCACCATCTCCAGTTCCTGAAAATGGAGCCGGCGATTGCCTTTCTATTGAAGAGACTAATAAACTTCGTGCGAAGCTTGGTCTGAAACCACTTGAGGTTGAATCATCACAGCCAGTCGCAAAGGATGCAAAAACTATTAAAAATGACGAGGGACTTAAGTCGTTCAAAGATGAATGGGGTGAATTCTTGCACAAGCCTGCTGCAAATTTGCAAGAGAAGCAACAAGCGGAAAAATTGCGTGAGAAACTTAAAGAGAGAAAAGAAAAGAGAACGTTGGAAGATAAATTGAAGAGGGTTCGTTAGTTTTAATTAACTAATAGTTAAATATGGACTAATGTTTGTTTATATAACAGGTGAGGACTCTTGGGGACTCTGATGAGGAAGTTGATGACGTGAAGAAATGGGTAGAGAAGAGCAAGCAACGGGATGAAGAAATAAGGGCTGCTCGAAGAAGGGTAAGTAGCATCTTCAATTTGTCTTAAAATTTAAAAGATATGCAAAGTACCAAACTGATTTTTTTTCATTCTGTGTATTTTTTACATTCTCAGGCTAAACTTCTAGAGGAAATGGATGCTGAGTTTGGAGTGGGAAATATTGTAAATGAAGAGACTCGTCGTGCTAGAGATAACGCATATAAATACCGTGATTTGAAAGGATTAAGAGTTGAGCATGATATTGACGAATTCGCAGAAGGCAAAAATGTGATTCTTACTTTGAAAGATAAGGATGTTTTGGATGATAGTGAGGATGCTCTTGTTAATGTAAATCTTCTTGACGAGGAACGGTACCGAAAGAATGTGGAAAACCGTAAAATGAAACCAAATACGTATGGCTATGATGTATATGAGGATGCATTGGATGAATTTGGTAATCCTATCGAAAAATCAATATTGAATAAGTACGATGAAGAGATTCAAGGAAGCTCAAAGAAGAGCTTCACAATTGGCGAAAACATGGAAGAAGAACGTGCACACAAACGGAGACTATTGGAAATTAAAACTAAATTGGCGGGAAAACGTTTGGAAACTTTAGCTGATTTGTCATTGAAACTTGCATCTGATACTTACACTGAAAATGAAATTGCAACATTTAAAAAACCAAAGAAAAAAGTGAAAAAATTGCGTCAGAAATTGAAAGTGGAAGATTTGTTGCCATTGCCCGGTCAATCTTTACAAAATGATTTAGGACGCCGAAATAGAAATGGTGTTGCTTCGCTGGATACGGATGACGTTCCAGATATACCAGTCGACACTTCTGATATTAAAATTGAAGACGAAATGGAAGATGATTTGGAGAAAGTTCTTTCGAAAGCACGGAAATTGAAGCAAAAAGAATCAATTATCCAAAAACCTTTGGCCATTGATCCAGATGCAATTAAAGCAGAAATTAAAACAGAAGAGGAATCAGATGAAGAAATGACTGACACAAAGGATGGCAATATAATTTTAAACGCTACTGCAGAGTTTTGTCGAACTCTTGGCGATATTCCCACATATGGTATGGCTGGAAATCGTGATGAAGCGCCTAATGAATTAATGGACTTTGAGCTAGAATCAGCAGAACCTGATGTACAGGCTGATATGAAAATCGAGCCGAGCACAGGGACATGGAATTCAGTGAATCCCGATAGTGCACCGCGTATTTCTTCAGAAGATATTGTCAGCGATGTTGCGGAAGTTGCGATTTTAGATGAAGAGCCAGATGTTGGTGAAGGTGTTGCAGCAGCTCTTCGATTAGCAATGTCTAAAGGATACTTGGAAAAAGAAGATAAGAATCGGCCAAGTAATTCCAGAATGGCTCATTTGCAGGCTAAGAATTATTCGATTGAGGACAAGACATATGTGTGAGTATTTTTTATTTTTCATTATATTTATTCTTGATATAACTCCACTTATTTCATTTTACCCCTCCTTGGCTGAATTCGTTGGTCATTTTAAACCGGGCCGTTACTTGTGAACTTATACATTTTAAAGACGACTCCTGTTGATGGTCTTAAAATATCACAAGACGCATATTTTTGTTGAACTTTTGACGAAGCTGAATGTGAAATTAATTATTTCCATAAACTGATCACCGCCAAGCCCAATGTGGCTTCAGTAGTAATTGTGGTTGCTTGAATAAATTTATTGAATTATGATTATTTAGTTAAAATTGAACGAGAACTAAGAAGGATAAGTCATTTGTTTATCAGATGATTGTTTCCCTTATTTCCTGAAAACTTGGTACTAGGTTTAGTCATCTTCTATATTTAAATTTTTTGGCTTGAGTTTAGTGTTTGTATTGAACTAAAAGTATTTTTGCAATTATAGAATTCAAATAGCAACAGCATATATGTACAATACATCAGTTTCTTCTTCTTCTTTTTAGCACTACAGCACCTCGGGCCTTCGCTAAGAGATAGTTAGAGATAGAATTTTCATGACCGTATTGGTTTTTTCGGAAGTTGGTTTGGTCAGTACCATGCTCCCGTGTGTCTGCTCAGCTATGATATGATCTGATTAAATCAGTACATACCACCACTGAGTGAACACTCATAGTCTGTCCGAAAAATCTCCTGAACTAAATCACGTTGTGCACCAACGAGATTTGAACCTGGGACCTTCGGCATATGCGTCTCATGCTCTACCCATTAGACCACATAGACTACAATACATTAGTGTAATCTTTCTAAATATATGCCCTGAAATGCCCATAAAAACTTCGGTGGGCAACAATCGTGATTCAATTTCTTTATTGGTAGGGAGGTGAAGGCTATTTACGCCCTGAGTGTGAAACTCCCAGACGCGCAAGGCCCACTAAACACCTCCCCTGTGAACCTGAAAACCTAGCTTGGAACAATTTGACACATAACTTCAGAGTAGGCTTCGTTTTCTTTCGCCGAGGAAGGAATATTGTTCTAGTGGGGAGGAAGGGCGGAGAAGGGATTGCCAATAAAGACACCCCTCCACCCTCGATGCCTCCGGGTGCTGAACTAACTCCTTTTTAGGCCTTTGTAAAAAATTGTTTACGAAGACCTACTAGTTTCGCAACCTGTCTCCTGTCCGTCCGTTTGTCCTTATACCCGTGTGTCACAGCAAGTTTCCTCAGAAACTATAGAAGCAAGAAAGGTCAAACTTTGTGAAAATGTCATACGTGGTGGCTTCTCAAAAGTTGATTCTTACCAAACTTTTTTTTGGAGGGGGTCCCCCCTTATGAAGAAGTAACCCTTACATTTTTTTTAATCAAAGGTAGTCGAGTGGGATATCAAATGAAAGATCTTGATTAGAACTTTTAGAATCTGAATTTAAAAAGTCGTTTTATGCATCAGGGGGTAAAGGGGGAGGCAAAATGTACGAAAAATGTGTGTCCTCCCCCGCTCGCGATTGACGCCTTTGAGCCGAAAAGCTAAAAATAATCATGAAGGTGGGTCTTTATGAGTACAAAGGCAACATATGCATCAAAACTCGAAATTCATTCAACTTTGTTAATAATAGTATGGTTTGTAGATCTTCCATTTTCACCCATATAATCAAAACAACAATTGCATAGATTAATGTAAGATCTTAATGCTCACAAAATTTTATGGAAATCGAATCATAATCAAGTGAGTTATAGCCATTTCAGCTGTATGCAATCACAAGAGGAACACGTGTTGCTGGTTAATACATATTTCAAATTGACCTAGACATTTTTATTTTCTTCCAATTTTCATCAAAGTTTAAGGAATAGCGTTTAACTTGAATATGTTCAATCGGCCGAGCATTCAGAAAAATTATTTTAGTTAGATCAAAATAGCGGCTGCAATGTGCTTATGAAAGAAACTCTTTATCTTTTGTATGAATTTCAACTATTTCTTACCCAAGTATTGGATGAACAATTCAAGTCATCGATTCATACTATTAGAAAACTTGTTTCGAATCCTAGGATGGTTACAACGACCTTCTGATAGGAACACTCTCCTGCTTACTCAACTTGTTAATTGTAAGGACTGCCCGAACACATTGTGCCACACGGTTCCATTTGTCAACCGATCTAAGTGCCTTCTTGATTATACTATCTGCGGAGAGCGATCCAATTTCGTTGAAGAGGTCGCCGCGTGGCTTGTCTCGCAAAAATGTGTACCAGCTACTTCTCCTGTGTAGAGCTCGCAGTCGGGAGACCAAGAGTTACGAATATTGTGCAGCTGTCTGAAAACATTCACGCCCGTTCAAAATCTGGGTTAGATAGAAGTCAGACTCATTGAGCATGGCCTCAGGTAAGGGATCAGGCGCTTCATGCCGCTCTCCTAGGACTGTTGCCAATCGCTAAGAGAGCGCTGTCTCTCCTCTTGAGCAACCACTTCCATCTCGAGCGATCGCCTCCCTCTCGCCTTCATTTCCACGCAGGTAGACATTTTTGCGCTTTCTAGCAAGGAGGGTGTTGAGTGTCTCCCCAGCGATCATCGACACCGCTGGCTCAAAGACTGTTTAATCTACTGATGCAATTCGATGCGTTCCTCGTTTTTGCACGTGTGTCAACAGCTTTCGGTGTAGCTCCTTGCTGGGAGCATGTCCCCATAGCTCTAACTCGTACGGTAGTATCGACTGTCTGACACTCATCAAAAGTCGCCTTCTTGATGTTTTAGGTTCCCCTCGTTGGCCATCAGTCGACTTAGAGCCGATACGCCTATGGCAGCCTTATCAGCCGATGTTCTGATTTGCTCAGGAAAATTTAACTTTGAGCCTATCAGCAACGCCTGGTATCTTAATGCTCACTGATATCTGATTTGGTCAGAAAATTTTAACTTCGAGCCTATCAACAACGCCTGGTATTTGACTGTGGGTTTCGACTCAACCAGCACTTCCCAGATACTGTAGTTCTTACTCTGGGGATAATGGCGGATGCTTAGTGCTGTTTGAGGTCACAACCTTGCACTTCGTGATTAAAGAATGAAACTGCACGAGTGTTAATCATACCTTCAGTTTAAGATGTGAAGCCACGAGAAAGTCTCCCGGTACAGGGTTGCCTACCTCCCAGAGATAATTTTGGAAGTATGGCATTCACTTGTTTCATGAAAAGCCGCCGGGCATTGGTTTGTTGTGTAACCAGACGCGTTTCGACTCCTTTGAGTCATCTTCAGTGTCCCAATAATAACAGTGCTCCTCTACCTGACCTAATTTAGAACCTACCTGTTTAACCCATCCTACACCTATTTAAAGTCATATCCTTACACACATCCTTTAGACACTGAAGCATTGTAATGCATTCCTTATGATCTAGATGTAGAGGTATTGAATGAATGATGACGATTTTGTGAAGGAGTGTCGTGTTCGAGAGGAGGTTGTTAATATCCGTACAGGACTGCAGCGGTGGACTGCTGCCTCAGCGAGCGCAAGATTCATGCTTAGCTGGAAACGGCCATGTCTGGAGACGCGCAAGTGCGCTGGTAAGCTAGCTTTTCGGTGTCGTGGGGTGGGTTCTTTTCCCCCAACATAAAGACTCCACTACAAAAATATTTCTCGCACTTACGAATTAAGTGATGACCAGAGTCAACAAAAAACGCAGACGCGATTGATCTTCAAGAGGCGTCAATGGCCTCGGTAAGATACCGAAAGGATTGAACGGAGAAAAACAACGACGATATCCGGATAATCGCGCGCGAAACAAGGTGATTTCATCATTACCACGAAAAATTCTCGGCCCACAAATAAGAGTGGGAACCCCAGATGGTGGTGGCGCCCCCACGCACCCCTCCCAGCCGGATCAAGGATCCATAGTGATGAATTAGCCCATGTCGGGTGAGAAAGGCCAAGCATCCCGGTAAGAGCCGGGATGCTTGGGAAAGTGCCGCTAGTATCTGTAATATCCTAAACCGCTAACTGTTCATTTGCGCACATTACAATTTTTGCCCGGAACTTCTTAAAGCCACGATTTCCGTTTTCGGTTCCGCAGAAATCCCAGTTTTGAAAAAAACGCAATGCCAAAAAACTTTTCCTTCGTCGCAAAAACGAAAACGCACTTTTCCAGCCCCGACTTTATACCCCTTTCGCTTTTCCGTCACGATTACTTTGCACGGTCAAATCTCACTGCTAAATTTGCCTGAATTTCACTTTGTTATTCTTTTTTATGAGTATATAAAACCCTTATTCCTTTCAAAATAAGAATGAAAATATGCTCGACAGACTGTTTACGTTTTAATGCACTTCGCTTCTATAAAGACAACGGTACAACATCCAACCGATTAATGCAAATGCATGCCAGCGCGGTAGATTCGTTAACATACGAAGTTGTGGGAATCACATTTTCAACTCCAAAACTGGTACACGTAATCCCGCGGAATGCTTCGGTTAGTAATTAAACTATGGCAGATCCCCAAACGACAATGATTTTACCAGTAATAACATTCATTGGACAATATGATCGGAATCTTCTAAAAATCACACTGGTTTCGCACAGTAAAATTCGATACGATCCCGTAAATATTTCGATTCGTGCACGACGTCAAACTTGATTATATACGGAATAATAGCTACGAACAGGTTTTAAGCTACTAAGATACCATCTTTTCGCGCAAATTAAAATGAATTTCCTACAAGAATTATTATCTCGCAACGTGTTCACGACCCTCCGTGCTCCCCGGAGTAACCGTCGCCGTTCGCGGCTAAGCAGCAACTCCTCGTCGTCCATTTCTTTCTTCTCGCCGATTGCTCGATCACCCCTCATTCTCGTTGCTCGCCCGAACGGGTTCTTTCCAGATATGAATTTTCGAACTACTAAGGCAATTATTTTATTTTATTTTCTCTTTTTCTATCTCTTGGTGATCGTATTCCGCTTTTGAAACCCTTCGCTAGTATTCATAATTATAATTGCATGTTTTGATTGCATTTCGATTTATTGTTTTTCTTTTCGGAACTCTTGCACTTTAGCCATCAGTTCATTGGTCAGATCTATCCGTCGTTTTCGACATCTTGCTGCAGCTAATTTATTACGTTCTCGACGTATTTTACGCGTTTCCTCTTCTTCTGGGGTTAAGTTAAATGGCTTGGTTGGGCGACGACCGCCTTAAATTTTTACGCGTTGTACCAGATAGTGAACTTGTTCCAGAGGTATTGAGGTTTTTTACATTACAGTTTATGGTATCATGGATAGACCTTTGGTTGTCTAAAATGATGTTGAACCACTGGTTAGAATTGATACAGCGTCTGTTGTAACAGTTAACTTTTTTTCATTCGATAAGGGTGCATGCTATGATGATTGTGATAATGATTCCGAAGATCTCATACAATTATTAGTATGACAACCTTGAAAATTACTTGGCGCAATTGGTGATACCAAATCAGCTAAATATGGCATTGATGTGGGCGGTTCAGATGTTATTCGATAAAATCACGTTCAATATTACGTAGAGTTGTTGGTGTTAGTGTTGATGTTGTTAGGGTTAGATCAGCACTATTTATGCCGTTCATTGAGATTTTTATAAAATATATGAGATAACTCTGATTTATGATAAAAATTTCAGTTATCACCAAGATGAATTAACCGGACCATTTTCCAATGGCTTAGGTGGACAGGTACATTGGTTTGATGATAAACCAAATTATGTTTTATGCCCGGATGCATGGCAAGTTCAATCGACCTGAATTTCCTTATTCTCCTAATTTGTTCCTTATTCCTTATTCCTCTAGTTTTATTGTCCTTTTCGTGAACGTTCCTCGAGCAGTTTGCCTATGCGCACTGCTCGATTACTACAAGAGGGCTCCCGGGATAAACCACAAGATTTTTGGCTTAATGTTCAACAACACTAAGCTAGGTAGCGTTCAACAGGACAGGAAAATGTGCCTCTACCCTCTCCAGCCAAAACACGTAAGAGTCCACCGCTGTCTCCAGCGATCTTTGGGAACCAGTTAGGAGCACACTCCCAGGCGCAGCAGATGCTTGTGCTGTTCTAGTGCGCTGCAACAGCAAGAAGGACTGCCTTGGTAGCTGCGGTTGCAAAAAATAAAATTTGACATGCACCGAACTCTACAGGAGCCTTTGTGATAAGGAAATAAAAGCTTAGTTTTATTTCCCAGTATTAATTGTCCTTATTTCTGTACGCTCACCTCAAATTAGTCTTTTTCTTTTCAAAAGACTATACATAGCCGGGCTGAAAGCATGAGGCTCGTGGGCATGCGGATAGCTTCCGCCGAGAACGAGCGACTGCTCGCGCTTAGGGTTTTCTCCCCTCCCCGGTCTCATCATGATCCCTAGGGCTAGTTCGGTGAATTTCAAACCTCGTACAGAGGTTTTGGTCGGTTGCTTCCGCGTTAGTTCGCTTGAGCGTGTTAGAAAAACTCACTTCAAAAAAAAAAGTTCGCTGCCCCGTGTAGGGTAGGCAGCCGGAAGTATTCGTGCTCCTCCATCACCTCGCTGAGGTCTCCCCGTGGCTCGATATCTCAAATTGAAGGTATAGGTATGAGCAACACTCGTGCAAATTTTCATAACATAATTATGGCGAGCAATGTTGGGACTTCTATCCTCTGGACTAGATTCTCTTCTCTGTCACGATGACGGCTTCGGCTTTTGGCTGAAGCCGTGAACAGTCATTTAATCCCTCACTCGGCGCATGAGCGTGACTTTTTTAAGTTTTGCATGTTCGACTGTGCGCCAAGCGACTAGTGCCCCTACATCAACCAAATAGCCGATCAAGCGTGACTCATCCGGCAGCTCAAGCCTCAGTAGTCGGTCATACGAGGTTTTCCACAAGTCAAAGCCAAGGATGGATCCTAGAACGACACACGATGTAACTTCCATTCTTCCTTCGTGTCATAGAATAGGCTTTATATAATCTGTCAAAATTCGCATCAGATATTCTGGAACATGGAAAGGATTTTCCAAAGCTACCAGGTTATCCACCCATCTAGCGGTATTGAAGTCATTTCTGACGCCGAGTAACCAGGGGGTCCACCCGATGGATGAAACTGCTGTATGCCTCTGCCTATTGGACCGCGCTCACCAATTTCTCAATTGTATCGATGGTGAAGCGACCTGCTCTGAAGTCGTACTGTCATGAAAATTGGTCCCCAGCAGCATGAATCGCGTCAGTGATTCTTCCAATAATGAGTTTTTCGAGCGTTCTCTGAGGCGTGTCGAACATACATAATTGGCGGTACGCAGTTGGCGACTCGGGACTCCCCTTTCCCGTACTGATCAGTACCAGCCCCGCTAGCTCCCAATACTCTGGGGTACCCTTTCACGCAAACAAGCGTAGGACGAGTAGACCTTGTTAATATTTGTGTCGTATTCTAACAGTACTCTAGAAGAAGATATGATCAGTATCACGCTTGACCTTATAATTAGCACCTGATTTTGAATAACCGTCACAAAAGCCCATGTCATAGTCCGAAAGAATCAATGAAATAAACCAGATTATATATATTAAAAGCACAGATTTAAATACTTTGAATAAACCAATCGCTTTTTTTCAGAGAGGATGATAAATTTGGTCGTCGCGATCGTTATCACAGTGGCCCAATTATGGACTTTAAAGAAAGGGAAACGTTTAAACCGAATGTTAAACTCGAATATATCGACGATAACGGACGTGTTCTTAACGCCAAAGAAGCATTCAGATATTTGTCTCACAAATTCCATGGAAAAGGTCCCGGCAAGAACAAAATAGAAAAACGTTTGAAGAAAATGGAACAAGATGGGGTAAGCCGTACCATCTATTTTATCTAGTTTCCGTATGATAATAATATCAATTACTTTTTCAGCTTATGATGAAAATGAGTTCAACAGATACTCCATTGGGAACTTTAAGCATGTTGCAGCAAAAACAAAAGGAAACTCATGCTCCCTATGTTGTATTGAGTGGAAGCAAACAGAATCATACGAGCACCAGTATTGCAAAACATAAATAAGTTCTTTTAAATTTTTTCTATGGGGATTTAGTTATGAGTATAACTTATTGTCATTATTGCTGTTTGCAGTCACCTATACTTCTATTATAATATCCATTTTACTACTTTTAAGGAGTTTCGTTAATACAAGTAGAATATACATATATTTTGAAAATAATATATTGTAATCTAGAAATAAACCTTAATGATTCAACACCCAGGTAGTTAATTTAATTCCTGTTTATTTTCCACAAATCCTTTAGTCTTAATTTAGATCCAAAAATATTTTCGCTTGGTTTGATGAGTATTCTATCCATTGTTATATTGACTGTAAATATAGAATGAGACGAATAATAAACAGCTAAAATTTTTGGGTTTTGAAACTTACATATCAAGTTCGTAGATATATCGTAAATATCGACTCCATCGTATAACTTGAGTGGTTGATCTTTATTGAGCAATAAACACCGGAACAATGATCCACTATCGTCTACTGAAATCTTGAAGCTTGATCCCAAGTACTTAACACCTGTGTTATAAAATAGAATGCTTGCAAGATATAGCGTCGAATAATTCTTATCTCACCTGACACGGAAAATTTATTTGAGTTTGGTGGTATTCTCGGCTTGCGAATTTCCATGTATCCTAAATGGATTCTCACTCCAGCGTAGCCATTGATGATTGACTGAAGAAATCCACCTGCTCCGGTTATGAAGTTCACCGCTCCAAGATGTCCACGTATAACTTCACTCCATATTTGGAATGGTTCACGTACGTAATCTGCATATCCACGTTCGAAATCAGTATCAGCTTTCATGTAGTTACCATTGTCTAAATGATTAATTGAATGTATTGCCCATGTCATTGCGGGACCAGTGTCGCGAGTGTTATTTTCATAGAGTTCGAGGTCATTTCTTCGAGTAGTTCTGTAAAGTTTAAATCAAATGTGAATATCTTCTTGCTCTAAGCATAAAGGACCATGAATAAATCTAGAGAATTTTCCAAATAATTATGAAGATATTCATGTCCTCTTACTGTATCCGTATCAATATTTACATTTTAATCAAATTGGCCTGTACAAAATTGTTTTCAGTCAGTTTATGTAAATCTATTATAAATAAATACATGACCAACAGAAAACAAGAAGCCATGACACATAAGACGAGCAAAAATAAAGTATCACGCAAAAAGCTCAACAAGGAGAGAAACACTACAAGATGCGAAGAAGACAACAATTGATGATGCCGATATCATACTAAGCGCAGGAGGAGCAAACGATAGCGCAAAGTACTATGCTGTACTTGCTACGATTGATAACGAAATGTATTGTAAAGAAAATAAAGTTAATATTAATTGCGATTCTAGTGATAACTTTATTGAGTATTTGAAATCTAAAAATAAGGAGAAGAAGCCAACCGCTGTGTCTGCTGGTTCTTCTGTTAAAAATCGACTTTTGAAAAAGTTCCACTGATTAATGCCTTTGAGCAACATAAGATAGATAATTTCTAAGTAAAGAGAGTGACCGCGGACAATGGGTGTGGGGATAACTTCTTCTTTATCTGGCTGAAACGTACTCAAGTTCAAGGAGGAGCTCAATTCTTTATATGAAATATGCGACTTGAACAGGCTGCATAATTATTATATTCTTCCGGAGACCTAAATTCCCGGTATACATCATGGCTGAACGCCAACAATAATCCAAGAGGCGTATTCTTGAAATCGTGGATAACAGAGAACCAAATTGAATACAGGTGCAATCGATATGGATCGGAGTTACCAACATACCCTAGTAAAAACTCATATTTGGAGCACTGCATTGCTGACGCAAGACTTGAATTCAGCTTTAATAGTCCTCAACGGAAACTGCACGTGTTTCCTTACGATATTGATGATAATGCAATCGTAATGGAAATAAATCATCAAAGGGCTGATGTCTTCCTCATTCCAGTTCAACCTGAAAATCATGTTGAATTAAAAAAAAAAACGGATATTAGAGAAAGTTTCAAAAGAAGTTTAATCGAGATTACCAGAAGCAATGTCCTCCTGATGATGGCAACTCTTGCTCAATGGTTCCTGTTAGGAACAAGAAACGCGCTGACTCATGCGTTACGGCAGCCAATGGTATCAATGCTAAAAGGTATGAGCAGGCTACCACGCCGCTTTCCGTTCATTCGCATGACAAGTATTATCAAGTTGCGACCAAGCCGTGGCGTCGCATATAGTAGGTATGCGTTAAAGGTGATGAGATGGCAGTGGAATGTATCTCGTGAGCCAGTAAAAATCAGCCAGCAACAACGAGCGCAGAAAGTGTGGGGAACATGAAAGAGATAGCAGCAAAACGTATCTCGCGAGCAAGCGTAAGTCAGCCAGGCGAAAGCTGCAGTGAGGAGAATGCTGCACACGACAATCAGTTCAAAAGCTCTCCTCGCCCTTCTGCAAATTCTGTTTGCCCTTCTTTGAAATGGGAAATCACGTGCTTGCCTCTTCAGCAGTTTGCGGGAAAAATTAGAGTAAAAGCACATGGGATACCCCGAAGGGTACAACACGCAAATAAAATATTTTTTTTTTCAGTTTTGACGATCTTGAAGACCAGCTGCATACATAGGAAAGCAAAGCTGCAAATATACAAACCTTTGATAAGACCTGTGTTCTGCCATGGGTGTGAAACATAGACACTAACCCAAGCATCCGCAAATACATTGAACGCCCTTGAGCGACGGGTCCTGAGGCGAATAATCGGAGTGAAGCTAGACGGGGACCAATGAATTCGATACAACCATGACGAACCGAAGGTTTCAACGATTGTAAGACTGTGGAAACTGAAATGGGCTAGACACATAAATCGTATATCGAACAACGGATACCCAAAAAGGTATTCGCTGGGAGAACTGAAGAGCGGAAACCAATGGGAAAACCGAGGAAAAGCTGGTTTGATTCGGTCCACGAAGACAGTTCATCGCTGCTCAGATTTCGAAATTGGAGGACGCGGTCTATGGGCCGAGACAGTTATAGTGTGCTACGAAGCATAGTGCTACGAAAAAGTAGAAGAACATGGGATTGCTGTCGTCGCGTCATTTGTTTTAAGTCAATCAGTGGTATCAGCAGTGTGTTAGCAGGGCACGCTCATTTTCAGTAAATGGTGAGGGGTGTGGTGTTGGCTTAAGCCGAGAACATCTTTCCGCCTTTTGGCATTTCACACCGTGTGGCTACCTCGATCCAAAAACCCATCTGCTTGGTTTTGTTTACAGGCCAACGTTCACACAGGAAGCGGGACACTTTCCGCCGATCCCAAGAACATTAAGTCAAAATCTAACACAAAAGCGCTTTATTCAATATTAATAAAGTAATATCGAGCGATATTATAATAACATATGAAAATGTAGTTAATCAACTTGCTCGTAATATAAATGTTTAAGAAAATAAAAAATAAATAAAATTACTCCATGGAATAAACTCTTGTCTTTGCTGGCCTGGTTGACATGTATATAGTAACAGGTTAATTTCAGGAGCGTTGACAGAGCATATATACTAACTAGCACCTGCAATCGAGAAGCTGTCAAAATGAAAAGAGAGGCAAATAAACGTGTAAAAGATGGATTAAAGTTTACCTTGTGTTGGTAAAACTGCATGCAAATTCAAGTTTTTGTTTACCATACATACGCACTTTTAGTCTAATTCTCTCTACTCCATAAGTACCGTAAGAAAGAAAATTTGTTCTAATTGCAGCTGCTATTTAGTAGATATGCTCTGGCCAGAGCATATATACTAACTAGCACCTGCAATCGAGGAGCTGTCAAAATGAAAAGAGAGGCAAATAAACGTGTAAAAGATGGATTAAAGTTTACCATGTGTTGGTTCAATTGCTTGCAAATTCAAGTTTTTGTTTACCATACATATGCACTTTTAATCTAATTCTCTCTACTCCATAAGTACCGTAAGAAATAAAATTTGTTCTAGTTGCAGCTGCTATTTAGTAGATATGCTCTGCTCTGGCGTTGATGTGTATATAGGATATACAGTGCCGGACAAAAGTCTACGACAATTCCTTATATTGAGATACCGGTTACTTGGAAACTTTGATCAAAAATCCATTAATGCTCATTTTTCAGTAACGTAAATATATTTATAAAAAAGTAAAGAGAAAAACTTTTCATACCAGAATAAAGGAGAAATTCATAAAAACATAAGAAATTGAATGGAAAAAAGTCTACGACAGTCAGTGCTAACTCTGTTATACACAAAAAATTTCCAACTAAACGTATCGGAATGTCATCGGTATTTGTTTATTTACTCTTATTGTCATTCCGGATATGTGCTGCTGCAATTCTGTTTTATTTTTATATATAGTTTCTTACGGTAAGGCTTGCAAAATGTCATCGCGAAAAAATTTCTAGTGATATCCGAAAATTGATCGTACAGTATAAAAAACTCAATAAATCGTGCTCGGAAATCGCGAAATTACTGAAACTTAAACAAACTTCTATGTATACAATCATCAAAAACTTTGACAACAGTGGTTCCATTAAAAATAAGCCGCGAACTAGCCGACCGAAAAAGACGTCGCGCAGAGACATTAGTTTCATTCTAAAAGAAGTGAACAGTAATCCTAAAATAAGTGCTCCATATTTGGCGAAACAAGTGGCTACGGAAAGGAAAAAGGATGTCCATGCAAGAAACATCACATCCACGTAAACAGCCATTAATATCCGCCAAAAAGCGACTTCTGCGTCTACAGTTCGCCAAGGCCCATATTGGCAAGGACTATGATTTTTGGAATCGCGTCCTTTTCACCGTCGCAGTAAAGTATGGAGGAAAAAGAACACGACTTTAGAGATCAACAATTTGGTTCCTACTGTCAAGCTCTGTGGAGGTAATGTGATAGTTTGGGGAGCCATCGCTGCATCTGGGTATGGCAGATTGGCTTTTGTAGAAACTACGATGGACCGTTATGCTTACAAGAACCTGTTAGAACAACATTTGAAGCCATCAGTGGAGAAGTTAGGCCTTGGAGAGATGTATTTTCCAACAAGACAATGATCCAAAGCACACAGCACTTTTCGTCAAGAACTAGTTGTTGTACTACGCTCCCAGGCAACTCAATACGACTCCACAAAGTCCAGATTTAAACCCAATAGAGCATGTATGGGAGCTTTTAAGACGGAAAATTCGAAAATGTTGCATTAAAAATAAAAATTTATTGAAGGAAGCGCTTGTTACAGAATGGGAGAAAATCGCATCTGCAAAACTGGTAATTTAGTCCCCTCTACGCCCCGAAGACTACAAGCAGTAATTGATACGAAAGGTAGTTCAACCAAATATTAAGCCACTAAAAAGTTTTTTAAAATTCCAATACGTTTAGTTGAAAATATTTTGTGTACAAGTCAGCTAGCACTGACTGTCGTAGACTTTTGTCTATTCATTTTTTTATGTTTTTACGAATTTCTCCTTAAGTTTGTTATGAAATCTTTTTGTCTTTGTTTTTTTATAAATATATTCATGTTACTGAAAAATGCACATCATTGGATTTTTGATTAAAGCTTCCAATCAACCAGAATCTCCATATCAAGAGTTGTCGTAGACTTTTGTCCGCCACGGTACATCAAATCAAGCTCCCAGTTAACGCCAGTATACATAGGATATACTGGTAGTGTTACAACAGGAATCTAACTAACGATAAAACAGATCCCTATTCGTCGGATTTAGAGAAGCTGACGTTGCGAACGATTGAAAAAGTATTTCTCAAGATTAAACATCGGAACAATGTGGAAGGATATGAAACACTAACCATCACAAGGTGAAAAAGATAGAAAAGCCTTCTTCTCACACGCGTCAATAATATTTATCGACGATTTTTGGACTACAGCTATCCCTCGTTGGCTTTGTTAAAATTACACCTGAAACATGTCAGGAACTTAATCCGTTCATACTTCAGGAGTGAGGTCAGCAGTCAATGGTTGAAAAAACTGAGGGGTACTAGCCTACAGGACACAGGTGGCGTTTTCATCGAATATTAAGTCGCTAGTTATGAGATAAACCTTCTCGATAGGGTTGGTTTTGAAATTGATCGACGACTCCGGATAGAAATAGGATTATATGTGATGGATTGCAGAAACTTGCCCTGATTGGAACATATTTGGAATTGGTTCACTTATCAAACCCTGAGAGAAGGAATCAAATACTTTCAGAAGTCGTTGAAGCAAAAGTTTCCGACTCCAAATCAAGCCTGAACGGCGAATCAATTCTTGATTTCTATGAAATATTGACATCTGACCTCATACCAAGCTTGAATCTTATTGATTATTTTGCCAGCTATGAAGACTTGTGTTTCATATTTGGCAGGATAAACATCAAGAAATCATTTGGTATTGACGGTATTCCAAATATAGTTCTTCGACATTTGCCGGAGGTTGCTATTAGGAATTATTAAATATTGTTCTATAACGAACAACTCATATTTCCCGAATGAATGGGAAAAGGCCAAATTATTTCCGATCTGGAGGAAACGAAAAGAATCTTCGCGCCCTAAAAGCTATCGCCCGAACAGCTTGCTGCCTAACGTCAGCAAGGTGTTTGAAGTGATACTAAAAAAGCATTAAACACCCACTTTGAGAAATGTGAATTGATGCCGAATTACAAATTTGCTTTTCATGCCAGGCATTCGTCCATCTGTTGGGAATTGAATAATAGAGAATGTGTTGGAGCCTTCGATACGGTGTGGTTAGATGGACTAGTTTTTAAACTCCTTCAGGACAGGTTCTCCAGACAACTTCTGGCCAGGATGTGCAACATGTTGTACAGGAAATTACGAGTATTAGGTGTAACTGATGGAAATCTGACGACGATGCGCGACTTCAAGGTATTGAATGGTTTATAGCAGGGAGCAGTTACTGCGCCTCTGCTTTTCTCAATATTCATTCGCAAGCTATTGAAAGGCTTTAATTTTAACGTCTCACCAACGTGATCATTGGAAGCGTTTGCTGATGATCAGCTCATCTATACGGTAGGCCGAAAAGTAATAATAGTTCAGAGCAACCTTCAAAAATGACCAGACCAGCGTTTCCTCGGTTTTCCCATTGCTCTCGGGCATTAGTTATCCCAACGAATACCTTTTTGGGTATCCGTTGTTCGTCCATACGATTCATGTGGCCAGCCCATTGCAGCTTCCGCATCTTTACAATCGTTGAGACCTCCGGCTGGTCAAAAATTTCATACAGCTTATGGTGGTATTGAATTCGCCATTGGTCCCCGTCTAGCTTCACTCCGATTATTCGCCGTGCTTATGTCGATGTTATAAAGTCCATTAAAGACTGCAGCGGTGTTCTGCTGCCTCAGCTAGCAGAATTAGTGCTACGCCGGAAGTGGCCTTGTCTGGGGACCCGTAAGTGCGCTGGCAAGCTAGCTTTGCGGTGTCGTGGGGCGGATTCTTTTCCCACAGTACAAAGGCCCACTGCAAAATATTTTCGCTCTTCTGAATGATCAGATGACAAAACTGCAAAACCCGTTGGCTGATGAAAAAGGTGCCAATGGCCGAAGTAACCTACTGAAAGAGCTTACAAAGAAAAGCGCAACGATGAATAACTGATTAGCCACGCGCGATACGTAAGATATATATATATATATATATATATATATATATATATATATATATATATATATATATATATACGAGTATATATATATATATATATATATATATATAAATATATATATAAATATATATATATATATATATATATATATATATATATATATATATATATATAAATATATACATATACGAGATCTGTTCAAAAAGTACCCGGAATTTTCGTTTTTTCAAAAAAATATTTATTTATTCGTCTACATCAATGTGGTCCCCTTCAAAGCAGTCCCCCCCCCCAGATAAAATACACTTATGCCAGCGTTTTTTCCAATCTTCGAAGCACTTTTGATATTCACTTTTTGGTATGTCCTTGAGCACTCTCAGCGATTCGGCCTTTATTTCTTCAATCGAAGAAAAACGCCAACCTTTCATGGGTCTCTTCAACTTTGGGAACAAGAAAAAGTCACACGGAGCCATATCTGGTGAATATGGAGGTTGGGGCATGAGTACGGTATTGTTTGTGGCCAAAAAATCACGAACAAGCAACGACGAGTGAGCAGGTGCGTTATCGTGGTGCAAAAGCCATGAAATCTTTTCCATAAATCGGGGCGTTTTTTTTCGGATTGCTTCACGCAAACGTCGCATAACTTCAAGGTAATACTCCTTATTAACCGTACGACCTTGTGGTCAAAACTCAAGAGTATGTATACATATATATATATATATATATATATATATATATATATATATATATATATATATTATATTATCTATATATATATATATATATATAGATATATATATTTATATTTATATATATATATACTATTTTTTGAAATAACAACTGTAAATTTTCCAGCTGTCTGACTCTCGGTGCTCGAAATCCAATAATATTACTGCGAGATCATTATATCACTAGCCTAATCGTGAGTTATCATCACAAGAAATGTCATCAACGAGTTTCGCCAGAAATTTTGAATTCCTTGAACCAACTCTGTTCTTAAAAAAGTGAAGAAAGATTGTCCGATTTGCCAATATTTAAAGGCAAAACCTGAAGCATCACTTATAGGACAATTGCCACCTGATCATCTTACGCTATATGTTCGTCCGTTTACCTACAATAGAGTGGACTACTGTGGGCCATTTTCTATAGCCATAGGACGCTGTCATGAAAAAAGTGGGTTGCTCTTTTCACTTGCCTAACAACCTGTTCCGTACACATCGAGATAGCAGATGATATGCCGACGGACTCATTCCTTTTATGCATAAGGAATTTCATGAATCGTAAGAATGCGATGCAACAACGGCCGAAAAGGAACTTCGGAAGGAGAATCGCATCTTTGATTTGGATTTAATTCACCAAACTATGTCAACAGAGAATATCGAACGGGTATTCAATTGCCCTGCTAATCCGCATGCCGATGGGTGTTGGGAGCGACTGATACAATGCGTTAAGTGACTGTTAAGCCGTGTTTTCAAGGAGGAAGCTCCGAGGTTGGAAACATTCAGAATCACGCTGATTGAAGCCGAAAACATTATAAACACCAGACCGTTGATGGGTGTGCCAACAACATTAGATGAAGACAAACCACTAACACCTAACCATTATCATCTAGGTTGTTTGAATTCCACACAAACACCAAGTAACGACAACACGAAATTATGTCTGCGTAAGCAATGGCGAATAGCCCAAAACTTGAAGGATTGACTTTGGAAACGATGGGTGCTCGAGTGTCTGCCGCGTCTCATATGCTGGCTGAAGTGGAGACAGAAGGTGACACCTTTGCAATCTAATTAGTTAGTTATCGTCTATGATCCTAATCAGCCACGGAGCCAAAGGACGAGTGACCCGAGTATTTCCAGCTAAAGGTGGACAAGTTCGTACTGCGGAAGTGACGATTCGTCAATGACTTCTGTAATGAATCATGCGACGCCGCTGACGATCACTACCAACACACCTTGCTGCTAGGTGGCTTGTCATTTCATGTTGGTTGTGACGGGCGCACATCCCACGTCGATTTTGTCGTGGGATGTCAAGGTGAATTGACAGCCACATGGCATTGAAGTGTGGAAGTGGTGGCCATCACTCAAGAGCGGTCGGCGAATTTCAGTAATTTCGCGTGTGCGCAATTAGTTTTGTGTGTGAAAGTGCCGAAAAGTAAGCAGGTCAAAAGTGATGGACGCATGGCATTCATACAAGTCAGGTAAGCGCAAGAATTGAGTTGCTTATTCTCATATTTCTGGTTGCGAAATTGTTCGTCAGACGTAAGTACACGTTTTTAGGTTAAGAGATCTATTACAACGCTTATTCCCTGAACCTGGTTCATCAGGATCAGCTTTATCATTACCATTTCATCATGGGTAGAGCTAGTTATATCAACACACATCAATGAAATTGTGAAAAAGCATCAGGCTGAGCTGAAAAAGCACACCGAACAACTAAAACAACAATTAGAACGCAACCACGTTAGCAAACAAACTAATGATCATCATAATACATCTAGTAATCATACAGAAGGATTAAATAATCACAAAGAACATAGAAATAATGTTGGAATGTCACGGTTGATTCAGAATGGACTAAAGAACCAGGCCCGATATTAAAGAATCTCACTGATGACACAGCTAAAAGTGTATGTTCGCTGTAACAATGTTTATCTTAATGAAACCTTTACTCGAACCCGCCAAAAAGTGATCAATCGATATTTTAATGCAACAATGCATTAGTTAAAATAGAATGAGTAACGAAAAACTGAAATTTGTAAATTAGAAATGCAATAGTCTAAGGAAACAAGCACGTTGGGACAATTGTAAAGGAAATGTGATTGAAAATAAGGAATGATAATAATTAGAGATATCAATTGTGAATAGGAATTTTGAATGGTTTGCGTCCTGAACACTGTACTTCATTGATAAAATTTTAATGTATATCTTCACCTGTGAAAAGGTAGAAAACTTAACAGGTCAGAAGTGTCTACTGAATGTTGGGTGTAAATATGGGCAAAATTGACAGAAATCGGATTTTATAAAACACTGAAGGAATTTCTTATATTCACTTTAAGCTAGGGCTGTGATTGAACCGTTTCAATTTGGTTTTTAATTATATTTTCAATCGGTTTCAACAAAGAATGCAAATGAGAAATCATTCTTGTCTAGCCACGAAACTTAATGAATCCGAAAGTCAGAATATCTTGAGTAGACGCCAAATAATGTAAACTAGGTGAATCCAAATCAGAGCCATATACATATTTTATAAACAATTAAAATCACATCCCTTTTAGAAATCTGTGCCCATAGCCGGCAACTGACGCCTGGAATTTGTAAATCTCTAAAATCAATACAAGAAGTAACTAAAATTGTACAGATAAAGAATCCTTGGCAAATTTCTAGCCGGTAAAACAAACAAAAAACACACATAAAAAGTCAATAATTTTCGTTTTTAAGAGTAAACTCATTTTTGCTATGTAATAAATACATAAAAACTAATATGTACAATGGTGCTATGCGCCTTTAAAAAATAAATTCAGATTAAGCTTTTCGTTCAAGTTGAACTCCTTGTTGGAAAGCCTTAATTTTTGTACTTTGTTTGATTATTAATACGAAATCAATGTGCCTTTTACAAAAACAATGAAATAATAGCGCGAACCTTTAAAATTCAGCGTTATAAGTTGAACCAACGAATAGAATTAGGGGTAGAAAGGTCAATTTTCCGTTTTTATCAATTTTTTTTTGTATACTTATAATTTAATGAAGCGTTGATTCGCATGTATAAAGGTTGTAACTAAATATTCTTACCTAGTAGATATTATGACTCCAGGGATAGTATACAACGCTTTTTATAGAAAATTAGCAAAGTATTTCCGTTCTTATTAAAATTAGTAAATCGTTCTTTCATAGTTAATACGATGAGAACTCCCTTTCCTCGCCCTTCTTCCCAAAGTTACAAGTATTCCTTTCCTCGCTTCTTTTTTTTTGTTATAATTAGCAAAGGATTTAATCTTTATTCATATTTTTATTATATATATTATACACCATTTTAATATTGTTGCTATTTATTCATTTGTTAACAAATTAAAAATAATAATTATAAAAAATTAATCAAGTCATCATCAAATTCTTAGAGATGTCAGGCAGATTATGAGGTGATTCTTTTTGTGATTACTTAAAAGAAAAAAATGAAACGGAAAAGTCTTAAAGTGTAATTGCAAAACGAATATTTAAGTTTAAGTTTAAAAAAACTTTTTAAGAAAAAAAAGAAAACCGACTTCGGAATGCCCTAAAAAGGATGAAATAAATTTTATGGAAGCGGTGCCATATCATTTTTTCCCCAATTTTATTGTGATGGTGCAGATGTTGGAAGTATTTATATTTAAATGGGGAAATTCATTTGGCACCGCTTCCATAAAATTTATTTCATCCTTTTTAGGGCATTCCGAAGTCGGTTTTCTTTTTTTTCTTAAAAAGTTTTTATTTCACCCTTTTTAGTGGCAAATTTTTTCATTTCAAACCATCAAAACTCAGTTTCTTGAGTACATTGTATCGTTCTCGTATATTAAAATATAATTTTTTACTGCAATGCAAAAACCACTACTCTGGTACATTTAATCCATGATCTCATCAACATTTACCTTGATTTTAGATTTCATAATAATTCCATATGAATTGTAGCTTTGAGAAATCGCCTAGCCGCCATTTTTATATTCTGACCTGATCCTGAAGTGCTTTTTTCGACCTTTGAGCGGCCGCCATTTCGTTTCAAATTGTTCTACTTTGGATTTTTTATTGTGAGCTCTATGACATAATTGAATAAATCTTTTTACTACATAAAAGAAAAAAAGAATTATTCCTTAAAGCACTATTTGTTTTTTATTTTTCCCAAATATCGATATTTCGGAGATAAATGATCTCCTTCCTCAGTGGCGATATTCTATTCTATTCTATTCTTTTTACTAGTTTTGGTAAAAACTGGAGTTATACTTTGGCCAGAACAGAAATATTGCTGAAAATTTGGCAAAAATCGAAGCGAAGCTACGACCCCCAGACACAAATTTTGTTATATCCTATGTAGACTCACACATAGAACCAACCACACACATACATACATATAGCCATATATATATATATATATATATATATATATATATATATATATATATAGATAAATAGATAGATAGATATCTATATCTATATATATATAGATATATCTATATAGATATATATATATATATATATATATATATATATATATATATATATATATATATATATATATATATATATATATATATATATATAGATATATCCATATAGATAGATATATATATACATACATATATATATATATATATATATATATATATATATATATATATATATATATATATATGTATAATATATATACATATAGATAGATAGATAGATATATATCTATATAGATATAGATATATATATATATATATATATATATATATATATATATATATACAAAAAAAAAAAAATATATATATATATATATACATGTATTTATATATGTAAACATAAAGTTCACTTCTTAATCAATCTCATGAAATTTACCGAAAAATATCCGTCTTAACCGCATCATTCGTTCACGTTTATTCGATACCCATCGCCTTCGTTTCCAGTTAACTATGGCACCTAATTTTCATGAAAGTTTCAAGAAAATCATACCATATAGTTCAATGAAAACTCTGCTATGCATTTTCACTTCATCCGTACAGTAATGATCAATTATAGCAGGAAACGTATCTCTTTTTAAGTTGCGATTCTCGTCGATTTTTAGTATGGAAATTACTAATTTTAGATTTCTGGGCATATCTTGTAATGTACATATAATGTTAACTGGAAAGTAACGAGTCAACTCTATAATTTGCAATCACTCAATCCTTATTATTTCTTCGGGGAATTTTATAATCCTATATGTAACGTCTACGTCTAAGGATGTAAGAAGGATCCTATACCAAGCTCATTGGTAAGCAAAGAATGAATGCGGAAGAGAAAAGCATCCTGAAATGTTCCCTTTAACTATTGTTGAATTGTATTTATACCACATTTAGAAGTAATTTATTGATTATTTCCGGTAGAAATGATGGACTAAAATGTACCGTTTATGCAGAAAATTAAAGATACTGGTCATTTTTATCATCCGTCACCAAAGGGTTCGGTATCTCCAACAAATCATTGCAGAGTGCCAACTAATTGGCACTTTTCGTATGAAATATCATTTAAATTCAATTTCTCGACATCAATGTATCATATTTAACTGTTAATATCTACAGAGTCCTTTGAAGGATTTCAATTCTGTTCCAATGCATTTTGGAACAATATGTTGTCCTTCATTTGAAACCTCTATAATCAACATCCTTACACGCGTCGATCAGTTATGCTGAAAAATCGGGGTGAAAGTAGGATTTTTTTTAGTTTTAATGGTAAAAGTCCTTTACCGTTACCTGAATTTCTTATCCTTTAAACGGGACCTAACAGGAAAAAATACGTATCATTTGCCAAAAACAGGACTCTCCTATCTATCTTCGTTTAAATGTTATGTTCACGCATAAGCAAAAAGAATATATGTGATGAATTGATAACTTTCTTTCCTTTGGAAGTCGGTTGAAAATGTACCGTATATGCAGAAAATTAAGGATACTGATCATTTTTATCATCCATCACCAAAGGACTCGGCATCTCCATCAAATCCTTGAAAAGTGCCAACTAATTGGCACTTTTCGTGCGAAAGATTATTTAAATTCAATTTCTCGACATCAAAACTTTTAATATCTACAGAGTCCTTAAAAGGATGACAATTCTGTTCCGATACATTTTAGATCAATATGTTTTCCTTCATTTGCAACCTCTACAATCGAAATCCTTGCATCCTTCGATCAGTTATTCTGAAAAATCGGGGTGAAAGTCGGAAATTTTTTAGTTTTAACGGTAAAAGCCCTTTACCGTTGCTTGAATTTCATATCCTTTAAACGGGACCTAACTGGAAGAAAGACGTATCATTTCCCAAAAACAGGACTCTTCTATCTATCTCCGTTTAAAAGTTATGCGTGAACATACAAAAAAAAAGCAAAAAAAAAAAAAAAATATACGCAATGACTTGATAACCTTCTTTCTTTTGGAAGTCGGTTAAAAAGTAAAGGGAATAAATTAAATTTAAACTTTGAATGCATTCAAGCTATGTTAGAAAAAATATAATAACATGAATTGCTAAGCAGTAACAACGACTTTCCTTTCCAGTGGTTCCTTTCTTTCAGCGGAAAATAGAGTGCATGGTAAGTATGCCGTCGCGAGGGTAGGGTTTGAGAAAATCCGCTGAGGCCGGTTTCGCGTCGCGCGAGTTACGGTGTCATCTTCGACATCATCATCATATGTCCAACCATGAATATGATCAACCATGGATACAACGCAGGTGCAATCATCTCACGTGTACTCAACGTTCCCACGAGCCAGTGAACCCGAGCAACCTAAATTCCATTTATCTAGAATTTCGTCTGGAAATTTATGTGCATCTAGCACTTTGCTAAAAGATGTTAAATTCAGTTTTGAAATAATTTAAGTTGAGTTGTAATTGAACTTTTGTAGCATTAACATTAAAATTTATACTCTTCCAAATTTAAAACTTTGTTTTTTTTCTTGTCTAAAGTCTTTATAACTTTAACTGGCGCAGTCGCAAAAGTAAGGGCGGAGGAAAAATGGTTCGTCGAAATCAGAATTTTAAATCGATTATATCGGGAGAATACCGGTTTTCGCGAGTGTATATCGCCCACGGTTTATAGTTTGAATTAGTGCAAGTGAGGAAAGGATATCGTTGCGAAGCAGGCCCGACGGAAGAAGACCGTCATCAAAGCTACGAACAAAGAAGGATGAAACTAATAACGCTGGCATTAACGTAAGTCATTGATTTTGGATTCATGCCTCTTCCTTCTCGAAAATCCTCCTCTAAACCTAAGCCCTACACTACACTCCCTTTTTCTAGATTAAGGCATAATAAAACTAGTGAATTAGTGAATTTACAGGAAATTGGTGTTAGTTCAGTGCAATTCACCCAAACTTCGAGTGAAATAAGTGAAAAATTGTATCGGGCAATAAGTCTCCAAAATCTAAGCAATTGTAATAGCATAAAAAATAATTTAACCCAATCGTGTAATAGTATAAACAATATAACAATAAATAATAACCAATCGAGTAATAATTTAAATAATTTAACAACAGATAAGACTATCGTAGGAAATAATTTAAGTGCTTCCGATATGGCAAATCCCACAAATACGGTCACTTCCGTAGACTTATTTAATTCCTTAAGGATACCAGATGCAATAAAGGATTTACCAAAGTACGATGGTAATCCTCGATTACTCTTCGATTTCATCGACAACGTTGATGAAATCCTTAGTTTCCTTGAGGTATCTAAGGGTACATCTTATTGGCAGCTTATGTTGCGAGGTATCAGGAATAAAGTTGTGGGTGAAGCAAATGAAATACTGAATATGTATGGCACTGAGCTGAAGTGGGAAAGTATTAAGGAAAACTTAATTTTGCACTACTCGGACAAAAGAAATGAAACTTCCCTGATTAAGGACCTTCATCGCTTAAAACAAAATTCGGATTCTTTTCAAAAGTTTTAAAGCGAAGTGGTGGAATTACTCGCGAGTTTAATTAATCACCTCAATATTCACGAAAAAGATCCAAATGTTATAAGTGCAAAAAGGGCTCTTTTTTCGGAAATGTGCCTCAATACATTCTTAAGCGGCTTAAAAGAACCCTTCGGATCAACCATTCGGGCAATGAAACCCGAATCTTTAGCTACTGCTTACGCATATTGCATTAAAGAGCAAAATATTTTCTATTCAAAATCCGAAAACTCCAAACAAATTCTAAATCCGAAGCCACTGAACACAAATTTTCTTAATCCATTCCCTAAATTTTCGAATATGCAAACAATTCAACCTAAATTTAATACACACCAACTAAGCCCACCGAATTTTTCATTTCAACCATTTACACAGCCGTATCGACCAAACCAATACAACTTTGCACAGCAACGACCAATGTCCACAAACCCTTATCAACAACCTGTGCATGGTTTCAGGCCACAATTTAATAATCATCCATTTAATCAAATTACGCAAAGGCCAGGGTTTAATCAGAACTTCCAAAATTTTAATCAAAATTTCAATCCAAGACCGCTAATGTTTTCAAAGCCAAGTCTTCCAAAACCAGAGCCCATGGATATATCATCTAGCACAGTTAAACGGGTTCAACCGCAATCGAATCAACCAAGAGATAATTTCTTTAGACAAACAGGACCACCAAGATTCGTATCCAAGGAACTGTTCAATATCGGTGAACAGTCCAATACACATAATATTTTAGGAACAGATCAAATGGTTCCATCTGATTCTAAATCTCAGTATGTTTTAAGAAATCAAACCGATATGGGACCAGATTTTCAATTAGAATACCCGGTTCAATCTCCTCAGTACTACGAAGATCAAAATCAATCTTATTTTCCAAATTCTCTTGACACCTCATATTACAATGGAAATATACAAGAAGTTGAAGTGGATGATCAAAATTTTGGGTACCCTGCCTCCAACAACCCATCGGGTACTTAGATATTAATACTCACGGTAACATACTTCCTTACGTGCATATTTCATCCCCTTTTGGAAGACCATTGAAATTTCTAATTGATACAGGTGCATCTTCGTCTTTCATAAATCCTGAATATGTAAGTCCCCTTAACATAAAGAAAATCAATCCTGTCATAATTAACACTGTTCTCGCAAAACATAAGGTAGATCAGGAAGTAACACTACCAAATTTTAATGAATTCAACCAAGCTGGGTCGGTAAAGTTTTTGGTATTTAGATTTCATGCATATTTTGATGGCCTTCTAGGAATAGATGCACTTAGTGCATTGAATGCTAAAGTCGACGTTGGAAACAAAAGACTCATTACGCAGAACGCCATATTACCCTTAATTTTCAAACCAAATTTGATGTCACCTAAATATACCATTCCATCCCAATCAAAATTAGTAGTAAAATTACCTGTTGATATTGAACATGGCGACATATACATTAAACCATTCAAACCACACCCAAATTTATTAATATCTGAAGGAATTTATTCCGCCAATGATTGGCACGCATTTGTTGAGGTGTTAAATCTTTCCCAAACTGATCAAATATTACTCCTTGAGCAACCTCTGATGGTTGAAAGGCTTTCCAGAAACTACGAAGAAATAAACAACTTCAATATAAACTATGAAGAGGAAAGTTCACCTCTTGCCCCTTCTGACGACCTCATCGACTTACTACGAGTAGCTCACTTAAACCAAGAAGAACGTAAAGCACTCTGCAAAGTCTGTCGAGAGTACGATGATATATTTCTTAGAGAAGGACAAAACCTCACATTCACAAATCAAGTCAAACATCGTATTAGAACTGATGATGAACTTCCTGTTCATACAAAATCCTACAGATATCCTTTTATCCACAAAGAAGAAGTGCGCAGACAAATATCTGATATGCTAAACCAAGGCATAATCCGTCCAAGCTATTCTCCTTGGAGCGCTCCTGTGTGGATTGTCCCGAAGAAATCAGACGCTAGCGGGAAGCAAAAATGGCGGCTAGTCATAGACTACCGCAAACTTAATGAGAAAACAATCAGCGACAGGTATCCGTTACCCAATATAAACGATATTCTTGATAAATTGGGAAAGTCTGTGTATTTTTCCACCTTAGATTTGGCAAGCGGCTTCCACCAAATCGAAATGGACCCAAGGGATGTTTCCAAAACAGCCTTCACTGTTGAAGGAGGGCACTATGAATATGTACGGATGCCCTTCGGGCTGAAAAACGCCCCCTCAACATTTCAAGGAGTTATGGACAACGTCTTAAAAGAACTTCAAGGTACCATTTGTCTCGTCTACTTGGATGATATAATTATATTTTCTACTTCCCTACAGGAACATATTGAGAATCTTAAAAAGGTCTTTGCAAAATTACGTGAAGCAAACCTAAAGGTACAACTCGACAAATCCGAGTTCCTTAAGAAAGAAATAGCTTTTCTAGGTCACTTGATCACAACAGAAGGAATCAAACCAAACCCTGAAAAAATAAAAGCGATCCTAAATTTTCCTTTGCCTAAGACCCCTAAAGAAATTAAGTCGTTCCTTGGATTGTTCGGTTATTACCGGAAATTCATTAAGGATTTCGCTAAACTTACAAAGCCTCTTACACACTGTTTGAAAAAAGGACAAAATATCGAATTCACTCCCCAATATATAAAATCATTCAACGATTGCAGGAATCTGCTGATGAATGATCCTCTTCTCCAACATCCGGACTTTAACAAACCCTTTGTATTAACAACGGATGCCAGCAATTTTGCCCTCGGTGCCATTTTATCACAGGGCCCTGTTGGTAGTGACAAACCAATCTGTTATGCCAGCAGGACGCTTACGGATTCAGAAGTAAACTATTCTACTATAGAGAAGGAGCTCTTGGCAATATACTGGGCCACTAAATATTTCAGGCCTTATTTATTCGGTCATAAATTTAAAATAGTAACCGATCATAAACCCCTCATCTGGCTAATGAATCTTAAAGACCCGAATTCTCGACTCGTACGTTGGAGACTAAAGTTAGAAGAATTTGACTACGAGATAGTGTACAAACAAGGCATACAAAATTCCAATGCAGATGCTCTAAGCCGAATTCCAAAATTAAATGAACACTCCCCTTCAGAAAAGGTTAATCCGGAACTTAACGTTAACGAAGCCGAAGAAGTAAGAGATGCATCAATAGAGAGTACTCGGGGCACCACGGTACATTCTGCAGATGAAAATCTTAATGATGGAATACCAATTTCAGAAAATCCGCTGAATGAGTTTTCCCTGCAACTCGTATTGGAAAAAGCAGAGAGACGGCCACACACAAACGTTGAAGCCCCATTCAGAAACAAACAACGCCGTACTATCCAAATGCTAGACTTTTCAGAACAAAACATTGTCGAACTTTTAAAGAGATTCGTTCCCTCCAATCGTCTTACTGCCATTTACACTACAGACGAAATTTTTAAAACGGTCCAAGAAGTATACTCGAAACACTTTTCAGGATCCAATAATCTCAAGTTAATTAGATGCACATCAATCGTCAAGGATATCTCAGAAAACGATGAACAAGATGCCCTAATAAACGATTATCACCAGAAAAACAACCATCGCGGCATCAACGAGACCCTACTTCACCTCAAAAGAAAATACTATTTCCCTCACATGAAAACCAAAATTAGACAAATCATCAATAATTGCGAGCAATGCCAAACCCTAAAATACGACAGACGCCCACCAAAACCAAAATTTCAATGTCCTGAATCACCCACAAAGCCTCTTGAAGTCATACATACAGATATGTACACAATAGACAAACAATACATTTTTACGATCATTGACAAGTTCTCCAAATTTGCTGCTGCGTATATATTACCAGCAAGAAACAGTTTATCCATCATAAAATCTTTGAAACATTTCATTAGTCTCCATGGGATACCAGAAAACATTGTTACAGTCGTAACAGATCAGGGAACTGAATTCACCTCCACAATCTTCAAGGACTTTTGCAAACAATATAGCATGAATCACCATACGACCTCATTTCAACAAACCAGCAGCAATGCCCCCGTAGAAAGATTCCATTCTACGTTAACCGAAATATACAGAATTGTATATTATAAGAACAAAGATAAGGATCTCGCAGATATATTGAATGAAGTTATTACAACCTACAATAATGCAATACACTCATCAACCAAATATACACCCTTCGAACTTTTCTACGGTAGAACGTATAAATTTAATAATAATATACAATCCTGTAGTAAACACGAATATTTAGAACAACTAAGACTATTTCAAACTAAATTACAAGCAGAAATCAAAGCGCATCTCGAAGAACAAACACAGAAAAGATTAAGGAAATTAAATGAAAACAGAGAAGATCCTGAAATTCCAAACGAAGGATCTATAGTGTATAGGAAAGAATGTAGGAGGAATAAGCTTACTCGTAGATTTACAAAACATAAAGTTAAGAAAAATAATCATTTAACACTCATAACAGATAAAAACCAAAAGATTCACAAAGCCAAGATTAAAAAGAAACTTAAATTTCAGGCAGATACTAGCAATATTCGGCCAGAAGATGGAAATCCAAGATCTATCGACTAAAAACGGAATACTACCAATTGAAATGGGTCAGGCAAGATTGGTTACGTCCTATAGCAACCTAATACATATAATACAATTAGATAAATATAAAGATAATATAAACAGAATTTCAAGCTCACTTCAAACTTTCGAAAATAACACAGAACTAATTGATTCCATAAAAATAACGGAAAGTAAACTCAAGGAAGTCAGTAACAAATTGTCCTTAATAATGCCTGGCAGACGCATGAAACGCGGACTAATCAATGGATTAGGAACAGTTATTAAAGGGATAACTGGCAATTTAGATGCTAACGATGCTGTCGAGATTAATAATCAAATAAATAAATTACTAAATAATGAAAACAAATTGACCGCTGAGATGAACCAACAATCCAAATTAAACGGGCAAATGATAAAACGTTTCGAAAATATCACGAATCATATAAACCAACAACAACATGCTATTACAAACTATCTTGAATATATAAATGAGAACTCTCGGAATCAAATTAAAACCGAATACAAAACCCTTAAATACGCCCAATATCTTAATCAAATAAATTATAACATCGATCTTCTAAATGATCACTTATCCGGCATTTCAGAAGCTATACTTTTAGCCAAATTAAATATTATATCCAAATTTATATTAAATCCCGAGGAATTAGCAGAATTACACCAATTATTCCAAAATCAAAATATAAATATTACATCCGTTGAGCATATGTACGAATTATTAAGCCTCCAAGCCTATTCAAATGGAACGAACATTATTTTCAATATCAAAATCCCTATAGTATCAAACGAAACCTATTCCCTATTTCATATCGTCACCTTACCTATAGACAAAACCAAAACAATCCTCACCAAACCCTACCTAATCATAAACTCCCAAAACATCCAAAATCTTGACGAGAAATGCCAAGACGTCGAAAGGACCTTTTATTGCAAACGCAACCAACACTGGAAACCGATCAGAGAGTCCAAATGCATAGCGAAGATCCTTAGGAACGAAGTAGCTCAATGCGAACTACACAATCGGCGAAAGGACGTAGAAATATTCGAATCAATACCTAATCACCTCGTTTTAATAAACATCCCTGAAACAATCATCAACACAACTTGTCGACCAAATGCCATCAAAATTAAAGGGACACTATTTATTCGATTTCAAAATTGTCAGATCACAATAAACGGAATCACATATGATGCTAGAACAAAAACATATTGGGACGAAATAAATATTTATCCAACAATCTTCAACGAAATTAACTTCACGCAATCTAGTATTCCTAAAATCGAGCTTGAACAACTTGGAAAATACCAATTCTCTCGAAATCATCTTACCTATATGCTGGAGAACTACGTTGAAAAGGATCACTTTTTCGCAGTTATCATCGTTGCCGTTGGCCCAGTCATCATCATGATCACCCTCCTCGGTGTAGCATATTACCGGAAGTCAAGGACAATGGTAATTTCTCAACGTGACGTGTTATCAACATCTTCGTTCGAACCTATCAGGATGAAATTCCTCTGGCCGACGCCTTCAACTAAGGGGGGAGGAGTTACGGTGTCATCTTCGACATCATCATCATATGTCCAACCATGAATATGATCAACCATGGATACAACGCAGGTGCAATCATCTCACGTGTACTCAACGTTCCCACGAGCCAGTGAACCCGAGCAACCTAAATTCCATTTATCTAGAATTTCGTCTGGAAATTTATGTGCATCTAGCACTTTGCTAAAAGATGTTAAATTCAGTTTTGAAATAATTTAAGTTGAGTTGTAATTGAACTTTTGTAGCATTAACATTAAAATTTATATTCTTCCAAATTTAAAACTTTGTTTTTTTTCTTGTCTAAAGTCTTTATAACTTTAACTCGCGCGGTACGCGGTACTTTTATTGGTTTTGCCTTTTCATTAGCGTAGCTTTCGTCGGGTTTGAGTTAGCGTAGTATATTTTTCGGTACCGCGTCGGGAATTTGGGAACGCGAAGTAAAGATTAGATTTTTGTTCTTTGACTGGTTGAATGAAGAAATACGGAGTAACGTAAAGTAGGTTTCTTCTCCGTATGATTGTGTTTTATGACGCGTTTGGAAACGGGCATTTATTGGTGGCTGAAAATTGTAGATGAGCGTAATCCATTGGGAGACCCGCGACCGAAATCCTCTCCGATCTAGCTGGCCGACAAGCAGCCACCGCGAAAACGGATTACGGTGCACGGATTGGTTGACCGGTTGGTACCATTCGTTGGCACTACTCAGACTTAACGTCTAGAACTGATGAGAGGTCGGTTCCTCGTTCGGACGTAGACTTAAAATCATGATACTTCTTCGACGTCCCGCAACGAGGCTAGCCTGCTTAGAATATCGCGAATCCGCTCTGCAGGAGGATTCACCTGGGCCCAAGGATATTAAAGACCGATCGCCTTAAACGCAATTGTGAATTTTAAATAGCAGCCATTCCAAATGAAATTGTGAACGGTTGCGAGAAACTCAAATTTGAGCCAGTTCGTATCTGGACGTGAACAACACTGATCCGAATATCAATAAAAGCACGACTCGCCAATTGTGTTTGAATTAATCTAACTCCAAAATAAAGTACAACATTTATGCCGTGTTTTTGCTTTGCTACAACACTGACGACGTGAACATTATTTCCTGATATATTCCAGATGCAAAGGAAGCATTTATACGGCTGGAGTTAGAAGCGAAAAAAGCCGGCCCCCTGATGAATGAAACTAAAACTAAATTCATGGCCCAACCAACGAAAGACAAGGCTGTACGACAAAATCTGACCTTAGGACAACCTGAAAAGCGTGGATAGCTTCCCATATGGATGGAAAAAGCGTTGAAATAAATGGAAAAGGATAAACGCAGTGAAAAAAGTCTATTTCCCAGTTCTTCCTATGCTAACTTCCAGAGACGTTCACAGGGAAAATAAGATTCGCTTATATAAGTCACTTATAAGGTCTGTGCTGCTGTGTGGATGTGAAACGTGGACTTTTACAATTGTTTCAGAAAAGGCCCTGGATATATTCGAACGCAAATTCCTCAGGAGGATATATGGCCTAGTGAAGCATGAAGCAGAGTAGAGACTTTGTTATAACAATGAGTATTATAATTTTTAATACGACCCACCTGTATCCACATGTGTAAAGCTACGCAAACTATAATCGGCAGTACATACGGAGAGAATGGAAGAGTCCAGGTTCCTGTTTAGCGCATGCAGGTCCATGCTTGGCTTGTTGAATTTGAACGTGACTGCATTGTCAGCGTCTGCATGAACTTGAGGATTCCAATGTATCATGAGAAATTTTATTCTAACGAAAAATTTCTAATGAGCGAGTAAATCTTTAGACTGCATCGTCAATTACGGAAAGTAATTGTGCTGTGACACACGCCTGTCCGTCCGTCCGTCCGTGTGTCACAGCACTTTTTCGCGCAAACCGTATAAGCTAAAAACTTAAAATTTTGTGTGTAGATGTAAAGTGATGCCCTCTTGAAACTTTCACTACAGCACATTTTTTACAAGGTGCTTAAGGGGCGTCTCCCCATATAGGGGAGTGGCCCCTGAAAAAAATATTTCATCAAAGGTAGCCGATATGGGTAATAAATGAAAGGTCTTAATGACAGCTTTTCAAAACAGGGTTTAAACTAGTATTTTTTGCTTCAGGGGCGCACAGGCAGGGGAAATACACGAAAAAATTGTGTCCCCCATTCCTCGCGATTGGATACCTGTGATCCGAAAAATCTGAAAAAAATTATGGAGGTAGGTGTTTATGAGCACAACAAGAACAAATACTTTAGAAGTTAAAATTCACTCAACTTTGTTAATAATAGTATGAACATCGAATTTCACATTTTCCCCAATGAAATCATGTGGATACCCGTAAATTCAATGAAAACAATGAATATTTAAGGAGTTTTAAATAAGATCCTGATACTCTGCAAGTTTGATGGAAATCCAATCATATTCACAGAAGTTATAGCCATTTGAAATTTCTCCAAATACAACAACAATAACACGTGATTTTGGTATTTTACGGACTTTCCGTTGAATCAGACACTACAGTTTTGATTTGATCTTCTTGGAATTTTCAAATAAGATCAACAATATAATTTTTTTCATGATTTGAGTGATTTTGTTAGTTTGCAATAAAGTGACAACCGTTGAAAATACAGAAGCAAGGAATTTTCTTATAAACGAGCACATCTCTTTGACATGTTTCTCGCCCTTATTCGTTGCTGGTGACTGCATCTCGCACGTTGGGTACAAAACCCTTCTGACATGACCGTAGGTCTGTTTACCCAACTTGCCAATTCTAATTAATTCCGCGACTCACGTCCCACAGCCTTTCTTAAAGACACAACATACTACCTTTTTTACTAAATACAATATTAATAAGTGTAAAACGATTTTATAAGTTGTTAATATTGTAGAATAACACAAAGAATAAAATATTTTTTTTATTGAAACGCTGGCGCGTAGTACTCCCCAGATGAACGTAGGAGGGTAGAGCGTATGGGAAATAAGGAAACGATAGGAAGATTCAATCGATGGTGACAGATGATCTCTGCTTTGTATTTTCAATTGGCACCGCAACGATTAGAGGAGCGATACCATAAATGATGATGACCAGGTGGGTCTGAAATTCTAAGCGTTACACTTTATAGGAAAGATTCGGGGTCAGGAGAACCTTTCTAGTTTGCTCTCATGCTGTTAATATGTATTATACAAAGAATGCTTGAGAAAAATTCGAATGAAGCGTCCTTTGCTCTCAGCCTAAGCTTTCCTAATAAGTATTATATTGTAAGTAGGCAACCCCACAAAAAGTGTTCAATTATGACTATTTTTTTAAATAAATTAGAATTAGAGCATCAAATATATTTTATTGGATGACTTACTGATTCATTGAGTACATAAGCGGATACGCTAAAAGAACTGCATCCGCTTGCTTAATCACCATATCCGGTTTGTAGCCATCAAATTGCGGGTGAAAATCCTTTTTTTCATCATACGGCACCTTAATTTTATCCGCAATAGTTGTCCAAGATGGATGCTTTTTAATTCGTTTGATGTTACAAGCGGGCAAAGCAAGACTAGAAACAAAGCTTTAAGTGATATTTTTTAGTAAGATTGAAATGGGAGAAATGAAAAAAATAAAGCTAAAATGCAAGCAAATCATTTTATGGCCATGTGAAAAATTATAAAGTTATAACAACTTACTCTCCAAAATAAAGGGCATACTTGGCAACTACGTTTGTGAACACATTGTTGGTCACATTTTCATGGTCTTCGTCAGGTCCCATTACATCTAAAAAATTAACTCATATAATATCTTGTGCGTAAAATGTTTATCTACAATTTACTTCCTACTTTTAATGTCATAAAATCCTGTTTCCACATTGTACTCTACACGATCTGCCCAAAATTCAGCAATATTTTCAATCAAAGGACATCCTTCATTATTTAACCATTCGAGGTCGTTATTTTGTGCAAAATAGCTCTTCGCAGCCAAAGTGATATCGCCCGTAATATGAATTTGTTGTTGTGCAATTAGTGGACAACATGGCTGTGTAACTTCAATGCCGGTGTATGCACTTTCCCACGGGAATCTGATGGGTGGCTATGATTTTAACATACTCGTGAATTGGACGATATCACCTTGTTAATCATACATACCTTGCCCCATTATAGCCAGAATGGTTTGCATGATCACGTGCAGTATCTAGCGTTTGATAGCGATAATTCAGCAATTGTTTTGCCCAACGCGGGTCCATATGCAAGACAGCAGGAAACATCCAAATCTCAGTGTCCCAAAATGAATGTCCTTCGTAGTCGATGAAATTTTCCCCACCTCGTCCAAGGCCAGTTGGGCTTAAACCATAAAAAGTATTCGGAGGATAATTTGTTTTGAACGATGGTAAGGAGCTGGCGATGTAGAATAAGCTTCCGTAAATAGCTTTTTCCTAGGGAGAGAAGTAGCGTAGAATTTTATTAAGTTAAGGGTAGGTAATAATATTTACTAGTTTGAGATTGCCTTCAATATGAATACGGAAAGAGTTCCAAAAGTCAGCCCATTCACTGCGGTGCAGCTTAAGAAGTTTTTTATTTGTTCGACCTAGAACTGTTCAATAAATATGGTTAATTATTGAAACTAAAAGAATTTGATAATTAATCAGTATATCCTACGAAAATATTTAATGATAAAGAAAAGCTTTTGAAATCTATTTGTTGTGGAAACAGTGAGATTATATTTCATAAAAAAATGTTTACTAGTTGACTCTTCTATCGTTATGAGCTTATTGATGTCTTTCGTATTTGAATAAGGGTTAATCAGAGTTACGGTTCACTGTTTCAGTTCATCAACCGCGTCCATCAATTTCGAAATCCGAGCAACGATGAACTGTCTTCGTTGACTGAGTCAGACCAGCGTTTCCTCAATTTCATCACTGGTGTCTGCCCTTCAATTTTCCCAACGAATATCTTTTTGGGTATCTGTTATTCGTCCATACGATTCATTAGGCCAGTCCATTGCAGATTCCATTGTCTTACAAACGTTGAGATCTCCGACTCGTCAAAAATTTCACTCAACTCATGGTCGTTTCGAATTCGCCATTGGTCCCTGTCTAGCTTCACTCCGATTCTCGAAGGCATTCAATATAATTGCGGATGCTTGGGTTAGAGTCCATGTTTTACAACCATAGCATAACACAGGTCTTATGATTTGTATTCTTGGAGCTTTGTTTTCTTATGTATGCAGCTGGTCAAAACTGAATAGCAGATTTTATTTGCAAGCTGTGTTCTTCTGCGTATTTCCATTTTTTTCATAGTGTGACATTTTGGCTATTTGAAATATTTTTCCTTGACTGCGTCATGAGCTTTGTTTTATTTTCATTGATTTGTAGCCCTACTTGTTTTGCTTCACTGTCGAGTTTTGTAGTGAAGTAGGTATATATAAAATGTCCGTGAAGGACTGCAGCGATGGTCTGCTGCCTCAGCGGAAGGGGATCTGGAGATTCGCCGAGATTGGCCTTGTCTAGGGACGCGTGAATGCGCTGGCAGGCGAGCGTTTGGTGGCGGGTTCTTTCCCCTTAGCACAAGGACCCACTACAAAAAAATTTCGCATTCACGAATTAAACATGGGCGAATGCCGATCGACTGGTGTCGAGGCCGAGGTAACCTACTAAGGGTTGAAACGCTTGTTCGAAGAACAAATTGGGCCGGGTAAAAATGGACGGACTTACAGAGACTTCGTCATTACCGATAATAGTTATGGCCTACAACTAAGATTGGGGCATCCAAATGGTAGCGGTGTCCCATCGCACCCTCCCAACCGGCTCAAGATCCAAATGTAAGCGTGGCCATATTGTTCATTTAGGTGAAAAACTCATACAAACATAATTTGAATGAACCTTTCCTTTAAATGAAAAATATAAACGTGGCCAATGTATGTCATAGTATTATGTGAGGGTATCACATAACACCCTGCCATAAATAGTTTCATTTAAAAATAAGTTTATTCGGGCACCATCACATATACGCAGATACACGTTTCCGGTATCTGACGACTGAGCAATCACGCATTACCGAAATCACAATGGTTTTGTAATTAAAAAATTGAAGGCTAGTTATAGTGGTGAGATCCAGCAAATGCTTCGCTCTAATACATGTACTTGGCAAAGTTATGCAAGTAGGGTTGACTATTCCCTTCTCACTAATTGCGTTGCTATGCCCTGCTTGATTTAGAGAAGACCCTTTCCTCAGCAAAAACTATAATACGAACCATTCATCGCAATGCAAGAAACTGAAGCGAGTTTGGGCTACGGACGTGAAAAATCCACGGAAACTTGATACCGATTTATTTTGTTAGTAAGCAATCACGTTGATCTTAATAAAATGCAGTTCGCTTCCGGATTGACGATATCGAATTTGGACGTTTTCGGCCAAGCACTTCTCTCAATGATATACTACGGCAAAATCGAATTAAAAGCGATCACTCACCACTTCTCGTTGAAAGCGTGACTGTGACAACGATACATTCCATCGTGTCTCCATTCACGCCAAGGCTCACCGAATTTGAAGAGCTATTTGTAAAGAAACTTTATATGGTTCAGTCAAAAGTTTCTAATGATGCTGCGAACTCGGACCCTTCAATTTCGGCATTCCTGTCTTAATCGCAGCAACCAAAGTATAGCACTCCGTTTATTAAAGGGGAAAGGTAATACTCTGTACGCTTCTGCACGAAAGGTGACACATGCACGTTCTTGAAATGCCAACCGTATTTCAATGTCCTCTCGGTATATTGGAGACTACCGTAAGCAGAATAGACAAAGAAAACAACGATAATAGTAACGGAAGATGTCACAATAGATTTTCAATTAGACTTTAAATTTACTAAGAAATTAACTTCGATTTGTATTGTTAATTCACTGCCCATGTTCACAGAACAATTCAACAATTCCAATAAATACTGACCACACTCGTATGGAAGGCGCTCGAGAAAAGTTTTCGTTGGAGGTATCTTGAACCGTACGATTCACTTACTCCGTTGCCTTTATGGAACCTTAACTTTTTCCGAATTCCTAAAACTTCCCACCAAGTATTCAACAAGGCGCAATGTTAATAAATTCACACAGCACCCAACTAAATGGCGACAAAAATCATCGAATCACCAAAAGCGTTCCATCGAACAAAAATTCATCCGTGGTTCTTCACGATCTCCCCAATTCGAACCACGACAAGCGGAGTTTTCCACCCTCTTCTTAAAATTTCATTTTGGTCAATTGAATTTCAACTCAACACGATCACATTATCTTAAGGCGATCATGATGATCAAATGGAAAATTGCTTGGGTTTTAATTCAACCTGTTGAAAGTGTGTCGAGTAAACCTTAAAATCCTAATCACAGCCGACACGCAATTCTAAAACTGAATTTTCCATTCAACAGCCCCATTAGTTTCCGTGTAATTAACTTATCTCCTTTCTTCCTAACAGAAATTGAAACGATATACGCGAAAAAGTATTTCCCGTCCGCCCGCACGACAAATTTCTTTCTTTCACTCCTTGCGCGACCTATGACGCTTGTTGTATCTCATCGAGTCCCACTTCCTACGAATTCGGCTAACCACCCAAATCACCACCAATTGCCAACTTTCATAGGGGATTCTTAATAAGAATGGGGCACAATAATTCTCGTTGTTGGCGCACACTTCACAGTGAAAAGATCGAAATCAGTACGGACTGATGGACAAGATACGACCGCGACTGCTAAATGAACGACTAACATTCGTGCGAAATGGGAAACTGGTTTGGTGAAATTTTCGGAAACTTTCACTTTTTGCACGATTGTTGCACGCTCAAAAGTAAATAATTGCTTTTCAATTATTTACTATTACGACGACGACAATCAAGATGGATCATGACGAGGAAGGCGACTAGCTTCCTATTGCTTTTCTTCCCCGCTTTTTCATTCAACCGAAAAATTTTCGGACCAAGCACTTGATATAACTAACGACGGCACTATGACACTTGTTTTTCTTAAGACAATTTATTTTTTGCGCCAGCCGTTCTCCGCGTGCTTGCTGGTTCGCGGTCGTTAGTGCACTTCTCGATCTGTCTAGATCTCTTCTTTTTCTTCTCTAGTCTTTCTTCTTTTTCCGTATCTCTACCGGTAAATCCAATCAGCTGCTCGCTCAGCCGAGTTCGATTGCATTCGGTAATGCAGTACCCCGTATGAATGCACTGAATCAGTGTTCCTATGTCCAAATTTTTAAAGTGCAGATTTAAAATTTTTCAAAAAAAAAATTAACTGAAGTAAAGGACAAATGAAAAAGATTTTAATTTATAATAAAAGTTTAATTTCATGAAGAATATAATTTAGGGGAAACTTTTAAATTTAATACAAAGACAAATGATATAAAAATAAATTTAATAATAATAATAATAAGAAAGAAAAAATATTTTATAAATTACAACTATGAATGGAGGTAATGAAATCTTTTTTCTTGCAATTATAATTTCGGATAGGGTTAAGAAGCTCAATTACTACAGTTTCAGGAAAAGTTCTTTGGCGGTAGTTAACGACTGTGACAAAATATTGATGTCGTCCGCAGAGGCTACCACTTGGCTTGACTTGTATAGTCACATACCTCTTGTATCGACAAATTGAATAGCAATGGGGCCACCTCCCTGTTTTCGTCCGATATTTGTGTCAAAAGTGTCGGAGAGTTGGTTATTGGTGCGAACTTGGGAGGTTGTTGACGTCATTATCATCGTGGTAAGACGGACTAATTTTGCCGGGATACCAAAGCAAAGGATTATTTGGTGCAGTACGTTACAATCAATACTGTCGTATGCTTGCTTAAAGTCAACAAAAATTTGGTGTACGTCATTGGTCTATTGTCAATCTAGCTGCTCTAAAACCACCTTGATACCCCCCAATAATACTGTTAGCGTATGATCAGATTTTATTTTCTAAGATCTTTGAAAATATTTTGCACGCCGTACAAAGCAATTATATCCCTCTATAATTTTCGCACTGTAGCTAGTCACTTTTTTTTTGTGGATAGGGAATATAAAGGAGTTACTCCTCTCGTTCAGCAAATGTTCTTGTTGTCAAATGAGCTGGGTATGTGAATAGCTTTATGAACACTGCTGCCACAATATTTGATGAGCTTGACTGGAATCTCATCGATGCCCGGCGCTTTATTATTCTTTTGGGCTTTGACGGTAGATCAAACTTCATCCAGAGTTGGTGGATGAAGTTTATCCAGAGTTGGTGGGGCGAATGGAAGCTCACCGGAAACATGTTTAACCTCCGATGCTCTGAAGCTGTGCGGAGGATTAAGGAGGCTCTTGAAATACGATGCCCATCTTTCCTTATTCCTGTTTTCATCAGCGATGGTATTGCCAATGTCATCACAGCAGAGCGTGGTCTTGGGCTAATAGCCACGTTTCAGGCTTTTCACTACTTTGTATGCTTGCTCGCTAGACTTACATCGATACTCCTCAATTGGTCATTATATTATTTTCTTTTCTTAATTGTAATCATCTTATTCGCCATTCTTCTGAGATTTTCATAATGACCTGGTAAAGCCATTCCAGGTAGCGGACCCCATGATGAAGACATCAAAAGCGACCAGTATGATGTGGACCATGATGTCGACCAGGATGACGAATGACATAGCGTGGTCCAAAACGATGAGCACCGAGAAGAGGAAAACTGTGAAATTCATGACGAGGGACTAAACGTCGGGGGCCTGACCGTCTGTGTCAACCAAAAGGATGAGAGATCAATCGAGAGATTGGAATTTGTAAGAAACACCGATGATTGCTAGCTTTGCTTACTGAAATACAAGGGTTAGAAGATCGTCCGAATCTACTAACCGTTACACAGGCCCACCGTGTGGACAGATTTGCACTGAATGGAATACCGCATTTTTTGAGGACAATGTTTACGGATTGAGAAAGTGGATTAGCAATTTCGAAAATGCCACACATTTTTTCAGGGTGGATGATACATGCGAACAGTTTTGCACTTGGCGCTTATTGCAGAGATCTGTCAAGATATTTTTGAGGCCTCTTGCCGGGTGATAATGGAATGAACCCTGCGACAACCATGTGTGTGAGTTTGGTCACGAAGTTTCCGGTAGGTTACTATATGAATAGTTGAGTCCTCAACGCCGATGCCATAATGAAACTGTTGATCAATACGTACTATGCATGCAGGAGATAGCCTGAGCTCGCCATTTTCAATATATCATAGATGGACTCAATGACCGATCAAGCAATGTGCAGATGTTTTATGGCGCCCAGTCATTGAAAAAATTGAAGAAATTTTTGCATATTTACGAGTGACGCCATACCCAGCAAACCACCATGTCTTTGAACTCATATCCTATCACACAGCAGCTACCCATCAGCGAACAAGCTAGGTGCCGGTTTCACTATGTTTACCATCTCTTGCAGCTGTAAAAACCAGGTCACTTCATGCTGTAATTGAAGAGACCCGGAGGTTCCTGTTTCACCTGCCATGAAATGGGACACAATGAATGCCCGCGTAAGCTCCATGTTGGAACGATTACAGCTGCCCAATTGATGAAGGATGAAGTTTGTTCGGATGTTGAAGAAGCCTCCTCTTAACTGGAGATTTATCAACTTTGCAGATGGTGGGTTTCTCCATTAGATTTAGAGTCACCAGACAAGTAATGGCGAATATTTCCGCAATTTTTTATACCGGTAGCCCAATCAGTTTGGTGAGGTGATTTCAGTTACCCGAGAGTTTTTGTTAATTGAGTTGAAACCGTCAAATCTATACTCATGGTAAGATAATAAAGAAGTTATAATTTTGAGACGTCAAACATGGTCTTAATGTCCTTGTTTTTCGAGATACTATTATTCTGATCCCGTTGCTCTTGAGATGCAATATTTTGCAAATCTTTGAAATCAGACTTCATTTGAAGTTAAATAGCTCTCGAAAGAAATTCGAATTACTCGAGAGCGTTAATGTTATTAAACCAGATCGAATAAATTTTAAGTACGGTTCAGTTCAAATGTTTTCTGATTACACCAATCCCTCTTCGTCGGATCAGGTATATTTTTGCAGGGATCGATTTGACAGGGACCCAAAGTACGACTATCTGGATAAATTGAACAGCACCACCACTTCTAAGTTGGTTGGAATTTTGGCGAACGACATTTTGGCTGTCAACCCGGTTGATGAACATGGTGATACCGAAGAAGTAGAAATCGGTCTCGCTTTAAATTTATAATGGGCAAATAGTTGCCATGCATTAATTAAAACAAGATATTCTTTATCAGTGCCTCACGTCCTAGTCATGAATTACCGAAACTATATATGAAACTTACATCTGATATACCGTTTTATGTCCTCATCATCGCTTATCCTATGCAGGATGAGAGGGAGTTTCAAAAACGATTGATGAATTGTTGTTGAAGAAAATAATCCAGCTCAGTAACTCCTCCTACGCATCCCATATAGTAATGCTGCGTAAGAAATCTGGTGAAAAACGAATTTGTCTTGATTACTTTGGGATGAACCCAAGAAATGTCAAGTTAAATAGCTACACTCGGTCTTCTCATTCGAGAACTCGAACGGGTATGGGACCGGCTTCGTTGGCTTTCCCCTCCACTTATGAGCTAACCATCGGGTAACCTCTCTCTCTTTTGATGTTACAGGGGCTCTCGCCGGGATGCTTGGCCTTCCTCACCCGACATTGGGCAAGGCATCAATTTGGATCCTTGATCTAGCTATATTTTTGCAGTGGGCCCTTGTGCTGTCGGGAAACAACCCGCCCCATGGCAGCGCAAAGATAGTTTATCAGTGCACTTCCGCGTCCCCCGACAAGGCCATTTCCAGCTGAGTATGAATTTTACACTCGCTGAGGCAGCATTCAATGCAAATGATACCCCGGACTTCACAGAGCTAGAAGATATCACACTGTAGTTTACTTGTGTTTATTTCGGCATGAGTTTAACTTTGCATGGTGATATCGGTGGAATCCTTGATATGATGCTGAATGACCAAATACACCGCAGCTGACCCAGTATAATTTTTCTTTTGGCTTCGTTTAAGTTGATTCGCGCTCATTGGAGGAGTGAATGTCCTTATATTTTACGCATCTGCAATGTTTTGCACATTTGGCGGGCAAATCTTTGACACCGATAACATATACCTTATCTATTTAACGGCATTTGGACCGCTATCGTTTGTTATTTGAGCTGGATAAAATGGTAAAACTTTGACTACAGAAGCTAGAAAGCTCAAACTTTGTGAAAAGGCCAGAAGTGGCCGTCTCTCAAAATTTTAGGCGTTATGCCATTTTGGCGGTGCCCCCATGCACCTTTCCCAGGAAGATCAAGGATCCAAATTGATGCCTTGGCCTATGTCGGGTGAGGAAGGCCAAGGATCCTGGCGAGAGCCCCTGTAACATCAAGAGAGAGCTATCCCGATGGCTAGCTCATAAGTGGATGTGCCAGCCAACGTGGCGGGTTCCATACCTGTTCGAGTTCGAAAATGAAAAAAACGAGTGTAGCCATTTAACTTGACATTTCTTTTATTTAATTTATATACAAAAAACTCATGTGTTTAAAAATTACTTCAAACGATTCCCACTCATTCTCAATGGCTTAATAATAAATTAGACGTTGCCACCGTTGTGCGTAACTCAGCTTATCTAAAATATTTCTGCTGTCACTTTATTTTCATTGCCATGATCGTATTAAAATATTTTTGAAGAATAACTTGAGGTAATCCGGAAAAATAATTATGTTGAAATTTTGAAATAATTCAAAATAAATAAATAAATATAATGCAAATTTTGAAATGATTGAAATGAATAGATATAATGCGATTCGGAAATGATTCAAATAAATGAATAAATCTAATGTAATTTTCAAATGATTCAAATGAACAGATATAACGCAATTTGGAAATGATTCAAATTAATATAATCTGAAAAACCAGGGTATTCACTCACTATTCCGACGAACGTTCGTTGTTGGGGGGGTAGGGTAAGTAGGCCTGAAACTTCAAAAAACTTGCTAGTTCTAAATGATCTTTTGCGACACAAAGCGACCATTAGGCAGAACGTAATGAAGTTTACGTCAGGCTGTTGTCAATGACACAATGTACTGATTCCAGTTGATTACAAATTGGCACAGCTAGAAGGATGTTAGATATACTTGCAACTATCTCGGGGCATACAGCAATTTACGATACATTGCTTGGTAAAGTGCACATAAATAGTTTTAAGGCGATACGAGGTCCAACAGTGTTTCACTGATTTTTTTTTTCAGCTAAATATCTTGCCGGAAGTTTAGCCCGGTTTTTTGATATTTAATGTAGCCGGTTTTACTATTTAATTTCATTAGAGCAAGAGTTTTTCATGGTCACATGATTGAGATAAGCAAATTGCACTAGTAAACAATGTTTACGTTTCAATTAACTTCCTACTAGCATGTATAAGACCTCCTTAAAATTGTAAACTACTACGTGTTGCATAGAATCTAAGAATTCTGACTTTAATATGATTGCCGTCCGAAACTAAATACAACATCCAACTCATCAACAGAAACCGAATGAACCAGTTTTATGTTGTTGCCATTGAAGATACGACACACATTTATCAATGCTTTTCTCCTCGGACAATCTAGAGCCAATGTCTATATTGGTTTCTTTTGCTAGGATTCGACCAAAAAAAAATTGAATGAAATTTCAAACAATATTTTCAATAGAGCTTCAAAGGTGTTTTCTCCTTACTTTTCCAACTCGGTTGTAGATTTTGGATAAATATATGATGAAGATGAATTTTTGTTGTTGCTGCTCCTGTGGCTGTATGTTGTTCCGTTTTACCGGTTGAAGAAGCGCAGGCCGCCTTAGGTGGAATTTATCGATTTCCACGTCGTATGATTCCGTTTTACAGTCAATTTGACTAAAACCAAGTCCGCTCTAGGCAATAAACGTAATCAGTAGATCAATTATCACGAACGGGACGAGAAAAAAATTGAAAATTCGCACGGAAATCTTTCCTTCGTTTCACTTGACTCACAAACATTTTGCTTTTTAATGTGTTCGATGTAAATTTTTCTTCGCTTCAAAACTGTCCCGGCTAACCGTCGCCGTTCGCGACCCAGCAGCAACTCCCCAGTAATCGTTCCGTCGACGAAGCAAAACCTCATATTCCCGTTACTCACCGAACCGGGGTCCTTTCAATTTCATGGAGTTTTTCTTTCCATTTAATTTCATATTTCAGTGTGCTTAATTTTTGGCTTGCTAAGTAAGTACACAATTTCGACTGGATATAATTCCAGACAGTCTTTTTTTCAGTAATGTTAGATTAAAGAGAAAGAGAGTGATACAACTGTTACATCGTATCAACGTTTTCGCTAAAATTCAATCGAATTATTAATATCCACTAAACTGCTGTTGGGAAGGCGATCTCGACCTGTGAAATACTTACTGTGCGGGCATACAAACACTAATTCACACGCCCAATTGTAGAACACATTGTAGGTTTTAGTTTTTTTGACACAAATTGCTTATCACATGATGAGGTTGAATAAATGTTGAGTAATAATTACTGTAGAACATATCAATTTTTGATACAAAGTCTCGGAAATCCTTTGCAAATCAAAATAACAGGATCCATGAACTTCTATTGGCAGCTATGTATGATAGCCGGGTGAAATGCAATCATCTTCTTCACTTATTATAGACGCTGCCTCGACCTCTCCAACGTATCATCTTTTGAACTTCTTTGTACAAGTTGGTTTTTCTGAGCATACTGATTGCAGAAACCATGGAGGTATATACAGGAGACGGCGAAAGATCAAATTCATGAAGCCACGAGCTTTTGCCTTTGCTATTGTGATAACTCGCATAGACTCGAAGCTAATTTCGAAATTGGGGTCGAAATTTCGTTCATCATATGATAAGGTGTATCATACTCTTGACGATAAACTTTATGAGAATGCAGCGGTTGAAAATTAATTGTTTACTACAAAAAGAAAGCCAAAAAATTATTATATGTGCTGATATTACTATTCTGGTGGAATTTTCTTGCAAACGCTTGAGAGGGTACCACTTTTGACCTTTGTAGAAAATTTCATCATTCAAGTATGTGGTTTGCGAGAAAACTTGCTGTAACGCACGGGCGGATGGACAGGCGGACGAAAAGACAGATCGCGATTTTAATTGGGGATTGGAAAAATATTTTACAATCCCCTAAAATGGTCTGTTGTATAAATACTTGCAAGTTACGCCATTAAAAATGTTTCCATGATAAACATTCATTACTTCAGTTGCTACTAAAATAGCGAATTGCGCTTACCTTCTGACCTTTGTGGGCCACCATTTTGAATGCATGCATTTGATTTTGGATTTTTAAAAATATTTCAATCTTAGAGTCTCATCAGTCAATTTGCCCAATCTCAGTCAAATCAGTTTCCCTCTAGACAGGGCAAAAGTATTAAATTTTTAATGAAAACGGCAGCGAAAAATATTAGGTTTTATATTTTCGACTTCTTTATTTTTCATCCGATTTCGATGATTTTTTGTTTAGTATAAGGACTTTGTACAATTATCCATAATCTCAAGTTTTATTAAAATCCATTGGAAAATTTGGCCGCTAGAGGGCCACAAAAATCTGAAAAAATCGCATATTTGAATCGCCGCCATTTTGAAACTTGAGCATTTCTGTGCACCAAAAAAGCAAAATGTTTAGATCTAATTGTTTTCTATCTTGGAAATAAATTTCATTCACATCAAATCAAAATAGGGTCTTTCAGAAGCCTTTGAAATTTCCAGCTTCAACTAGCCGCCATTTTGTTTTTGGAGACCTGATCTCTAGTTTTTTAACATGATTCTTTAGGCATTTACAGTAATTACCAAAGAACCGAATTTCATTAACATCGGTTGAAAAGTTTGGTCACAACTACAACATCCAATGCTTACACGCTTTTGGACGTCTGAGCGGCCACCATTTTGTTTCAAACGGTTTGACTTTGGATTTTTTATTGTGAAATTCATCGCCATACCTCAATAAACCAATAAATTTCATCCAAATAGGAGCCACGGTTTGGTCAGAAATGAAATTTCTAGCAGGCACGATTCACACAACATTCGAAATTATGTTTTCATTCACGAATCGCACCGAAAACCTGGACGGACACAGAAAACATCACGTAAATTATACCCGGACACATAATTGTTTCCTTGACTGCACTTTGCTTACCTAAATAATGAAAAATACTCGATGAAGCGCTCACATTTTGCTCACGTTTACACATTGAACACTTTATTTTCGAAATCACTTATAGAATCCGACCGAAACAAGCGTTTTCATTGAATATTTTTAAAAATTACGACATTTGATGGAATTTTCGCAGGAATTGTCAACTTCCTGTTTTCTATCAGCTGAAACATCATTTCCGAAATCAGGGGTGTCACAATTGTTGATTTCGATCGAAAACGATTTGAATGTGGCGCACTTCGTAGTTTGTTAGTATATTTTATGGAAAGGAAAGAAGTTTGTTGAACAATATTTGGAGGCATTGTTTACAATTGTAAATGCTGTATGATCATTAGAGAGAAAACTAAAAATAATGAACTTTTTTAGGTATTTCGAAATTAATTTCGAACAATGATAGAGTTTGGACAATCATACGTAAGCTCATTCGTCAAAGTCCAAAAGCTTTCGAAAATTGGAGTATACGGACATGAAATGTTTGTTCCAAAACTGACGATAGATACAAGCCATATGGCAGCAGCGCTTACTACCACACACATGACCATTAGTAGGCCGACTTTGCTGACTAACTTACATGGCGTTATATGAAGAATTGTGGAGGTGCCAACAAAAATTCGAGGTTTTGTACGGTTTAGAGACGGATTTCTACAGTGAAATCCAGATGATCCGCGGAGAACACAATAGCGCTCCTAGTGAAGTGAAAATTATTTCAGTTCTTATACCCGTTTAGTTTTTATCGCCTTCCAAAGTGAATTTATAGGAGTTTGTTTACATCTCAACGCTGAGCTATCAGTCGAAGGTGCAAAACGTGTGCTTCATTTGCTCCTCTTGGAAAGTTTAGGAGCACAATGGGCTATACAAGGTGAATTTATAGCATGCACGGTATGCGTTCGGCACGTTTTTTATTCGGAAAATAGTATATATGACGAAATATAAGCATTTGCTAATGCCGCAGTTGGGTGACAGCTACCGGAAGCTTGTCCATAGTAGGCCGACTAATACATATGCAAATTTCTACCATATGGCTTGTATCTATCGTCAGTTTTGGTTTGTTCGTATTGAGCATGTATTAAGAGCAAAACTGACGTTAGATAGGAAGCCATATGGTAGCAATTTGCATATGTGTTAGTCGGCCTACTATGGACAAGCTTCCGGTAGCTGTCACCCAACTGCGGCATAAGCAAATGCTTATATTTCGTCATTTATACTATTTTCCGAATAAAAAACGTGCCGAACGCATTCCGTGCATGCTATAAATTCACCTTGTATAGCCCATTGTGCTCCTAAACTTTCCAAGACGAGAAAATGAAGCACACGTTTTGCACCTTCGACTGATAGCTCCGCGTTGAGATGTAAACAAACTCCTATAAATTCACTTTGGAAGGCGATAAAAACTAAACGGGTGTAAGAACTGAAATAATTTTCACTTCACTAGGAGCGCTATTGTGTTCTCCGCGGATCATCTGGATTTCACTGCAGAGATCCGTCTCTAAACCGTACAAAACCTCGAATTTTCGTTGGCACCTCCACAATTCTTCATATAACGCCATGTAAGTTAGCCAGCAAAGTCGGCCTACTAATGGTCATGTGTGTGGTAGTAAGCGCTGCTGCCATATGGCTTGTATCTATCGGCAGTTTTGATTAAGAGACTTCAATATTTTATATGGGAAATGAAAGCTCGCCGTCTCTAGTGTATACATTTATGGTAGAAACTGATTGTCTCGTCGCGGGGACAAAACGGGAGACGTGGGCAAAAAGTTATCCCTTTAATTAGCCCGCTTCGGAAATACGATTTGTCGCAGAGATAATGTATTCAGTGGTTTAACTGCTGTAACATATCGTTGGTTCGGGTGGAGATCATAATAATCGATTACTCCCGGCGAACGGCAGGGCGACCGGAAGCCTTGGCTGGGAGACGCACGATTCAAATTTTTCTTTGTCTTGTATGATTGAGACGAGGAGGACGAACGTAGAACCATAGTATACTCAAATAGTAAACACACTCCATCAACCCTCCGGAAAAATCCGAACACAAGCCGAACAGCAAGCCATAAATCTTCGGTAGCAGGTAGATGGTAAACGCTGATGCGAGGAATGGCGCGAATATAAACATATGCTTCGATGAGAGATTTCAGGGCTACCAGAGCTAAAAAATCAATAACATTGCAGAAAAACAAAATCGTTCCATGCAATCTTTTAGTTTTTTATTAGGATTTGGCAGCACTCCTATGTTCTGAAATGCGTAAAAGAACACGTGCGTCGGAAATTTTATCTGCATTTTGCTTTGTTTCTTGAGTGCGCCAAAAATGGATCAGCTGTAATGCCCCGGATCAGCTGTAATGCCCCTGGGAAAATTCAAAAAGTGTGCAACACAGGGTAAATGAAAGGTGTGGCTACTATTTGAGTATACTATGCGTAGAACTATTGCTGGATGTGTATTACTTGTATGATGATGTCCACTAGCAAATTATCGATGAATTTGAGGCGATTGCGTTATAAGTCAGGCTTTAGTTAATTTGATATTTTCCGAATTATCTTTAGAGAAGGCGTATTTCTTGTCAGCTAGGCGACATTTTTGAAACGTACCAATCATTTCACAGTTTTCGTTGTCTTCTGAAAACTCGTAAGCATTTGATTTATCCGTAGATGAAACTCCTCCAAGCAATTACAAGTCAACGGTCGTTACATAATTTCGATAGCATTTTGTAAACATCTTATGATTGCGATGTCCCCGGTGATTGGGCAACTTTACTTTCGATTAGCTATGAGCATTTTTGGCAGTCTTTCCGCTGCTTCCGCTATTATTACTAGTATTTGAGTTAGCTATACTACTTTTATTGTTCTTTGAATGAAGGTCCCTCGAGCAGTTTGCTAATGCGGACTCTTCGATTAATACTGTAAATAATGTAAGTCGCAACAATGAGCTGGTTTTGAAATCCTACCAACAGCTTTATTTTTTTCGGAAAGAATTAATAAACAAAATTAGAAAATCAACTTTTTTTTCAACGTTTGAATCTTTCAAATGTACTTGTTCTCAAATTCAAGGATCTCGATTCTTGTTTGAAATACTCGAATTGAACGGGCTGCAAAATTATTATATTCTTTCCGGTGATCTTAATTCTCAGCATACATCATGGCTGAACGCCAACAATAATCCAAGAGATGTATTCCTGAAGTTGTGGATAACAGAGAATCAAATTGTATACACGTGCAATCTATATGGGTCGGAGTTCGCAATATACCCTAGGACTAATTCATATTTGGACTTATTTTTCGTATATACCCTTCACCCTGTACCCCTCATTGCAAATTCTTCTAATAGTTTAAGACCTGTTTTGAGAAGTCCTCACTAAGACCTTTCATTTGATACCCATATCGGCTACCTTTTGTAAAAAAACTTTTGAGAGGGTGCCACTTCAGATCAACGTTCATCACTCTAGCTTATGTGGTTTGCAAGAAAACCTGCTGTGATGCACGGACGGATCGCGATTTTAGTTGAGTATTGTACAATTTTTTACAATACCCTAAAAAGAGAGGAGCATTATTCGATCGCTGAACAGATCGTATCTCTCTTGAAAAGTTGTTTACGAGTATGTCCTAGAAATAAAGTTATGGACTAAATTGTATTTTTTTCTCAGTTTAGTAATGATTACACCTCTGAAATTTCGCAATTACCTCTTTGCGGTCAACACGGTGGAGTATATATTAGATTGGGTAGCAGAGCTGATTATGTTATGTACAATTGGATTTTCCAGAGTTTTTGGTATAGTGCGTACTATCATTACAATTTAAATGAGTGTGCTTTAAAATTATTACCTTTAATTTTCGTTGTTCAAAATCGATCTTGCATTTTGTGAACGGGATCAATGTCAGATTTATTTTGATACAAAATTATGGGACTCATGTACCGAAGAATATTATACCAACTTAAATTGATTGATGTAGCCTAATTATTAGTTTAAAAAATTATACTCATAAAAGCGTTTCCTTAAACATTAACAGGATACTGGGCCACTTAAGAAAACTGAAATCTTACTTACCATCGGTGATTTCCTGTTTGGCCACACTGCAAAGTTCATCGGCAGTCATTACGAATCTATAAGTAACATATCGTTGGTCCGGTGGCAATGTGATCTCTTCTGGAACATGATTCCATAGACAGCAGATATGCTTCCTTGCCTTCTGATAGTTTTCATCTTCCACCTGTACGGTGTATCCCTGGACCAGGTGAATTGTTGTTTGATTGTTTCGTATAATGTCGGGGTTTTGCTCGTATGCACTCTCAGATGTTTGAATAGTCAAAGGCGGATTGCTGAAGTCGATATCCGTGGTACGCGCGCCTGGTTCGTGCCGGACGTTGATTCTTAGAGTATCTGCATTGTTAAGGAAGAAACCAAACAGCGGAATAAGAATGAGAAATCGGAAAATTAAATTAGGTTTAATGGGTGTTAGCGTTGATGGTAATAAATTTTGGCTAATTTATTCATTCCAGGGCGGAAGATAACGGAGCTTGAATGGAAGAATGTAAATTTTTACTTCTAATGGACAAGAAGGATTGCTGGTATCATATAATTGGAAGCAGTAGCAAGTTATGCATGGATTAATTACTTTTCTTTATGTGTATTATAAAAGAACTGTTGAGTCTTCATCGAGTTTTATGGACTGAGTACTATTAGGCGATCAAATATTTTCCAGTACTTTATTTTAACGAGCAAAGTGCATAAAGTTTAGAAGAAATTTAAGATTCTAAGAAACGGTCATATATTGCATGCATAAATCTGAAGAAGTTGAAATATGATAATTTGAAACGATAAATTATTCACATTGTCAGACAAACAGCAAAAATAATGTGCAATGACTGAATGCAATCAAATTTTTCTGGAGCCTTAAGAATTAGCTACGATAACACAAAACTATCGATGCTTCCTGGAAGCTATGGTATGTGCTCTTGGTCTGCAAATCTAGAACTTACGTAAAAACTCAAAGAAAATTTGAACGAAATGGTGTTTAAATACTCAAATTGCAGTTTAAGCCTTATAGAGTGGTTTGGAAGCGCCGAACAGTGAGAAATGAATTTCAAAGAAAGTTCCACAATTTTTGAAAGACAATATAGTATTTATTTACTATCCAAAATCGGTAGTAGAGGAAAAAAGAATGGCTGGTAAATAATATTTAGTGGAAACCTACTAAATAAAGAAGCCATCCGTGCAATCGTTCTATGTATCATGAAAATTTTTGAAAATTGTTTAATGCACAGAAGATTCTATGAATTCGAATGATTTCCAACGCGTTTTTTATTGTTCCTTATCTTCTGCGACCATGCACTGCCCTGCAATAATTTATATACAAACGGTGGAAAAACGATTGACGAAACCACCCAAAACTTTTTATTCGTGCAATGATAGGTGCAAGGCTTGGTAAATTTGCTTTAAGCTTTTGTAATCAGCTTTGAGGATTGTTATCGAAGTTAAATTTCAAATGTTAACCAATGCATAGATCCGTTGCATTCTTAGTCAGGCCCATAAGGAAATCAATTAATGTACCTGACGTCACTTCGCGGACCGGGAACAACTGCACAGTAGCCGTTAATTTCCAGAAAACTTGAAAGCAGCATCTCAGTAGGCAGAAAGCAGGCGTTTTAGATTGTTAAATATGACATTTCTCAGATGAAACAGCCGAAATGATACAAACGAGAAGAAAATACATATATATGCGCGCTAATGTCTTGGACACCTCATATGTAAAATAAATCGTTGACGTAGCACTGATAAAATTTCAAACGTATAGTCATATGTGCTGTTAAAAATCTTTAGAAAATTTGTTTAATTTGAACAGCACAAGATGGCACTGATGAGGCTACTGTGAAGCAACAAGACAATAACAGCTGAGGTGTCCCACAGAATTTCACTGCTACCGTAACGAAGCGCTGTAATCATTTTAAGGAAAAAGCGATAATTTCCTTTTTCACTCAAACACGAACGCTCAACGTCCTTCCTTCTACCGGCCCCCATATTGTGCGCGTCGCTTATTATAATGATAAAATAAAGTTTATATATTTATTGCTTTTGGGATTCTTTTTATTATTGAGTGATGTTAGAACCCTCGCAGTGGCGGATTTCCGAAGTTATATTGAATCTTTTCGAGTATTGACTCAAACAAAATTCTCGGTGACGCCATTAATTATCGAAAATGGCTACCAGACCAAGTGATACCGTAGAAACCCCGAAAACTTCAAAGGATCCTGGTGTTAATTTACCGCACCCAGACCCTCGACAAGTGCGAATCTTTTCAAAGAAGCATCGTGAATTACAAAATTCCCGATATTTTTTAAACTAGACCCCGAGTTTTGGTTCGAACAAATGGAAGCCACATTCCACACGCAAGGCATCACACAGGATGAAACAAAATTCAAGAACGTGATACAATACGCCGAGCCAAAAATATTACCGTATATCGTTTCCATCGCGAGAAACCCATCGTTGGAAAAAAAATATATCATGCTGTTAAGGAGCGCATATTAACAGGGTTCGCAGAAGCCAACGAATCAAAGCTGAGACGCTTATTTCAGGGACAAAATCTGGACGGAAGGAAACTATCACATTACCTGCAACATCTTCGAAACACTGGAGTGCAACAGGTGACAAACGTCATGTTACGATCGCTTCTTTTAGAGTAGCTACCAGAAAATATTCGGGTTGTGCTGGCTGGTTCAAGCGAGCCCGACATTGAAAAGCTCGCAAAGACGGCCAATTTGATGATAGAATTATAGCAGTCTCCCGCTTTTGCATTTACAACAAATATTGAGTCGTATTGACCGCCTGGAGCTCAGGTCACGATCTCGATCAAAATCAACGTCTTACAAAACAAGGGAACGATCAAGGTCTAGATCAAACAACCGATACTGCTTTTACCATAAACGCTTCGGAAAACGCGCCAGAAATTGTCAAAAACCATGTCAGTGGACAGTTGAGGAAAAAACCAAAGCGAGAAACTAATTTCGTCGGCCCGAATTGCGGCGAGAGAGGATGACCAACCGCATAATAATCGCCGACTTACAATTCACGACCAACAAAGTGGAAATCGATTCCTTATTGACACTGGAGTTGACGTATCAGTCCTTCTACGAGGCAAATTAAAATATTCCCACGAAGTTCCAACTGTATGCTGCAGACAATACACAAATCAAAACCTACGGCCACAGGATTATATCTTTGAATTTCGGATTACGATGGCCATTTAAATGGAAATTTGTGGTTGCAGATGTACGGCAACCGATAATCGGAAATTTTGGAGGAAAATTTCGGTTAAATAGTCAACCCACGCAGAAAAAAATTAATGGAGCGTGAAACCAACCTGGTCTCGACAATACTATGTACGTATGAGCCAAGTACATGTATCTCGACTTTAAACAAAAACGTAAATTATTAAGACATCCTTCAAGAGTTTGTCGATGTCAAAATTGCCTCCGATATCCAAAAGGTTGCTGCACATGGAATTTACCATCATATTTTAACGCGAGGACCACCCGGCCACTGAAAAAGTAAGAATCTTATCTCCAGAAAAGTTGCATGAAGCAAAGGCCGAATTTGAATATATGCTTGAAAAAGGAATTTGCCAGCCTTCGAGTAGCCCGTGGGTAAGCCCATTACATATGGTGCCTAAACGATCTGGACAATAGAGACCTTGTGGGGATTATCGCTGCCTCAATGCTATTACTATCTCGGACCGGTACCCTATAGGTCACATTAGTGATTTCGCTCACAACCTTCACGGATGCACTGTGTTTTCAACCTTGGACTCAATGAGGGCATACAACCAAATTCAAGTAGCACCGGAAGATATTCCCAAAACAGCAGTGATAACACCGTTCGGACTGTACGAGTTTAATTTAATGACGTTTGGGCTTCGCAACGCCGCGCAGACATTCCAAAGATACTACATGGTCTAAATTTTTGTTATGGATATATCGACGACATCTTCATCGCGTTCAAGTCAAACGATGAACACCGTGAATATTTGAACTTGTGTTGAACAGATTTAAGGAATATGGACTGTCAAACAACATAAGCAAGTGCACATTTGGCGTTTCAACCGTACAATTTCTGGGTTACTTTATTGATAAAAATGGTATAAAATCATTTTCTGACTGTGTAGAAACGATATTAAACTTTAAAAAGCTATCAACCATATCAGAGCTCAGAAGATTCCTGGGAGCAATCAATTTTCAACAGGAAATTGCTGAAAAACGCAGCATCTGCTCAAGCACCTCTACACGAATATCTGATTGGAGCAACGAAAAAAGTAAAACGACCAATAATATGGAATCCACAAGCGGAATCGGCTCTTGAGGAATGTAAAATGCAAATTGCTCATGCAACATTATTGTGGCATCCCATCGAAAATGCTACTCTTGCGACCAAGTCCGATACGGCAATGGGAGCAGTCCTTGAGCAACCAAACGATATTTCTTGGGAATCACTCGGGTTCTTCCCCAAAAAAGTTCAGCAAAATGCAATGTAAATAAAGCACTTACGACCGTGAACTGCAACCGATTTATAGCGCATTAAAATGTTTTCGCCATATGATCGAGGGACGCATGGCTATTGTCGAACTAGCTGATAAAGACGCCCAGCAAATCCTGGCGAAGGGCAAAATTAAGATAGGTTAGGTGATCTGCAGGATACGGAGAAGAGCGATCCCTATCCGCTGCTTCAGATGCTTCGAATACGGACACACCGCGTATGGCTGTAGGGGACCTGACAGGAGATCTCTGTGCTACAAATGTGGTGAAACGGGGCACAAAAGAAAGGAGTGCACGAACGAGGCAAAATGCATTCTTTGCAAGGATGCTAAGCTAGCACCCGGCGACCTCAAACATGAGCCGGGGACAGGGAGATGCTGGGTTTTCAAGGAGGCCCTAACTAAAGCCAAATCGATACTCAAATGATCCGCACCGAAGCACAAACGCCCAGGACCTACTTGAGCAGTTTGCGAGGGATAAGAAAGCTGACCTCCTGTTGCTGAGCGAGCAACATCATAACAAGGACTCGCGAGCGTGGTACCTTGACAAATCTAGTACCTCGGCCATCTGGGTTCGAGACAGCGCCCGCCTTCAGGTGCAGGGCCATGGACGCGGAGATGGTATTGTGTGGAAGCGGTGTTCAGGGATAACATATTTCAGTGTTTATCTGACGCCTAACGAGGCAATGCGATCTTTTCGAACCAAACTCGATGCCCTGGAGGACGCTGTCTCGAACACAGAGGGCCACATGCTGGTCTGGGGAGGCTTCAACGCTAGAGCCATTGAATGGGGTATGCCACAATCCGACCCAAGTGGAAAGCAAATCTTGGACATGGCGGCCAGAACAGCGCTTTTGGTCCTAAATACTGGTAACACCCCTACTTTCCGCCGCTGGGGTTGCGTAGGAACCATACCCGATATGACACTCGCTTCGGAGTCCCTGGTACCTAGAGTACACAACTGGCGAGTACTAGAGGACTACTCGGCTAGTGATCACCAGTATATAGCGGTTGAGATTCACGACAGTGCCACTCTGCGTGCATATGCCCAAACTTCAATCCTCGGATGGAGGACTGGGAGGATGGACGTTGAGAGGTTCGCTGACGCGCTTACGGCAGGCGCACCGTTGCTGGGAGCTCCGCCAGGGAGTGGAGGGCCTACAGCCAAGGACTTGGTGAACTCAACTATGAGTACCATCATAGCTGCTTTCGAGTCTTCCATGCCCCGTCGGAGACCCCGACACGGTAAGCCTCCAGTATACTGGTGGTCAAACGAGATCGCCGAACAAAGAAGCGAGTGTCACAAACTTCGGCGAGAGGCTCAGCGGGCGCGAACACGGGAGGAGGCAGACACTAGGCTAGCAGCATACAGGTCCGGCAGGAAATATCTTCGCAGGCTTATTAACAAGAGCAAGGCCCGATGCTGGCAAGACCTTGTGGACGATGTAAATAGGGATCCGTGGGGCCTTGGCTACAAGCTGGTCATGGGGAAACTTGGTGCCTTGCGGAAGCCTTGTATACATGACGCGGAAAAGATGGACGCGATAGTGCGGGGACTCTTCCCCGCCCGTCCCGTCCGTGTTGACGCTGTCCGTGGTCTTCACACAGCTGGAACTGGAGGAGGCAGTCCTCCACCTGAAAGCGAGGAAGGCTCCAGGTCCAGACGGTGTTCCAGCTGAGGTTTTGCAGCTCGTCTATCACCATTGTCCTGACTTGCTGCTCAGCACATTCAACGCTTGCCTACGGGACGGGGTTTTCCCGGTACGATGGAAGGTGGCGAGGCTCGTGCTGGTCAGCAAGGGGAAGGGAAATCCCGAATCGCCGTCTGCATACCGTCCGTTATGCATGCTAGACACGGCTGGGAAAGTGCTAGAGAAACTCATCAAGGGAAGACTCACTGACGCAATTCGTGCTGCTGGGGACCTATCTCCTCGGCAGTACGGCTTTAGAGCAGGACGTTCTACCATTGATGCGATTGCAGAGGTGGTGAACGCGATCCAAAAGGCAGAGGCATATAGTCGCACTAAGCGACGGATCGTCCTGTTGGTGACACTCGACGTCAGGAATGCCTTCAACTCCGCTAGATGGGTGGATATTCTGGACACGCTGGAAAACTCTTTTCAAGTTCCAGAATATCTAATGCGGCTTTTGAGGAACTACCTAAAGGACTCTACGACACGACACAGGGCCAACGAAGGATGGAAATTACATCGGGTGTTGCCCAGGGATCTATCCTTGGTCCGGACCTGTGGAACGTGTCTTACGACGGGCTACTGAGACTTGAGATGCCAGATGAGTCGCGCTTGGTGGGCTATGCGGATGATGTTGCGGCTCTGATCACCGGACGCACCGTTGAACAAGCGCAACTTAGGCTAGGTATGCTAATGCGCCGAGTGAGGGACTGGATGACTGCTCGCGGGCTCAGTTTAGCACTGGAGAAAACCGAAGTGGTCATCTTGACAAAAAAGAGAATCCCTAGAGTAAGGATGATCAGTATTGGAGATATACAAATCGAATCGAAGCCAGCGGTGAAGTACCTGGGGCTACTGATCGACTCGAAGATGAGTTTCTCAGAGCAAATCAGGGCAACGGCTGAGAAGGCTGCTTCGGGAATATCGGTCCTGAGTCGACTTATGGCCAACGTAGGGGGACCCAGCCCATCAAGAAGACGCCTCTTGATGAGTGCTGTAGGGTCAGTGCTACTGTATGGAGCAGAGGTATGGGGCAACGCTCTCAGCAAGCAGGTACTGCACTGAGAATTGCATCTTCGTATCCAACAGTCTCCGACTCGGAGGTGAGAGTGATTGCAGGCGTGATACCTGTCGCCCTCCTTGCTAGAGAGCGCCGTGCTATTTACCTGCGCCGAAACGAGGATGCGAGGGAGATGGTTGTCCGCGAGGAGAGACAACGCTCGCTCAACGATTGGCAGCAGTCTTGGGTCAATTGCACGAAGGGAAGGTGGAATGCGCGCCTCATCCCGGATGTGAGACCGTGGCTTAATCGAAGGCATGGTGAGACTGACTTCTATCTGACCCAGCTTTTGAGTGGGCACGGGTGTTTTCAGTCTTACCTGCACAAGATCGGTAAGTCACGGTCTCCCGTTTGTCAGTTTTGACAAGGAGAGGAGGACAATGCCTGTCACACATTTTTTGCGTGTATCAAATGGGCCAGGCTGCGAAGGGAACTCTACAGGGAGACGGGAGAGCTCACCCCGGATAATATAGTTGCAGTGATGCTCGAATCGGTTGAAAAATGGAACCAGGTGGCACATTATGCTCGGGCAGTCCTAAAATATAAAAGGGACTCGCAGCAGCCGGAGGCGCTGGAGCTGGGGGATCGCTTTTCTGGCATTTCCTCTTCCCCTCTCTCCCCCCGCTAGGAAAGGGACTCCCCAGCTTGAAGGCGCCCCACGGCGTAACAAAACGAGACCTGGCCCGAAGTAATGTGTCAAACGGTTCCAGGCTGGGTTCTCAGATTAACAGGGGAGGTGTTTAGTGGGTGGTCCAAGGGTATCCTCCATGGGAGTCCCACACTGCCAGACTCGGCGGGCGTAAATGCCTTCTCCTCCCTACCACAAAAAAAAAAATGATCGAGGGACGCCCGATTATCATCAAAACAGACCACGAGCCGATCACTTACGTGTTTAACCAGACGTATGACAAAGCATTTCCACGTCAAATAAGACAGTAAAATTTCATTGGTCAATTTTCCACAGTCATCGTCTACACCACTGGAAAAGAAAACGCAACAGTAGATGCACTGTCTCGAGCTGATAGTATCTTCATGTCAGTAATGATCACCGTTGAGGATTTGGCAAAAGGTCAGGAGGATGATGAAAAATTAAAATGTCTACTCCAAGCTAACTCAAGCATCAACTTTCGGAAAATAAGACTGAACGCCGATGATACATCGATCTATTGTGATGTTTCATCGAAGGAGATTCGACCATACGTTCATAAAATACTAAGGAGGAAGGTATTTGAGCTAACGCATAACCTTTCTCATCCTAGCGGATGTTCAATGAAGAAAGCAATAGCTGAGAAGTATGAATGGTGTTGTATGTCGAAAGATATATTGGATTTGGCTCGTACATACCTTGCATGCCAGCGCAGCAAAATAGGAAGGCCTGCCAGGCCTCCACTCGGGCAGATAGAAACTTCTGATACGAGATTCAGTCATTTCCACATTGACATCGTTGGACCTTTAAAACTTTCGAAAGGATATTCATATGTTTTGACAATGATTGAACCCTTCACATGGTGGCCTGAGGCGGTTCCGTTAAAGACAATAACTGCCGATGCAATTATTGCTGCTGCTTTCTACTGCAACTGGATTGCCCGCTTTGGAGCACCTGCTTTGCTAACATCAGACTCCCTCGTTTTCAATCACTGACTCATTTGGTGGGCAGTAAAGAAGTTCAAATAACTGCATATCATCCTGCAGCAAACAGCGTGGTGGAGCGTTGGCACCGATCACTTAAAGCTGCCATTATGTGCCATTATAACCACGAATGGATGGGCATTTTACCAACAGTTTTACTCGAGGCAATATCTGCAGAATTGGTCTACGGAACAAAGCTACGAAACCGGAGAATTTTTTTCGATGAAGATCTGCAACCGCACCCAAAACTGTATGTTCAAAAGTTCCGCAAGCATATGAAGGAAGTCTGCGCAACAACTGCATTGCACCACGGCAAGCGGAAAATATTCGTACACCAAGATCTTACAACGTGCTCATATGTATTTTTGCGTATAGACCACGTGAGAAAACCTTTGGAGCCTCCATATGAAGGACCACACAAAGTTCTGGAAAGAACACAGAAAGCATTTAAATTGGTAATCAACGGGAAAGAAATTAGTGTCAGCGTTGAGCGTATCAAGCCGGCATATTTTGAATGCACTGCTTATCCAGCGGTACAGCCACCTATTCAACAAAATCAACCTCCGAGAATGTATCCCGGGCCGATAGCTAAAAAGCGAACAAGCAAAGTGTCATTCAACAATTAATATTTCATGACAATTTCATATTGATATTTACAAACGTCAAAGCCACTCTGGAGAAAGTACTGTAGGAACAAGACAATAGCAGCTGAGGTGTCGTACAGAATTTTACCGCTACCGTAACGAAGCGCTATAATCTTTTTAATGAAAAAGCAATAATTTCCTTTCTCACTCGAGCTCGAACGCTCAACGTTTTTCCTTCTACCGGCCCCCATATTGTACGCGTCGCTTATTACAACGATAAAATATAGTTTATATATTTATTGGCTTTGGGATTCTTTTTATTATTGAGTGGTGTCAGAGCCCCCGCAACTCGAAGAGGTTAGTACGCAACGTGACGTAGTGTTTCTGTTTTCGGGCCTGAGTAAGAAAGCAACGATAGATCTCAAAGGAGCCGTTGTGCAGAAATGTTGGATGAGAGACTTATGAGGGAACTGATTTTCTATTCCTTTGTTTTTAATTAATAGCTACTGATGAATTAAGCGGCAATCGTGAGCAGGGAACACATTAGAGAAATTTCTGATTTCTAGAAAACCTTCAGCTTCATAAAAATGGTGAAATCAATTAAAACGAGTGATTCTTCGGTGTGGATATTTAACATTAATTCAGCATAAGGAGCATATGTATGATTTTGTATTGCATGAATATGGAAAATAGTGTGATAATCTACTGATACGTTTTTAACGTAAAGTTATCGACAGGAATGTATTTATTGCGGAGAGGACTTTATATGTATACTTATAAATAAATTTATATATATATATATATATATATATATATATATATATATATATATATATATATATATATATATATATATATATATATATATATATGAGTCTATATGTAGGAAATGAATTTCATTACATAACCAAATGTAATTTGAAAGGTGTAAATTTGAATCAATTTGTATTTTGCTACGTGGCAAAACTGATATTATGAATTGACAGGAGTTAGGATCAAGCTGTCAACCAATTTAGATGACAATAAATTTATTCACCAACAATTGGTTGAGTGTTTTTAAACCAACAAATTAGATCCTAGAATATTGGGGGCTCAACCGGGATCGAATGAGTGAGACGAGTTTATGAAACGGAAAGCTGGAACTGATGAGTTTAACGATGAAAAAACTCACCAAGTGATTTTGCAATTTCAATCAAAGTGCAACAAAACGCTGCAAGAAAGACGCTTTAAAAAACTCAGAAAGGAAAAAGGAACACGGCAATCACGACGAAGACGAGGAGGAACGACAAGCGGCAAGAAAGGCGAGCAGCAGCCCAAAAGGCATAAGTGCGCTTCTCCACGATGTAGTCTTGACACGGTGATGGTGGTGCTGGGGACGTCGATCCTCCTAGACAACCTCTGCCCCACGAAGTTGGCTCTTACATGTTTCCTGAGCTCCTGACTCGGTCTAGATCTTCTCCTAGCTGCAAACCCTGGACAATAGTATGGTTTTCTTCGCTTCTTGCAATCTTTTTGCAGGTGCCCCTTCTCTCCGCAATTCCACCATCTCATTTACCTGCGGTTTTTGTTCAATTTCCACGTGCTCACCCCTGCACTCATCTGCCACTACCTCGCGAACCCGGGCAGTAGTACGAGTCACATTTTTCGCTGCCTCAAAGCTCAGACTATAAGCCAATGCACCCTTAACTGTTTGCTTTTGAGCTAAACGCACGGCTTGTTGCAATTCCTGGTCCTTTGATGCGCTGATGAATGCTTCTGTCGCTGCATCATCTCGATGTTCTGGGTCGTAAGCTGGGTAAGCCAAAAGTGCCAGTCGCTCAATGGCTTGGGCTAGCTGCTGTAAGGTTTCGACAGACTTCTGCATCCAATGTCATAGCTGTGACCAGTGTGGCGTATTCATTATAGCAGCCCGATTTGAGTGCAACTCAACGGGGATCGTCTGCAAAAGCTCGGCAGCTAGGCCTCTTAGAGAAAGAATTAATGCAGTTGCTTCAAATTGGGTTATATTTATGGTCTCGAGCATTTGCTCCAGACCGTTTTCTCGTCAAATATAGGTGCTTTTATATTTCTAGATGAGCTTTGCGCTGCTGTTGTAAGCGGGGCTGGTGAGGTGGTTACTGCTGCCTTCGCTGCTTCCAGTTCCTTTTTCACTTTCTCCATCTCATGGCTGATTCTCTCCTCGACCTGGCTGACCTTTTCCTCAACCTGGTAAACTTTTGCCTCGACGCATTTAATCTGTTTGTTCAGACTACCGAGCTCCGCTTTTATTTCGGTAGACTGTTTTTGAAAATCTGTCTTGATCTCGATCGCCTGTTGGCCCCAGCTTTGGTGATTGTTCATTTAGCTTCGCTGATTGTTCATTTAACTTCGCTGATTGTTCATCTAGCTTCGCAGTTAAACTGGATGACTGTTTATTTCGCTTCGCTGATTGTTCATTTAGCTTCGCAGTTAAAATGAAAGACTGTTCTTGCTGCTCTTGCTGGATCAGCATCAACATTTGCATCAGCAAGAGCAGCAACAACAGTCTTTCATTTTAACTGCGAAGCTAAATGAACAATCAGCGAAGCTAAATAAACAGTCATTCAGTTTAACTGCGAAGCTAGATGAACAATCAGCGAAGTTAAATGAACAATCAGTGAAGCTAAATGAACAATCATTTCCTTTGATTTTAGTGTTTTTGCTTCTCCACCTTCTGCGCCTTTTTTCGCATCTGAGGGCTCGCCCGAATCCAGATACGCGCCTTCCGACTCGATCGCGTCACGCAATCAGCATGGCCTTTGTACCTTGCGTAGCCAGATTTCGCTGTTGCAGCCCCTCCTTAAGCTCCGATGTGGTCAATTCATTAATTTTTAGATGTAAGCTTCCTGGCATTTTTATTGTTTTGCTTATTTACCACCAGTTTCCACGTTATATGTCACTATTGTTCACTTTAAAAATGGTTAAAAGTTTTTCACTTTCAATATTTTCTTTCTTACTTCTTGACACCATTGTTGCGTGTTATGGTTCACGACCAATAATTTTAATATTCCGGGAAAGTTAAAACGCACTATCTTTTAAATTAAGCTAAAAGAGTTTATTTGCTAAGAATGCACAATCATTAATTTCACCATTTTTACAAAAATTAATTAAAATGTTATTTTTCACTTACCTATAAATTTTTATTTGAACTGTCTTAACTATCCACCAATATCGCCATTAATTCGCGCTCCACACTTATCGCAGTTCTTACTATCACGGTTCTACTATCCCTCCCCATTCATTCAGCTCGGCTTTATATAGGGTCTCTAGTCATTCAATCTATTTTTCGTATATTGGTTCTGGCGAGAACTACCTGGAATATTCGAGCAATTCTGAATACGCCGCAGTGACGTCACTTTCAGCTATTGATCATGCTTGGTCGATTCTTGGGCATTCGAGTACATTTGTTTATTGATCATGATGTCATTAATAGCTCACAGAATTGTTTGGACATGTAACAATATAAAATTGTGCCAAAAAGTCATATGAGTATGGTGAAGTTAAAATCGGGTTTACCCGGGATGGAGAAACACAAACAGTAATTGCAAAAAAAAAATTAATCACGGATAGTATAAACCGACTCTGCGCGAAATCTTAAGAGTTAACATTGAGAGCATATAATCTCCACCTTAACCTGATAATCCAAACAACAGGGATGAAGAGAACAACTGAAGAATGGGTTAATAAAATACAGAGGACGTTTGAATGTGAAAAAGATAGAAAAAGAAAAATTTTGAATAAAAAACTTGCGAACCTGCTAAAAAAGTGAAACAGTACACCTGCAATAAGGGTAGATGCAATAGATGACCTTGTGGTGAATTGATCATCGGAACCCTTTACGGATGAGCAATGAGGGCTTTTGAACAAGGGCTTAAATTTTGCGATTAGTGATAAGTATCAGCCAAACGAAGACCATCAAATATCTGCCCATAGAAAGCAAACAAGTCATGAGGAAAGAAACTTTTAAACTCATGAACATTGGGAATTTGATAGTCAGGAACAACGAACGGGGGATCGTAAAGAAGCTGAAGCAAAAACTGGGTTTTTAATTAAAAGCCGACAAGAAGGACAAGGTAGTTATAATGGATAAGACAAAATATGACGAATTGGAGTTAGAGAAATTAAATGATTGGAATTACCATGAACTGAGACCGAACTCTATAAAAAGAATAAAGAAGGCCTTGACCGACTGCCAAGAAGCAAACCCGAGTAAAATTGCGGTAAGGATGACTAATCCAGTACTTCTTTCTTCCAAAAACTCATAAACTAGGCAATGAAATGTGTGATATAATAACTTCCACGGATGTGGTTAGTAGAAGAACGTAAAAAGTATCATGAACCTCCAAGCAGCCACTCAGTAAAAAACAGGACAGAAGTAATCAACATGCTCAGGGCAGTGAACCATATTGAAGCTGACGAAATATTGGTATCTTTTAACGTGAAGCCCCGTTTTCCAAGCGTTTCAGTAAAGCAAGCATTGGCCTTGTTCGAGGACTGGCTGATAAACCAGAGTACTACCAGAGAACAACGGAAACGGATTCGATCATTTTATTAAGTAGCGACTCTTTGTATGTTTGAAACCTACTTCACCTTCAGATTAAGGTTCTTCAAACAGAAATCTGGCGTAGCTATGGGGAACCCACTGTCTCCCCTCTTAGTCCATTCGAGATGGACTGCACACCGTGCGTGCAATGGATTTCAGAGCCAAATTAAAGGACTGCATACCGTGTGTGCTATGGTACTTTATTTCAATTATCAGTCATTACTGAAAAAGTAAATATCGCGACAGAACCGGTGTGTTCTTAAAAGAATTTTAGAAGTTTATTTTAGTTGTTCAATGGATGAGGCCGTTACTTGGTGAAAGTTCATCGTTTAAGTAATAAAAACACTTTTCAGTTAACTGTAACGGTTTCCTACCTCCGTCTCGTTCGATTGCAATTAGAACCGACCTCTCATCGGTTCGAGACGTGCAGTCTTGGAAGTGACAACGGACTGTACCCTTCAGGTCAACAAGTCCGGTCACACTTAGTCTACTCCGTGGTGGCTGCTTGTAGGCTAGCTAGTTCGGAGAGGAGTTTCGGTCGCGGGTCTTACGCGAGCAGACTAAGTCCGAGTTACGTAACTCAGCCACCGATTCACATGCCCGATTTACAAACGCGTCAACAACTTCTCATCCAGAACAGGAAACCTACGTTACGTTAGTTCTGGATGTGATCTCTCCACAGATCTCAATTCAAAATCCTACAAAATCTAAAACCATAGGCGCGTTACCGAATCACCGACGCGGTACCAAAAAATAAGCTAAACTACCTCAAGTCCAAAATAACCTACTCTAATAAAAAAAACGAGCGCAAACAAGGGTACCGCGGACCGTAACCGACTCGAAATCAATCATCCGCAGATTATAAAAACCTAACCCTCTTCAAGACATACTTACCCTCGCGAGACTTCTCCCTCATAAAGTCCCGTTAGTTGTCTAATCTACTTCATATCTAGAAAATCGTTTTTATCTAAAACTCAATCTTTACTTATATTTTCTATCATACACAATTTCATTTATGATTTTTTTCAGTAGTCAAACTCGATTGTTTAATCATCATGTACGAATTCTAAAACCAGTGTCAAAATAAAACCATTTTAACACTTTAAGCACACTCTCACTCATCGGACAGTTAACCGCGAACACCTTCTGCCTCTTTGACATTTGGATGGCAACTGTGGGAGGCATTGCCAGATAGATATGCTTCGAAATGTATCAGAGTTTTACTTCAGCGGCTCACATTGACAGAAAATATTTCTCCACAAATATAAATATTTGAAGAAAAATATTTTCGGAGCAATGCTGGCTGCACGAAAGATAAAGTCTGCTTGCATTTCGAAGTCATACATCTCTGGCCGGGTGCCAGGGTTCGGGATCGGAATCACTCCAATTCACGGGCGTAGGCGTCACATTACACACCCCCCCCCCAAAATCGAAGTAATTCCGATCCCGACTCCTATGTAAAAGGTCTTGGTAAGGGCCGTGGCGGGTCGAAGGTCGATTTCGAGGAATAGGCTACAACAATTTCAGTGAAGACTCGACAATGACTATACAGTAGGGAGTCAGGTGTTACTCCAGGCAGAAATTTAGATAAGCCATAGTTTTTCGCGTGAAATAGTTGCACTTCACCGTCTAAGGTCCTTTGCGTGGTAATTTCCCAGGGTTTTACCAGCCATGTCCGCGATGAGGTATCGTGTGGGGCTTATTACTTGTAGGACTCGACACTTCACGAATTTCTTGTCTAGTTTGGCATTGTAATGTCGGGTGGCATCGCTCTGCCGGAAGTTTCGACGGTATATTTCGTCGCCTGCCTTAAAGCCAGAAGGATGGGATCGCGAATTGTACCGCTCCTCTCCCATCCGTCTACTTTCTTCAATCTTCTCCCGCAGTTGATCTCGCAGAAGTTGGAGCTTTTCGTGCGGTTCCAGAACCACGATTGGGTCCTCTAGCGATTTCAGCTGCCGCAATAGCCTGTAAGCGCTTCCATGACAGATCATGTACTGGCCGAACAATGCGAAATACGGCGAAATGCCGGTTGTGGCGTGGTACGACGAGCGCAGAGCACTAGTGATGGCGGACAACTTGCGATCCCAGTCCTTCTGATTTGGATGGACATAGGCGCGAATGGCCGCTATGAGCGTACGGTTCAGTCGTTCGGATACGTTGGCTTGTGGTGAATAGACGGCGGTTCGTTGGTGGATGATGCCGTATTTGGACATTAGGTCTCGGAACTTGCTTGAGGTGAACTGGACACCATTGTCGGAGACAAGTTTCTTCGGAACTCCAAACATGTGAAAGACTCGGTTCTCCAAGAAGCTGAGTATAGGTCCAGTGTGTATGTTACGTAGTGGTTCTATGATAGCGAATTTAGAGAGCTGGTCCAGGACCACGACAGCTCCCGTGTGACCAGAAGCAGATCGAGGGTAAGGACCGATAAGATCAATGTACAAGCGCTGGAACACGCGTTCGGGGACCTCAACCTTACCCATGGGAGGCCGAAGAATGGTGTTGGGCGCTTTAGTGCACTTGCATAGCTCACAGGAGGCTACGTACGCTTTTATCTGTTGTGCCATCTTAGGCCAAAAGAAACAGGTTTTCAACCGCCTAAGTGTACGACCGTATCCGCCATGCGCACTTGATGGGTGGTCATGAGCCCGTCTGATAAGATCAGTGGTTAATTCTTCGGGCACCCACAACTTCCACTGTTCTTCTTCTTGTATGGGGTCTCCGGATGCGTGTCCCATCCGCTTATAAATAAATCCATCCGTCACCCGCAGTTCAGGAAGCTGGGACAGTTGATTCTGGATAGTGTGAATCAGTTGGGTGTAGCTGGTTGACTTGAAGGCAGGATGGTCCAGATCGATCAATTGGGGGCTGTCGTCCTCCTGGACCAACTCGGCTCCTTCAGGAGCGAACATTCTGGATAGGGTGTCTGGGACTACATGCTGGCTTCCTTTTCGGTGGCGAATTGTGAAGTCAAATGCCTGTAATTTCAGTGCCCACCTGGCCAATCTGCCGTTGAGATCAGTCTGGCTCATCAGCCATTTCAGAGAAGCGTGGTCCGTAACGATTTCAAAGGTGTGTCCCTCCACATAGGCTCGGAAGCGTTTCACTGCCAACACCGCAGCTAGACATTCCTGCTCGGAGACCGTGTAATTTCGCTGGGCTGGGTTCAACTTGTGAGACATGAAGGCTATCGGGGTCTCCTCGCCGTCGTGCGTAACCTGAACTAAGACGGCCCCCATTCCATGTTGACTCGCGTCGCATTGGAGGGAGAACGGCCTATCAAAGTCAGGGCTGTGCAATACGGGAGCGGTGGTTAGCTTCTTCTTGAGTTCTTCAAAGGCTCGCAAGCTGTTCTCTTCCCAGACGAACTTACGTCCCTTTCGCAGCATGTCTGTCAGAGGTGTGGTGATGGTGGCATAATCCCGCACGAAGCGTTGGTACCATCCACATAATCCTAAGAATCGACGCAGCTGTTTGATGGTTTGTGGTAGAGGAAAATTGTCAATTGCCATCGTCTTTTCCGGGTCCGTTCTGATGTTGCCATGGCCAATGATGTGACCCAGGTACTTAACCTCCGTCATTACAAACTGACTCTTCTGTATGTTGATGGTTAAACCAGCTTACCGGATTTGCAAGGCTACTTCCTGGAGCAGGCAGATGTGTTCGTCAAAGGTCTCGGTTATGAGCAGTAGGTCATCTAAATAGACGAAAACCTGATGTCGTATATGCGGTGGTATCACCTTATCCATAAGGCGCGTCATCGTTTGAGGGGCATTACATAACCCAAATGGCATGGTCATGAAGTGATACAGTGGCCGACCGGGGACCGTGAAAGCTGTTTTCTCTTTGGATTCAGGATCTAATGGAATTTGCCAAAAAGCGTCTTTGAGGTCCAGACTGGTAATGTAATGGGCCTTCGGTAATCAACTCAATATGCCTTCAATTAAAGGTAGAGGGTATGCGTCCTTGACTGTGACGGCATTCAAACGTCTTGCGTCCAAACATAATCTGACCTTGTTCAGTTTAACGACTAAAGTGACTGGGGAGGACCATGCACTCTGTGATTCTTCGATCACGCCTAGTGCTAACATCCGATCAACTTCGGCATATAACGACTTTTCCTTCGCCGGAGATATGGCGAAATGCCTCTGTTTTATGGGTTTTGCTTCACCTACGTCTATGGTGTTCGACACTAGGGTTGTCCTGCCAAGACCTTCCTTCTCATGCGATGGAAAAGCCGATATAGCCGAGTCCAATCGCAGCTGTTGATGTGCATTCAGAGCATGTCTTAGTGTGTGAGAAGTGTTGGTCGCGTTATGGACTGTGTCTATAGTTTCGAGTGTCGGACCGGGAAATAGTGCCGGGGCCAAATTAAATTTCCGGACGAAGTCCACTCCTAAGTAAAGATCCTGTGTGAGCTGAGGTATTATGAAGAATTCCAGAGATTTTGACACGCTCTTGAAAGTAACCTCCGTCGTAATTCGTCCTCTTACGGAGTGACGGGTTCCATCTGCTGTTCGTAACCAGGTGGTAAACTGCTGAATTTGATTGGCGTGGGACGTCAGAATCTCTTCCGCGAAATTGCCGGATATGCAGTTCACACTGGCTCCAGTATCAACTAGGCCCATCAGTCGCCTCTGTAGAAGGTATACTGACGCATAGGGCCTAACGTCATCTTTTATCAATTCGTCCAAATGTATTGCTCGTAAGGCCTTCCTGGACTACCTGACCCTTCTCCAGAAGCTCCGCATCCGACGTGTGGATCGCTTTCTTCTGGGACGAGGTGCCGTAAAAATCTCCTCACTGAAGATACGCTGACGCGTAGCTAGATAGTCACGCAGTCTGATATGGAAGGGCTTGCGATGCCAAGGAATGTTTGACTCGCCCCCATTATTGTTTTCGTCCTGCTCGACAACGTGTGATGCCGGTGGCGGAACTTCAGGGGTAGTGTCTTTGGCGGTGTGAGTCAGTAAGGTTGGGGTCGGGTCTGGAGTTTGGTCGCAGCTAGCAACCGGTTCCGGGTCAATTTGTTCAGAACTTACGAGTGTCGACGGGTGGTAGCGGCACTCGCTGGCAAGTTTTTTCGTTGTTTACAATCGGAGCAATTCGTTGCATAAGTGTCAGCTTTACCGCATCGGAAGCAAAAAAGAGTCAGCTCCGCCGGACATACAGCGAACCGATGTCCCGGTTGCTTGCAGTTCCAACAAGTCGTCGGACTGGTGAGCGCTTCGATGCTTGGTGGTTTAATTTCAAGCCTTGGTTCCGGAGTGCCGGAAACGCCAGTACGCATAACTAGAGCGGCTTCGTAGGACGGATCATCGTCGATCGAAAGTTCTGCATGGTGTCTGCGGTGAGTATCAGTTGGGATAGGAGTTGCTCGGAACGTCCTCCTTCTCTCTTCGTGTCGTTCTTCCCTCCGGACATGCCTGCGCAGCGATTGGATGTCGTGGATTGGTACGTGTAGTAGTCGTGTTTGCAACTCCCAGCGCAAATTTTCACGTAAGCTCTCTACCAACTCCCCTTCACCCATTGGTGTCCTTAAACGCGACACGAGTCGTAGCATGCTGTCGTGAAATTGGTCAAATGTCTCTTGAGGTCCTTGCTTTCGTTTCCTAATTAACTCCAGTAGGTCTCGTTCGGTTAAACCGTCATCAAAATGATCACGGAACGCCCTGGAAAAGGAGTTCCAGTCCGGAAGAGGCACAGACTCCTTATAACGCCAGTACCGTTCCGTGGCTTCTCCACTGAACAGAAGGTGTGCGTGGCGCAAGAATGCATGGGAATTCCCCCCAAGGGTACTCATCACTAGTGAGTGCACTCTGATGAGGAAACGGTCTACCGGAGTGGAGGCATTGAATCCGGAGAATTTCAAGTGCCAACTCTCCATTATCCGTGGTGTTGGATCTTGAGGTGGTAGTGACATGTTCTGTGGCTGGGTTTCCAGTCCTGACTGACGTAGAGGTAACGTAGTGCTGAACCTTGGTCTATATTCGGGAGCACTTGGATCCATTCCTAGACTTGGTCGTGGAGGAATTCCCTCATCGAGTGGTCTAACGAGGTCGTTGTCGCGCCTTCGGGTCGGTTCCCAGACTGCTGGCTGAGATTCCGACTGGATGGACTGGTTGGCTTGTAGGGTCTGGATGCTTTGTTCCATCTTCGCCATCTGTTCGGTTAGACCCTGTAACACCCTCAGGAAAACTTCATTTGCGACTGCTGTTGTTGGTGGTGGGGACTGGAGCGCTGGTTGCTGGTTTGCATCCAAGTGTTCGCCTCCGACAGCTCCTTCTCCTCCTCGGGACGAGCTTTTGTTGTTAGTCTTCGGATTATTTTTCGGCACTGCTCCTGGATGGCTAATCGGTGGCAAAGGTGGAACAGCGACATTAGCCGGATCGATGGGACGACGGCAGTTGGGGCATCGAGCGTTTGGTGTTGAAAGTAGATCTTGAACACAGGTGCTGTGGAACACGTGTCCACATTCCAGCCTGCAGGTGTTGGTATCGCTGAGGTCCTTTTGCTGGCAGATTCCACAGATCACCGCTTGATAGGTCTGTGATCTTGTGTTGTGTTTGTTTTTATTCGGCGTACGGAACGCCATCGTACTAATATGTCTATGAAAAACTTATTCTAATATGATATGCCTATAACTTTAATAGTAGCCGAAAGTGGCGAGCTAAACTTTTCCTCCAAAAAAAAAATATATTTTAAGGCAGCCTTTCAGTTCCGCAACTCCGACTCCTTCGTGCAGAAATGATGACCGATGGTGGCCTGTCAAGAGAAGGGTGCTTCAGATTGATTTCTACGTTATTTTCCCCATTTCCCGTACGTTACAAACCGTTTCTAATCTACGTTAAATGACTCGACGAGACAAGTGGTAGAGCTACCGTAACGGTAAGCGGTCAACATTTCCGACGCATGGAAGCATTCCGGGCTCCGCAACTCCAGCATACGCCACCGAAATAAGTAGAATCCCTCCGCGACATAAAGGCAAGGTAGCCGTCTATTTTCTTGAGAGTCCAGGCCGTCAGGAGAAACCCCATCTGGCTGACAGTTCCATCAAGAAAATAGAAGGTCCTTACAGGGGTTGGCCTGGGACAACACATCGGAAGGATTCTGTCGCGAAAAAAAATCAAACAAAGGAGAGCGGAAGCTACAACTCACGTGCAGCGACTGCTAGTGTGTATCACATAACTCCACTGCTCCTGTTTGTGAGGCTCGAGTACCAAAGTACCTGACATCCTCCGTAAAGGACTAACTCGTCAGAAGACGCGAATTTCTTTCCCCCTTAGGATGTTTTAGGCCCCACGTTGGGCGCAATTAGAACCGACCTCTCATCGGTTCTAGACGTGCAGTCTTGGATGTGACAACGGACTGTACCCTTCAGGTCAACAAGTCCGGTCACACTTAGTCTACTCCGTGGTGGCTGCTTGTAGGCTAGCTAGTTCGGAGAGGAGTTTCGGTCGCGGGTCTTACGCGAGCAGACTAAGTCCGAGTTACGTAACTCAGCCACCGATTCACATGCCCGATTTACAAACGCGTCAACAACTTCTCATCCAGAACAGGAAACCTACGTTACGTTAGTTCTGGATGTGATCTCTCCACAGATCTCAATTCAAAATCCTACAAAATCTAAAACCATAGGCGCGTTACCGAATCACCGACGCGGTACCAGAAAATAAGCTAAACTACCTCAAGTCCAAAATAACCTACTCTAATAAAAAAAACGAGCGCAAACAAGGGTACCGCGGACCGTAACCGACTCGAAATCAATCATCCGCAGATTATAAAAACCTAACCCTCTTCAAGACATACTTACCCTCGCGAGACTTCTCCCTCATAAAGTCCCGTTAGTTGTCTAATCTACTTCATATCTAGAAAATTGTTTTTATCTAAAACTCAATCTTTACTTATATTTTCTATCATACACAATTTCATTTATGATTTTTTTCAGTAGTCAAACTCGATTGTTTAATCATCATGTACGAATTCTAAAACCAGTGTCAAAATAAAACCATTTTAACACTTTAAGCACACTCTCACTCATCGGACAGTTAACCGCGAACACCTTCTGCCTCTTTGACATTTGGATGGCAACTGTGGGAGGCATTGCCAGATAGATATGCTTCGAAATGTATCAGAGTTTTACTTCAGCGGCTCACATTGACAGAAAATATTTCTCCACAAATATAAATATTTGAAGAAAAATATTTTCGGAGCAATGCTGGCTGCACGAAAGATAAAGTCTGCTTGCATTTCGAAGTCATACATCTCTGGCCGGGTGCCAGGGTTCGGGATCGGAATCACTCCGATTCACGGGCGTAGGCGTCACATTACATAACTTTCACTTTTTATATTTAATTTTAAATACTAGAACTGTTTCGACACTTCGTGTCTTCCTCAGATGTTAATACTACAAAATTGACTGACCACAAAATAATTTAACAAACCTCAATAACTCTAACGGCAATGATAAAATAAATATATAAATATAATATGAACCGTACATTACAATACATATATTAATGAATAGAAGTAACAATTTTAACAGTTGGAAAATAATTTAATAGAAATCACTACAACGATCGTCAATGATACAATAAATATATAAATAAATAAATATAACGTAACCATACAATAACCAATCATATATTAATCAAACGAATTTCAAATTTAATGAAGGCGAACTATTTAAGTCCAATTGGTCATTCAGTAAAATATCAAGTTTTTCTTTTATTTATTTCCAGACTTTCCAAAGCATTTAATTTTTGTCCTTTTTCAGCAACGTGTAGAATACTATAGTCATTGCAAAAATTATGGTTCATCTCCAACAAATGATTTGCATAATTAGAAACCCCATCCTTATTTTTAAAACTATAATGATGCCCGTACACTCTTTTTTCAAAGGATCTATCTAGTTTCAAAGTACCTACCTAGTGAAAGTTAACTGAAAAGTGTTTTTATTACTTAAACGATGAACTTTCACCAAGTAACGGCCTCATCCATTTAAATAATGCTACTACTAGCATATTGGCCACATATTACTTTAAACTGGCGCTTCGTACAAAATTGTCATCACAAAATATCTGGTACCTGAAACAGTGCTTGAACGACAACCTGATCCCGAAAAACATGAAATTAATAACCAGAGCATAGTATACTCAACTAGTAACCACACTCCATCAACCCAACGGAAAAATCCGAACACAAGGCGAACAGCGAGCCATAAATCTTCGGTAGCAGGTAGGTAGGTAAATGCTGACGCGAGGATTGGCGCGAATATAAACATATGCTTCGATGAGAGATTTCAGGATTACCATACCTTAAAAAAATCAATAACTTTGCAGAAAAACAAATTCGTTCCATGCAATCTTTTAGTTTTTTATTAGGGTCTGGCAGCACTCCTGTGTTCTGAAATGCGTAAAAGAACACGTGCGTCGAAAATTTTATTTGCATTTTGCTTTGTTTCTTGAGCGCGCCAAACATGGGATCAGCTGTAATGCCCCGGATCAGCTGACGTGCCCCTGGGAAAATTCAAAAAGTGTGCAACACAGGGTAAATGAAAGGAGTGGGTACTAGTAGAGTATACTATGAACCAGACTGCATCGGCGAGGAGAGCAATACAAGCAGGTATTAGGAAATGGTTAAGAGAAGATATGAAGATTGATTATAGCAAACGTGATATTTGTAATGTGTACCTAAAATTTACGCATTCGGAATAAAGGAAACGGTTGCATAACGTGGAATTTAATCTGCTAGATTTTAGAGTTAGAATGGACGTTGAAAATTTAGTGTTTGCGAAATATATGAAGGAACGGGAAAAATTAAACAAATTAAAACTTCTCCAAAATGTTTACAATCGTGATAACCGTACATTAAATAATGAACGTTTCTCTGATCATAAATGTTTTGCCAGGTTTGTTAATTTAACGAATAAGAAAAGTAAAAATGAAACCGATTTAATTGAAGAAGGGTTTCAATTCAATTTACAACAAAATAATTGTAGAAAAGATTTTGAAGTTTTAGGTGTTGACTCTGAACTAATTTGTTATAAATTTGGAAAAATAGACACAGATATTTTGAAGTCGGGAGTAGTAGATAAACATATGTTAGCTAATAAATTAAATAAATGTTATAATCAAATTAATAAGAAAAATAGTAACAGTAGAGTAAATGCAATTAATAATAATAATAAGTCAACTATCAAGTCCATTAAAAATAAAATAAGAGAACACGATTTAGTTTTCACTCGCGCTGATAAAGGCAACTCTGTTATCGCTATTGATAAAGATAAATACGTAGAGAAAACTTTAGAATTTTTGCGTGACTTTAAGTTAATTAATACAAACCCTACATTAAAATTCCAGTCCGAAGTTAAAAAAGCTATAAAAGAATGTTCATTGTTCAACCAAGTTAATTTGCATTATTTGACCGTTATGAACCCTCAACCACCCAAACTCTATTCACTAATTAAATTACACAAAGATAACCATCCTATAAGACCAGTTGTTTCTTTTATTAATGCCCCTTCTGCTAAATTATCTAAGAAACTAATTAACATTTTCCAAACACTATGTAAGTTCGACATCAATACATAGTATTAAAAATTCAGTTGAGTTAGTCAATAGGATTAAAGATTTATATGCACCTGAAAATACAATTCTTGTATCTTTTGATGTCAAAAATGATGTAATGATGTAATTCAGATCGTTCATAATTTATTAGAAATTAACTGTGATAACGTAATTATGAGACAGGAAATATTGCAACTTTTTAACATTTGCTTAGGTCAAAATTATTTCGAATTTAATAATAACTTATATATGGGTACTGAAGGACTGGCAATGGGAAACCCACTTAGTCCTTTAGCTTCTGAAATATTTATGGACGATTTGGAAGCAAAAATTAAAACACACCCCCTTTTTAAATTGTCTGTTTTCTGGATATGTTTTTAGGGACCCACCGACAATTGCAAATTTTCTTTAATTTTATAAATAATTTGCATGCTAAAATTAAGTTTACGATGGAATTAGAAGAAAACAGATGTCTTAATTTTCTTGATCTTAATATTTCAAAACTAAATAACAAATTCGCTTTTAACATTTTTCATAAGCCCACACACACAGACATGATCATTCATAACACATCATCACATCCATTTTCACACAAACTTGCCGCTTTCCATAGCTATTTACACAGACTCATTACGATTCCATTATCGGAAGAAAAGTATCAGTCAGAACATAATTTCATCAAACAAATAGCCGTTAACAATGGCTATAATCCGATGATAATTGAAAATATAGTAAAAAAGAAATTGAAAATACAAGCTATTAAAAATCCCCGTTGGCAGCACCAGCCGGAAAGGTAAATTTCTCGTATGTAGCGTAAAGTTTCGAAAAAGAATTTGGCTTGCCTACTACTAAACTTCTTTCTGCAATTTTCGTAGTACCACATGGGTATTTATTAACATTAAAAAAAATCTGGCCACGTTCGTTTTTAGAAACCTTTTATCGGGGCGCAAATATTTTGCTAATTAAATTGAGTTGCTTGCGTATGGATTACATATTGTTGTAAGCATATAAATACCGGTTTCGCCCTTCTCGCATCTGCTGTTTACACAGTTCACAGTGGTAACCACACAAAGGTTTAAATAGCTCGAATAGTTAATTTCAAAAGATTTCCATAAAAGTTTAATCAGCACTTGCATTGCCATTAATATATACATTTCAATTTTTTTCTGAACTGTGAGGGCCGTCATTTCGATTTTTAATGATCGGCTGCTAAAAATATTAAGCTGTAAATTTTCGACTGTATTATTTGTCATTCGATTTGCATAATCAAATTAAATTAACTTGCCTTAATAACTTATAATTTCAAGTTTCAACGGAATCTGTTGAGAATCTTGGCTGCTAGAGGGCTACAGAAATAAAAAAAATTGTATGCCATCCGCCTGTATGGGGAGACCCCCCTTAAATACCTTAAAATATTTTCTTGCACTGCAAATTTCAAGAGGCACCACTTTTGACCTACGTAGAAAATTTCCTCATTCTAGCTCATGTGGTTTGCGAGAAAACTTGTTATGACGCACGAACAAACGGGCGGAGGGACGGACAGACAGATAAGTCGCGATTTTATAATTTTTTAGGGTATTGTTAAAAATATTATACAATATCTTAAAAATAATCTGGTTTATAAGTTCTTTCAAGTGAAGTCATTTAGAACGTTTCAATGAAAAATATTCATTATTTCAGTTGGCACTAAAATAGCGAATTGCGCTTGCCTTCAGACCTTTGGGGTCCGCCATTTTGAATGCATGCATTTGATTTTGGATTATTTTAAATCTTTGTATGCTAGGACCTCATCAATCAATGTACTATCTCGTTCAAATAGGAGTTTCTCTCTAGACAGGGAAAAATAATTCAATTTTTAAAGAAAATCGCAGCTAAAAATATTAGGCTTTAAATTTTTGACTTTTGTATTTTTCATTCAATTTTAATAATTTCCTGCAAAATACAAGAACATAGTACAGGGATTCATAATCTCAAGTTTCATCAAAATCCGTTGGAAAATGTGACCGCTAGGGGGCCACAAAAACATGAAAAAAACGCATATTTAAACGGCCGCCATTTTGAAATTTGCAAATGCATGATCACCAAAATATCAAAGACTGTAGGTGTAAGTAATGTTTATCTTGAAACCAAGTTTCATATATGTCGGATCAAAATTGCGACTTTTAAAAGCCTTTGAAATTTCGACCTTCAACTGGCCGCCATTTTGTTTTTTGCAATCTGACCTCCAGTTTTTTTACGTAATTCTTTAGATACTTATAATTTCTATCAAACTAACGAATTTCATGAAGATCTGTTGAAAGCTTTGAGCACTATTACAACAACAAAATTTTGCACGTTTTTCGACCTTTGAGCGGCCGCCATTTTGTTTCTGCCGTACCGACTTTGGATTTTTTATTGTGAGAGTCATCACATACTTCAATGAACCTTTGTACCAAATTTCATCCAAATCGGAGCTACACTTTGGTCAGAACAGAAATCGCGATTTTTCGTCTAAAATAGCCGCCATTTTGTTTTTGCCCGGCCGGTATAGGTGGTTCACGAACTTAACCGAGATAATTACCCAATACACCTTTCCTCAAAATTTGGTGAAAATCAAAGCAAAATTGCAACCTCTAGCGTGGTCACAAATTTCGTTATATCCCATATATATATATATATATATATATATATATATATATATATATATATATATATATATACGAGTATATATATATATATATATGTATATATATATATATATATATATACATATATATATATATATATATATATATATATATATATATATATATATATATATATATATATATATATATATATATATATATATATATATATATATGATGCTCTCCGCAATAGGTAAATTTCTCTCGAGAAATTTACCTAATAAATTTCTCTCGAGAAATTTACCTAAAAAGTGTATCCTGTCCCCACTATAACAAATTATTGTACCTTGACATATATTGGTAAAGCCACAGATATAATTAGTAGATATCTGAATGGAGAAAATTTAAAAGTGGCATTTAAAACTCATTCCTCCTTAGGTAAATTTATAAAGGATAATAAAACAATTACTGACTAAAAACAAAAATCGGGTGTTTATGAATTACCTTGCGGATCACGTAACAAAGCTTACATTGGACAGACAGGTAGATGATTTGAAAAAAGAATGTACGGGCATCATTACAGTTTAAAAAATAAGGATGGGGTTTCTAATTATGCAAATCATTTGAAAATTGGATCGTAGTAGTCTTTGCGTATAGACGTCTTTTAAATCGCTCCTGTCAAAAGTTTTCAAAAATTAAATTAATTTTTTAAAAACGTTAGTCCGAAGTTAATTTTTATCGGAAAAAATCTTATTTGTCGAAGTAATCGACTCAGGAAATTTCTATCGAATATTTTTACTTCGATTGGTAACGAAAAACAAATTCACAAAGAAAATTTCGCCGCTGGTATGGAGGAGCCCGACGGCTTCCCATCGTTGGGGCAACCTGGGGAAACGACGAATACGAAACTGGCGACAATCACTAAAAGAAAACATAACGAAGAAAACTCCGTAGATGGAGGGTGCAAGCTGCAAATAATAGCGGACAATCAACAAATGGCCAAATTGCAGAAAGAAAATGATGAACTAAGGCAAGAGATACAGTCTCTCAAGGATCTTTTCAAGCAAGGGATGAAGCCTCAAAAGACGCAGCCACAAAATCAATGGCAACAGGTAACAAAGCCAAAGAAAAGCGCAAAGCAAGTAAATCCAGAGGAAGTTCTAAGTGCTGGTGGCACCAACGAGAGCCAAAATTATTTTGCAGCGCTGGAGGGATTAACCGAAGATTTGGAAATCGAAGAAAACATCAGAGGTAATTTTAATCAAGATAATGACGTTAATTTCATTCAATATTTAAAGAACAAAAATAAGGAGAAAAAACCAGCCCGCAGTTCTGCTGGTTCCTCTGAAAAAGCTTCCAACAAGACAGAAAAAGTTCCGCCAATCAACGTGTTCGGACAAACCGGGAAAGATATGGTTCGGCTATTGGCAGCCGAAAATAAACTGGCCAATTTCGAAATCAAAAGAGTTAATGCCGAAAAATTATCTATAAGGACGAAATCACTGGTTGATTTCAAGTCAGCCAAAGATGCGCTGATTTCTGGGGAGGTTCCACACTTCACCTATACCCCAAAAAGTGAAAAGAATCAGACCTTCTTGTTGAAGGGTTTGGACAGCGGAGAGGATACGGTCGATCTTCTTCAGGTGCTCAAGGAGGCTGCACCAGATATTGATTTTGTTTCAGTCAAAGCCTTTGCGACAAGAAGGTCGACCATAGAAAGGAAGAATTTACCACTTTACCTGGTACAAATTGCAAATAAGAGCAGTCCAAGTGCCCTTCAACAAATAAGGTACTTAAATTTCAGAGTGGTTAGGTGGGAACGCCTCCAGAAAAGAGAAGTCAACCAGTGTTACCGGTGTCAAAGATTTGGACATTCGGCTGCCAATTGTGCCATGCACTATCGTTGCGTTAAATGCAAAGACGTTCATGCTCCCGGTGAGTGCAAATTGGCTCAGACGGAGCCTAAAAAAAATTAAACTGCGTTAACTGCGGTGTTTTTGGTCACCCAGCATCATATCGAGGATGCTCCCGATATCAAGATGCAAAAGTTAAATTTGCTCCAAAGCAAACACAAGTACACCGTAATATCATAACTTCCAACTTCGTCAAGCCCGGAGTATCATTTGCACTCGCCGCTAGAGGACCAGCAGAAAATGCTGGAAATAATGTAAATAATGTAAGTGGCAATAATGAGCTGCTTCTCAAAATTTACCAGCAACTTAATTCTTTATCGGAGAGAATCGACAAACAAGATTCAAAAATTAACTTTGCTTTTGAGCGTTTAGGTCTTTCAAATGCCTAATAATAACTTGTCATCCAGTCATATTCCCATGGATAGGCTTCGCTTCATATCGATAAACGTCAACTCTATCGTTGCTATACATCGACGTGATTATCTCCTTGAATTTGTTGTTAAGCAAAAGCCTGACATCATACTTCTCACTGAAACCCACCTCAATTCATGGCATTCCATGGAATTCAAAGATTTTGCATTCGTAAGAAACGATAGGGTAATAGGTGATGGGGGAGGTGGCACCGGGATATTGGTTAGAAGACCCTATTGTTTCCAAAATATTGAAAAAGTCGAATTCAAAAACTTTGAATTTCTTGAAGTGTCCGTCATCAAAATTTCACTGCCAGGTGGGGATAACCTCTTCGTTATCTCTGCCTATGCAACTGGTCAAAATGTTCTCAAGTTCAAGGAGGAACTCAATTCCTTGTTTGAAATACTCGAATTGAACAGGCTGCATAGTTATTATATTTTTGCCGGTGACCTGAATGCCAAGCATACATCATGGCTAAACGCCACCAATAATCCAAGAGGTGTATTCCTGAAATCATGGATAACAGAGAACCAAATTGAATACAGGTGCAACCTATATGGGTCGGAGTTCCCAACATACCCTAGGACAAATTCATATTTGGACCTCTGCATTGCCAACGCAAGACTTGAATTCAGCTTTAATAGTCCTCAACGGAAACTGCAGGTGCTTCCTTACGATAGCGACCATAACGCAATCGTAATGGAAATCAATCATCAAAGGGATGATTTCTTCCTCATTCCAGTTCAACATGAAAACCATCGGTTGAATTTCAAAAAAACAGACTGGGGAAAGTTTCAAAAGAAGTTTAATCGGGAGTACCAGAAGCAATGTCCTCCTTCTGATGATGGCAACGCTTGCTCAATGGTTCCTAATAACAGAAATCTAACTGACGATGAAATAGATCTCTATTTGTCGAAGTAAGAGAAGCTGACGTTGGAAACGATTGAGAAAGTTGTTCCCAAGATTAAACATCGAAACAGTATGGAAGGATATGAAACACCAACCATCGCAAGGTTGAAAAGATTGAAAAGCCTTCTTCTCACACGCGTCAACAATATTTACCGACGATATTTGGACTAGAACCATCCCTCGTTGGCTTTGTTGAAATTACACCTGAAGAATGTCCGGAACTTAATCCGTTCATACTTCAGGAGTGAGGTCAGCAATCAATGGGCGGAAAAACTGAGGGGCATTAGCCCACAGGACCCAGATGGCGTTTTCGCGAAAGTGAATAGCTTATTCCGCAGGAAGTCTCGAGTGAAGGTATCGAATCTTGAAGTCACTAGTGATGAGATAAATCTTCTCGATAGAGCTGGTATCGAAATTGATAGTTCGACTCCGGATAGAAATGGAAACAGGATTATATGTGATGGATTGCAGAAACTTGCCCTGATTGGAACACATTTAGAATTGGTTCATCTGCCAAACCCAGAGAGAAGGAATGAAATATTTTCGGAGGTCGTTGAAGCAAAAGTTTCCGACTTCAAATCAAGCCTGAACGGCCAATCAATTCTTCATTTCGATGAAACATTCACATCTGACCTCATACCGAGCTTGAATCTTATTGATTATTTTGTCAGCTATGAAGACTTGTGTTTCATATTTCGCAGAATAAACAACAAAAAATCATGTGGTACTGACGGTATTCCAAATATAGTTCTCCGACATTTGCCTGAGGTTGCTATTAGGAATTATTGCATATTGTTCAACAACATGTTGAACAATTCATATTTCCCAAATGAGTGGAAAAAGGCTAAGGTATTTCCGATCTTGAAGAAAGGAAAAGAATCTTCATGCCCTAAAAGCCATCGCCCAATCAGCTTGCTGCCTAACATCAGCAAGGTGTTTGAAGTGATACTCAACAGAGCATTAAACGCCCACATTGAGAAATATGAGTTGATGCCGAATTGCCAATTTGGTTTTCGTGCCAGACATTCGACCATACATGCAATAACGAAAGTAACCTCAGACATCTGTTGGAAACTAAATGATAAACAATGTGTTGGAGCATGTCTCATTGATATGGAGAAAGCCTTCGATACGGTGTGGTTAGATGGACTAGTTTTCAAACTTCTTCAGGACAGGTTCCCCAGACACCTTGTCGCCATGATGTGTAATATGTTATACGGGAAATCGTTTGTTGTAACTGATGGAAATCTGACAACAATGCGCGAATTCAAGGTCTTGAATGGTCTACAGCAGGGAACAGTTACTGCGCCCCTGCTTTTCTCAATATTCATTCGCAAGCTATTGAACAGCTTTGATTTTAATGTCTCGCCAACGCGATCATTGGTAGCGTTTGCTGATGATCTGATCATCTATACGGCAGACCGAAAAGCTACAATAGTTCAGAGCAATCTTCAAAAAATGTTTAATGATGTGTAGCTCTACACCGACAATTGGCGAATGAAAATCAATGCGCAGAAGTGCGAAACAATCTTGTTTCGGACAACGCTGCGGGGGGCCAGTCAAGACCTGAAACGTAATTGAAAGGATTTCCACATTATGGCTGGTGAGGGTAGTTCAGAACGGGTTCCACATAAATCCTGTGTTCGATACCTCGGTGTTTATCTCGATCAGTACCTGTACTACACTGAACATGTCAAAATCATGCTCAGTAAGGCACTAAAAGTAGTCATGGCCCTTCGGCGACTCTTTCATTCCAGATACATTGATCAAAAAGTCAAAGTTATTTGTTACAAGACCCTGGTTAGGCCAGTTTTGACATACGGATGCCAGATCTGGTACAACCAGAGTGCTAGTACAATGGAAAGATTAAGAGTTTTCGAAAGGAAATGTCTTCGTGCATGTACTGGTTTGTACAGAAAGCCTGAGACGGATTGGAAGCACTATATATCGAATAGAAAAATTTATCAAACCGCTCAAGTGACAAGAGTCGATATCTTCATATTGAAACTTCTTCGGAATCACATCGCAAGATCTGTAACTGTGAGTGAAAACCCTTGGGTTTCACAGCCGTTCCACCCTACAGACGGGTATATTGTGACTTGCCTCACTACTGGCTTCGTTCCTCCAGAAGCATTCGTGTATTTGGACATGAATCGATATATTTTTGATTCTGACGGCGTCCCAATCATATATCACATATACCGACGGGCCACCGATAAGAAGATAAAATATCCTCCGAATCTGAGTTCACGAGACCAACAATTCCAATGGAGATACTCATTTGCTAGATTCGTTGAGGCTGGTCGAGCTGAGATGGAGCAATCTAGGTATTGGTGGCTGAATGACAATGTCTAAATTATTCGTGTTTATTTTCTGTTTTTGTACTTTTTCTCGTTACTTAGTTTTTTAGATTCATCTCATTATTGCTACATCTAGTGTTGTTGTTTATTTGTATTATAATTTAGGTATAGGTTTCAATATAAGGTAACGTTCTTTTTGTTTTTTTTTTGATTGAACTTATTTAGAATTAGGGTGTAACATATTAGGTATAGGATATAAGTTCATTGTTGTGTTAGTAATATAAGTAATTTTTGAATAATGCTGGTTGGTTTTTTTCTCCTTTTTCCAATTGAATCAAAAAATATGAAATAATCTTAATTAATTTAAATTTGCAAGTGTATTTTTTTCATTGAATGTGTTTAACTGATAACGTATAAATTTAGAGAGCCATTCGGGCCATTCAGTTTTTTTATAGTTTTATTGTTTGGAATTTGCTTTATGTTCTTTTAAAAATTTATAACGATTAGTATTAAATAAAGCGCTTTTGACTTCGACTTTGACTTTGACTTTATGCAAATCATTTGTTGGAGATGAAACATAATTTTTGCAATGACTTTAGTATTCTACACGTTGCTGAAAAAGGACAAAAATTAAATGCATTGGAAAGTCTGGAAATAAATAAAAGAAAAACGTTTGATATTTTACTGAATGACCAATTGGACTTAAATAGTTCGCCTTCATTAAATTTGAAATTCGTTTAATTAATATATGTATGGTTATTGTATGGTTATGTTATATTTATTTATTTATATATTTATTGTATCATTGACGATCGTTGTAGTGATTTCTATTAAATTATTTTCCAACTGTTAAAATTGTTACTTCTATTCATTAATATATGTATTGTAATGTACGGTTCATATTATATTTATATATTTATTTTATCATTGCCGTTAGAGTTATTGATGTTTGTTAAATTATTTTGTGGTCAGTCAATTTTGTAGTATTAACATCTGAGGAAGACACGGTGTGTCGAAACAGTTGTAGTGTTTAAAATTAAATATAAAAAGTGAAAGTTAACTGAAAGTGTTTTATTACTTAGTTTATTTTAGTAAATTTTGGTTTCCGTTTCAAATTTACCTTATGAAATGAGTGACTCAGAAACAGGACAATCAGGACTGCAAAATTTTAGCAGTGATAGTGACAATTTGTTGTTTCCGTTAAATAGAAAGAAAAACCAAAATTTCGTAATCGATGATGGTGATAGTGATGTAGATCTTGATGAAGACAGAAACTAGGATATTGATGATTCTTTCGTTGAAATTTTCGATGATACCGATCGTGAATTTTCCGAAGAGAGTGAAAGTGATATTGAAAATTAGACTATCAAAAAATTCCGTTTGTGGGACTGCAGGTTTACAAAAGTCCAATGAAGGACAACTGTACGTTTTTTCAAACTTTTCTTTGATGATAAATTTTTAAATCTGATAGTGAATGAGACGAATAAGTATTACGAAATAGTTCTAGGGAGGAAATAGAAGGAACTAACTATTGCGGAGTTTAAGGTGTTTTTAAGCTTGTTATTATATACAGGTACCATACGCTGCCGAGAATTGATAACTACTGGAATAAAAGCAAGCCCTTTGAATTCGAGTGCTTTTCGCCACATATGAGTAGAAAAAATTCCAGAATATATTATTGTAAAATCACTTCATTTTTCATCAGATACTGAAAGTGATCATCGCCTTAAAAAAATAATTCCTGTCATAAACTATTTTAATGAGAAAATGAAAGATAGACGAATCCTTAGTTCTTTGGAGAGGACCATTGGGTTCCAAGCAGTAAATTGCAGGAAAAAAGCACAAGCACGGTGTAAAGTTATACATATTATGTGAAAAATCGGGAACAGTGTTACGAATAAAATTTACACCGGAAGCGGTGATGAAATTAGTGGAAAAGGACATGTGGATAAAGTTGTTTTTCATTTAATGAAAGATTTTTTGCATGAAGGACATTCAGTGTTCATGGAGTGCGGAAATTGCTTGAGTGCAGAACTCATTGTACTGGGACTCTGAGAAGAACTAGAAAAGGAAACAATGTTGAGGTTGTAATAAACATAAGCAGTCGAGCAGCCCCTTGGTAATCAGGAGTGGCTGCTCTTGAACAGATAAGGTGGTCACCCCGTCGAAACTGCTTAGTTTGTTGTTTTACTAGTGTAAAGTAAACTACATCCGTCAAGTTTCCCTCCTTTAGGCAGAGATGAGTGGTTCACTTCAGCCACTTTAACATCTTCTGGTTTGACATTCCCCTTGTAATGCAACGACCTTCTTCGGTGAAAGTGACGGTTGCTTTTTGTGTATTGTTTGCGTTTGTCTCAAGCCTCCGTGTCCGCTAACTTTAACGAGGCAAAACAATATTGAATTACTGTAGAGTAGCTTGATTCACACCTAATAAAACATTTCAAAAGACAATAAAAATTGATCGGTGCGTCTTGTAGAGTAGAGTACGCGTGATAAGTATTTTGTAGTGTAGCTTCGTGGCTCGACAAGAACCCGCCTCATATGATCCCGCAAATGCTGTTGAGCTCGGTGTTGTTTATAGCTCGCTGATACTTATGCCAGACCATCGGCACCCGTGTCCTACACGGGCATTCAGCAAAATCATTACAAGGTGATCAACGCAAAACTTTCAAAAAACGATTTAATATCACGATTTAAAAACAATATTCTAATCTGCAAGTTTAGAGACAAAAGAGACGTTTTATTTAGTTTAAGCGACTATCAAGCAACTTTGACAGAATACGAAAATAAAAGAAAGTTTAAAGTTCTTAAGCCTGCTGTCCTGCATCACTACAACGAGCACATGAATGGAATCGTTCGTAAAGATCAAATGCTATCATATTATTCTTGCACAAGGAGAACCTTCAAATAGTACGTCAAACTATGGATTAATTGAGTAGTGACTTTCCTTGTGAACTCGTTCAATCTGTAGAAAACTTATGCCGTATCAACAAAAAAATACAATTTTTATCAGTATTGCCTGGAGATATTGGAAAAACTCGTTGAAAATCCGCGAGATCAGCAACTTACGACACCAGTATCATTGGATCATCTACCTGAAGTCCTGCTTAGAGATAAAAATAGAAAAATGAAACGAAAGATTTGTCGCATGTGTCCTCAAGCAGGTAAATATCGACGTACTAATTATTCCTGCCCTGCTTATGTCGGAAAACCTGGGCTGCGTTTGCGTGAATATTTCAAACGATACCATAATGCTCGACAAAACTAAGGACTATATTAAAAAATGCCATAATTGCTTTATTATTAGCTTACTACGTTTTTACTATCCGCTTATCTTCACCCATGTTATAATTATTTTATCAATTTCAAACATCCATATGGCTAGCAGGGAAATTTTTCTACAATCAATTTTCATCCCATTTCCCACTTCATTTGTTTTGAATTATACAGGTATATGTATGTAATCTGCGGATCATCCTTCTTTGAGTTTCTAAATGTTTTATAACTTGCTCATTATGTGGTTTATGTATGGCAGACCTTGTTTCCATAATTTCGGAGCGTGAAAGAAGAAATATATGTTATTTTATTATTCTAGAATAAATAATTATTCATTCTATCCAAGTTTTTTCATTTTCGTAAATCTTGCACACATGGTGTTCATTCCACTCCTCTAAATAATTTTACTGCAAGGAGCGGCCTGCACACATGGTGTGCATTGCTGTTGTTTTGTGAAATAAGTAAAAGATCGACGGGTCATTAGTACAGGTGAGTTTTTTTTGGCAAAAATTATTTAAATTCAACAGAATCAAATTTCTGCTCTTGGGTAACCCTTCCAAAGATATGAACCGTCTCGAATGGGTTTAGTGAAATTTTCATGCGATGGGTGGAACAAAGGATTGCAGAGGAGCACGTTCTTCCAAGGTTATGGATACAGTATGTCGATGACGTTTTCGCTACAGAGAAAAAATATAGAGTTGAGACAGCGAAAATGAATGGCTACAGCGAAGACGAGATTCGATCAATATCAAGAAAGATGGAGAGAAGACTTAAAACGGAATCCTTAACCACTGTCCACGAACAAAACAACAGTATTGAGCAAAATAGAAACATATTTGAATGTCTTTACCAAGATTGCGAAGATTCTGAAGAAAGTCGAGATAACGGCGTAATAAGAGAATGTTTAAAATATTGTCGCGTGTTATTGGTTCGCGGCCTATAATTTTAATGTTCCGGGAAAGTGAAAACGCAATGTCTTTTAATTTAAGTTAAAAGAGTTTATTAAATAAAATGCTCAATAATCAGTTAACACTTTCACTAATTCTAATTGTCACTATTAAAAAAATCTAACACTTGTCCATAAATTTATTATCGCAATTGTCTTCTAAATTACTTCACTATTACGAAACACACTATCGCAATTGTCTTCTAAATTACTTCACTATTACGAAAATCACTTTTCTACTACTCGAACACACACAATCGCAGTTCTTATCGCGGTCGAATGAATGATTCTCCCCATTCATTCAGCTCGCCTTTATATAGGGTCTCTACCTATTCACCCATCTCTCGCACATTGGCGAATGTTCTACCGAGAGGTACCTGGTAGGTTCGAGCAAGTTCATGAATGGAGTGACGTCACTTGCAGATGTTGATCATGCTTGTTGGATTCTCGTGGGTTCGAGTAAATTCATTCGTTGACGTTCTTAATGATGATGAAAACAATTGCGACAGTAGCTCGCAGAATTATTTGTACATGTAATTATTTGTACATGTAACAATATGTACAAATAAACTCTCTTAAGTAGGAGGGTAATTAAGCAATACATGTAAGAATAAAAACTCATGACGCAGTAGAGGAGAAATACTTCAAGTACACAAAATATCATACTTAGTGAAAACAGTATCAAAAATGTGAGCGAACTAGTGTACTTAGACGCCAAAATAATGAGTACCAGTAAACAAAGAGATGAAAAACGCCGACGAATACAGCTCGCAAATAAAATATTTTATTCAGTTTTGACAATCTTGGAGACCAGCTGCATATACAGGAAAACAAAGCTACAAGTATACAAATCTGCGATAAGACCTGTGTTATGCTATGGGTGAGAAACATGGTCCATAACCCAAGCATCCGCAAATATATTGAACGCCTTTGAGTGACGGATCCTGAGTCGAATAATCGGAGTGAAGCTAGACGGGGACCAATGGCGAATTCGGTACAACTATGAGTTGTATGAGGTCCCAACGATTGTAAGACTGCGGAAGCTACAATGGGCTGGCCACATGAATCGTATGGACGAATAATGGATACCCAAAAAGGTATTCGTTGGAAGAATTGAAGGCCGAGGACCAGTGGGGAAACCGAGGAAACGCTGGTTGGACTCGGTCGACGAAGACAGTTCATCGCTGCTCGGATTTCGAAATTGTAGAACACGGTCAACGGACCGAGACAGTTGAAGGCCCTATTTGCAGGAAGTGAAGGCCCGAGAGAAGCTGTAGTGGAGATAAATAGAAAAATAGTTATGTAACTAAACCATATCTAAAAACACTGAAGAAGGGAGCAGTGTTTCTCCGAAACATATATATATATATATATATATATATATATATATATATATATATATAGTATAAATTTATATATATATATATATATATATATATGTATATATATATATATACATATATATATATATATATATATATATATATATATATATATATATATATATATATATATATATATATATATATATATATATATATATATATATATATAGATTATATACGAGTTTATGTTTATTTAAACAACATAGATTTGCGTCTTTTTGGAAAGTACCAAATAAATAACGGAGGTATTACAGAAGACCCTATTATTGTCAACGGTACATAGAAGCAGATAAGACAATCCCTGCACTATGCACGTGAATGCCCAGCCTCTGTCTATGCCACGCTGCAGATATTTGGTCTCATAGCAATGAGCTAGAATATACTTACGGACGAAAATCTGGCAAACGTACTTCATTGCTCTAATATAATGAGTCAGATCTGATGGTATTGTCAAGTGCAATAGATCAAGGTTTGGGTGCTCAAGAGTGACCAAAACAGCCATTTTGCAACAGCATAAACAAACAAATACACTTTACCGGCTGGTTTCTTTAACAAAAAATCATAAGAATTGGTTATTTTTTAAAATCAGATTAGTAAACGACCAACGATGTGTGGAGCAAATCAATATATGCCACGAATGCTGCTCAATGATTGAAAATATGGCACCAAAGTTACCTGATTGGTAAAGTGAGTAGGGATCCAAAAGCACAAATCAGTACATATGTGAACAATAAGGAGTTGCCAACTGGAGTGTCGGCAGTCGAGAAGGTAATATGGTCAGTATCATTCTTTCGCCGCGGTACGGAACCGTATTAATGCATTAAAAATTATATGGTCAAGCTAATTACGCACATTAACCCAAAATAGTGTGTGCTGTAGCACTATCGTGATAGGGGGCAACATTGTCCTTGATGCCCAAAAGGTTAAAATTTTGCATTCTTACTTAAGGTATTGCAAACTCGGAAGACATCAAAAAAGGATTTTATCTTTCACAGCTTTGTGCAGGAGTTTAGTCTGTTCATAGAACTCATTATATTCTAGGGTAAATACTGGCAGAATTTATAACTTGGAGTTCAAGGCACTCAATCCTTACGATACAAACTTATGCATTCAACTATGTCAATTAAATTTCAAATCAATCAAACTATGCACCTCTATCAATATTGTACGAGTACTTACCTTCACTATATAGCCGATATATGTAGACCTGATTTACAATTGCTCGGTTGTAGTAGCGGTGTGCATATATTAAATGAATAATCTTCACATCATCGTTCTCTATATTAATTTGAAATATTCCAGTCTCTACATTGAGACTGTAGGAAGTGGAATAATTCCCTCCTGCTGGTACAACGCTGATATTTGAATAATTCGGTATACGTGCTCGATGGCTTAATCCTGCCTTTCCATTGTATACTCCGTTCATGTAAACACTGTCACTGAATACAGTGAAACCAATGTGGCCATTTCCAATTGTAGGTAAAAGCCGACGATCATCCGGAAGGCTGCAAAAATGAAAAACAGTTAATTAATATGAAAAAACATAGCAAGTAAGGAGATCTAGAGCAAAAACGCGGTTCCAGTCAGCTAAAGTTGAATCCAGAAATAAAAAAACTAATTTTTTCTACAAAAAATGGACTTCATATGAAAGAAATGCATAAACGGAAGTGTTTTAATTTTTTATATTTATTTTTAGACAAAAGAAAACACTGGAGATAAGCGTTCAAAACATCAGTCATGCCTGCATCAATAAACTTTTCATTGAATAGTAAATAATCAAATGCATGTGCGTATACTTGACCCCGCTGACCACAGATTAAAAATGAAACGCTAATCTCTGGGGAACTAAAGTAACGAATTTCCTCTGTTAATGGCATGCATTGAAAATTACTCACTCATCACTATAGAATACAAATGGTAACGATGAATCCACTGCCTTACAGCACACTGTTACGATCACACTAGTAATGTAACTTATTATCACGAGTAATTTCACCGTCATTTTGGATACATCTAAAGGAGGCAGGACCAAATTAAGTTCTTGCTACTTGCGGAAGCTTTGGTCAGTGCTCTAAGTACTTGTGAAGAGTTTTCAATTCACTGAACGGCCCACGAACTGCGACTGGACGCGCGACATTCAACATTTAATTTAGTGACCGCATTTGGAGACTTTCGCAAACATCTGTTGGCGATATGAAAATCTTCGTCACTCATCATCTTGGCTATGTTTAATTTTATTTCATAATAATATCTCCATTGAATTCATTGCTGTGAGATAACATATGACATATATATTCTTCACTGGAATTGAAGAAATAGTAAACGCTGGATGAAGACAAGCATACGAGTTGACTATTATACTCTGCGTGGAAACTCTAGGACTGTAAAAATATACACTTGAATGACAAAAAAAAAAATATTTTAAATGTAATTGCATTGATCGTTTGCATGTTAATTGATTTTTCATAAACGTTCCTCATTCAACACTAAGAATGATGTGCATCCCTGGTAATGCTAAATGATCTAATCCCTGGATGCCGCTGCTGATCAGGAAGAAGGACTCCTGATTAGTATCAATTCAGCTCTTTGGACTTGCACTTATAGCCACTGGTACAAACTCTATCATGGCTTCCTTGCTCTGCATAGGCAACTATGGAATCATTATGATGACGGCACATGCAAGCTACGATAACAAATCTGTGCTTGGACCCATCAATCTATGTCTTAAAAAATGTAAGGTAAGACATTTCAGATAATATTCGGGCTATCCTTATCAAAACTTTCTCCATATGGCCTCAGAGGGGACGGAATTGATTGCCGCCTATGGCAAAAGGGAAATGGAAGGAAAACTTGTTCCGTGGAAATCCAGAGGAGAACTGGCTGGCAATCTCGGCCGCTACATGCGGAGATTGCTCCACAGCCAAATAAGTTTGTGGTGAGTGTTGACCTTATTTCAAGGACCTCAAACTAGGGCAAGGGTGCCAAATACAAAGGAGAATCAGATGGAAGGTTTAGTTAACTGACAATCAGAGGAGAAATAGTTGGACATCCGCCTCCACTTACTAAGCTTGAACCATCAATTCAAAATGTCTGGAATATGACTCAGGCAGCTGCTTCAGGTACGTCAAATGCGAATTCATTTTTAGGTACCACTATCACTAGGGAAATTCTACGTGAATATATCAAATCTGAAGGATCATTTCGCAGATTACTCAGAGTTATAAGAATCTCCCCATAGAGGCACTCACTGATAGTGAACGAGCATCCCTTAATTAGGCAAAATTCAATTTAGGGAGTCATCCCGAGACCTTACAGACTTTTGAAGTATTGGCTACTCAAAAATGGCACAGGTTGGTTGGAAAACAAGGCTAAATCGATAAAAAGGGTCATAAGGGACGTAAGAGTACCTAGACTTCTACTTGGCTATTTAATGAAATGGCCAAAGAACACTTGGTCAGGATAGTCATTAACAAAAGTGAGAGTGACGAAGCCATTCCACCGGATACATTAATTTGCTTAGAATGAGTTTGCGACAAAATTTTAGGTATTTTGATGTTAGATGGTCAGGGCAAACGCTTGGTGGATTTCTACAATATAATGATGGGAAACCTGGGATCTATGCCATTTTATCCTGATCAGGAAGCAATCTTAAAGGTTATACATAGTTTCCACTCCGGTTATCTAATAAGCGATTGAAAGTTAGTATTGCTATGAGGAATATCCAACCACAAGCATCAAATACTCATTATGCCAAATTAGAAGTTTCTTTCAACCCTTAAAACATGGGGCTTTAATATCTTTGCCCAACTAAACATCTATTAGGGTAGCTTCAAAATCTCTACATAAGTATAGGAAAATAAGCTAATGAAAAATTGAAATGGGCACCAGTAAATAAAAACACTTAGTTATGTCTTAGTTGTATACTTTATTTCTGTTTATTGTAACCACGTGCGCCGACGGCCAGATCGAGACTGTCCCGATTCCCGTGTTGCGGTCGATCGCGTCATCTCTACATCTCTTTCTTTCCTACACTCGCCCTTTCTGATTGCTGCATCGTCCCCGATACTTACTTTCTCCTCGGACGACGAATCCTCGAATGAAGTCTCAACGGTCATGCCTGCATCTTGACATTCTGGATATGGCTTCATGTAATCAGCTGCCGTCGTAGTCTCCTTGGGTCCTATGTGGTCACCAATTTTTTCAACTCCGTGCCGTTCATTAGGCTTAACTGTCACAACCCAATAAGGGCCCAAAAACTTCCTCTGGACTTTAAGACCTCCTCCTTACTGAGTCCTTTTAATAGCTACGATATCGCTGACATCATACGGGCTTGCGGCTTTACGCCATTGATTGAATGTTTTCCGATTTTCTTCTTGAACTTTCTATATTTTGTCCATAACTCTGCTTCTCAGCTCCAATTGTTCCTTTTGAAAGATTTCTACGATTTCAGCTTCAATTATTTCACGCAGCTTCAAGTCGTCTTTCGTATGTATAGCTGTCCCAATCAGTATCTCGAATGGTGAAATTCCAATACTACGATTAAACGAAAAATTAATGCTCTGCTCGAATTTATCAACGAGCTTAAACCATTCTGCTGGACAGCTTCGTCAACACTAGGATAATCACTCGGCTTAGCCTCTCTAGTTGACCATTACCACGTGGCACACCCATCGTGGTGGGAATGTGTTCGATTCTCTCGTCTCTGCAATATTCGGCGAAAGTGGTCGAAGTGCATGCGGTCCCTTGGTCTGAAACAATTCTTTGTGGTTTTCCGAAAACAGTGACTTGTTTCTGCAACAGCGATATAACTTCCTCCGTTGTCGTTGACTTCGTTGGATACAGCCACACAAACTTGGTGAATGCATCCGTAACAGCGAATATATGTTTGAAACACTTCCTGGTCGACGGCATCGGTCCAAGATGATCAACATGATAGATAGTGGCCCACCACCTTTGTCAGTTGGATGTAACAAGCCCTCTAGCTTTCCGCATTTCTTCTCGGCTAATATACAGACTACGCATGTATCGATGAATTTCCTTATGCGGGCTTACATGCGCGGGAACCAAAATTCCTGTCGAAGAACATATTCAGCTTTCCTCGTGCCGAAATGACCACGTTAGTGCGCACTACTTATAACGTCGTACTGCATTGCCTTGGGTACAACCACTAGAAGATCTCCTCGGTCTTCGCGGTAAAGAATTCCTTGTCGCAGTTTGATGTCCTTTTGTTTCTTGTCGTTTATATCTTGAATGATTTTTTGTAGTTCGCTAACGTTCTGCTGGGTTCAGTGCACTGGTTCCATTAATGCATCTACTCTCTTCTCGATAAGATATACTGATGCCGGGTATCGGCTTAAAGCATCCACGTGCTTCATAGCCCTGCCAGGTCGATGTTAAAGTTATAATTAAATTTGTCGATTAACAATGCCCAACGTGCGACTCTTAAGGACGTCTCCTTTATTTGCCATGGTTAGGGCAAAAACTTGACAGTCTGTAACAATCTTCACTAGGTTACCCAACAAATAAACGCGAAACTTAATGCTTTCAAAATGGCTAAAATCTCCAATTCATAGCTCGTATCTTCTCCTCAGCAGGCGTCGTCTTTCGACTTGCGTAGTAAACTGGATATAACTTTCCATCTTCATAGTCTCCCTGCAAAAGTATGGCACTGAGTCCTTGCTTAGATGCGTCCGTATGTAATTCTGTATCGGATCCGACTCGATACAACTTGAGAACGGGACCATGTGCGAGTATGTCCTTTAGCTGTTGAAATGTTTTAGCCTGGTCTTCTCCAAATCCAAACTTTATTCCGCCCTTTAAAAGATTAGAGAGAGGACGAGCTATAGTCGAAAACCCTTTGATAAACTTACGAAAATAGCTGGTCAGCCCTAAAAAACTTTGTACGTCCTTCGCTGTTTTTTGTCGTTTAAACTCTGTTACAGCCATCGTTTTTTCCTTTCCTGGCATAATAGTGCCGTTTTTGACAATGCATCCTAAGTACTCCACTCTCTTTTCCAGGTATATACACTTCGCCAGTTAAACGTTACGTTGTGTTCACTTGCGACCTTGAACACATTTTGAAGTTTCTCTAAATCATCTCATTCATCTTTGGCCGGAATTATCAAATCATCTAAATAAGACAAAACTGTTCCATTCGCCAACAGATCTCTAAATACTGCTCTGATGTGTCATTGAAAAACTGCCTGTGAATTGCAGATACTTAAAAGAACGCGCGAGAATTTGAACTGACAATCCGGTGTAACGAACACCGTATACTTTGAGTTGTTCTTTTCAACTGGAACATGATAGAATCCATTTTCTAAATCCAGAGTAGTCAATACGGTGGTGTCCTGCAATCTATCCAGCTGGTCCTCGATCAAAGGCAACGGAAAACGGTCCCTTATCATCTTCTTGTTTAGTAGACGATAGTCTACACTCATTCTAATCTTTCAATTTTTTTCGTTACTAGTGCTATTGGGCTAGAATATTCCGACGAACTAGGTTTCACCACGCCCTTTTCGATCAAATCATTGACTAGATCACTCACAATATCGCGTTGCTCCTTCGACAAGCGTCTTGGATTTTGTTGTATTAGAATATCGTCCTTTACGATTATTCTCATTTACACACCGGTATTCTTTGTCAGTCGCGGTTTGTAGCATTTAATCAAAACTCTTAATGTACGGCCTATGGTTAGGTCTTTAATCTGCGGCAACTGCATACTGGGCCCTTCAACGACGTTTATGCGCATAATCTCCTTCACTGCGTCTTGGAAGTTGTTCTTTGTTTTGAGCTTATCCGTATGAGATTCAGCGTTGAGCTCTACAAATATAGCATTGCCATTTCTTAGACCTACTTCAACGGAGTTTGGCAGCTCTGCTCCATCAAACCACACATACTGGTGCAGTGAAGCTACCAAGCATTGTAAAACCAACTGAACCTACGCCGTCGAAGAGTACTATCGACGCCTGCAAAGCAGTGCATCCAGACTTTCGTAGGTGTTGCTCGTCATTAAGTGCAGATCACTGCCAGAGTCGAACATAGCTTTAATATCCTTTCCGCACACCTTCACTATTTTGTACGCTTTTCTGTCCATTGTATTTAATGCATTACAATGTTTTCTATTTGCTTCCCGTTCAATTCCTCGTTGTGCTCCTTGGCGTTTTGCTTTAGTGTGTCCAAACTTGTTGCACCGAAAACACTTCAACCTCTTCAACTTATCCGGGCATTCACGGCACAAGTGTGTTTTATCTCCGCAGTTGTAACATCGCTTCAACACTATACCGCTTGGACGTTTTTCACCACCAGCATTTTTGTTCGATTTCGTCGAGCCTTCTCGATCTTGCAAGGATATTTCTTCAAACGCAAGTAGTAAAGCGGGCATTGACCCAGAATCCTGTAAACGTGCCACGTCACGCAATTGTAAATCTGGAGTACCGTTAGTGGCATAGCTTACAATCTCCTCTTCGTCGAGGCCAAAGTGATTCGCGAGAATTGTCTTTTCATGTACGTAGTCACAGAACGTCTCATTTCTCTTCCAAATCCGATCTTCGAATTGTCGTCGCATTATAATTTTATTTGTTCGGCGATAAAACAACTTGTTCAATTCCCGTAAAAGTTCATCAGGGGACAATGCAATATACTCCGGCTTGGAGTGAAACCATTCCATTCCTTTCCCCTTAACCCGTATTTCTATGAATATTTTCCTCGTATCATCGTCAAGTTTATATGCCCGTCGTAAAAACAAAACCAGCTTCTCCCATGTTTCGTAGATATCCGTCTTTCCATCGAAAACATTGAGAAGGTCTGCTAGCGTCGCAACATTTATCTTCGGTGTAGTGTACACCGCCGAACTCGAGCGCACTACCCGCGAATGTTCTATGTCGGCATGCATGCCTGCATTGCTCTCGATATGACTACCACTGTCGCCACTAACACTATCACCAACTGGTTGGCTTCACCGTAACATCTCTATTTCATGACGCGCTAAGGTGAGTTCCCGTTCGGCCAACTCTGTCTCGCGCTTATGTAAAACGATTTCGCACTCAAGGATAGTCTCCTCCACTAACACACTTGCATTAATGCCATCTTGCTCACCCGACGCACGCGAAATTCCACCATCCACTGTCCCGACGCATTTGCTGTGGCAATTCGTTTCACTAATTTGGCTTTATTTCCCGATAGACTAAGGTCTTTTGCTTTTAATATTCCTTTTAACTGCGGCACCGTGAGCCTGCACGCATCTTCTTCCAATTCGCTCATATTCCGCGATTTTTCAACACCGTTGGCGTCACTGTTTTTTCTTGTCGTGTCGAACACCTGTTGATTTTCACATAAAACTTCTCAATATCCCGGTTGAGCCCCCATGTAGAAAAATAAGCTAATGGAAAAATGCAATGGGCACCAGTAAATAAAAACACTTAGTTATGTCTTAGTTGTATACTTTATTTCTGTTTATTGTAACCACGCGCGCCGATGGCCAGATCGAGACTGTCCCGATTCCCGTGTTACGGTCGACCGCCTCATCTCTATATCTCTTTCTTTTCTGCATAAGTGACTTTGAGTTGTCCAAGTACGGGTCAGAGATGGGTAATTTTTGGTGAGAAATGAAGTGCAATTTGATCAATCTCCCGTGAGATATGACGAAAGGATGAAAGGACCATTAGTACCATTTAAGAGCTAGATTGCCTTGACCTTCCAGATCGTAGGAAGAGGTTGAAATAGGTATTGAGTCCTCAATAGCACAATAGTAATCGAGAGGTAAAGCCACTGCAAACTACACTTCACCACACTAAGACAACTTCCTTGCTTCTGTTTTATCTGAATAAGAATACCAAGAGCTCATTTTGAATCAAAATCTTTGGATCGTTAAGAACCAAACCTGTGGACTATACATGAATGCGTACATACTCATAATGCCTGGTTCATCAGGTGAACCAAGAGTTTGCAGCCTTATCGAAAAATCGATTAACGTCCTTGTTCTTTCAAACTCATATGGCTATCTTTATTTCACAACAGCAGAAGCCAACTTTATTTACTTCCAGCTGCATGCCATACGATGCAGGCTTATCAATTCTTAGCAACTTTTTAAAGAAACTAATGGCGGCTACAAATACATGACGTGAGTGCAATTTGGGCACTAATAAAAGAGCTTGTATGATTTCGTATTGGTTAATAACCTCGCCTTTGGAAAATAGGTATTTGGCTTACACTGGTAAGTAAGTGAAGATCTGAATAAAGCATTCAGAATAGCTGTCTTGAGCTCCGACAGTCTAACTAGATCTAGGGGGAGGCCAAAGCCCCAAGGATGGAATAGTTAGATTGAAGTGCTGTGTAGTGAATGCCGGAGCCATTTTAATTATGCCAAGTGTATTAGTCGTCCTATAAAATTAAAATGAAGCTTTTCAAAAATGCCGTTCGTCTTTATGTGCAAATCTTGAACGAATAAATGAGGTCAGTCACCTCCAAAAGATATGAGGCTAGTCATTCCAGGCTCGTAAATTGCAGATGAAAAAATAATTCAAAGCTGTGATGGAGCGCTGAGGACTTTTATTGAAGAGCTAATATTCTGGCAGCGGTTGGTTGGCATCATTTCGGTCGACATTCAGCGGTTACAATGATTTGGCTAGAAGCTATCTTTAATGACTTCCTAAAGCTTGCGGGCATTCTCACTTGCAGCCGGGCGAATAGAGTCAATTTCATCCTGAAAGCTGGGAAGGGGTCACAGATATCACTGAAGTACTACAGATCTATCCCTTTAAGTTTGTTTCCACTGAAGAAAATTGTAGGATACTAGATTACACAGCTTACGAAGGGTAAATCTATCGAGATTATATATATATATATATATATATATATATATATGTATATATATATATATATATATATATATATACAAATATATGAATATATATACATATATATATATATATATATATATATATATATATATATATATATATATATATATATATATATATATATATATATATATATATATATATGTATGAGCAAGGGACCGAGGCTTGACACTTTAGAGAGACTTGACTTATTACGAATTCCGTTGTAATTTTCTATATATTAAACAACAGCCTCCGACGAAAACGGAAGTGAGACAAACCCGAAATACAAAAATCAAATATCCCTCTACCTGGCCTAACCTAGGACTTACATGTTTAACCCATCCGGGACCTAAAGTGGCTCATAGTTATAATGGAACAGCATGGATATATATGAGTAAGTTTATACCTTAACAACAAATTAATTGAAAATCTGTTACTAACATTGTTTTTTATTTTAAGTAGTATAATTGATATACATTTATTATCAACAAAAAACTTTAGCTATATTTACATTAAAAACAAAAGAAATTGCATTACATAAAAAAAACATATTATTTCAGTCTCAAAGTTAAAATGGAACACTATTTAAAATTATGCGAAGCTCACTGTTGCAACTTCAGCGAACTTCATTTTACTCGTATCTATGAACCTGTACCGTTAAATTGTGTGGTACCCCTAGAAGTCTCATTTTACAAGTTTAGTTTATTTTTCTGATCGGTAACAAGTACAATGGCACCCTGCGGTAAGCAAACAACGATTGAGCAGAGAGAAAGATTATCAAAAGCGAATAAATCTGCACGAGAAGTTAGCATAATAGTTAATCGAGCACTTACAACTGTTTTTAACATCAACAAGGAGTATAAAAATAATGCAAAGTTCAAAAATAAGTCGAAACCAAGTGGTCACAAAATTTTTTCGGAGTCAGATGAACGTTGGCCACTAACAACTGTTAAGAAAAATCCACAAACAAGTGCTCCAAAATTAACATCCTAAGCAAAGAATTATGTTGGGAAATTCTGCTTGCGACTCGCCACAACTCAACAAAGTGGTGAAGATTTGGCTCCTTGAACTAGACTAGCTCCTAGACCACATAGGGTATTATCGGAGCAACTGGTTAAAGGCCGAAGAGGACTAGAAGGCCGAAGAAAAGCAGAAGGCTAGAGAAGCGCTGGGGGCTAAATCTTAAGGGCACGCACATATAGCTCCACCATCAAAAATCAATAAAAGAGTGGGCTCTAGCCCAATCTAAGGATATTGGGATAAAAGAAAGAAGGAAGAGGCATTTGATGGGCGCGGAGCACCAGATCAGGGGTTCCAGGTAGTGCTGACAAAAGGAACGAAGAAAGCCGCAAAGAAACTCCTTCTTAAATCGCCAGAAAGTTAAGTTCACACGAACGCCCAACTAGAAAAAAGACTTTATGCGAAACACGAGAGAAAGAAGCCCCAACGGAGACTCCGGCAGCAGGCACTGCTCGTAAAACCCCAAGATGGTCAATCCTACGCGGAGGTACTATGGGATGTCAGGGGAAATGACAGGCCCAAAGACACCAACACTCGTATTAAAGCAGTACAACTGACGTGGTTAGGCCACGTACTGTTCGAATTTGGAGCAGTGGCCAACAACAGGGAAGCATTATGCAACGCAGTAAAGAAAGGCCTCGGTAAAAGTGTAACTATAGTCTCACTCGAGCCGATGGATCACGGATGTGGTCGAGGAAGAATAGGCCATCAATAGGGAGTTCCCTAGCGTGGACAGGATCAAAGCGAGGCTGACCGAATAATTTCTGAATAAGGACAAAGTAAGAATAGGGTAGGTTGCCTGTAGGATGCGGCAAAGAGCAGTGCCTCTTCAATGTTTCAAATGCCTTGGCTATGGTCACACCGCGAACGTATGCAAACGACCCAATTGGAGTCCCCTAAGTTACAAATGTGGTGAAATCGGACATAAAAACAAGAGTTACGAAGGAAGCACACTGTATTCTTTCCAAGGATGCTGATCCAAGACCGGATCTTGGACACGTCTTGGAATTAGGAAAATATCGGCTTTTCCGGGAAGCCCTAGCTAAGGCAAAATCAGAACTTCGATGACCCGCATCCTGCAGCTAAACCTACCTAGTTCAATCGCCCAAAATCTACTTGAGCAGTTTGCGAGGGACATGAAAGCCGACTTGTTACTGCCGAGTGAGCAACACCATGATAAAAGTTCTGCATCATGGTATCCTAATGAAACTGGTACTACCGTCATCTGGGATTGAAATAGTGAACTCCAGGTGGAGTGCTGTGGGTGGGGCGATGGTTTCGTCCGGGCTCGGTGGCAGGGACTACCTTCTTTAGTGTGTACCTAACGCCGAATGAATCCATATTATCTTTCCAAGCCAAGCTTAATGCTTTGCAGGGCACTATTTTGAACGCTGATGGGAGCGTGCTCTTTGGGGAAGGCTTCAAAGCTAAAGCAATCGAATGGGGCATGCCTCAAACAGATCCGCAGGGAAAACAAATCCTAGAAATGGTGGCCAGGACGACGCTCATCGTATTAAACACCGGAAATTTACCATCAGTGCATTCTGCTTGAGAGCAGTAATGTTGTGTCCCAACGTCCGTGCTCTCGGCTTTCTACAATCGGGTGGAACATGGGAAGGATGGACGTCGCAAGTTTCATCAAAGTACTTGCTACAGGTGCCCCGCTGCAGGGGGACTCGCAGGGGAGGGAAGAACTAGTAGCTCAAGACGTGGTGAACTCAACTATGAGCATCATCACGACTGCTTGCAACGCTTCTATGCCCCGTCAAAAACCACGTACTGTACACAGTGTACTGGTGGTCAACTGGAATCGCTGAAAAGCGAAGAGAGCATCAAAAGCATCGGCATGAGGCTCAACGGGAGTGGAACTGTGACGAGACATGCAACCAGGCAGCATATAAGTCGGCCTGGAACAGCCTTCGCGAATTTGTTAACAACAGCAAAGCTCGCTGCTCCCTACGGAAGCCTTGTATACATGACGCGGAAAAGATGGACGCGATAGTGCGGGGACTCTTTCCCGCCCATCCCGTCCGTGTTGACGCTGTCCGTGGTGAAACAGCGGTCGAGTGCCCACTCTTCACACAGCTGGAACTGGAGGAGGCGGTCCTCTCCCTGAATGCGAGGAAGGCTCCAGGTCCAGATGGTGTTCCAGCTGAGGTTTTGCAGCTCGTCTATCACCATTGTCCTGACTTGCTGCTCAGCACATTCAACGCTTGCCTACGGGACGGGGTTTTCCCGGTACGATGGAAGGTGGCGAGGCTCGTGCTGGTCAGCAAGGGGAAGGGAAATCCCGAATCGCCGTCTGCATACCACCCGTTATGCATGCTAGACACGGCTGGGAAAGTGCTAGAGAAACTCATCAAGGGAAGACTCACTGACGCGATTCGTGCTGCTGGGGACCTATCTCCTCGGCAGTATGGCTTTAGAGCAGGACGTTCTACCATTGATGCGATTGCAGAGGTGGTGAACGCGTTCCAAAAGGCAGAGGCATGTAGTCGCACCAAGCGACGGATCGTCCTGTTGGTGACACTCGACGTCAGGAGTGCCTTCATCTCCGCTAGATGGGTGGATATTTTGGACACGCTGGAAAACCCTTTTCAAGTTCCAGAATATCTAATGCGGCTTTTGAGGAACTACCTAAAGGACCGAAGCCTGCTCTACGACACGACACAGGGCCAACGAAGGATGGAAATTACATCGGGTGTTGCCCAGGGATCTATCCTTGGTCCAGACCTGTGGAACGTGTTTTACGACGGGCTACTGAGACTTGAGATGCCAGATGAGTCGCGCTTGGTCGGCTATGCGGATGATGTTGCGGCTCTGGTCGCCGGACGCACCATTGAACAAGCGCAACTTAGGGTAGGTATGCTAATGCGCCGAGTGAGGGACTGGATGACTGCTCGCGGGCTCAGTTTGGCACTGGAGAAAACCGAAGTGGTCATCTTGACAAAAAAGAGAATCCCTAGAGTAAGGATGATCAGTATGGGAGATATACAAATCGAATCGAAGACAGCGGTGAAGTACCTGGGGCTACTGATCGACTCGAAGATGAGTTTCTCTGAGCAAATCAGGGCAACGGCTGAGAAGGCTGCTTCGGGAATATCGGCCCTGAGTCGACTTATGGCCAACGTAGGGGGACCCAGCCCATCAAGAAGACGCCTCTTGATGAGTGCTGTACGGTCAGTGCTACTGTACGGAGCAGAGGTATGGGGCGACGCTCTCAGCAAGGAGGTATACCGAAAACGATTGGCACAGGTACAGAGAAGAGGAGCACTGAGAATTGCATCTTCGTATCCAACAGTCTCCGACTCGGTGGTAAGAGTGATTGCAGGCGTGATACCTGTCGCCCTCCTTGCTAGAGAGCGCCGCGCTATTTACTTGCACCGAAACGAGGATGCGAGGGAGATGGTTATCCGCGAGGAGAGACAACGCTCGCTCAACGATTGGCAGCAGTCTTGGAGGAATTGCACGAAGGGAAGGTGGACTGCGTGCCTCATCCCGGAGGTGAGACCGTGGCTAAATCGAAGGCATGGTGAGACTGACTTCTATCTGACCCAGCTTTTGAGCGGGCATGGGTGTTTTCAGTCTTACCTGCACAAGATCGGTAAGTCACGGTCTCCCGATTGTCGGTTTTGCCCAGGAGAGGAGGACAATGCCTGTCACACATTTTTTGCGTGTACCAAATGGGTCAGGCTGCGAAGGGAACTCTACAGGGAGACGGAAGAGCTCACCCCGGATAATATAGTTGCGGTGATGCTCGAATCGGTTGACAAATGGAACCAGGTGGCACATTATGCTCGGGCAGTCCTAAAAGATAAAAGGACTCGCAGCAGCCGGAGGTGCTGGGGCTGGGGGATCGCTCTTCTGGCATTTCCTCTTCCCCTTTCCCCTCCCGCTAAGAAAGGGACTCTCCAGCTTGAAGGCGCCCCACGGCGTAACAAAACGAAACCTGGCCCGAAGTAATGTGTCAAACGGTACCAGGCTGGGTTCTCAGGTTGACAGGGGAGGTGTTTAGTGGGTAGTCCAAGGGTATCCTCCATGGGAGTCCCACACTGCCAGACTCGGCGGGCGTAAATGCCTTCACCTCCCTACCACAAAAAAAAAGGCTCGCTGCTGGCAAGATCTAGTGGACAATGTGAACAAGGATCAGTGGGGCGTTGGCTACAAGCTAGTTATGCCGATGCTTGCTGCATTACAGAAACCCTGCATACATGATGTGGAAAAGATAGACGAGATTCTTCCCCACCCATCACGTCCGCGTTGACACTGCAAAAAGTGAAACAGCAGTCGACTGTCCACTTTTCACACAGCTGGAACTGGAAGAGGCAGTCATTTCACTCGAAGCGAGGAAGGCTCTAGGTCCAGATGGAGTTCCAGCTGAGATGTTGCAACTTGTCTATCGCCATTGTCCTGACTTGCTGCTCAGCATATTCAACGCTTGCCTACGGGACAGGATTTTTCCGGTACGATGGAAGGGGGCGAGGCTCGTGCTTATCAGCAAGGGGAAGGAAAATCCCGGATCGCCGTCTGCATACCGCCCGTCATGCATGTTAGACACTGCTGGGAAAGTGCTAGAGAAACTTATCAAGGGAAGACTCACTGACACAATTCGTGCCGCTGGGGACCTATTTCCTTGGCAGAATGGCTTAAGAGCAGAACGATCCACCATTGAAGCGATTGCAGACGTGGAGAGCACGGTCCAAAAGGCAGAAGTACATAGCCGCGCCAAGACACTCAACGTCAGGTATGCCTTCAACTCCGCTAGATGGGTGGATATTCTGGATACGCTGGGAAAGCCTTTTCAAGTTCCAGAATATCTAATGTGACTTTTGAGGGACTAACTGAAGAACCGAAGCCTGCTCTATGACACGACACAGGGCTAATGAAGGATGGAACTCACATCGGACGTTACCCAGGGATCTATCCTTGGTCCGGACCTGTGGAACGTGTTTTACGACGGGCTACTAAGACTGGAGATGCCAGATGAATATTGCTTGATCGGCTATGCGGATGATGTTCCGGCTTAGGTCGCTGGACGCACCGTTGAACAAGTGCAACTTAGGCTAGGTATGCTAATGTGCTGAGTGAGGGACTGGATGACTGCTCGTGGGCTCAGCTTAGCACTGGAGAAAACCGAAGTGGTCATCTTGACAAAAAAGAGAATCCCTAGAGTAAGAATGATCAATATTGGAGACATACAAATCGAATTGAAGCCAGCGGTGAAGTATCTGGGGCTACTGACCGGCTCGAAGATGAGTTTTTCTGAGTAAATCAGGGCAACGGCTGAGAAGGCTTCTTCGGGAACATCGGCTCTGAGTCGACTTATGGCCAACATAGGGGGCTTGGCACATATACTGAGAAGAGGAGCATTGAGAATTGCATCTTCATATCCAACAGTCTCTGATTCGTAGGTGAGAATTATTGCAGACGTGATATCTGTTGGAATTCGTGCCAAAAAGCACTGTGCTATTTACCTGTGTCAAAACGAGGATACGAGGGAGATGGTTGTTCGCGAGGAGAGACAGCGCTCGCTCAAAGATTGGCAGCAGTAATGGGTCATATGCACGAAGGGAAGGTGGACTGCGTGCCTCATCTCAGATGTGTGACCATGGCTAAATCGAAGACATGGTGAAACGGACTTCCATCTGAACCAGCTTTTAAGCGCGTAAGGGTGTTTTTATTCTTACCTGCACGAAATTGGTAAGTGATGGTGCCCCGATAGTCGGTTTTGCCCAGGAGAGGAGGAAAATGCGTGCCACATATTTGGGGCAGGCAGCAAAGCAACCTCTACAGGTGGGCGGGAGAGCTCAGCTTTGATAATATAGTCGCGGTGATGCTCGAATCAGTTGACAAATGGAACCAGGTGGCACATTATGTTCGGGCAGTCCTAAAAGATAAAGGGGACTCGACCAATTGCATGGGCTGAGAGAACGAGGAGGTTATCCCCACCTGGCAGTGAAATTTTGATAAAGGACACTTCAAGAGACTCGAAAGTTCTTGAATGCGACTTTTTCAATATTTGGGAAACAGTAGGGTCTTTTAGCCAATACTCCGGTGCCACCTTCTCCATAACCGTTTACCCTATCGTTTCTTACGAATTTGAAATCCTTGAATGCCATGAAGTGCCATGAATTGAGGTGGGTTTCAGTGAGAAAGGAGGAGATAGTCACGTTGATGTAGAGTAATAATGAAGTTGACGTTGATCGAGATGAGATGAAATTTATCCGTGGGAACGTGACTATTTTGAGGCATTTGAAAGCCCTAGACGCTGTAAAACAAAGTTAATTTTTGTGTCTTGTTTATCGATTTTCTTCGATAAAGAATTATGTTGCTGTTAGATTTTAAGAAGCAGCTCATTATTGCCACTTACATTATTTACATTATTCGCAGCATTTTCTGTTGGTTTTCTAGTGGCGAGTGCATATGATACTCTGGGCTTGACGAAGCTGGAAGGTATGCCAATGCGGTGTGCTTGTGTTTACTTTGGAACAAATTTTACGTTTGCATCTTGATTTTGGAAGCCTGCTCAATATGATACCGATGGCCACAAGTACCGCTGTTAACGCAGTATAATTTTTCTTTAGGTTCCATCTGAGCTAATTTGAACTCCCCGGGAGCATGGGCGTCTTTGTATTTGACGCACCAATGCATGGTGCAGTTAGCAGCCGAATGTCCAAATCTTTGACGCCAGTTACACTGGTTAACTTCTCTTTTATGGAGGCGTTCTCAGCTCAGCACTCTGAAATTCAAGTACCTTATTTGTTGGAGGACACTTGGACTGCTTTTGTTCGAGACTTGTACCAGATAAAGTGGTAAATTCTTTCTTTTTATGGTCAATCTTTTGGTTTCGACTGAAACAATTTCAATTTCCGGTGCAGTTTCCTTGAGAACCTGGAGAAAATCGACCGTATCCTCACCGCAGTCCAAAGACTTCCACAAAAAAGTCTGATTTTTTTCACTTTTTGGGGTAAAGGTGAAGCGGCGAATCGCCCCAAAAATTAGCGCATCTTTAGCTAACTTCAACTTAACCAGTGATTTTATTTTGCTAGTAAATTTTTCAGCATTAACTCTTTTGATCTCGAAATTGGTAGTTTTTTTCGGCTGCCAATAGCCGAACCATATCTTTTCCGCTTTGCTCGAACACATTGATTGGCGGAACTTTTTCTGTCTTTTTGGTAGCTATTTCAGAGGAACTAGCAGAACTGCGGGCTGCTTTCTTCTCTTTATTTTTTCAGTACTGTATAAAATTTACATCATCATCTTTCCTTAGAATTACCTTCGATGCTTTCATCGAATTCCATTTCTTCGGTTAATCCGTCGAGCGCTCCAATAGTTTTGACTCTCATTGGTGCCACCAGCACTTAGGACTTCTTCTTTAATTGCTTGGTTTGTACTTTTCTTTGTCCTTGTTTCCTACTGCACTTGATTTTGCGGCTGTGACTTTCGAGGCCTTATCCCTTTCTTGAATAGATCTTTGAAGGACTGTATCTCTAGCCTTAGTTCATCATTTTCTTTTTGAAGTTTGATTATTTGTTGATTGTCCACTATTGTTTGTAGCTTGCATCTGCCATCTGTGGAGTTTTCTTCATTATGTTTTCTTATGTTGGTTATCGCCAGTTTCGTATTCGTTGTTTCCCCAGGTTGCCTCAACGGTGGGAAGCCGGCGGGCTCCTCCATACCAGCGGTCCTGAAGTTTTCTTGAGTGCTTCGCTTTTCTTTACTAATCGAAGTAAAATAATATTTGATAGAAATTTCTTGAGTCGAATACTGCGACAATACAAGCTTTTTCCGATGAAAATAAGCTTTGGACTGACGTTTTAAAAAAGTAATTTAATTTTAGAAATTTTTGACTGGAGCGATTTAAAGCATGTCTGTACGCAACGAGTACTAGACGTAAAATCCAGAGAGGGGCTGTAGTGCTACAAAAAAGAAGAATAAGAAGATTGTAGATTGGGCCAAGTTTAGGTTGCTTTTGGGACCGGCTTAAGCTAATTTTAATAAAAATTGGGTCAATTTCAGGGCTAGTTGAGGCCACATGATCTGTAAATAGGCCATGTTGAAGCCCCGATGCAATATTATTTTTGGCAGTGTTTAGGCCTTATTGGGGCATGCAATTTTTAACTGATTTTTTTGCTCGGGTATTATAAATATTCATTTTATATTTTTATTATTCATATCATCCGTCCCACAAAATTTGAAATGTTTTGATAATTTTAAGAACGGTTCTAATATGTTGCAATCGTTTTTAGTCCGTTAGTTTTCTGATTTTAAGGTAAAACTGAAAAGTAAAGTTCTAATTCTTTAAATCAGAACTGTATTTATTCTACTTGATAGAATTATAAACACTTTGTATCACTTCACATGATGAATTTGATGCAACACGTGTAATTTTTAAATTTTAATAAAATATGTTGGAACACACACATACGAGTGTTTATGCAAGTACAGCCTCTTTATGTATCTTATATCTCAATCTATTAATTATTACATACAATGACTTCAATTGGAGTATTAAATTAACTTTCCTTAGTACATTTTTCTGTTTGAAATGAAGATGTGATAATATTCATAACATTTCACTAGAAAATTGACAAAGCAGCAGATCATATATATGCATGTGAGTATGTTATTCAAATCTACAGAACAATTGATAATGACCACGAGAATAATGAATCAGTCACACTATGGGAGTTTTCTATAAAATTTAACTTCAATTATTTGGTTCAAATGTAAACAATTAACCATACAAATTGCATTGCAGAAAATATTTTGACAGAGAACTAATTAACAGAAGAGTCATGTCGCTGATGATGATTGATAGCATTATCGGGTTGAATTTAATGTTTTGCTACAAGAGCAAAGGAGCATAAGTTTAACAAAACTGCAATAAACGTTAACCCAATTTCAAATTATCTTTTATAAAATGAAGCCACTTGTTATGATCAATTGCATTGAAATAATAAACATATGTTCAATGGATTATCAATAATAAATTGAGTTACGTAATTGGGTTAATTGTTTTGCGATTTCAATGCTGAATTGGGATTATAGGGTATTGACCGTATGCTGGTAGGGTATAAAATGGATTCTTCAAGTTCCCGAGCTGAAAAAAATACTAAAATTTGTTTGAAAAAAAAAAACACTCAGGGAATTTATTGCGGGATAAATTAAAAGTTACTCTCCGAATAACTTTTTATTGAGGCAGTATATGGAGATACAGTTTACACTCCAAAGTGGAAGTATTTATGGTCTGTTTGCGCAACTAAGCTTAGGCTGCACATAAAATCTGAATCTGCTCCAGGACTGCTTCAGGATATAAACCTTGCGTTAGCGGCGTGTTGTTCACTAAAATAGGGGCAACGTTAAAGGATGCTAGATGACAAAAAATAAACCCATCGCGAATGTATGAACGAGAGCTGGAAACTTTTCGATCAATTCTCGTAAGTAAGATGAAAACATCCATGTTTCATGAGCTTGATTAGGTAGCAGTTAGTCTCGCCATGCCTTTGGCTGAGACGTGGCCTCGGATCAGATGAGTCGCGTTTTCCATCTTCACTCAGTATCATTGCCAATGGTTGAGAGAGCGTTGCCTCTCTTCGTGAGCAACTGTCTCTATCGCTTTCATTTCGATACAGATCGTTTTGCTAAGTCCTCAAATAAGGAGCGCGTTGGGTATCACCCCTGCGATAATGAGAACCGCAGATGCAGAGACTGTCCAATATGTAGATGCAATCCTCAACCCTCCTTGTTTATGTAAAAGTGCCAGGCATTTCAGCATCACTCCTAGCTGAGAGCCTGGCTCCATATTATTGACACGTATTGAGATACAGCTACAGGTCCCCTTAAGTTCACCATTGGTTCACTACTTTGCCATTGCTTCCATTTGCTCAGAAGAACTCAGCTTTGAATCTATCAACTAATTCATGTAATTTGCTACTGTTTTTGAATCGACCAGTAATTTGTTGATACATCGGAGGATTCTTTACTTTGTCAGGATGACTACTACGGTATTTTTCCCAGTGCTAAGATGAACCTGTGATCAGTCATTCAGGCGTTTATTTGACAAATTAGTAGACCTAGTGTATGTTGCGTTGGTTCAACTGTGCAAAACATCACATAAATAGCCTATCTAAGGTGAATCATTTGGTAGCTGAAGTCAGTAGTCCACCGTACAAGATATTTCATATTTCTGGGCCTAGGTTGGAGCCCTGAGTACTTGTCGATCTAACTTCCATTTTTTTGCCAGCACTTTTGCATCATGGAGCAACTTTCACTCCCTAAGGTTTTCCCTCACAACCAGCATCAACAATTTGAAACTCAAAATGGCTTTCAACGTTTACAAGTAGTTCGCCCATTATGCAGAGTTGAAAGCATTCCAGATTTCAAGATTCACCAACCAAGCTAGCCACTGAGTGGCATGACTGAGTGCTTCCGCCCATTGAATCACGTCCGTGAGTCTTCCCCTTCCATGCTTCTCGAGAACTTCCCTAGAATTTTCCTTTCTTTGCCTGATCAGCATGAGCTTCAGTTCCTTTAGTGGGCTAGCATTAAATGTACTTAGTAGCAAGCCAAGGCAAAAGTGATGGAGCACCATTTAAATAGGACTGCAAAGTGGCCAATCAATGTTAATTATCATGAACGGCATCAACATGGAAGGTGTGATAAAATAATTGAGTTTGCGTATTCTTGATGGGAGCTGCCGAACAAAACTTTGTCCCTTCTTCCTTGGGATTTGTCTGGATAACTTGCGAAATTCAAACTTTATGGCTTGTCTAACCCTCAAGTGTATGGATGATAATTCTGTACCATTGAAAAAATGATTTCTGGTTAATTTAAATCGAAAGTGCTTCTTTTTTGCATAGAAATGAAAATTTTTGAATAATTTGTGCTATAAGAAAATTATGTGTGACGTAGCCATAACTCAAGGCTCTTTCTGCCAATTGTCATCTGGCATATGTATGTATGTCATAGCCGAAACTAAAATTCAAGGCCAAGTGGCGTGTGTGCTCTCAAAAGTTTATTAATTTTTTTCGTGCTGTGTTGACGCCGTTCGTCACTGATGATGTCATTGCGCGCTGCACTGGTGCATACAGAAGGAATCGCATTTTGCCTGTATTTGCATCGACTTTTTTTTCCTTCTACCTAACCTTCGTTAGGCTTGTATTGGCTATGGCTTAAGAGCACAAGCCACCGATGTGTCGATTAATGTCCTCTAGGGACTCATGGTAGTATAGTGCTTTTTTCTAGTTTTTCTTTATTGGCTTTGTGATTTTACTGTGTTAGTGTGTTAGTATCCGTTTGGAATGGTTAATAGATTATTGGATTGAGTGTTTTTTCTTGGAAGGTTAAAAGTTAGTTTTTGGGAATTGAGAGGACTATTCGCGTGAAGTTAAAGTTCTAAGTTTGCTTCTTCAAGAAAGGCGATTAATTGAGTTAGTGCTTTCTCGTTGTTTTTATTAAAAAATTTTGCTTTTGGATAGTTATTTTGAAAGATTTCATACTTGTTCCTTAGAGTTTCAAAGTGTTCACAGTTTAGAATTCTATGTTCAAGATCGTCTGTTATGTCGCACCATTTACAACCTTGGGATGGAACTATTTTTGCTTTTTTTAATCTTTTGTGATTGTAGGCTCGGTTGAGTAGAATTCTGTTTATTTGTTTTTGGGTGTTGCTGCTTGGTGTGAAATCATGGAACCATGGTTTGGTTCTGTAAATAAGGTCCGTTTGTAGCCAAGGGCTGTACGCTAGGTTTTTGATGTTTTTTCGGTAGTATTCATGCCATTCTATGTTAATGGAGTCGTTAATCTTTTTGATAGAGTCGTCCCATTCCAGAAATGAGTCGACCTCTTCGCCCTCTATTGTGGCCAGTTTAGCTGCTTTGTCAACCAATTCGAAGCTGTGGAATTTTTCCACTTTCGGTATCCAGTATAATAATAGTAGTGCGTTGGGTCTATTGTTGGTTGTTTTTCTGATTTTTTCTGTAATGAGTTTATGGTTTGTGTTGTTGATGATCTCGTTTATTGTATTTTTGGAGTCGGTGAAAATGGCTATCGTGTTGGTGGGTTCAACATGCGCATTGTTTATAGCTTCCTGGATTGCTTTTAGTTCTGCATTTGCTGCTGTAGAGTCTGTGTTCAGGCCGTATTTAAGTGTCGTTTTGGAGTTATAGCAGTGTATGGCAAAACCAGTGCCTAGTTTGTTTTTTGCCGCATCCGTGAAATATATCTTGTCTTGGTTACCCATGAGATTTTGTAGTACTGCTTCAATTGACTTGTTGAAGTTTTCGTAGTTTATTTTCTTGAAGTTGTTGGGGATGTTGTGCATAAAACTATTGGTTTGAAATTTTATGTTGTGTGGTTTTGGTAGTGCAGAGCCCACACAGGTGTTGTTGTAGATGTCGACATGTTTTTTGTAAACTGTGGCATAGTTCGAGTTTTTTTTGGTTTTCTGATATCATTTCTTTGAAATCTTGGCGGAATAGGTTTTTTCCTATTTCTTTAGCGAGGAGTTGCTCAGCTCTTAGTCTAGCTGGTAATTCTTTAGCTAGAGCAAGCGCTTGTATATTTGGAGCTGTTGCGGGTACCCCGAGACATCGTTTTATGGCTTTGGATTTCAGGCTGTCTATTTTGTTTAGGAAATAATTTGGCGCATGAAAAATGTTTGTTAGATTGCTTTCTATTACCGGTCTTATTAGCGACTAAAAGGTGTTTAAAGCCTTTCTGAGGGTAAGGCCATGTTTGGGGGAGCTGATTTTGAACGCTTTGTTAATTGTTTTGTTTGCTTTACTTAGGGACTTGTTATAAAATTCATTGAAGTGATTCTGGTTGTTAAAGTTTCTGCCTAGGAAAGTGAAATTTTTTACCCAATCTAGTTGTTTGTTTCCATATTTTATTTTGTTGGGGTGGTTTTTGTTTGTATAGAATTCTATGGCTTGCGATTTTTCCAAGTTCAATGGGAGGTTTAGCCTGTTGCATAGTTCTGTGAACTTGTTGAATTTTGTTTGTAGATTATTAAGATTGTTGGGTCTGTTTTTTCCTTTGCTTATGATTAGAAAGTCATCAGCAAATTGAATGAGTGTAGTTTGACTGTCAGTGATTTTGTGGAGGCTAGTTGTGTAGAGATTAAAGGGAAGCGGGCTTAGTACGTCCCCCTGCGGAAGTCCATTGTTAATTTCGGTCGAATCCTTGCCTATATGTAATTTCCTGTGCATTAGGAAGTTTAAGATCCACGAGATATAATCATTCTTGATGTTGAAGTTGGACATGATTTTGAAGAGTTCCGGAATATTTACTCTCTCATACGCACTAGAAATATCACAGTTGATAATCATGATGTTTTTTGCTTTCTTATCTTTGTTGAGGAGGTGTATTACAGTGTTTATGCATGAGATTGCCGACTTTCCTTTTCTATAAGCGAAACAGAAATTGCTTAAAATGTTTTGGTACTCAATGTCACTAGCAATCCTATTTTTTATTAGGCAATTGATTATTTTCAGCGGGTTGCTTATGAGACAGATAGGTCTATAGCTTTTCTATTTTGTGCAATGGTTTATTTTTCTTGGGGATAGGTACGATTTTGATGTCTCTTAGCTCATTATGTATGTTGTTATTTTTGAAGCTATCGTTTATAGAGTTAAGCAGTGCTGATTTATTGTAATGGTTTAGGGAGTTTATAATACTGTAATCGATTTTATCCAGACCCGGAGATGACCTTTTTTTGCGTTTGTCTAGTACTGTGAGCAGTTCGTGTATTTTAAAGGGTTCAGCTGGTTCTATGTTGTTTGGCATGTAGGGGGTCCAGTTAGTATTTAGCGCCTGGTGTTTATTTTTTTTTGATTTTAAGAAAGCCTTTATTGTTTTCTGTGTCCCATGACGATCTCGGGTTGTTGTTGTTATTGTTTTTGACTGCATTGACTAGGTTCCAAAAATGTTTTATATCTCCACTTTGGTTTATTTCATTGATTTTTTGATCCCACAGTTCTCTTTTTGCCTTAGTTACAGTTTCTCTCCATTTATTTTGTATCTCAAGAAACTTTGCTTCATTTTACTTTTCATTTTTCGGGAATTTGTCCAGGCTTTCGTTTTTTCCCTCCATAGGATGTTTATCTCTTTTGACCACCATGGTTTTGGATTGTGTTTGAATTTCTTCGCGCTTATCTGGTTGCTTTTGATTAGCTCATTGATTTTCTTCATATTTTCTTCAAGATCGTTAGTGAAGTTGATCGCGTTGATGTCCTCCATGATTTTCTTTCTCTTTGGTGTTCGTCTTTTCTTTTGGTTCCTATTCTCAACCTGCAGTGTGAATTCAATGGGGACGTGCTCACTCTTGCCTATTTGGTATTTTTTGGTGTTCCATTCATTCCAGTAGTTTAAATTATTAGTTAGGGTGATGTCTGGGGCTGACATTTGAGTGGTCTGTTGATTGGTTTTCCTAAAGAAGGTGACCGTGCCTGTGTTGAGGGGTGCCAGTTTATATTTGTTTAGCACGGATTTGAGGATGTTTCCTTTTGCATTGTTTGTTTTGTCTCCCCAGTCTTTGTGCCTTGCATTGAAGTCTCCTCCAATTATGCAGAGATTTTTGTCGTTTACCACTTTTATAATTTGATGTATTTGTACTTTGAACGTTGAGCTGTTAAGGTCAGGGGGAAAATAGCACGCGCAAATATTTATGTTTGGTTTTTGATTTGTTGTGGTGATTCCTATTGCTTCAATGTTCTGTTACTTAACGGTATTTCTTTAAATTTTATTTTGTTATTAATTACAATGGAGACTCCTCCTCCTTCTTTCTCTGTTCTTATTTTGTTAATTAGTTGATGGTTTTGATTTTTATTATCGGTGATTTTTTTGTTAGGAGTGTTTCTTGTATAAGTGCAATGTCTATCTTGTTTTTGTTCATAATGTACTCTAGTGTATCTTTATTTTTGGAAATGCTTTGTATGTTGTACTGTAGAAATTTAATATTTTTGATATCTTTCATGTTGTTAAGTGTTGTTGTTTGTCAGCCAGTCTGTGTATTGTAAGTTGTTTGTATTTGGTCTTTTCTGACAGTGGTTTGTAAGAGTTTGTATTGTTTCCTGTATTAAGTTTGCATCTATTTGTAAGTATTTGGAGTTGGTTTGGTTTTTACAATTATTGTTTAGTGAATTTATTAATTTTTCTATTGGTGTTATTTGGTTAGCTGTTTTGAAGATGTTTTCTGCTAGGTTATTTTTCTCCATAAGCGTATTATTAGACTGTAGTAGTAGATGGCTACTCATTGGAAAGTTTGATGTAAAGTTGGTTGCTCTTGTGTTTCGCGTTTTTGTAGTTTTTGTGTATGGTTTGTTTAGCATTAATTTATTTATTGTATTATTGGAGTTTCTGTTATTTGTGGCTTTTGTTTTTGACAGTAGTGGGAATGCTGTATCCATGGATTCGTTGTCCTTCAGCAGTTCGAATTGGTTGTCGTTGTTTAATATGTTTCTGACTTCTTTTAAAGTTACATTTCTAATGGAGCAAACTTTCATCTCCATGTCATAGTTAATCCATTTGGGGCAGGTTTTGCCCATGGCGCTGTGGTTTAGGTCTCCGCATAAGAAACATTTCGTGTTTTTGCACTCTTTGTCAAGGCATTCCTTGTCCCCGCATTTTTGACATATTTTGTTTTCTCCTTGGAATTCCTTGCAGAAGTATTGCGTGTGACCAAGTCTGAGGCATTTCACGCATTGTTTGGGCCTGAGGAAGTAGTATTCTACAGGCATGTTCGGATATTCTAATCTGACTTCGTCCGGCAGTTCTTCTCCTGAAAATGAAATCTTCACTGTTTGAGTTGGTATGAAGTTTTCTCTGTTATCTGGGTCTCTTCTTTTTATCCTGTAAACGCTCACAATTTTGATGTTTTTTTGTTGTATTCCATGAGAGTTGCTTGGTATTCCATTTTTGGCAATCTCTTCTTCGGTGATGTTTAGTAGGACTCCTTTGATTATGCCATGTCTCATAATAAAGTTGTTGGGGATGAATGCTCTTAAACCAAAGTTTTTAAGGTTTTCGGTCATGACTACCTCGTTGGCATCTTCAGGTTTGTTGAACAATAGCTTGATCCTGTTATAACCTACTTGTTTAATGTCTTTGATGTTCTTTAATTTCATGTTCTTGTTCATTGAGTAGAAAGCCATTGGAGTGAGCCTCATTTTTTCATTAGCTTTTTCTTTGGATAGGTCCATAAGTAAGAAGAATTTCTTCCTGTTGTCGTTCTTATCATATTTTTTGATGTTCTTCCCAGTTCTCGCTGGTTCAGTGTTTTAATTTTCATTATCCTTTAATTGAGTCATGTGATCCTTTAGCACCTGGGTTATTGTATTATTGTGTTTGATCGTCTTGTTCAATGTATCCGACATGAAGTTTTCAATGTCCTCCATCGGCGTTGACATAGTTGGTGTTTTTTCTGTTAATTCTTTTGTCTCATTGTTATTAGGCGTGCTAGACGTTTAACTGTTAGCAAAACCACACGTTTTTTCCGTTTCAGCAGTGTCCATTGGTTCACTGTAATTACCGTTAGCGTTTGTGTTGAGGCTATTGATTTTGCACGTGGAGTCTCCTTTGATGTTACTTTTCATTTTTTTGCGTCTATTTCCTCATTGCTTTTTCTTAATGTGGTATCCTTTCTTTCCCCAGGGTCGGGAGGTACCTTCTTTTTATTAACTTGATCTTCCATTATTACATTAAATGAAAAACTCTTACCTGTGTCTTGCAAACTCTAGGGCACTGGTTTTGATTTAACTTGGCTTTACTTTAACTGAATAATAATATCTCACTGTGCTTAAAAAAAAATTAATTGTTAGGGGGGATTAACCAACCCTATTAGACTTTATTTATACTTGCAAAAATGAAAGGATTTTGTTTTACTTGAAAATGTGATTTTTAGAATTTATAGGTTAAACTTTTCTTTGCAACCACTCACTACACTCACTGCACACTCTGAAGGTTGGATGGGAAGAGTATTTGCATAGACCATGTACATGTCGTATGTGAATTTTGACGTTAACACCGAGTCTATCAACTGCACAGGTGGCAATTTTCCATTTGAATACTATCCAGGGGACAAAGAAATAGCAAAGCAAGGGCAAAAGCCATAAAGCTTGGGATGTACTTGAAGATACTTATGGAGATGACAGCTTTGAGTAATAGTGAGAGGTTGTCATTGAGTTTATTTTATAGATTCTTAATGAGGTTAGTTTTTTTTTACATGAGCAGTCTGGCAAATTCGTATCGATTTTGCATTATCAACAATCATGCGAAGAACTTTCGATCAAAGGGCTGATGTGTACTAGTGGCGTATACTAGATGCTTCAGAGTCTTTTTATCTGCAATCCCTTCATGAAGTAATTTTAACTAGCCCATGATTTAGCGCATTTTCTTGTGATACGAATTCTGCTGTTGAAGATCTGGATGACACGATCATGTGTGGAAATATCAAGCAAGTCACATCTACGTGGCGTGCCAATTAAGTAATGCGACTGATTCTATGAAAACCGTATATTTAAAAATTATTCTACAACTCTACCATTCCCTTCAAAGCAGTCCCCTTGGGCGGGTATATAACGATTCCAGCGCGTTTTCCATGCTTCGTAACATTTCTGGAACGCTTCGACTGGGATGTCGGCGAGTGCCCTCGTCACGGCCGCCTGGGTGCCTGTAATCGACCCAAAATGGGTTCCTTTGACCACCGAATTTGTTCTAAGGAACAAACAAAAGTCAAAAGGTGACATATCGGGCGAATAAGGCAGCTGTTACAACACAACCATCCCTTTAGAGGCCAAATACTGGGACACGCTGAGGGCGGTGTGTGTGGTCCTTTGAAACCATCTTTGTGCACAGCTTTTTAATCCCAAAATCATCGGTTGAAATTTGTCTGGCTGTTTCACGGTTCATACCCAGTTCCGAGGCCAACATTCGAACTGTTAAACGCCGATCTTCGCGGATTAGGGTGCGCACACACATTTGCGTCAGTCCACACCTCGACTGGTCTCCCGCTCCGCGCATCGTTTTCCACAATTTCACGCCCCTTCTTAAATTCTTTATGCCATCAAAACACTTGGGCATGACTAAGAGTACTATCACCATGCAATTTAAGCGTACATTTCCGAAGTTGTTTCGCCCAATCTGGCGAAAAATTTTATCGCGACGCGTTGCTCTTGATTTCGTTTCTCCATTTTCGTGACGAGCACCACCAACACACGTCTACTCAACGCGACACAGCAGGCGAACTAAATAAGCTAGAGCAATGGTAAATATATCAAGGGAAAGGGGAAGGATGCCGGGGAAGGAGAAGGGAATTTCTAGGATGCAAGTTTACCACAAGCGCGGCAATAAAATCAGTCTCATTACTTAATTGTCACATCTCGTAGGTTATATATTTTTGAATTCCTTTCAATAGAAGCCATGAAGAGTCGATGAACAAACCTATCAACAATTTCACAGTTTAAGGTTATTAATTTATTACACAATTGTCATCAGTATTTTAGTTGATTTCGGTGAATCAGACTATATAGAAATGAGTCGGATATCTACGCTGACTAATTAATATTCGATTGCATTTAGACAAACGAAACTTTTTAATTTCACAGTTCTTCTATTTTGAACCAAGTCTTGAATTTAGTAGTAATACTCTATGTATGTATGTTTACTCTATGTATGTATGTTTACTCTATGTATGTATGTTTTTTTCTTTAGTTCGAGAAAATGTGACTTTAGAAGAAAGTAAATATTGCAATCTTCGGCTCGAAAGTTTGGACTTTTAATTGTTAAGTTATTCTGTCAAGCTTTTAAATTTAGCGAACAAACGCAAACAACCCAAAATAAAAGTGCGATTAATGGCAATATTTCGATGAGAATCACGAATATTGGTATAATTTAGGCAAAAAGTAGCAACATAATACGAGGCCAATATATGTATATATATATATATATATATATATATATATATATATATATATATATATATATACATACATAGGCATATATATATATATATATATATATATATATATATATATATATATATATATATATATATATATATATATATATATAGTGATAAAAAAGTACACGCAAAATATTTAACTATTCATCAAAATTACACGGAGCCAAATCTGGTGAATAGGGTGGTTGATTGATGGTATTTATTGCGTTTTTGGCTTTAAATTCGGTTGCAATAAAAAAAATCACAAAATCACAAAAATGATGACGCTTCAGTTGATCATTGACTTCTTGACTAGCTTTCTTGTCTTCAAGGTCTCGATGAAGGCGGGTATTATGCTCCTGTTTGCATTTGACGCATACTCCTGATGCGCAGGTAGCTGCTCTGTGTCCAGCCTTCAGACAATTACGGCATTATCGATTTTTGTTAATGACCTCAAGTCATTGTTCAGTTGATTTCTCTCGAAACTCCTTGCATACGTATGGATTATGGGCCTGATTGCAGACATAGCATTTCAGTACATCTGTACTGGCTAGTAACCTAGAAGAGCGAGCTTTCGTGGGTTTTTCAGATTTGTCTGCAGATTTGTGAAAATGCGTCCCAGTATTGCACCCGCACACCAAGTGTTTCAAGGCTCAGGAGGCATTCTTTTGTAGCATCGTGAAGTCGCTTGATAACGTAAGCCGATTCCGTTTGATTAGATAATTGCCCCATCAGCTTATTTGGTAGGGACGTAACTAGCAACCTTTCATCGTCGTACCTGCGTTTCAGGATTTCCCATGCTGAATTGTAGTTTTGCCCAGACGCCGGTAGAAGTTGAATTAATGCGTGGACTTCCCCACTAAGATTTCTAATAAGGTAGTACATCTTCTGAATGTCGCTTATTGGCTAGTTGTAGACTAATTGAATGAATAATTCTTTAACTTTTTGCCACCGAATGTTGGCATTGAAATCTTTGGAAGTTTCATGGCGACTTCATTCACATAACTAGTAGACTTGCCGCCGAATCGCAATGATGCTAGTTTTTCTTTTGTAACGATAATTGCCTACTGAAGGCTAGTGTCAATTTTATCGTAGGTTATCTTATCTTTGCTGGTGCTGTAACCTTCATACACTTCCCAAAAGCATTGTTTATTGTGGTCTAATAATTTTCCGGACTTGGCCAGAGTAATTATTTTCAAAGTATGAGTGTATGAGTGGACATTGAAAGCCACAAAGTGCTTTGTGATTTGACTCAAAAATCTTTCCATTATTTTCTGAGACAATCAACCGTTGTATAACGTATTCCACGGTTTTTTGTCTTTATCATCTTTCTTGAAGCTGGTGAAATTGAGCTAAAGAATTTTATTTAGCTTTAATTGAGCTTTTGCTAAAGCCTCCATTTTTGTCATTTAATTCGATCACGTCGGGGTCACCAAAAAATATTACGGAAAAGGCATGTTTTAAGACGAGTTTTCATCGATTTCGACGTTTTAACCGGGTAAATCACCAGATTAAAAAGTTAAGTGAATGGTACTAAGTGTTGCACCCAGTGCTTAGAACAAAATCACAATGTTTATTCGACGAAAATAATCGATAAAAACAATTAGTGAAGATCGAATTTTCGTTACAATAAGTGCAACACCAATTGATTAGTTTCAAGGCTTCACTGTTTTGATTAACGACAGAGGCGTTCAAAATCAATCACGCCCCACAGCAACCTCACTACAGGAAAGTAAAGTAGGCTTATTAACGCTTTGTTTTCGAATACGAAATTTTATTAATCGTCCGACTGATTTTATCCAGTAAATGTGCTGACTTAACTAAATTGTAAAAGCATCACAATTACGGTTCAATGTATTTCAGTTAAAGAACAATTATTGCTGACAAATTTAACATGAAGCTAATGACATTAATTAAATGCTTATTACTAGAATGAAAAGGAAGGTGAATTACACGAGTCAATGATTAAAACAAGTTTGAACATAATAAATACTTATTATTGAAATTGAGAGGAAGTAAATGAGTAAGTATTAGAATAAATTTTAACAATGGCTATGCACTGATGATGACAGTTGTATTTTTTTCATATAAATTAAAAGAATTGAAATGCCACCGTAGACGGTCCTAAGCTCAGTTGAGAAAAGAGGAGTAATCCCCTTGCTGTTATCACCCTCAGCTTCCATGATTCCTCATCCTAAATCCCACGACCAAATAGTAGTAAATAGTCTTGGGGTCAATCATTGGGCTTACTGGTTCCCCAATGTTAGAGCACTGAATGCCGAGAAATGCCAATAACTGCAAATACACCTGCAACTCTGCTACTAAATCCTACTTATACGTACTTTGTGACGACGACAGAGGGTGAAAGCGAGCCTTCCGCGTCTGATGACAGGGTCGAAGTAATAACCATGCCACTAGAATGGTGGTTCGGCAACGGGCTAACTCTCCGTCCATGGAAAACCCTTAATTGTTTCGAAACCTGCAACAGTGCCTCAAAATGGATTGGATCTACGGCAACGACCTCGCAACCGAAAAACTGACTATGGCACTGGATCCTGGAATGTCAGATCACTGAACACTGTTGAAGACTGTTTATAACAGGCTAGTCAATATCGATTAAACTTACTGGCAATCTAAGAAATTAACTGGACTGCTACTGATATTCAAGACATGAGATCGCAGACAATATTCAAAAGTGGGAAGCCTACTGGAAAACGAGAGCTCGGAGTGGCCTTCATTGTGGATAGGAAGTCCAAATTGCATGTTATTGATTTTAAGGCAGTTAATGAACGGTTGTGTGCGATCCATATAAAAGCGAAATCCTTTAAAATCTGGCTGATCAACCTGCACACCCCGATCGAAAACAAGGTCGAAGCAACAAAGGAAACGTTCTACAATCACTAGTCGACTCATTGCCGACAAATAACACAAAAATAATTCTGGGTGATTTCAATGCTAAGGTTAGCAATGAGCTATCTCATCGGGAACGACTGGAGGATATAGCCTCCACGTTGAAACAAATGACAACGGCCTGCGCCTGATTGAGTTTGCATGTAGCAGAAATTTAGTTATACGTTCGACTTACTTCCTACACCGACGCATTTATAAACTGACCTGGGTATCGTCGGAGGTCCACACATAAAACCCGATCGACCATGTTTTGATCCAACAACGTACATACCGAGAAGCCAATCGTAGCTCAGGTCATTATTTGATCAAATTATCATATCGATGTCGTCTGTCAAAGGCACATTCGACCAGCTTTCTACGAAAAATTTGACATCGAAAGGGTACAAACGGTGTCTGTGGTGAAAAATTTCACGAAGACCCCCTACAACCAGCTGGTTCCCATCTTATCAGACGCATCGCTGTAGAGAAGCAATCAGCTCTGGATGAAAGTGAAACTGGCTACTAAGACCGTAGTAGAACAGACGATTAGACATCAAGCCCGGTGCAAGAATGCGTTAGACAAAGTACTAACTATACTTAGGTACGAAAACGAGAATGAACAGAGAAAACTTTGCAAATCTCAGGAGGGTAGCGAATAAGATCATTAGAATTAAGTAGAGAAAATAATTTGACGACCAATTGAGAAGTATTGACATAAGCCTAGCGAGCAACAACAAAAGGCAAGCATACAAAGTAGTGGAAAACCTGAACCGACGTTACCCGTACAAGTCCACGCTGTGCCGTGATGACATCGGCAACATCATCGCTGATGAAAACAGGATTAGAAAAGGTGGGTATAATCTTTGCTAAACTTTAAATTGACCATTTCACCTTTTTCCATCAATTCAATGTAAGTCCATACGATAATTTTTAGGGTTTTGTAAAAGAATTTTACAAAACCATTCTAAAATCGCGTCCTGTCTGTCCGTCTGTCCGTCTGTCCGTCCGTCCGTCCGTCCGTGTGTCACACCACTTTTTCTTGGGAACTACTTAAGCTAGAAACATCAAATTTTGTATGTAGGTGTAAAGTGGTGTTCTCTTCAAAGTTCAACTACAAAAAAATTTTATAAGGTATTTAAGGAGGGCCTCCCCATATAGGGGAGTGACCCCCCGAAAAAAAATTTAATTTAAGGTAGCCGATATGGGTATCAAATGAAAGGTCTTAATGAGAACTTTTCAAAACAAGTCTTAGTTTGGCAAAATTTGCTTCAAGGGGCGCACAGGGAGGGGAAATACACGAAAAATTTGTGTCCCCCCCTCGCAATTGGACACCTGTGATCCGAAAAATCTGAAAAAAATCATGAAACTAGGCCTTGATGAGTACAACAACAACAAATACGTGAGAAGTCGCAATTGACTCAACTTTGTTAGTAATAGTGTGATTTACGGATTTTATGTTTTCTTGAATAAAATCTTAACGGTACCTTTAAATTAAATGCAATTCAGTACACAGATAATAATTTATAAGGTAGATCTATCCTGAAAGTTTCATAATTAACGATGTTATAGCGGTTTGAATTTTCCTGTATTACTATGGAACAATATGCGCTGCATTTATTACTATGGCAACATATGGCTATGGAACAACATGCGCTTTTTACCGACTCAGACACTACAGTTTTGCTAGGATTTGCATGAAAATTTCAGGAATGATAGGTATCATGAATATTGTAGTAATCAAGTAGGTATGGCTCAAAAAGCCAGCGTGCGAGAGTTTGTCTCGTTACAATCCAGCCGGAACAGGTTTACTTCATGAGGACTTTCCATTTCCTATTTACTACGTCGGTGATGATGAAGAGATTACAAAAATTGTTGATTGTTATGAAAAATTCAATAATTTTGATATGCCAAATCAGAAATCTCGATCATTATGCAGCATTCAAGTGAATGTGCTGATGTCGGCAGCTGTGAACTCAGAAGTCTGCATGCGTCGAACAACTGTGACAAATAACTTAGCTTCTACAAAATTTTGCTTTCCCCTAAGCAGTAGAAATATTTACACAACTCTTTTCCCACGAAAGATTGTAGACCCTGCTGAAAGAAAAGTGGATAATTCCGAAAAGTTTATTGTAGTTTCTGCACGATTAGATACTGCTTCATTTTTTTTGATGGAATAGGACTCGGAGCAATGGATTCTCTCGTTTGATTTTTCAGTTGTAGTGAGCATAGCAAATTTATTATCCACACATTAATGGCCCAAAAGGAGGTCAGAAAAACGTTTTATTTATTCTGTTCAGCGGCCAGTCGTATGATTACATCGAATCACAACGCTTCGTATATAATCTTCAAACGAAAAGCTTTCCATCGAAAAACACACATACAGATATCATCACTTTAGATAATATTGAGTTCATGATTGATATAGGAACATTAGATGATCTTCAGAACATAACAATATCTTCAGTTACTGATTTCCCCTAAAAGAAAAATTTTATCGATTCTCTTCATGATTATAATAGCAAGTTCAGTCTGGGATTGAATATCTCAGAACAACAAACATTAAATCTACCTCCTACATCCGCTCAATCGTTTCTTCGTGAAAATATTTCATTTCCAGTGGTAATCGTTTCGTCAGCTCAAAAAAAAAAAAAAAAAATAAGTTTTATCACTCTATTTGTGACGATGCCACGAATATTGAATTTACCTACAAAAATACATCACGAACAAGAAGTGGATCAAGATAATGCTCGCGGAGTGTGGTTGAAACGGAAAATTTAAGCTGACCGTTATCGACGCAGAGCTGGTTATTACATTGCATTAAACGGATCTCGTCAAAATGGAAATGAAGAGAAGAATGGATTAGAAGGAGTCGCGAAGAAGCCTCCGTGACGAGAGGACAAATCTTGTGCGAAATACGTGCGTGCGGCATCTGCCAAGTGACTCAAAATTATATATTTTATATATCCTTTTCCTTGTAGTTGCCGCGGATATTTTTATTTTTAATCGCAAAACGTTTGTTTTTTACACAATCGCCATTCATAGTCACGGAAAATTGTGCAGAAGGCACGAGAATACTGCCTTTTACCAAACAGCTCGCGGTCGTTCAGTTGTATTGTGTTTTCGTGCAAAGGAAATAGTGAAATCCCCAAAAATGAGCGGATTTTTTATTTTGTCTGAACACTTATAGCCATCCCCGGGGAAAACAGTTTTGGGTTCGTCTTGGTTGTTGTTGATTTTGGATATAGGCAAAAATGAATGTGTAGAAACTAAAACCAGTGTTGGGATAGAATGTCAAACTGTAAGGCGGAATCGTAACATGAATTATGGGATCATTGGAATAAATGTGTGCTAGAGGAATATAACGGAAGGGGAGTGCAAAGGTTTTGCAATATGGATATAGGCTTGTGAAATCAAAGAGAAATTCGAAAAAGAGGAAAAGAAAATCAGGTTTCTTGAGTACATCGAATAAAAATCTAAATCGTGTATTTAATCACTACAGAGATGTTAAGCCGTACAATCATTCTCGAATAATTATCCATCGCGCAAATGTTGATTGCATCTACGCAAACCTATTTTAACACACGGACCGTTAAGAGAAACAGTTGGACATTTTTGGGTTAATAAGTTGGGAATAAAACTGAAAAGCAATTGTCCTGCGCAATAAATTACTACAGAAGAAACAAATCAAAGTTCACATGTATTGGCCAGAATGGATCGGCAGCGAAAACAGGCTTCATTTAAATGATGTCGGATTGATTGTGGAATATGAAAATAGTGAAGACTATGCTAATTATTCGAACGTGTTTAGCTTGAAAAACGTGAGTCAAATTTGGAAGATAGTGGCTTGTAAAAGCGTTAGCGGTCTGTATTGTATGAAAGAGGCATTCAGTTATATTGAAGCTCATTTAGTGCGTTTGCTTAAAAGAAATTTAATGGAAAAACTTTGTAGACTGCCCAAAAGTGCTGATTCAAAGGAAGCATCTAATTTCGCTATTTCAAACTCTAAGTGTTTACTAAGAAAATATAATTTAGCCATAATATTCAGTGTTTTAAATATGAGCAAAGATTTTGCGCTTTTCAGCTCAGGTGGGAATTTGTTATAGACTTCCGCGAACAGTTGAACTAGATCAGGTTGCATTCTGTTTGTAACGGTAATGTGGCTGACGGTGATTTAATGTTTTACGAGGTGGGCTTCAGCAATGGAAAAGAGAAGCCAACTAACACAGCGAGCGTAACGGGTTCGATGGCAATTGTGATACGCAAAGTGAATTATTGATACCTTGTATGTGTGGGAATAAGTTTAAACGAAGGGAACAGAAGATATCACTAGAAAAATCATGAGAGTATATAGGAACAATCTTAGTGTGATGATTGGCGATTCCTTATTCCTAACATTGGACAAATTTATACAATTCGGAAGATTAGGACAGGCTTCCATCTTAATCAATCAGTACATTAATACCTCCATTGTGGGGCTTCAAAGTTATGTTCAATAAGTTGAATGTGGACACAAATTCAAGCAGTGTGATTCTTGCCGAACTGATAGGACCTTTTTAAGCGCTATTAATTTCATTTCATGTTTTCATTAATGATACTCGAAGTTTTCATTAATAATAATAATTGTAACTTTTTTCTAAATATAAATATCTATCGTTATTACCATGAATAATCTCCAACCAGATGAAGGCAACACCGTATAACCTATCTCCTCGAGCGCTCGCGGACATGTAGGTGAGTACGCCCTTTGTTTTGAATTAACTTTATTTTTATGAGTTTGTTTTGAATTAACTTTATTTTTTTTATGTATTAGTATTTAAATGTTATTAAACACATGTTGTTCGTTATTTACTAAACTGCCTAAATTTCAATTGGTCTCTGGCGCTATGCAAATGAAAAAGCACATAAAATTCGGTTTATAATAATCCCATTTGTACGATAAGGTTCTATTATAAATTATTATTTTTGAAAAAAAAAGGAAATTTGAATTCATGTTAGAGTAAATGAATCTTAGACAAGAGAACGACGCAATTATTTAACTGTGAAGTATGCTGCACACTGAAATTATTAAAGTAAAGTTGGAATACTAATGAAGAATTTGTTTATCGTCGAGTTATGTTTATAGAATTTTTGATAATATATAAATAATAATGTTTGAGTAAATTCCAATTTTGGTCTTTCCTTTCCGAGAACTCTGACCGAGTATAGGACTCGGTACGGTGGCAGGCTGCCCCCTAAAACCATGAGCCAGCCGCCGGGTGCAATTTAATCCTTTTTTCTTTATTTCAGGTGACCTCGCGGGTTGAGTGGCCCAAGCAGAGTGCCTCTTTATGGCATAGCGTTATGCAATCTAATTGTATAATTCTATGGCATAAATTGGTCACCGGGGTACTCCCCTTCTGATGGGAAAGTTCATGCAATTCAAGTTGTATGAGTTTTCCACTCAGAAGAGGAATACCTGGCCACTGCAACGAAATATATATGGATTTATTCCGGTTGGGTGGGTGCGAAGGGGCTCCATCACCACCCGGTTGCCCCTCTTTCGTTTGTGGGCCATGAGCTTCGTCGGGTAATGACGATGTTACCCCAAGTCCGCCTTTCTTCTCAGGTTCCTCTTGTTTTCATAACAAATACTATCTCCCTCGGTGTAGTTATCTACGCTTTTTGCGACTTCGGTCGCCTCGTGAGCAACATCCAATTCGTGAGTGCGAAATTTTTTTGTAGTGGTTCCTCGTGCTGGGGAAATGAACCCGCCCCACGACACTGCAATGCTAGCCTTCCAGCGCGTTCACGCGTCTCCAGACGAGGGCATTCTCGGCAGATATTGTCATCTTCTTCTGCCGAGGCAGCAGAACATCGCTGCAGTCCTTTACGGATTTAGAAACTCCTTTATATTCACTACAATATCTTTGAGAATCGGTTCAGCTAGTGGTATCAGTAATCGTAAAGCCAAATTGTGGCTGTTTTAAATGCGAAGGTTGAATAATTTTGAGTTAGTTTTTCCCAACTTCAACGTTTAAGGTGCATGCTTTGAACACTTGATTCAATTTAATGAATGACTGAAGATGAGTACCCACAATTAATAACCATAAAAGAAACAAGTCAAAAAGGCAGGAGAGAGCTCCTAGCAAAAGGGCTTTGTAACCATTCTAGGATTCGAAAAAATTGGCCATTAATCGATGATAACAGTACAGGAGAGTGGCCCCTGAAAACAAAAATTCATCAAAGGTAGCCAATATGAGTATGAAATGAAATTTGTCCTGGGAGCTTTTCAAAACAGTTCTTAAACTGTCAGTTTATCTTCAGTGGGGGCACAGGGGGAAATACATGAAAAATGTGTTTCCTCCCTCGCGAATGGACATCTGAAATAATTATCAAGGGAGATATTTATGAGTATAACCATAACGAAAACCCCAGAAGTCAAGATTCGTTCAACTTTGTTAATAATAGTATGATCTTCGAATTTCATATTTTCTCCAATAAAATTGTCTTTGACATGTTTTTTGATTTTATTCGATCTGGTGACTGTATTTTGTAAATTGAATACAAAACCCTTCTGACATGAGCGTAGGTCTGTTTACCCAACTTGTTTACTCTACAATGAGCTTTTATTGTTTCATGTGGATATCGATCTGATTTTTGGCTCGCTCTGATAGTTTGAAATTACTTATGAAAATTCTTTGTGTAGCTATATGACTGAGTTGCAATAATTTTTCTGAAAAGTCAATAGAGAAGAAAATTATTAGAAGAAGGTGGTTTCGACGAGTGTCCTAATTCTGCTCAGGCCATCACTCTTATTTGATATACACCAGTGATAGCAATCACCATGCTTAGAGGTGAGAGACTTATTTTTAAATTGATGTTAAAAGGGTGAAATGATCCATTTAAAGTTTATCAAAGACAAGTAATTATAGGAGAAATTTAACTTGAAGATAATTCGTAGTTACAAAAAACATATTCAGTTCACATAAGCAGGAAAATTAAAGACAACTCTCTCACCTCTAAGCATGGTGGTCGCCATCACAGGTGTGTATCTTATAAGAGCCATGGCCTGAGGAGAATCAGTATACACATCGAAACCACCTTCTTCTAATATTTTTCTTCTCTAATAACTTTTCAGAAAAAGGATTAAATACGCAACTCAGTCATGTAGCTACACACAAAGAATTTTCATAAGTAATGGGCATCATTTTTCAAGGACCTCCTTAATCTCCACTCAGCTCCAGAACATCGGAGCTTTTAGATATTCCCCATTGGCTCCACCTTTTTTCGTTAAAGTTTGCTTCACCCTCAAACCCCAAAAGGATTATAAAGCATCGGGCATCGACGAGATTACAGTGGAGCTCATTAAATATGATGGCAGCGGTGTTCAGAAAGCCATCCGTAAAATCATCCAACACATTTGGCAACGAGTGGAGCCAATCAATTATATTCCCTATCCACAAATAAACTGACAAGCTACAGTCCGAAACTATAGAGGCATATCACTACTTTATGTGAGCGAATTTCAGTGCACCAAAATAACGAGAACCAGTAAGGAAAGAGAAGAAACACGCCGAAGAATACAGCTCGTCAATAAAATATTTTTTCCAGTTTTGACGATCTTGAAGATCACAGGAAAGCAAAGCCCCAAATATGCAAATCTGTCAGAAGACCTGAATCATGCTATGGGTGTGAAACATGGACCCTAACCCAATGACTTTGGACAACGGGTCTTGAGGCGAATAATTGGAGCGAAGCTAGACGGAGACCAATGGCGAGTTCGATACAACCATGAGCTGTATGAAATTTTTGACGAGCCGGAGGCTTTATATTCTTTGAAAATTTATGATTAATATTGAATAAAGCGCTTTTGACTTTGACTCGTCGTTCGAGAAAACCAGGTGGAAGCCCCGCCTGCCCCTTTCTGTTTTGCGCTTCGTATTTTTCACCCTACAAATCGGTTATGCGATGTAATTTATAGTGGAACTTGGTGCTATGACCCGGTTATGACCCCGCAGACGCTTTCCTGCGAGCGCATAATTGCGTCTCTAGACCAAGTTACTCTCAGTGAAAACAAGCACATGTTTCACTGAAGCAGTCCAACATCGCTGCGAGTCCTCGATGAACAAGTAATCCTTCCAACACTACATATTTGCTTTCGAGTTTTTAACTAAAGGTTACTCAATTGTGACGTGGGGGCATATCATTCTCGTAGTTTTAGCTTATCATGGGATTTCATTTGAAGTCAACTCGACTGCCTTGATCTAGGTACTTTAAGGGTCTTTTTAGGATATGGGGGTGAAACCTTTAACACTCTTTGAAAATGTTGATATGGCATGAATTTTTATGGTACCACTACTTCCGATCTTTTTTCAAAGTTTACAATTTCTTAAGAAATATACTGTGATGCACCGATCTGTAACCATTAGATATTCGAAGTGGACCCACTGTGTCTACTTCTATCGTTTGAAAACTTGCAGATGGCGTATCTGTTTTTAGCATTTTTTCAGTTGTGTGTCTGACCTGCTTGCTCATGCGACAAGTCTTACGACCATTTACGTGCTCTTTGACCATGTTATTCATGTTTTTCCAACAAAATTTTTACTTTAATTTGAGTAACGTTTTGCGTACTCCGAAATGTCCTCCATGAGGTGTATCGTGATACTCCTCAATCAATTTCTTTTGTGTTTTCACATCAGTTATTATTTTGGGCGGCTTGTAAATTAATATTTTCAACTTCGTACGCGTACTTCCTTGTTGCAACGTATTAAAAATCCTTTTGAATTTATTTTTATCCATGGATTTAAATATTTAACCATTTTCAGATAAAGAGAGTTCACTGATATTTTCTTGTCTGGTGAATTCCAACAGCTTTTCTAATATTGAAACGAATTCCAAATTAGACTTATTGCTATTGCTCTCTTCTGAATATATATTAGCACTTTTCGTTATGAGCTTAGCATTGGTAGAAACGTGTTTCTTACCAGATTTATCGCTATAACGTGCTTCTATATAGTTTTTAGTACGTACTATTCTATTTTCATTATTTGTATCATGCAACATTATGAATTTTAGTTTTGGTATACCGGTAATGTCAGACAGACTTGTACAATCCCAACAATAGAGTTGATCAGATTCTATTTTGGTGTGGGTGCAACCGTTGTCGACTTTCTTCTCATTCTTTGTACTCTTCGCCATGCCCCTTGTTACAATTAGTAACTTTCGTTTAACACTCTCATCAGTATTTGGAAGTATCATTGATTTAATATGTCTGAATCCAATTCGATTCTAGACAAGGCGTCTGCATTGGTATTCATGCTGCCTTTCTTGTATACTATCGTGAAATCATAGTCGGATAAATCTACACGTATCCTCGTTAATTTTGAAGATGGATTATTGTGACTGAACAGTGATACAAGTGGTCTGTGGTCAGTTACCACTATAAATCTTCTACCGTAAAGGCAAGGTCTGAAGAAGTTTATCGCCCAATGTATTGCTAGTAACTCTTTTTCAATAGTTGGTTTGTTGACATCGTGTTTTGCTAACCACTTGCTAGGGTAAGATATCGGTAAGTCAGAATCAATTTCACCTTGTGACAGAAATGCTCCCAATGCATAATTGGATGCGTCTGTAGTGAGAATAAATGGTTTTTCGAAATTTGTGTATTGCAAAATAGGTGGTTCAATGAGTTTTGCTTTTTAGGTCTCATACGCTTTTTGACAATCCTCAGTCCAATTGAAGGTAACATTTTTCTTTAGCAGAGAATTAAGACATTTGGCCGTTTGCGCAAAATTCGGGATGAATCGCCTGTAGTAATTGCAGAAAGCTACAAATCTTCGCACTTCATCCGCGTTCCGTGGTATCGGGTAGTTTTTGATGACTTCGTACTTTGATGGGTCGGTTTTGATACCTTTATCCGTGATCAAATGCCCTAAGTACACCACTTCCGATCTCATAAATTGACATTTCGCAGGATTTAACTTCAAATTGTATTCACGCAGTCTGCTTAATACTTTGCTAAGATTGTCGTTGTGATGCTTGATACTGCATCCAAATACTATAATGTCATCAACATATAGGAAAGCTTCATGACTCAACCCACTTAGTGCAACAGTTAGCATTCGTTGAAAACTGTTAGACGAAATTTTCAAACCAAACGGTAATCTTTTAAATTGGTAATGACCATCGTTTGTTGAGAATGCTGTTAGTGGCCTAGACTCTTTCTCAAGTTCGATTTGATGAAAGGAGCTAGTCATATCCAAAGTAGAGAAATATTTTGCCCTTCCATGTTTGTCCATAACGTCCTCTAGTCTTGTCAGTGGAAATTTGTCGTTAACGATTTTATCGTTAAGTCTGCGGAAATCTTCCACCAATCGCCATTTCTGCTCCCCATCACCCGACTTTTTTGGCACTACCAATAGCGGTGAATTATAAGGGCTAATAGACGGCTCTATGATGTCATTTGATTCCAAGTCTTTAACTTGTTGCAGAATTTCCTCGTTTTGGGCTTGAGGCAACCTATAATTTATTTATGTATCCCGGGTTTTTGTCGGTTGTTTGCAGACGTTGTCTGCAAAAATTGTTTGTAGTCAATTTCTCTCCCTCTAGATAGAATACATCTTGAAATTCTCGAATGATGTTCAATAGATTCTTCATGGATGGTTTATCCAAATTATCCTTGTTAATCGTTTCTAGCAATTTTTCGAAACGCTTACTTTCCGATATCTGACTTTCTTGATGTCTTTTGTCACTCTTATGTATTGCAAGGATACTATAATCGCTCAAGGGTTCAACATGTGCTCTGAATTCCTTGATGATAACATCGTTGTCCGTTGTGTTCAGAATTTTCACATGTTGGACTCCTTTTGCGGGTACAATAGTATTCCCTACGAAAATACCTTTTTGGATTTCTGACTGGAATAAAATGCAGTCTTCATTTAGCTCTAAATTTACCGGAACTATCGCTTCGGTTCTTGCAGATATGTTTATTTGGTAACTACTGGGTCTTCTTGCGCTCATAGGTAATATAACTTCATCATTCTTTATGTTAAATAAAATAGTGTATGTCTCGTAGTCAATTTTGCACATGTATTTGACTAGTACATCTCTTCCCAAGATGCCATCGGTGGTTATCGGAAATTTTTCGGTTACGATATGAAACGAATGTTTTAAATTATATTCCCCAATCTTTAAATTTAAGTCTAAAGTCCCTAATGACCTAGTAACCTCTTCAGTTATTCCCGAGAGCTTGATTTTTTCATTAGATCTAATCTCATATTCTACATTTTTATGAACGTCATTTTTACAGATAGACACGTCTGCACCTGTGTCTACAAGAAAATTGTAACAAAATTTGCGCAGGTATTAGTAATTCTTTAGATCTTGTGGTCTACACCGGGAGGTTGTCCTGTACATCCTCGACCTCGCCGGCTACTTGGCAGTTTCCCTGATCCATAACAACATTTACGTATCTTCTATTGTTTCGGTTCTGATCGTTTCTATAGTTGCTACGTCGATTACCATCATTATTTCTTCTGTAACTGCCGTTGCTAGAACCTCGTTCATTATTATAATTTCTACCTTGCTGATTATTACTATTGTTTCCTTGACTATAGTTGTTCCTGCTATTATAATTATGAGCCCTATAGTCCCTATCATTATTTCTGTTCCTATCTTCTCTATTGTCCTGATCGTTGTCGTTATTCCTATAGTTATCTCTTCTATTACGACGTTTGTTGCCATTCTTTCTTTGGTTATTAGAATTAAAGTGCATCACATCTGTGACCGATGGTGGTTCAGTATTCTCCAATTCCAAGGCCAATGATACAGCTTCTCCAAAGTACTTTGGTCTAGATGAAAAAACAGTACTTCTCAATTGATCATTCAGACCGTTTTTAGGGTATTGTAAAATTATTTTACAATACCCTATTAGTTTCGCGTCCTGTCTGTCCGTCTGTCCGTCCGTCCGTCCGTGTGTCACACCACTTTTTCTCGCAAACTACATAAGCTACAAACATAAAATTTTGTAGGTAGGTGCAAAGTGATGCCCTCTTCAAAGTTCCACTACGAAAAAAAATTTATAAGGTCTTTAAGGGGGGTCTCCCCATATAGGGGAGTTGCCCCTGAAAAAAAAGTTTTCATCGCATGTAGACAATATGGGTATCAAATGAAAGGTCTTGATGAGAACTTTTCAAAACAGGTCTTAAAATGACAAGTTTTGCTTCGAGGGATGCAGGGGAAGGGAAAATGTACGAAAATTTTGTGTCCCCCCCCTCGCGATTGGACACCTTTGACCCGAAAAATCTGAAAAAAATCATGAGTATAGGCCTTTACGAGTACAACAACAACAAATACGTGAGAAGTCGAAATTCACTCAACTTTGTTAGTAATAGTATGATTTATCGATTTTATGTTTTCTTGAATAAAATCTTAACGGGTCCCTTAAACTTAATAAAATTCAGTGCACAGATGACTATCAATAAGATTAATCTGCCCTGAAAGTTTCATAAAGATCGAATGGTATTTAATGAAGTTATAGCGATTTGAATTTTCCTGTATTACTATGGAACAATATGCGCTGTATTACTATGGAAACATATGGCTATGCAACAATATGCGCTTTTTACTGACTCAGATACTACAGCTTTGCTAGGATTTGCATGAAAGTTTCAGGAATGATAGGTATCATGAATTCCTTTGAGAATTGGCTCAGCTAGCGGTATTAGTAATCGTAAAGCAAAATAGTGGCTGTTTTAAATGCGAAGATTGAATAATTTTGAGTTATTTTGCCCCAACTTCAACGTTTAAAGCGCATGCTTTTAACACTTGATTCAATTTAATGAATGGCTGAAGATAAGTACCTACAATTAATACTTATACGTGAAACAAGTCGAGGAGGCAGGAGAGAGCTCCTAGCAAAAGGGCTTTGTAACCATTCTAGGATGCGAAAAAATAGGCCATGAATCGATGATTACAGTACGGGGGAGTGGCCGCTGAAAAAATTTCATCAAAGGTAGCCAATATGAATATCAAATGAAAGTTCTTTATAAGAGCTTTTCAAAACAGTGCTTGAACTTTGTTAATAATAGTACATTTTATAAATTTTGCTTTTTTGTCTATAAAATCAAGATGTGACCCTTAGATTTCCCAAAATCTATAATTTAAATTTTCTGAAAGTGATTGCATATGGTTCGAAAATTTCACAATAATTGAACAATAAACAGCTAAGTTACAGCCGATTGAATCTTTAACAATTACAACAACATTAACACGTGATACTAGGAAGATACACGCTTGCAGCGGACCGAGACACTACAAATATGTAGGAATTTTGATAAAAATTTTAGAAATTTTTAGTAATGTCCATGTGATATCGTGACTAATCAAGCGACGAGGTCAAACCACTTGAAACAAAATGGTGGCGAGTTTAAAATTATAATAACCATAATAATTTTTCGAACTCAATTTATGGAATCTATATATTAGTCAAGTTTTGATATGCAGAATATATTGTTTGATTTACTAATTGTTTTACAATACCCTTCTGGCAGGAGCATCCTCCTGCTACTTCAACTTGTTAAATATAGTGAGTGCGTAACTGTCATTCATGTTAGCTATAACCTTATTTTCAGCTGCTGTTGCTGAAATGCCTAGTTCCTGAATTTGTAGTTGATTCAATTCACAAATTAAGGAAGTGACTTTATCTTTATAAGCAGTGACGGTTGACTTCTTTTGTACCGTGCTGCTAAGCTGGGTAAATAATTGAGGTATAGTCTTGTTGCTTTTAAATTTACGCAACAGGACATCTTTCAGGTTGTCAAATGAGACGATATTACTGTCAGTAATAGAAAGTTTAACAGATGCACTTAATTTAACATTCTTTACAAAATCTATCAATAATTCTTTGCCAGTCGGTGTTAGAGATGCGTTTAGAAGCTCTACAATCTTAAGGAATGATTCTAATTCTTTATATTTACCCTCAAAGACAGGAATAACCTTTAATGCAGTTTCTAATGAAAATTCTGCCATTCTGAAATTCTCTTTTAGAACCGGGGGGCTACTTTCTAAATCTACCACAATATTTTTAGTATCGGAAACTTTGATATCCTGACCAGTATATCCTTGCTGGGTCAATTGAAGCCAAAGTTCTCTCTCCAGAGTTGCGGCTTCTGCCCTAAATTTTAACTTTAAGTCTAAGAGATTGGAATCGCTTTCTGAAATACCGGATGACAAAGAGTTAAATAATTCTCTTTGTTTTTTCAAAATATCTAGTTTTTCGGTAAGAGTTTCAACGGTATATCTAGTTTTTCGGTAAGAGTTTCAACGGTATACAAATTCTTTCCGTTTTTCTTTAAGTTCTTAAGGGTCCTTTCGTTGTCATCAACAATATTTTTAATCCTGTCCATAAGCTGAATTGTTTAATTAGAAAGGTAATTTCAATATAAAGTGCAGGAATTTATTTTGAAGGGATATACTTAAAATATTATTTTTTTTTATAAATTTACAGTTCTATTAAATCTCTTAACCACGTATTTTTTATTGTATTTATCATAAAGGTAAAATAAAACTATGGCCACTACAAAAATCGTTGAAGTGGTAATAGATTGCCGGTTCTCCTCAACAATTCCAACATTGTCGTTTGTGGAACATTTCTTACCCATCTTAACGATGCTTCCAATAATCTGGTCGCAGATTGTCTAGTTGCTTCTGTAAAAGTTTCTTCGATTCACCATGCATCAACCTGATCACATGGTGCAATTCCGCACGGGCTTTCTTTAGCTTCGTCTTCACTTCTCCCCTTGCACGCCTTTTTCTTGGTATCGCTGTCAAGTCCTTTTCATTCGGTCGCTTCACAAATTCGCTGATGTGTCGAGGTTTTGGGCCAATATGCTTCAAACCCTCAATCTTTGTGGGAATATATCTCGGCACCACGTTGTTTGCTGACGCTTTTGGCACATATTCCAACTCTTTCTCCGCCAGGTTGCAGCATCTATCAAAGATAGTGTCAAAATTATTTTCGGGGTGCAGTTCTTAAAAAATCAACGTCGAGTTCTTCTTCTATTAACGGCTTCGTTGATTGATTTTTCGGTCCCTCGGCGTAGTTCACAGGATCGCCATGAAGTGATGCAGGATCTCTACCCTGGGTTTCGCTAATATACATTTATAAGTTCAAAGTATTTCGGATAAGGATTGACAAATTTTACCTAACAAGCGGAAATGCTCCGCAGATAGAGTGGCGAGAAACTAAAGCCCACGACGCCATGATTATTTCAGTCGAGCGAATATTAAACTTCGCGACTATGAATTCTTCACAGAAAATCAAAAGTCAACACTTGAAAGTCTAAATCAGAATTGAATTTATTTTACATTCGCCTCAACTATTTATACAAAAATTTCTTATTCTTAACGACCTACAAAAATATCAAAACAATTTGTGACCTAATAAATTCTTAAAAATATCAATTACAAAATATATGCATTTTCACACACTCGGAAAATCCATTGGTGCCATACTCGTATGTTTGTTTATGACCCAATAAATTTTCATCGTGCAACTTCCCTGACCTATGATACTCACATTGCACTCGAGTCATCGTACATTTCCCTATGCATATGCATTGTCCATTCGCACGCGACCTTTCTTCATGCACACAAATTATCTGAAACATGAATCCACACATGAAGAGTTAAGTGTGTCAGATAATTTATTGCTTTGCATAGACAGCGTACTACACGTGCATATGCACATATTCAAGAATGTACGATATGTTATTGTTCTTCATTAATGAATGTAAATGGAAAGCAATGGAATGCAAATGTTTTTGTTTTGGATTACGTAAGTATGTTTTAGGTGAATTTATTGAGAATGTTAAAATTTAGGTAAGTACGTAATATGGGTTTTACATAGGTATTACAGTATCTTATAAGAGCCATGGCCTGAGGAGAATCAGTATACACTGTCACCATGAGATAATCGGGGCCAAGTAACCACCATACACTTCCGCCCTCGCGAGATGTATTCGAACCATGACCGACAATCATTCAAGGGTGAACCGGCTCCAATCCGTTTTCAGGTCAGGAGAATAGAAAAATGTAACCTGGATCACATTTTATTTTATTGAATAGAAGGCACTATTTACATGTAGCAATAATTTAACTAACCACCAGGCACTATTAGATTAACTAGATACCAGGCATATTATTAGAGCGCATTACATCAACTACTACGAGGCTATGTCAACCGTCGCAGCAGCGTCAATGTTATACAGTTTATGCGCTACATGATGACAATCCGCCACTTAATCGAACTAAAGCTAAAGCGAATTGCCACCGCAAGGACCAAAACAGGGCAGCTAAACTGCACGGCTCAACCAACCAAGCAATCGCTAACCGCCACCCACTCAATGGAGGACACATCGAAAAGGAGAAGACAGAAAAGGATGCACCAGTGGCAATAGGGAAGAACCGAACCGAAACGTCGTTGTGGGTAATTCAAAACCTGATGTTGATCGCCCCATTTCGCCCCATTACACGAATTATCACTTCCACAACATCTGCGCGGTGGCCGCGGAAACTCTTCAACCAACCTCAAACATAATTATTTTAGGGGGAAAATGCCAAGTAGAAACCTACTAGGGAAGCCTAGGCCCAATTATCACACGAGTTTCCATAATATCCGCGTGGCGGCCGCGACAACACTCTGATCAACCACAAAACTAATAATTTTAGGGGAAAGTAGCAAGCCACAACCTACCAGGATTGAGGAATCCACTTTACGCGACTCGAGCACTCATAATCGCGCAAAACCACCGAAAATAGCACCCGCGCGGCGACCATTGCAAAACATAAACAATTGCGATTGACGTTTCGGAACTCGGATAATCCATCCCATATGATTTCAGTGGGACGGCGTGAACATGGAACATGGGAAATGGAGCGAACCAACCCGAACCGGGACGATTCTCGGAAGAGCGGTGGAATGTGTGCAAAGTTCGTTAACCGGGGAGAAAAATCCGGGAAAGTGGTCCCGCCGTTATTTTGTGGAGGTGATATAAGGAGGAGATTTGGCGCGCTCGTTCTTCTTTTCCTTTGGTTTTTTTTTTGCTGTGGACGGAGGTGCTGAAGTGAATACTGGTGTCGAAGTTGTCATATAAAATTTAATAAGGGTGATCATTGTTGGCGAGCGTTAAATTTGTGGCATAAAGCAACTATAACTCTCGGTGCGGATTGTGTCGGTTGGCGTAATTCTCCTCTAAGGAGCCGTTCGAGTACGAAGGAAGCAGAAAGGGGCCCCCACCGGTTAGGGAAATTGTAGGTGAGCGAGTAAGAGTGCCTTTAAAATATAAATTACTACATTCGATACAAATCAAATATATTTCATTTAATCTGTAAATGCTGTAATGTAAGTGATCCAGGAGGACAGGTTTTTTTTGTTCTATTAGTGAGAAAAATAGATGAATTGTGTAACGGATTGGAGCCGCTGGTTTTTCTTTCAATTATCGGAGTTCTTTCTTTCCTCGCTAATCGCGAAAGTGAAGGTTGTTGCGTAAAAGGAAGTGGCCACAAAGTGTATGGTGGCAGAACGTAGTGCCGGTGGCTCTGCAGGAAGTGTGGTTTTAGGCGAAGATTCCTTTTGTGTGACTTTAGGCAAAGTTTTCTTTCAGCGAGTTTTAGGTAAAGACTTTGCTTCGGTGATAGGAGGAAGGTTGTTGCCGAAAAGGAACTGGCCACAAAGTGTATGGTGGCAGAACGTAGTGCAGGTGGCTCTGCAGGAAGTGTGGTTTTAGGCGAAGATCCCTTTTGTGTGACTTAGGCAAAGTTTTCTTTCAGCGGGTTTTAGGCAAAGACTTTGCTGCGGTGATAGGAGGAAACTTTCGAGTGTGCCACGACGGGGGCTATCGCAACGAATAGCACATCCTGTGAAAACCTAGCTCCCCAGGGTATTCAAACAAGGAGCAACGGCTCTGGTCGAGGGTTCGCGCTTCAAGCGACCAGTTGGCCCCAGGGATACACAAAGTAAGCGCGTGGCGTCACCACGACTCGTCTCCGCGAGTTGGCCGGCAATATCCCTGAGGTCGCGCCCTGAACGGCTTGATTTTGTACGTAACAACACATCGAAACCACCTTCTTCTAATACTTTTCTTCTCTAATAACTTTTCAGAAAAAGGATTAAATACGCAACTCAGTCATGTAGCTACACACAAAGAATTTTCATAAGTAATGGGCATCATTTTTCAAGGACCTCCTTAATCTCCAGTCAGCTCCAGAACATCGGAGCTTATAGATATTCCCCATTGGCTCCACCTTTTTTCGTTAAAGTTTGCTTCACTCCCAAACCCCAAAAGGATTATAAAGCATCGAGCATCGACGAGATTACAGTGGAGCTCATTAAATATGATGGCAGCGGTGTTCAGAAAGCCATCCGTAAAATCATCCAACACATTTGGCAACGAGTGGAGCCAATCAATTATATTCCCTATCCACAAATAAACTGACAAGCTACAGTCCGAAACTATAGAGGCATATCACTACTTTATGTGAGCGAATTTCTGTGCACCAAAATAACGAGAACCAGTAAGGAAAGAGAAGAAACACGCCGAAGAATACAGCTCGTCAATAAAATATTTTTTCCAGTTTTGACGATCTTGAAGATCAGCTGCATACACAGGAAAGCAAAGCCCCAAATATACAAATCTGTCATAAGACCTGAATCATGCTATGGGCGTGAAACATGGACCCTAACCCAATGACTTTGGACAACGGGTCTTGAGGCGAATAATTGGAGCGAAGCTAGACGGAGACCAATGGCGAGTTCGATACAACCATGAGCTGTATGAAATTTTTGACGAGCCAGAGGCTTTATATTCTTTGAAAATTTATGATTAATATTGAATAAAGCGCTTTTGACTTTGACTCGTCGTTCGAGAAAACCGGGTGGAAGCCCCGCCTGCCCCTTTCTGTTTTGCGCTTCGTGTTTCTTCACCCTACAAATCGGTTATGCGATGTAATTTATAGTGGAACTTGGTGCTATGACCCGGTTATGACACCGCAGATGCTTGCCTGCGAGCGCATATATGCGTCTCTAGACCAAGTTACTCTCAGTGAAAACAAGCACATGTTTCACTGAAGCAGTCCAACATCGCTGCGAGTCCTCGATGAACAAGTAATCCTTCCAACACTACATATTTGCTTTCGAGTTTTTAACTAAAGGTTACTCAATTGTGACGTGGGGGCATATCATTCTCGTAGTTTTAGCTTATCATGGGATTTCATTTGAAGTCAACTCGACTGCCTTGATCTAGGTACTTTAAGGGTCTTTTAGGATATTTTTATGGTACCACTACTTCCGATCTTTTTTCAAAGGTTACAATTTCTTAAAAAATATACTGTGATGCACCAAAACTTATAGGTCGATGCAAAATTTGTTTTGCGAAGGTCAGACGAGGGGATCCTGCCTACATACTAGCCCTGATTATAATTGTTGATGAATTCCAATGGGATCTGCTTAGTATTCAGTGAGAATACCCGCTCAGATGTAATTGATAAAGTTTTTTCAACTTAAAGGGGGATGAAAGGGTATCCCAATTTGTTTGTCATTATTAAATTTCACAAATAAAGAGTGCCAAAAGCTTTTCAACGAGAACCCACAATTTCACTTCAAACAATTGATGTCATTTTCCATTTCTCAATTGTTTCAAATCAAATAGATCCAATTAGTGTAATCATAACTGTTGTCATCATTTCTCGTACCATTAAGCTTCACCCATCATCATTACCCACGAAAATAACTCCTCATGTCGTTCATCATCATCAACGGGCGAGAGCATCATCACCATCTGATTCATCGCAGTCATCAATTCTAGATACACTTTTGACTATGATCACTGCCAAATGATAATGTCGGAGTTCATCCTTTCATAAATGGTTTGTTTTTGATGCGCATGTCCACGTTGGGAATTCCTAAGCTGGACCTTAGTTACAAGCTCTAACTGCCGCTGAAACACTTGGAAGTATCTTGAGAAACGTGAAGATCACTTTCGGGGCTACAAAGGTCTCTGCTCCAGTCAAACTAGCATAACTACCCCGCTAATGGCACCAGGCTCGTTCTGGTTGTCATTAGCGGACTCCACGAAGTTCGTTGGAATTTTCGGAACGCCGCATCATCAATGTTTGAGAATTGTGCTATTGCGGAAGGGCTTTTTCACCTCCATCCGCATCTTCTATCGCGAGGAGGAAGATCGAAACGGAAAGCGAGTACGTCAGCCGAGTTTGTCTAAATCGTCTTCATCAACTGGCCAAAAGACCAAAGTGCAGGTTTCGTAACAAATAATTACCCCATCCGAACTCGTTTCTCAGCTACTTACGCCGAGTTACCTTTCCGCCTTTACCTTCTCTTCCTCTGGTTATTGTCCGAAACGAACACAATTTCGTGGTAGCACTGTAAATAGACCAACGTGCGAGTTATGACTCCAGTCTTGAACATTAGTCTGAAATTGTGTTGGGTAATAAGTCCGCGGAAACGAGAATGGGTCAATGGACACTGTGGGAAAAACACGAAACTCGACGCAAACAAATGAACTCTTCCACTCGATAGTGCCCAAGATGTTTTGAATCAGAATTTGATTTCGAACAAATGCAATTGGATCTAAGATTGCTTCCACTGAACTTTATGTGTCTTTCTTTGTATCTGGGTTACTTTTACGGTGGGAACAGTATCTTTGTTTGGAGATAATCGTTCGCATGATAAGCTCAGAACATAACGAGAAGTACCTAAATCATTACGGTTGTAAAGGTGCAACGATTTTGGCTCTTTCACTAGTTAATGCACAAAAAGGTCCCTCTATTAAGGTTGCTACATATATGTATAGCTAAATGCTTTGACCGTATAAATCAGGGCAAATATTAAATTCGTTGAGTAATTATAACGACTTGTATCTACGAAGCTTTGATGACGCCACATAAAAGAACAACGCAGTGAGTGGTCAGCGCAGAATAATTGCAAGTAAGCGCAGACATTTCTAGTTGAGCATTTACTGGCTCGAAATTCGATACAATCGAATTAGGACTCAAATAAATCGAAATTATTGAAAACATTAACAAATGAAACTCAATTTGTTGTTGACTCAACACTTCCTTAGTCTGACGGCAATTGTCTTTCTTCGTTGGTGTCTTGTGCTTTCCAAGAAAAAAGTTCATGGCCGGTTTGTGTGAACCAAACGATTCGTTACACTTTGAGCATGTTTTCATAAACGTAAGAGAGATAGTAAATAAAAATAGAATTTTTAGATTATGTTGAAAAATCAATTTCGTTGATGATAATAGGAAAGTGTTGCCTATGTACAACCCACCTGTGGATTGAAAGATTTTATTCAAAATAAAAAATTAATTGTTTTAGGGTGTACGATGTTGGATAATAAAATCAATGAAAAGATTCAATTTTAATACGGTTTCAGCCTTTAAAGTTCATGAAAGACTTTTGACTGATGAAAATACTGTAACAATGGATTTGGCGACTTCTTTTTGAAATCCGTGCTAAGACTCTTCTCATTAAATTATCCGCTTTGATCTTGGTTTCGAGGGTGGACCAAATTGAGTTTTGCTTCTTAGCGATGTATGGAAGGCGAGGGTTGATGCTTCATTGGAAAGCGCTATTAGGGTAGGCTCGCCTAAGAGTACGCAACAGCTGTATCTCAAAAGTGGCAACCCTTCCGATGGATATATGTTAACAAATGTTTCAAGCGCAACAGTCAGTAGTGCGTGGATGTTGTTTCGAAGCGCTTGCAGGAATTTTCACGAAGAAAAAGGTAAAAAATGACTTTTACGGCTAGGATTATAATATTTAGCTGGCCAGACGTAAGAAATATTGTGTACAAAATGGCATTTCATTTTTGTTTTTTAATTTGTGCTTAAAGATGCTTTGTAGTGAAAAGATTAAAGTAGACATCATCCAACTTTTTACGTCGGCTACATCCATGAGGTGATTTTTGTGGCAGTGGTGCACTTTTTCTAAGAGTACGCACCCAAAGAGTACGCATGCGTACTCTTAGACCTATATGCAGTTATCGTTTCGTTTTCTATTTTTTATGTAGGATATGGGTAAACACATAAGAAAAAGCGACCAGAAGTTGAAATTTATAGCAGCAACGCTAAAAGAGGCAGCTGAACGCATCAATCGAGGCGAAAGCAAGCGGTCTGTTGCACGATGTTTCAATGTAAACAAGTGCACATTAAGGAAACGGTTGCGCCAAGTAGGCTTTTTAGTCAATTTGCCTAAAAAATGGTGTTAGTCCATCTTTTTCAGGGCACAGTTCCAACAAACTTGGGTAGGTTTAAACTGATATTTTCTGCCGAAGAAGAAAAGGAATTAACGAAGCATATCAGTGATTTAGAATTGAGGCTGTATGGACTCACCGTCAAAAACGTACGTGCCTTAGCATACCAATATACTGAATTGAATAAAATTCAACATAGGTTTAATGTTGAAACAAAAATGGCTGGTGCTCATTGGGTGCAAAGTTTTGCGGCGAGAAATGGACTCTCACTACGAGCTCCAGAAAAATGTAGTTTAGCTTGTGCAATTGGTTTCAATAAGCCGCAGTGCGAAAGATTTTTTCAAAATTTGAAAACAATTTATGGAGAAACAGCTCCTCGACCTCACAGGGTATTTAACATGGACGAAACGGGACTTTCTATCGTCCCCAATAAGCTGCCAAAGATTTATGCTCCCACAGGAAAAAGAACGGTTTCCAAAATTGTGTCTGCTGAAAGAGGACAATTAGTGACTGCGGTATGCTGCATGAGCGCTTCCGGTACTTGGGTTCCGCCAGGTCTTATTTTTCCTAGAAAGCGTATGAAAGATGAAATCTTCTATAATGCACCACCAGGCACATTGAAAATGATATCTGATACAGGATACATGAACTCAGACCTGTTTTTAAATTGACTTGAACATTTTTTTAATTATGTTAAACTATCGGAAGAAGATCCAGTAATACTACTTCTGGACAACCATGTATCCCATTGTTCTCTTGAAGCTATTCTATATGCAAGAAAACAATTCATTATTCTTTTGACTTTACCACCTCATGCAAGTCACAAAATTCAACCGTTAGATAGAGGTTTTTTCTTCCCGCTAAAAACAGCTTTTTCTTCAGAGTGCAATAAATGGATGGTAAACAACTCTGGAAGGGCAATAACAATGAGAGAAATGGCTGGACTGTTTCATGCCACATATTTAAAAGTAGCGACCATCGAAATATGTGAAAAATCATTCGCATGTACTGGAATTTATCCATATAATCCCGACATTTTTACTGACGCTGATTTTGCGCCTGCCGAAGTCTCAGATAAACCTTATTGTGAAGTAGCCAATAATGTCGAACATCCGGACAACAGAGAAGAAGAGCAATTACTTTTCGAAAAGGAAGACGATATACCTCTTTCAGTTTATCAAACTTCGCAGGTCCTCAACTTGGAAGCATTGAATAGATCACCCATTCGGAATCCAACACATGAGGAAATCACAGCTTTAGACATTAGGCTACAGCATTCAAGCTTACCTGGAACTTCATGTTCATCTCTACAACTAAAGTCATCAAGCTCTTCAGTCACTCCAGAAATGATTTTGCCTTTTCCAAAGGCCACATATCAACAAGTTAGAAAATGGCAATCGAAAAGATCTGAGATACTTTCTTCCACGCCTTATAAAAACAAAATCTTAGAAGATAAGGAAAATAAACCGCAAAAATCAGACGGAAAAAGAAATCTTTTTGCAACGAAGCAAGAAAGGCCCAAAACAAAGAACAAAAAACATTTGTTTGGAAATGATAATAAGGATACAATTTGCCCAGGATGCAACGAAATTTCCAGCTCATCAGATTGGATTCAATGCTTAAACTGTGAACTTTGGTGGCACGAAGATTGTTCCAATTATTTAGGAACGACAATATTTTCCTGCGACTTTTGCGATGGTTAAAAATGTTGCGTACTCTTAGAGTTGAATGTTGCGTACTCATAGGATTCGTTTTCTTGAATACGCAATTTTTCTTTTTTGTTGAAATTACAATATATTTGTTATATGGACCAGGAAGTAGCTTTTAATTAATTTTTTTTATTAGAATTATGCATTATATACTAAAGCATTTCAAAATAAAACTAATTCAAACTATCTTTACTGTTTTATTGAGCAATGTAAGTTAAGTGCGTACTCTTGGACGATCCTACCCTACTCCTGTAATTTGTGGGACAAGACTTACGTATGACTGTCTTAAGATGTTGTAAATTTTTCCGAACTATATCTCATGGATATTTGACTAATATTCTACACAAAAGTCTGAATGTATGCAGATTGTTTGCATAATATGGAATTTTCAAAAAATCCAACGCTGCCAAATCGCAGGACTGTGCACACATTTTCGTAAACCAGTTGCGAGGAGATTCAATTCTACGTCTAGCATTCATTGCGTACAGACATGTTTTTTATGAAACAAGTTGAAGTAGCTGGAGGATGCTCCTGCCAGAAGGGTATTGTAAAACAATTAGTAAATCAAACAATTTATCCTGATATACTTGACTAATATACAGATTCCATAAATTGAGTTCGAAAAATTATTGTGGTTATTATGATTTTAAACTCGCCACCATTTCGTTTTGACCCCGTCGCTTGATTAGTCATGATAGCACATGAATATTACAAACCATTTCTAAAATTTTTATCAAAATTCCCACATATTTGTAGTGTCTAGGTCCGTTGCAAGCGTGTATCTCCCTAGTATCACGTGTTAACGTTGTTGTAATTGTTAGATATTCAATCGGCTGTAACTTAGCTGTTTATTGTTCAGAAAACTTAAATTATAGATTTTGGGAAATTTAAGGGATTTAAAATTATAAAATGTACTATTATTAACAAAGTTGATCGAATTTCGACTTATAAGGTATTTGTTGCCCTTGTGAAGGAAAAATTGTCAGTTTAAGTACTGTTTTGAAAAGCTCTTATAAAGAACTTTCATTTGATATTCATATCGGCTACCTTTGATGAAATTTTTTGCTCAGCGGCCACTCTCCTGTACTGTAATCATCGATTCATGGCCTATTTTTTCGAATCCTAGAATGGTTACAAAGCCTATTTGCTAGGAGCTCTCTCTTGCCTCCTCGATTTGTTTCACCTCTGAGTATCAATTGTAGGTATTCATCCTCAGGCATCCATTAAATTGAATCAAGTGTTAAAAGCATGCGCCTTAAACGTTGAAGTTTAATCTTTGCATTTAAAACAGCCACTATTTTGCTTTACGATTACTAGTATCGCCAGCTGAGCCAATTCTCAAAGAAATTCATGATACCTATCATTCCTGAAATTTTCATGCAAATCCTAGCAAAGCTGTAGTATCTGAGTCGGTAAAAAGCGCATATTATTCCATAGCCATATGTTTCCATAGTAATATAGCGCATATTGTTCCATAGTAATACAGGAAAATTCAAATCGCTCTAACTTCATTAAATACCATTCGATCTTTATGAAACTTTCAGGATAGATTAATTTTATAAATAGTCATCAGTGTACTGAATTTCATGGCGTAGAAGCCTGCTCTACGACACGACACAGGGCCAACGAAGGATGGAAATTACATCGGGTGTTGCCCAGGGATCTATCCTTGGTCCGGACCTGTGGAACGTGTCTTACGACGGGCTACTGAGACTCGAGATGCCAGATGAGTCGCGCTTAGTCGGCTATGCGGATGATGTTGCGGCTCTGGTCGCCGGACGCACCATTGAACAAGCGCAACTTAGGGTAGGTATGCTAATGCGCCGAGTGAGGGACTGGATGACTGCTCGCGGGCTCAGTTTGGCACTGGAGAAAACCGAAGTGGTCATCTTGACAAAAAAGAGAATCCCTAGAGTAAGGATGATCAGTATTGGAAACATACAAATCGAATCGAAGCCAGCGGTGAAGTACCTGGGGCTACTGATCGACTCGAAGATGAGTTTCTCTGAGCAAATCAGGGCAACGGCTGAGAAGGCTGCTTCGGGAATATCGGCCCTGAGTCGACTTATGGCCAACGTAGGGGGACCCAGCCCATCAAGAAGACGCCTCTTGATGAGTGCTGTAGGGTCAGTGCTAATGTATGGAGCAGAGGTATGGGGCGACGCTCTCAGTAAGGAGGTATACCGAAAACGATTGGCACAGGTACAGAGAAGAGGAGCACTGAGAATTGCATCTTCATATCGAACAGTCTCCGACTCGGCGGTGAGAGTGATTGCAGGCGTGATACCTGTCGCCCTCCTTGCTAGAGAGCGGCACGCTATTTACCTGCGCCGAAACGAGGATGCGAGGGAGATGGTTGTCCGCGAGGAGAGACAACGCTCGCTCAACGATTGGCAGCAGTCTTGGAGGAAGTGCACGAAGGGAAGGTGGACTGCGCGCCTCATCCTGGATGTGAGACCGTGGCTAAATCGAAGGCATGGTGAGACTGACTTCTATCTGACCCAGCTTTTGAGCGGGCACGGGTGTTTTCAGTCTTACCTGCACAAGATCGGCAAGTCACGGTCTCCCGATTGTCGGTTTTGCCCAGGAGAGGAGGACAATGCCTGTCACACATTTTTTGCGTGTACCAAATGGGCCAGGCTGCGAAGGGAACTCTACAGGGAGACGGATAATATAGTTGCGGTGATGCTCGAATCGGTTGACAAATGGAACCAGGTGGCACATTATGCTCGGGCGGTCCTAAAATATAAAAGGGACTCACAGCAGCCGGAGGCACTGGAGCTGGGGGATCGCTCTTCTGGCATTTCCTCTTCCCCTCTCCCCTCCCGCTAGGAAAGGGACTCCCCAGCTTGAAGGCGCCCCACGGCGTAACAAAACGAGACCTGGCCCGAAGTAATGTGTCAAACGGTTCCAGGCTAGGTTCTCAGATTGACAGGGGAGGTGTTTAGTGGGTAGTCCAAGGGTATCCTCCATGGGAGTCCCACACTGTCAGACTCGGCGGGCATAAATGCCTTCACCTCCCTACCACAAAAAAAGGGCACCGTTAAGATTTTATTCAAGAAAACATAAAATCGATAAATCATACTATTACTAACAAAGTTGAGTGAATTTCGACTTCTCATGTATTTGTTGTTGTTGTACTCATAAAGGCCTTCATTCATGATCTTTTTCAGATTTTTCGGGTCAAAGGTGTCCAATCGCGAGGAGGGGGGGGGGACACAACATTTTGGTACATTTCCCCTTCCCCTGCAACCCCTCGAAGCAAAATGTGTCATTTTAAGACCTGTTTTGAAAAGTTCTCATTAAGACCTTCCATTTGATACCCATATTGCTTACATGCGATGAAAACTTTTTTTCAGGGGCAACTCCCCTATATGGGGAGACCCCCCTTTAAGACCTTATTATTTTTTTTTCGTGTTGAAATTTTGAAGAGGGCGTCACTTCGCGCCTACTTACAAAATCTGATGTTTCTAGCTTATGTCGTTTGCGAGAAAAAGTGGAGTGACACACGGACGGACGGACGGACGCACGGACGGACGGACAGACGGACAGGCAGGACGCGATTTTAGTAGGGTATTGTAAAAGGATTTTACAATACCCTAAAAAAGATGTCGGAAAACAGTTCGGTTATTTGCCATCAACGTTGTTGATGATTTTAAAAAACAGAGATCGCGTCACCAGAAGTTCCTTAGTTGCAAATAGGAAAAGTTCACGCCCGGCTGAATTTCCCCGTCTTGAGGAGGGCTTTCTTAAATAGATCCGGTAGTGTAAAGACAAAACGTTCCCGTGGGCGGTTTTATGTTGAAGAAAAAAGCTAAATCTTTTGCGTAGTTTCTCGACATTACCGGGTTTGCGGCAAGTGAGGGGTGGCTCTTGAATTTCAAAAACAGACACGAAATTGCATTCAAAAAAAATCTGCCGGGAGAGCAGCAGCCTGTTTGTTTATTTCCAATGGATTGACAAACTAAGCCAACCTTAAAACGGCTATGACCCAAGGAATATATTTAATGTGGACGAAACTGGGCTTTTTTATAAATTTCTTCCGGATTACATATTGACCTTCAAAGCTAAATGGTGTCATGGTGGTAAGCTGAGCAAGGATCGAATAACTGCCCTTTTGGCATGTAATATGGACGGATCTCAATAGTTAAAGCCACTCATCATAAGCAAATCTACGAAACCACGCTGCTTCAAAGATATAAAAAAAGTGACTTACTCTATATTAGTCGCTATCATACTAATATAGAGTAAGTCCGGGATAGATGGACCACCGGTATAGACAGAAAATTCGAATATTTCGCTCGTCTGTCACAGCAGCGCCGCATTCGTTGGCTAGTAGTTGAGTAAGGTCTTAACCTAAAATGGTGCTCCAGTAGCATTGTTTGTCTGAATGAGTAGCTGGTCCATCTATCCCTGACAATTGGGATCGATGGATCAGTGACATTTGGGATAGTTGGCCCACTTAAAAGAACCTGGAATAGTAGGACCATATTTCCTATTAGGACTTTACTTCTAGTATAAATTAAATGATACTTATCAAAATTATTTTAATCACAAAGGTGTGTCCTGATATGTTGGTTTTTTTATGTTATAGGAAAATGCCTACGTTCTATACCAGAAAACGCATGTCTGGGAGGGGAGAATTGTCTGAACGTAGCTTGGAAAATGCAGCCAGAGCTGTTCAAAGTAAGGAAATGGGAGTTAATGCTGCAGCAAAGGTGTTTGGAATACCAAAAACAATTTTGAAAAGACGCATCAAGCTACAAAGTTTTAGTAAAGGTTCCATGGAAAAAAACTCATTGCTGGAAGTTGAAAATGAAGAAAAAAATTGTAGTACACATAAAAAAATTACACTCGAGGGGGTTTACTCCAACCTGAGACTCAGTACGTTCTATGGCTTACTATTTAGCTGAAAACCCGCGGTTGAAGCATAGTTTCAATTATGAAACAAAGCAACTGGCTTTCTTCTTTTCTCGTTCACAGTCCTGAATTGTCCATTCGGCAAATTAGAGGTGTTTCTATTGCGAGAGCAAAAGGTCTAAATAAAATAGATGTCAAAGCGTATTTTGACCTCTTAAAGAATGTTTTGGAAGAAAATGTTTGGGAAGATAAACATGGCAACATTTTCAACATGGACGAAACAGGTTTACAGCTAAATAACAAACCAGGGAAGGTAGTTGCTTTGAAATTTTCCAAGAATGTAACTTCTGTTACTTCAGGAGAAAAGGGTTAAACCATATCAGTATTGGCAAGTGTGACTGGAGAGGGTACATTCTTATCACCTTTTTGCATAATGAAAGGGAAGAACCTGAAGCAGGAGTTTTGTGACGGTCTGCCATCTGCCGCTGAAGTAAAAATCTGGCTATGTAAATAGCGATTAGTTTTTTGATTGGCTGAATACCATTTCACTCCAAAAAACCAGCAGGAAAGGTGCTTCTTCTTTTGGATGGACATACATCACACACTAGCTGCGTTGAAATGCTAGAGCTCGCAGAAAATAATCAAATAATTTTGATGAGTATTCCTCCCCACACCAGTCGTTGACTTCAACCGTTAGACCGCGCTTTCTTCAAGTCTCTAAAAATGAACTATTATCCTGCTTGCTCAAAGTACGTGACCAATAACCCTTCAAGGAAGATAACTCGACTGCAGTTTGGTGCGCTTCTTAGCATAGCTTGGGGTAAGTCATCAAACGCAGAAAATGGAATAAGTGGATTTAGAATCATTCCATTTGAACCTGATGCGATGCCAGACTACGCTTTTTGTCAGAATCAATGGACTCCAGGCCTCCAGATACGTCTCTTGTTTTCGAAAACGTTATGACTGGTGTTGATGTTGCTGGCTCCGGTAGTACAAAAAATGATGCCACTGTTGCTGGTCCTAATAGCCCAAGTGATGATGTTGCTGTGACAGGTTCTAGTTCCTCAAGAAGCGGTAGTAGTGCTGGTACTTCAAGAAGCTTTGAAAATGTTCCTTTACCTGGATCTTCTAAAAAGCACCAGAATAAATCTGAAATTGTGACCCCTTCAAAGTTATTCGACAAACTACATCTAGTGCCTTGTGTCAACAAAGTTCAGACTGTGAAAAGAAAAGTTCAAGCTATATCCACAGTGTTAAGCCCTCCAGAAAACAGAACTGCTCTGAAAAAGAAAAAAAATGAGAAAGAGTCCAAAATTAAAATAAAAGAAGAAAAGAAGAAAGACAGGGAGGAAAAAAGAAAGACCGAGAGGAAAAGAAAAGAGAAAAGGAGAAAAAGAAGCTAGAAATTTGCAAAAAAAGAACTAACGTCATCCTCAGATTCCGAAGATATTGATATCGACACAATTTGCAACGACAATCTTTATGAAAGTGACTCGGATGAAGATTTCTGTGTACGGTGTAAAGAGAACTACAACGAAACAAAACGAGATGAAGATTGAATTAAGTGTGTGTCATGCTCCCACTGGACACATGAAGGCTGCACAAGATTCGAGGATAAATGCGATTACTGCGGAAAGCATGATCCTCCAAATAAGATGACTGCTGAATGATTCAAATTTGTAGAAACTGAGTTATACTAGCTCTTTTTTTTAAATTATTTTAATTGTCAAATCTTTTAATCATATCAAATAGTTTATAACTCTATGCTCTTACTTTATAGCTTGGAATAAATAGTCTTTATACCTTTGATAACATGTATTTCTTGTGTTATATTCTGATTCAGTCACGTAAAATAGAGGTCCATCAATCCCTATTAGGTAGTCCATCTAACCCGAGTAAGCTTGGGATAGACGGACCATCTAGCAAAATCAAACAAACATCATAAATCCCGGTGTGATAAGCTTAACAACTGCAAACTTCCTTACAATTGTTTAAAGACTTATTAAAAAAATATAAAACTTATCCTAGACATTGCAAAATTTCGGAAAAAATAGCTTTAGAAAAACATGGTTCAACTATCTTGGACTTACCCTGCATCAATTCACAGAAACTTTCAATGATTTAGAGGTGCTACTAAAAGTTAAGAGGCTAAGAAGATATCTGAAGGCTTCATTAATCAAAATTGATGATGCAGTCTCATGGACATAATTGCGAATGCTTGAATTTATTATTGGAATGGACTTTTGTGAATCGCTACCGAACATCCATTTCTTTTTGTAAGAGGAGTTTTTCAAAACTTAAATTAACTAAAAATTATCTTCGATTCACAACGGGCCAGTCTCATTTGCTTCTTTTCTTTGTAGCACTAAGGCCCTTCTCTGGCCTTTGCTTAGATATAGTTAGAGTATCTCATTTTCATGACCGTATTGATTTTTTCGGAAGTTCTTTTGGTCAGTACCATGCTCCCGTGTGCCTGCTCAGCTATGATATAATCTGATTAAATCAGTACATATCACCACTGAGCGAACACTCATAGTCTGTCCGAGAAATCCCCTGAACTAAATCACGTTGCTCCCAACGAGATTTGAACCTGGGACCATTGGCTTATGCGTTCATGCTCTAATCACTAGACCACACAGACACAGTATTGGTAATAATGCTGATCATTCTCACGGAGCTGACTCGGTCGCGTATACCGACTACAACTTCGATGATTGCCAATCTTTCAATCAAGTGGAACAAATTTAACACTCATGTATGCTAATATAAGAAACTCTGTGCTGTTGTACGGATCGGAAATATGGTGTGAGGCTCTCAACAAGGAGCTGTATTGAAAGCGCTTGGCACAGGTGCAGCGACGAGGAGCGCTGCGGATTGCATCTGCATATCGGACTGTCTCGGAGTCGGCAGTGCTGGTCATCGCAGGAGTGATACCCATTGCCCTCCTTGCCTAGGAGCGCTGCAGAATCTACCTGCGGAGGAACGAATGCGACAGAGATGCTGTCGCCCACGAAGAACGAGAACGCTCACTCAGTGATTGGCAACAGTCCTGGGTGAGCGATACAAAAGGTAGGTGGACCGCACGCCTTATTGGTGAGACTGACTTCTATCTAACTTAGCTAGTGAGTGGACATGGATACTTTCGGTCTTACCTGCACAAGATTGGTAAGTCACGGTCTCCTGACTGCATATTCTGTGCTGGAGAGGTCGATGATGCCTACCACACATTTTTTGTATGCAAGAAGTGGGAAAGGCAGCGCGGTGACCTCATTGAAGAAATGGGAGATCTCTCTCCGGATGAACTGACTGGAGAGATGCTCACATCCGTTGACAAATGGAACTGTGTGACACATTACGCTCGGGCAGTCCTTAAGATGAAAAGGAAAATATATGAGCGCCTGTAGGCGTCCAGGGCGGAGGGGTCTCTTTTCTAGAAATCCCTCTCCCTTCCCCTCCTTCCGTTAGAAAAGGGATCCCTGTAGCCCGGTGGCGCCTAAACGCCTAGAGAAACGAGGCTTAGCCCGAAGTAATGTGTCAAACGGTTCCAGGCTAGGTTCTCAGATTGACAGGGGAGGTGTTTAGTGGGTAGTCCAAGGGTATCCTCCATGGGAGTCCCACACTGCCAGACTCGACGGGCGTAAATGCCTTCACCTCCCTACCACAAAAAAAAGATATATAAGAAACTTAAGACACAAGCTAAATGATATTCACATTTACCTGCCGCAAAATCCTGACATAGATTTGATTATTCTCAATGAAATCTTGATTTACCCAGAAGAAGCACAATTTTACAATATTGAAGGATATAATGCGGTATTATCCTGCAGACCTGGAAGAGGTGGAGGCGCAGCAATATACGTAAAAAATAGAATCAATTTTGTTACCAAGAGAGTGACGCCTGATAAATTTAACGCTATAATAATTGAAGTTTGCCATGCAGGTACAAAAATGAAATTAGGGACGTACTACAACCCTCTCCTAGCTTGGCTATATTATCAATTGAAAATGAGGTTGCACAGTCGGTGCATTTTGATGGTTTGGTTAAACAATTCTCACAATTTAAGGCTCGTAAAAAACATTTTCAAGCAGCTGAATTTCATTTTAATAACAGGACTTAAATGTGTTGAATCAACACACCTGTTTTTTGCACTGTTGTAATCCGCGTTTCTTTTATTTTACATTGCTGTACAAGACTGATTTATGTAATTTCCAAGAAAGTATCATAAAAACTTATACACTTTTCTATAATTATTATTTCTGTAAATTATTTATTTACTTTTATAATCATTTATCTGCACCAACATTCATAGGCCTCTCACCAAGCGCCGCCCCAGGCCCTCAAGTATTTCGGAATGTCATGCCTTCAGTAGTAGTCGCCTTCAATCGGCACAGTTCTGTGACCTCGTTCGCCAATTGGTAGTCCCTAGCAAGGTTGTGCTGTCAGCATCAATTGAATCTTCCCATCGTTTCTGTAGAGAATAAAAGGATGTTCATAAAGTCCGTAAAGGACCGCAGCGATGTTCTGCTGCCCCGGCAGATGAAGATGACAATATCTGCCGAGAATGCCCTCGTCTGGAGACGCGTGAATGCGCTGGCAGGCTAGCATTGCGGTGTCGTGGGGCGGGTTCATTTTCCCCAGCACGAGGACCCACTACAAAAAAATTTCGCATTCACGAATTTGATTTCAGATCAAGAGGCGACCAAAGTCGCAAAAAGTGTAGATAACTACACCGAGGGAAATATAACTTGTTACGAGAACAAGCGGAACCTGAGAAGAAAGGCGGACTTGGGGTAACCTCGTCATTACCCGACGAAGTTCATGGCCCACAAATGAAAGAGGGGCAAACGGGTGATGGTGGAGCCCCTTCGCACCCATCCAACCGGAATAAATCCATATATATCTTGTTGAAGTGGCCAGGTATTCCTCTTCTGAGTAGAAAACTCATACAACTTGAATTGCACGAACTTTCCCATCAGAAGGGGAGTACCCCGGTGACCAATTTATGCCATAGAATTATACAATTAGATTGCATAACTCTATGCCATAAAGAGGCACTCTGCTTGGGCCACTCAACCCACAAAGTCACCTGAAACAGAAAAAAGGATTAATAAGTACCTGGTGGCTGGCTCATGTTTTTAGGGGTCAGCCTGCCACCGTACCGAGTCCTATACCCGGTCAGAAGTTGAAGAAAGGAAAGACCGACTTTTACATTTAACATTTCATGCTTTGCCGTTTATTGTCTAATTTACAGGTATCATACATTCTCAAAGTATTATAAGCTCGATAAGAGATATTAAGAGTTGGACAATCGTCACGTTCGCGTTCCGTTATGAACATGCAAAAATATCTATACGATTTAGCACGTAACTGCGATTCATTAGAAATTCGACATGCATGAACTCTATTCTGTATTCAATGGATAAAAAGAAAAAATTTGGGTTCGATACGTGGTACCACTCATCAAAACCTAATGTTTTCCCCATATGTTAATTCCGAAAAATTCATATATTTTTTCTTTTTCTTTGTTTACCTATCAAAAGGTAAAAAAAATTAAGACTTATCTAGGCTATTAAGAGAAATCCCGAAATTATAAAAAAAAATTTAATTTTAAATATGAAAAAAATGTCATTAAATCGTTCGCGTTTTATTGATTTTGCTTAGTCTGTCATATGGTTTCTATTTAAGATTTTTGATCGTCCATCAAGTAAATTTCCTCTTGGTGAAAAAAGATAATTATCTAATAGCAATAAATTGCATGTTTCCTTTCTAGCCAACGGCCCCATACACCTCTCTCAACGATGCTTGAATTTTGTTTTCAAATTTAACGATTTTTCGGCGGTCTCTGAATCTCCACGAAACTGCACGCACCACAATTTTCACTTTACGCTGGGATTTCGCGCGAAATATTGCTCACTCAGTTAATAAGTTAAAACTTTACCTTTTCGCCTTTCCTTTTAGCCTCTACTTCCGTACTCTATTGTCCATTTTTCATCCCCAGCGTAATATTCGTCATGTCCTTGACTTGAGCGCACGCACCAAATCCCAACTGGCGTTCCTCGTTTGGCACCGGCCGTTGTTACGCGATGAAGTCCACACCAATAAATTGCCAAGCAGACCATCAAACCCACCAAAGTCCTTGCTGAATGAGAACCAAAAACCGAAATTTTGGTGTAGTATTCACAAGATTAAGTGTCCCAAGGCTGCGAAAGCAAGCATAGGGTGCGTGGTAGCCAATGAGAAAGGAAAAATGGTTGCAACATCCATGCAAACTCTACGAAATGTGTATGGCAATTAAAGCACAAAGCGCGTGGAGATAATTTGTCTACATTAATTGGCAACAAAACAGCCACAAGCGGAGCGTACACTTGAAAATCTCGCAATTTCCGCACACAAAACAGGCGAGCACCACAAAACACCGAATTGCATCTTTCACTTCAAAAGCAAGCGACACCTCTTATCTCGTCGGACTTTGCAAGCGTTTCGGGCGAACAAAATAGTGCAAACGCTATTCACACAACCGTTTTCTCCAACATCCCCGAAATAGCGCACTGTATTGAACCCGTTGTTCTTGGTGACCGCTGACTTTCACTAATCCCGTATTAATCGCTGCCTGCACGGACGTTTGCTTTTCTTCCGTTCAAAATGTCAAATGACAAACACTTCACAATTCGATATCGCGCAAGAATGAAATTGGAAAAAGTTTATTTCTTTTCAAGGTGCTGTGGCGGTTATAATGCTTTTTATTACCGTCCTTCAACACACTGTGTAAACACTCCACTCTCCGAATAATCTGTCCCTTTTTTTTTCCTTTCGCGTCCGACGTGCTCGCCGCCAAAGTCAATCGCAGACTCTCCACCTATCCACTTTCCTCTTCACGGGATCCGTTTCATCCAACCTAATCCAGTTCAACGATATCGTTCCGTTTAAATTTTCCGTTTCAGCCACACTCCGCGAGCATTATTTAAATCCATTTCTTGTTCGTGATGTCTTCTCAATTCATTGTTGTGTTAATTTATTAAAAGATATTCAACAATTCTATTTTTCTTGTATGTTTTCTTTTCGTCGTAATTTAAATTTGTGTAACCGTGTTTCACTATTTCTTAAACGCAAAATAAATACACATTTAGTTTAAAATATATGGACATAATAAGTGACTACGTGTTGCCTGTCTCGTTTACACAAAACATACGAACAATTAAGACTTATTTGACTACATGACGAATTTTCAATGATAAAATAGTTAAAACACTTTCAGTTCAGAAATAATGATTGCATATAGTTTCATTTTGTTGCATCGCACTTTACCTATATGCATTTCTGTGTGGCTCAGTGTTGATGAATTGTTTGGTTTATGATTGAAACGGGAAGGTAGCAGATGATGGAGGAAGTGGTAGGGGCGGCGATTGCTTGTTGTTACTGTCTAACGATTTTATTGAGGACGGCAATTGATGATTTATGAATGTTTCCTCCTCGTCGTTTGATTGCTTTTCAAGGTCAATTAGCTTCTCAAATAATTCATCCACTAAGTTTTCAATGCATGAAATCTCTTGTTAATTTACAACTTTTCAATGGTCGTTTGCGGAACTCGCCACTTTATTAGAATCCATTTATTTTATCTTTTAGAGCGAGTTCGGGGTTGGTAAAAGAATGCAATTTTTATTATTATTTCTTTGAATAATGGATGTTTTAAAGTCTTGGAGTATACAAGATGTACAAGTATATTGTCTCTCTCTCTCTCTCGCTCACGTTTTCCTTCCTCATTTTTCTGATGTTTGGAATTTATTATAATTCGGATAAGATCATGTGCATACTGTTGTTCATTTCTATATCATTCATTGATGACGATTACTACATTTCCCTTACACTTTACCCATAAACATTCCTCTGGAGAGCATGTGCTGGTTCATTTTCTTTATATGTCCTGCCCATTATCGTTTTCGTAGCTTTACGCATGCGGATACAGGTGGGTTATCATAAAGGCTATACAACATTTCATGGCAAGGAAGTCTCCACTGCGCTCCATGCTTTACAGGGCCATATATCTTCCTAATAAAATTACCTAAATAAAACCATTTGGCAATATAATATTCTCTTAAAAATTAGTTTCATTGCGCGTGCTATGCCTGAAGCAATTTATAGAATAAGAGAAGTTGATTTCTTTTCCTTTTGAGTCATTAAAAAAAATTCTCAAGGCAATTTCTACTCTAATTTTCTTTAATATCTGAAATTTCAAATCAGACTCAACAGTTCTAATTTAACACCTTGTATGCCTGTGTATTCCTTTTATTACCCTGAATTTCTAACCTTGCTAACAAACCAAGCTCCAAACTTCAACACGCGTAGCCTATAAGTAAGCTATAATCATCATTAAGTGATGCAACTCTTTAACTTTTATTAGTCAACCAAAAATAGAGTCCACACGCAAGCTTTCACGATTGCAATGAATCATTCGAAACCCGAAAGTGACTAATATTTATACACAAAATTTAACTCAAATTAGGCAACCTCTGTACATTTCGAGAGATGGATAATTGCTGTGGAGCACTTTCGAAAATTCATCTATTTCATTGCCCAGAAAAAAAGTAAAACACCAAACGAAAGTTCAACACGAAACATATTGTAATAAATGACCGTATAATTTTTTATTGTGATTAATTTCGATACGCTTGGATTAAGACAATTGTGTTTGAGTTGTTATCGCACTATGAACAATAACATCAAGTGCATACTAGCACTTGTAATTTCGATGTTTAATCAGTATTAAATTATAGAAAATATGCTGGGAATTTCTATTGGTACATAAACATAACCATTAAACAGATGTAGCTATGAGTATCAAACGATTGAAGAATGTTTGTCTTTCAAAATTTACAAGAGTGACTACCATTTATTTTGCAAGCTCATTCAAAATATTAACAATAGGACTTAGTATTTTGTTTAATACAGGAACATTTTTTGTTTCATTTTCTTCTGTTTCAAATTTTTAATTCTTTTTTGAATTATGTTTTAATTGTAACAAACTTCAGTTGTAAGTTGATAAAGGTGTGATTTTTAACAAGAATTCTGTTTGGATCTCTACAATATCTGAATTAGATCAACCAATTTCTTGTTACACCCCAAATTGGTAAGCAAAACCTGCCCGCCGGAAACAGAGTCTTTCATTTGATTGCTGGCTAAGTTGCATGGCGGTTCCATTGTATAGTTATGCAACATTTGGTGGAGATAAACAGCAGCAGTGCAATGCATTGTCCCTCCGCTGACATCACCGGACGCGAGATATCTTTCACCTATTGACAAATTCTCTGATTCTCTACCCCGACTTACGTACTGGGATAGTATTTTTGGTATTCCGATCCTAGTCGTCTTCTATCGCAGTAGCAGCAGGGTGAAATCGAAATTGTGAACGGCTTCAGGATAGCTAATCATCTCCATCCTGATAAAACCGTGGCTGGTCTTAGATAACGCTCTTAGTTTCGTTGCCATTCACTTGGCCGCACAGGCTCAGTTGAGATGGACTCCTTGTTAGTACTGATCTCACTCTGGTACCTACTCTCATAAGGGCTGGTGTTAACTCTTATATGGACTCCTTGCTGTGCATAGACATGGAAAAAATTATATAGGCGGCTGCACATACGAGCTCCACTGTTAACCGGGGATTGGCTAGAAAACCTGTTCTATCATTCACTGATACCTTGCCTGTAACTCTGTTCAGTGATTTTGTACTGAAACAACAGCTTATTATTTCCATGTACGACTGTTTAATATCCGTGCTATCCCAAATACATGTATAAAAACAGAAGAATTATCACAATTCCATAAAGGACTACTAAAGAGCAAAAGAAATAATGCTCAGCTGGAAGAAAACCTTGCCTGGCGACGCGTACATGTGCGGTATCATGGGGAGGTCCGTTTTTGACAGCGCATTATTTATCAAATTCAAACTCAATCGATTCAAAATAGGTATTGATGATGATAAAATTACCGAAGGATTTTTACTTTAAAGATACAACTGAATTTTTCGAATCAACCACGAGTGATTACCGAAACGAAAACCGTCCTTGCTTTTAACGTTAAAAGCCCACAAATAAAAGTGGGGCATCAGGCTGGTAGCGATGCCCCCACGCACCCTACCATCTGGATCTAAATCCTATTGATGAATTGGTCATAAGTAAACAAACGAAGATGTTGGTGCTCGCCGGAATTGGTCTTGTCTGAGGACGCGTGAATGCGCTGGCAGGCTGCATTGTGGTGTCGTAGGGTGGGTTCATTTGCCCAGCACAAGGGCCTGTTACGATAGGAATTTCTCAAACGATTAGAGAATATTATTGATCCACTACAACATAACTTTTCGAATAGAACAGTGGAAACAACAAACTAATAGATTTCATTGAAAATATAGCAGTTGATACAACAACCTAGATTTCATAGAAAATAGAACAGTTGATACGACAACCTAGTTTTCATAGAAAATAGAACAGTTGATACAACAACCCAGTTTCCACAGAAAATAGAACAGTGGAAACACCAAACTAGTTTTCATAGAAAATATAACAGTGGAGCCAAAAATCTCGTACCACTGTTCCTGTTCAGTTTCGTGCATCAAAAACTGACACCTCAGTATAGTAAAAGAATGTTCATACAAAATTCTATGTACATCTCACCTGAAATTGTCTAGACGCAATGTCAGCAATTTTGTCAGACGGTTTCAGCTGAATATAATCTAATGTATGGGAATGGAATTCGCTATTTAATATGATATGATGCATGGAAATAGAATTCGTGAATTTATTTCTCATGCCTAATAGGCAAAAAAAAAATAATTATAAACAAGCATGAAATTAATGTAAATAAATCATTCTGTTAACTAATTTCAAAGCGGAGCACTTATATTAAATAACTGAGCATTTCAAGTTCTAGTATTAGACCAGAACTTAAGCAAATCTTTGAATATTTTGTGTTAGAATCAAGATTCTGGTATTGAACCAGAATTTACAAAACACTAGATAATTGGAACTTGGAGTGAAAATTTAAGTCTTGGTAGTGAACCAAGATTTAGTGCTGCAAGATTTTAGTGCTTTATCAAGTTGATCCTGGTATTGGACCAGGATCACATTATTCTGCAGATAGGTCTAGTATTGTATCAGAACATCTCCACGATGCCCACGAGTCAACATTTGGTGACCCCGACGTGATCGGATTCTACAAGGAGATCAAGACCACATAATCGCATCCAGGAACTGATATTTCGAGATTTCTTTCATTCAATGATGGCCGAAGTGGTTGCAGCGAAGGTGGCTCAGCAGGAACAGCTGGGCCAGACAATATAAGCTACGCTTCTACGCCTTCGCAAAGATTCATACCAACGGAAGCTGCAACCTGTCTATTTGGATAAAGCTTCTTCTGACCTCGAAGCTTCATGGAAAACGTTCGTCGATAGCAACGAATGGCTGGCAGAGAATTTGGACCCTGAACATCGTTATGTAAAGAACTCCTACTACACCTCGATACTCGAGGTATGTTGAAAGGCTATAGAGCTCATCAAACTCTATTGAGGGATGAAGTAAACGAATGTGGCATCAAATTCATCAGGAGAGTCAGCAGGTACGTGTGAAATAACCCCTGCCCCAAACAGTGAGTGTGCGAAAGCAGTAAGGAGGCAAAATGCCTTAATGGAGGAAGTGAGGAAGTGATGGCAAACGAAGGACAAGCTTCTGAATATTCCTTGGAAGTTCTGAAGGAGTACGTTACGCGTCTAACGGAATGTGACATCGCTATTTGGGATTGCTCAGACATTAAGTCTCCGCACGGATACGACAGTACTAAATACAGAGCACTCAAAAGGGAAATTTTAACGTGCATCTCGCAAATGCAGCAGCAACTTAACAATTTGAATGGACGAAATATTCCTAATCCTGCAGACACGGCGACGGCAGTTAAACTTCCAAAAATATCATTACTGGGCTTCGATGGAGATTACCTGAACTGGGTGCAGTTCAAGGAGCTCTACATTCAGATGATCCATGAGCAAGGGATCACAAAATCGCAAAAAATGTACTACCTGCTAAACAACGTCAGCGGAAAAGCATTGCGCCTCATTCAACACTTACCAGTGTCCGATAACCATTATGATGATGCATGGAGGCTTTTTAATGACCAATACAACAACAAAAGGATTCTGGTCAACAGTTTGGTGCAGCGCCTGATATCAAAATCCAATCTGCAGAGTGAATGCTCAAAAGGTCTTAAATCCCTTCATGATACAACCAACGAATGTTTCCTTGGGTTGAAAAACCTGGGCGTTGATAGTAGTTCTTTGGATCCAATTCTACTCTTTTTGCTACGTAAAAAATTGGACTGGTCCAATTTACTCCTTTACGAACAACGGACACCATACAGAACTTCTTGGCATTCTTCGAGCTACGATTCCAAAGCCTCGAAGCTTTGGAAGCATACGTCTTGCCTCATATTATAAGCAACCAACCCAGCAAATAAGTGAACATCGCCGACTGGCCAATTCCACAAAATATAAAACTGGCAGACCCTACCTTCAACAAAATAGGGCAAATTAACGTTCTGATCGGTGCTGGAAATTTCTTTCAACTGCTTTCTATTGTCCAAATCCGCTTATGAGAAAATCCACCCACGTTACAAAACACTGTTTTTGGATGGGTGGTCTGCGGAAGAATTGCGGAGATATCCAACAATGCAGTGAATATGGTAGGAGTATGTGGTGTCTGTACGAATGAAGAACAACGACTGGAGGTGCATGTTAACAGCTTCTGGGAGATGGATGACTTCAATCAACAATTGTCGATGACCAGTCAAGAGAAGAAATGTGAAGAATATTTTGCTCGTACAAGAAAACGACATGCAAATGACCGATTTATTGTCTGCCTACCCTTTTCACGGGATCCAGCGATGCTGGGTGAAACACTAGAAACCGCCTTGGGACGATTCTCATCCCAACAGAGGACTCTCAAAGGGAACAATTCACTCAGGCAACGATATACTGAGTTTATGCAAGAGTATTTGCGATTGGGACACATGCGAGAAATCGACGAAGCAGAGCTCCAGGCTCCACACTATTTCCTTCCACACCACTCTGTGATGAGACCAGATAATAACACCACGAAACTTCGAGTGGTTTTCGATGCGTCTGCAAAATCGTCGACTAACGTATCGCTGAATTAAGTCCTTCATACTGGTCCTGCTTTGCAAGAGAACGTTTTGACAATCCTCTTGCACTTTCGAACACCAAAATATGTCTTCACGGCTGATATCGAGAAGATGTATCGTCAAGTTAAGGTCGACCAACGAGATCAACCGTACTAAACAATCGTCTGGAGGGATTCACCAAATCAACCCTTGCGTTATTTGCAACCTACAACAGTAACGTACGGTATGACTGCAGCACCCTACCTAGCAATCAAATGTTTGCAAAGTCTAGCGGAAGAAGCACAAGGTTCCAGCCCACTAGGGGCGGAGGTTCTTTGGCGGAACATCTACCTAGACGATATAATGGCCGGCGCAGACAGCTTACGAGAGACAGAAGCAATGAAAACCCAGCTGACCGCCATTCCTAGATCGGGGTGTTTCCATTTGCAGAAATGGTGCTCCAATGAGCCACGCTTACTACGAGATATTCCAGCGGTAGATCGCAAGATCAGAATAGTTGCCATGTCAAAACACTAGGTCTAGTTTGGCTCTCTGCTTCCGATGAATTCACCATCAACACTATTGAGGTCAGCAAAAAAGCTATAAACAAGCGAACGGTCTCATCCGAGATTGCACATATATTTGACCCGCTGGGAATATAAAGCCCAATAACCATCTACGCCAAGTTGTTCTTACAGTCTCTGTGGGACTTACATTTAGATTGGGACGTGGCACCATCGATAGAATTTCACACGTGTTGGTGCATTTTCCGTGAGGAGATGAAATTGCTGAAAACCATTCGGCTTCCACGACATATTTTCGCCGGCCGCTTTCCTCAGGATTTGCAAATGCACGTATTCTGTGACGCATCTCTTCAGACCTACGGAGAGGCCATCTTTGTTCGATCCCAGCAAACCGACGACTCCGTCGTGGTAAGATTGCTTTGCGCAAAGGGAAAGGGTGTACCACAGAAGAAGATAATAATAGCAAGGATAGAACCGCAAGCTGCCACCTTAGCTGCCAAATCTACCAGTCGGATTCGAAGTGAACTAAACTGACAAGATGTCCCATACTACTTCTAGTGTGATCCAGCGGTAGCCCTTGCATGGTTAAAGTCAGAATCATCATCTTGGTGCACTTATGTAGCAAATCGAGTAGCTACCATCCAAGATTTAACTTCGCGAATATCGCGGACGTGATCAGCCGATGATTATCGTCAACTCAGCTAAAACAGTCTTCCACCTGGTTCTATGGCCCTATTTTTCTACATGGCCGTCAAGATGCGCGGCCTAAGCAACCGATGAAATTCGAAACCGATCTCGAGTGCAAAACTAGACCAGCAGTTCTCATCACAACGAAGAACTCAATGACTTGAATTCCTTAACTCCCGGACATTTTCTCGTCGGGGAACCGTTAACAAGCAGTGCTGATCCAATAGTACCACCAAAGTACCCCAACTTGCATCAACAGTGGAAGCGGCTACTCGAGATCAAAAGTCAATTCTGGCACCGATGGACAAACGAATATCTTTCACAGCTCCAACATCGCTCCAAGTGGAAAAATGCAAAAGAGAACCTGCGGGTCGGGACCATGGTGGTGTTGAAACAAGCAAATACCCCTGTGCTTCACTGGCCTCTAGGGCGTATTATGAGCATTGTAAGGGGTCAAGATGGAAGAGTGCATGTGGTAGACGTAAAGGCAAGTTCCGGAGTACGACGCCGGGCGGTAACTAACCTAGCACCACTCCCAATTGAGACACAAGAAGGCGAGAAGCAACCAATTTCAAGGCAATATCAGCCAACGCAGCAGCATATATCCCAGGAACGCTAACACCGTAGGATACCGGAAGATGACAATCGAACTGATTAGTCAGGGCCATCAACCTCTAAACGGCTGCGCAAGACGATCGCTGCTACAATGTTCAACGTACTGTTGGTTTTCTTCTTAACAGCCTATTTGACGCAGTTTTTGCTATTAGTGACTACAAGACCTCTAGCGAACCACCACGGACTGTATTTCGAGAAAGCCGGTGAAGATCATCTCAATTCCAACGAGTGAAACCTCGTAATCTTTTTCAACCTCTCCACCTACTGGAAGAAACCAAGCATCATAGCCCATCTCACTTAACTTAGTCGAATCTGCGATACTATAAAGACATCTCGGGTATGCGCCTGAACATTATCTCAACTAGATGACGCGTTCAGTAGCATTCAGGAGCAAAACGATCTTCTTCAAGATAAACACTCAGTGCGTAGCAAACGAGGAGCTGTTGATCTGATCGGCAATATCACGCATTCCTTGTTTGGAGTGCTTGACTCGGCTTATGCCCACAAAATGGACAAAACTATACGCGATATTGGAAGCAATGAACATCAGCTACTGGCACTTATCCGTAACCAAACGAGCATCAACACATTTGCCAATCATATGTTGGTAAAGATGACGGCCTACAAAAGCACAACTATTCTCCTGGACGTTGTGTGATTGATGCTCATCATGGAAAGATCAATCCCAAGCTGCTTCCCCCAAGTCGCCTGCTAAGGCAGTCAACCATCATGAAGGACAATTTGCCTGCAATTTTAAAGCTGCTGGCAAAATATAACAACCTTCCAAAAATCTAGAGCCTGCTGACCGTCGAAGGCCGACTACTACCTAACAAAATCTTATTCCGGCTCACACTTTCCTCAGTATCCCAGGACTCATACGAAGTGTTGAAATTACATTCAATCCCCATAAGCACTAAAGAAGGCTTCATTGAAGTAATTCTAACCATCAACTACCTCTTAGTCAACCTGGCCCACGATTTGTTTTACCTTGTCGCAAGTACTGAGTTTTTTCAGTGCTTCACGTTCGAACCAGCCCACTATATTTGCAAGCAGATGTATCCCGTATTGCGAAAGGGACCCGATGTAACGAATTGCTAGATCGCAATTCTCTCAGAATCAACTCCTGCCTCTCCGTGGCGTGTCACTCACACTACAGCCATTCCTGCTTGGATTCAGCTGCAGCGCCCAAATTATTAGATATACGAGTATGTCATGAACGAACCAAGTGACTTTCACATCGTTTCCGGTGCCATTGTTCAAATTATAAGGTTGAGCGGAACTGGCAAGCTCAACGTGACAAACGCATGCACTATCTACAATCGAGCTGTAATATTGCAGGTCAGCAATTTCTATTCCAGCGTATTAGATGCATGATTTTCGGTATCAAGTAACCTCTTAATGGACCTTACACCGATTAGCCCGGAAACGAAATTCATCCCGATAGAAAAATTCATCAACGATACTGCCAGGAACATAACACATCTACGCAATCGGGTGCAGTAATTGCAGTGCAATGAATTGAACATTCTCAGTCATCCTGCTAATCACCTCCATCACTACAGCATTGCCTACATCAATCTTGCAATGGTCACTGCTTTAATGTTTAATCTGTGCCGAAAGGGTTTCCAGCATCGAAACCTAGTGTCCATCAAAACCTTACCAATTCCTGCACCACGACCATCTCGACAACCTTCCTTCTCATTGGATTCGGCACTTCAGGTTTGAGCCCCACATTCAAGGCAGGGAATATCTACAGTTCCGTGCATCAAAAACTGACACCTCAGTATAGTAAAAGAATGTTCATACAAAATCCCACGTACATCTCACCTGAAATTGTATAGACGCAATGTCAGCAATTTTCGTCAGACGGTTTCAGGTGAATATGATCTAATGTATGGGAATGGAATTCGCTATTAAATATGATATGATGCATGTGAACGAAATTCGCGAATTCAGTTCTCATGCATCATAGAAAAAAAATAATTATAAATAAGCATGGATTAACTGTAAATAAATCATTCTGTTAACTAGTTTCGAAGCGGAGCATTTTGATTAAATAACTGAGCATTTCAAGTTCTGGTATTGGACCAGAACTTAAGCAAATCTTTGAATATTTTGTTTTAAAATCTAGATTCAGGTATTGAACCAGAATTCACCAACACTAGATAATCGGATAAGTGTTAAGTGTTGATAGTGAATCAAGATTTAGTTATGCAAGATTTTCGTGTTTTATCAAGTTGATCCTGTTATTGGACCAGGTTTACATTGTTCTGCAGAGAGGCTTGGTATTATTCCAGGACATCTCCAAGCCTGTGGAAAGGCCTACAAGTCAACAGTTCCAATATAATAATCTAATTTAGAAAATTTGATCGCAATGATATCCAAGACAACGGCAACGGCAGTGTGGTACAAATTAACTCTTTCGCACGATTTAGGGAAAGACAATTTTGCTGAGCAAGTAAAAATAACATATATAAACAGCGAAGCAGGCTGGGAAAATTCAGGAGACTATCAGTAATTGCTTTGAGTGGTTGGCTTCGCCTACGCATTAACTAGGAAAACCAGTTGGCCTTGCGCCTAGTCCTGCCTAGGTGGCCTTGCGCCTAGACAACTTTCCCTAAAAACCTTTCTGTTGGTTGGGTTTGCCTAACAGATTGGTTACAAACCAATTGGGCTTGCGCCTGGTTTTGGTCTGGTTGGCTAAGTGCCTAGAACCGTCTCTTCATATCCAGGTGCTCTGGTTGACTATTTGCCTAGGGCCCTAGATGTCGCCAGGACCAAGTTTGGCAGAGGCCATTGTAGCGGAGCGCGACAAGTTCCGGCGCATGGTCAGTGAACTGCAGCATGGGTACCACCACGACACGCAGGACAAGTGGCCCCTGACGAACGAGGCAACGTGCAAGGCAAAACGGAACGACAGCATAACCCCAATGGTCATTAAGTTACCCTGTATAAACTGTAAATATGGAACAAAAAACATTTAAATAAAAAAAATGATTCCACAAAAAAAAAAATATCTTTAAATGAAGTACAATGGAAGAGTCCGAGTAGGTTGAAGATAAAAGTAAGTGTGTTGGAGTGCAACAATAAAGTTTTATGGCTCCAAATAATAGCGCCAGCATAGCCAAAAATATAACATTGGCCAACAAGAATATAACAGGCCCACTACAAAAAATTTCGCATCCACGAATTTGCAGCGTTCTGAAGAGCGTATCCGTTCGACGGTGTCGAGGCCGAGGTAACCTACGGCAGAAATGTAACGAAAAAGTACGACAGACCGTGCCTGATGAACGCGCACGAAATTTGAGAGGATTTCGTCTTTACTATTTATTACTTAGGACCCCCAAGTAAGAGCAGTGAAAGCGGTACCCCTTTGCACCCCCAATCTGGATCAAGATCCATTGTAGATGTATCCGTATATTTTCCATTTAAAACTCATATAAACATAATTTGCATGAATTTTTCCTTTAAATGAAAAATATGAATCAGATTTAACTATGTTAAAGTCTTATATGATGGAACCACATAACACATTAACATAAATGGGAATCCCAAGCGGAATGCCACTCTGCCCTGCAAGAGCACCTGTAACGACAACAAAAAAGGGGTGAGCTCACCTGATGTCTAGCTCATGAGTGGAGGGGCCAGCCAACATGGCGGAATATATAGAAGATATAAATATTAATCGGTTTATTATATTGGTAATATTTGTTTTATCTATGATATTATTGATTGTTAGCCCTAATTTAATTAGTATTTTATTATGTTGAGATGGGTTAGGCCAAGTTACATATTGTTCAGTAATTTATTTTGAAAATGTTAAATCTTATAATGCTGGTATGTTAATGGCCCTATAAAATTGAATCGGGGAGCTAGGTGTATTATTAGCTATTGGTTTAATATTAAATTATGGGAGATTAAATTAGATTTTTTATTTAGAAATAATAAAGATTGATTTTGAAATAAGAATCATTGGTGTATTAGTTGTTTAAGTGGCTATAACTAAAAGTGCTCACATTCCTTTTTGGGGTTTTGTACTAAAATACAAAACCCTATTGCAATTACGACCTGTGTCCGTCTATCCGTCCGTCCGTTTGTATGTCACACCACTTTTTCTCCAAAATTATAGAGACTATAGCCATGAAACTTTGTGAAAATATCAGAAGTGGTAACTTCTTGAAAGTTTTAGGGTGGAAAAATAGTTCAAAGGGGATTAAGGGGGGTCTCTCCATATTGGGAGGTGACCCTTCAATAATCATTTTTCACCGCTGGTAGTTGAATGGGGTGTCATTGGAAAGGTCTTAATGAGATCTTTTCAAAAGAAGTCTTAAAACTGCCTTACCAGTACCACGGGGGGCAGGGGAGGGAGAAATGTACGAACTTTTCACGTACCTCTCTCGCGATTGGACACCTTTCATCTAAAAAATCTGAAAAAATCGTGATATGTGGGAAGTCGTAATTCACTCAACTTTTTTTGTAATAGTATGATTTATTGATTTTACATTTTCTTGAATAAAATCTTTACGATACTGTAGTAATCGAGGAGTTATATTGTACTAGCAAACTGCTCGAAAACCTTCCTATCTCTTATCTAAATTGTAATGGCAGATTTAAAATAAAAATATATGTAAATTTTTTTTCCCTGTAATAGTAATTTGTAGAATAGGTTTTCCTCTTATCATTATTAGTAAATGTAGCCTCTTATCAATTTTTCTCTATATTAAAATTTAAATGTTCTCCGTTAATCATCTTTTCGATAAAATTTAATTTTTCATTACAATTTAAAATTTTTATTTTCTTTCTTCACGTAATTTTGTTCACTGCATGTAAATTTTCTTCAATTTATTTAAATTTTTTACTTCACTTTTAATTTCTTTAGTTAAGTTAAAATATGTACTACAATTAAATTTTGTTTTTTGTTAAAAAATTGAATCTGCCCATTACAATTTAGGATGTGGAATCCCTGACTCAGTGCAGGGCAACGGTGCATTGCCTAAAATGCATTCGAATACATTCCTGACGTTAGCGTAAACTGTAACTCTTATCTGAGATTCTCTTGGCAACGAAAAATAAATCTTAACAATCCGCAACGGGTGTAACAGCTGGTGATAGGAACAGCTTTTGTGTGTGTTTACGGAAAAACAAGAAAAAAACCTGTAACGAACAACATTATACAGGCAAAGGCGAGACGCAACACAAACAGGCAAATGTAATATTATATAAACGAAATGTACGGGTGTCAGCTGATGAAGTTGGGAGAAAGTAGAAAAGATGAGAATGCATGGGGGGGATTTGTGATTGCGGAGAGTGGGTAGTTGATCTGCCGAGGAGTTGGTTGTTTGGATTAGTATGGTGCGGAGAAGAGGTTTGGGAGATTGATACGGGATTGGAGGTTTTAAGAAGTTGATAGGAATTGGTGGTTTCGATTTGATGTTGCGGGTTTTGTACGGAAAATTGTCGAGAAACGGATCTGAATTCATCGCGTGGATAGAATAAATGAAGAGTTCTGTACGTGCAATCGTGACGAATTTGTGGGGGTGGCCAGAAAGCTTTCGAAGAAAAGGATGAGAAAAGATTTTGCATGGGACAGACACTAACTGGAAGTGTTGTGTGTATCGTTCACTGTCTGAGAAGAAAATCGTCGATGAATGCGTGTCGCATCTTCAATGGCAACAAAATAAAAGTGGTTGATTCGGTTTGTGTTGATGCGCTCGGAAGTTAATACAATTATTTTCAATTTAGCTTCTAACTGCAATACGTAGTAACTTAAAATTTTTAGGAGGTCTTATACATAATGGTAGAATGTTAATTGGAATAAACATTTTTTACCAGTGCGATTGGCTGAAAAATCTCAAAAGTGAACTATCTCAATTTTATTTAAATCTTCAAGTGACCGTGAAGAAACTCTTGCTCTGATGAAGTTCTATAGTAAAACCGGCTGTCTTGGATTTTTATAATGTAGCGCTAAGATTGAATATCAGGTAATTGGACTGAACTGCCGGCGAAATATTTAGCTGGAAAAATTCGGTCAAAAAATGTTGGTCCTCGTATCGCCTTACAACTAATTATGTGTATGTTCCAAGCGATATATTGTAAATTGCTGTCCCGTGATAGTTTTATGTTGCAAGTGAATACAGCATACATCTAGCTGTGCCAATTTGTATAATCTATTGGAATTAATATATCGTGTCTGTGAGACCATCCTGACGTGAATTTCAATACGTTCTGCCTGATTATCACTCTGTGTAACATAACAGCAATTTGAATAAGCAAATTTTTACGAAGTATAAGAAAACTATCGAAGGAAATCGTCTGATAATAATTTTAAAATCATTAATTATTATGAATTTGGATTAGCTGCCAGGGCTTACTCACCCCATCAACGACCGCTCGTCGAGGAGGATGGGTAAGTACCTCGTTTGTTTCTCTTCTTTTTTTCATTTTTGTATATTGCAACATGATTTTTTTAATTAATTTATTTATATATTTTTCTATTATTTAATTACAATAAAGGTAAAATTTCAGAGGTGGTAAAATTTTTTGTTTATCGCATATTCAATTTAAACATGCGCCGAAGCAGACGTGGCAAAATAATTGCTGTAGATTGTTAGAAATCCGGGACATTTTATTTGAATAAAAATGGATTGTTAAATTGAATCGTCGGTCTTTCCATTCCATCGGATCTGACCGGCTATAGGACCCGGCACGGTGGAAGGCTTTCCCCACCAAAAATGAGCTAGCCATCCGGCGCGCTCCAACTTTTTTTTAGTTTCAGGGACTCTCGCGGGTTGAGTGGCCTCGAGACAAGGTGCCTTTTTATACCATAGGGTTATGTGATCCGATTGCATAACCCTATGACATAAATTTGTCACCGGTATATTTTTTTCCTGATGAGAAGGCTCATACAATATAGCCACTGCAACATTTTTGGATCTTGATCCGGTTGGGCGGGTGCGAGGGGGCACCGCCACCATCCGGTTGTCCCACTCTTAATTGAACCGTCGGGTAACGACGAGGTTTCCCTAAGTCCGTCTGTTTTGGTTTGCTTCAACTTGTTCTTTGAACAAGCAATTCCTCCCTCTTTGTAGTTACCTACAATTTTTCGACTTCGGTCGTATTTTCTTTTGAGACCCGAGAATTCGTGAATGTGAAATTCTTTTGTAGTGGGTCCTTGTGCTGGGAGAATGAACCCGCCCATCTACACCGCAATGCTAGCCTGCCAGCGTATTCACGCGTCCCCAGACAAGGGCATTCTCGGCGGATATCATATCAACATCTTCCTTCGTCGAGGCAGCAGACCATCGCTGCAGTCCTTTACGGACATTTTGATACTTACCTTTTCACTACAATACTCTTAAATTTAATTTGGTATACAAATGACTATATACAAAATTCACCTGTCCTGCAAGTTTCATAAAGATCGAATGGTATCTAACAAAGTTATAGCGGTTTGAATTTTCCTGTATTACTATGGAGCAATATGCGCTGTATTAATATGGAAACATAAGGCTATGGAACAATATGCGCTTTTAACAGACTCACACACTACAGCTATGCTAAGATTTGCATGAAATTTTTAGAAATGATGGGTGTCATGAATATCTTTGAGAATTGGTTCAGCTATTGGTATCAGTAATCGTAAAACAAAACAGTGGCCGTTTGCAATGCGAAGACTGAATAATTTTGAGGTATTTTTCGCCAACTTCAACGTTTAAAGTTCATGCTTTTAACACTTGATTCAATTTAATGATTGACTGAAGCTGAGTACCTACAATCAACACTCATAGGTGAAATAAGTCGAGGTGATAGGAAAGCGCTCCTAACAAAAGAGCTTCGTAACCATTCTATCAAAACTAGCCGATATCAGTATCAAATGAAAGACCTTTATGAGAGCTTTTCAAAACAGTTCTTAAACTGACAGTTTTTGCTTCAGGGGGGGGGGGGTGTACAGGGTGAGAAATACTGAAAAATCTGGACAAAATTATCAAGGGAGGTATTTATGAGTACAACAATAACAAATATCTCAGAAATCGAAATTCGTTCAACTTTGTTAATAATAGTATGGTCTTCGAATTTCACATTTTCTCCAATAAAATCGTATGGATGCGTTTAAATACATATTAAAGTAACCTTATACAAGGTCCTAAGACTCTACAAATGTGATGAAATTCGTATCATATTCACGAAAAATATATCTATTTGAAATTTCTCCAATTACAGCAAGAATATTGGGTCTATAACTAATAGGTTCGCTAAGAGATGGCGTAGCTTGTATAATATTACATCGTTCCAATATTCCAAACCTGCGTTAGAAAGCTACTGTCATTGTCCGTCTTTTCAGTGTATGCCATTAATTTGAAGCGTTAACAACAATAATTTTTTTTCACTCAAATATGTCCAACTTTGTTCCTGAAAAAGAGTTTTGCGGGGAATTCTTCTTCATTACTTTAATATGAAGAAAACTGCTGCCGAAAGTCATCGTATTTTGGTGGAAGTTTATGGTGAACATGCTCCAGCTGAGCGAACCTGCCAAAAGTGATTTACACGATTTGAAAGTGGTGATTTTATCTTGGAAGACGATGAATGTCCCGGGGTGCCAAAACAGTTTGAAGATGAAGAACTGGAAGCATTACTCGATGAAGATTGTTGCCAAACACAAGAAGAGCTCGCAGAATCTTTGTTTGTCACTCAAGCAGCCATTTCGAAACGTTTAAAAGCAGCTAGATATATTCAAAAGCAAGAAAATTGTGTTCCACATGAACTCAAGCCGAGAGACGTCGAAAGGCGGTTTTGCATGTCCGAAATGCTGCTGGAACGCAACAAAAGGAAGTCATTTTTGCATCGGGTTGTTACTGGTGATGAAAAATGGATCCATTACGACAACCCCAAGCGCAAAAAATCATATAAGAAATCCGGCCAACCAGCCAAATCAACGGCAAAGCCGAATATTCATGGCGCGAAGGTAATGCTCTGTATTTGGTGGGATCAGAAGGGTGTGCTGTATTATGAGCTGCTAAAACTGGGTGAAACCATCAATGGAGCTACCGAACACAGTTAATCCGTTCGAAGAGAGCAGTAGCCGAAAAACGCCCGGAATATGCGCCCAGACACGAGGCAATAATTTTCCATCATGACAACGCTTGGCCCCACGTTGCTTTTTCGGTTAAGAACTATTTGGAAAACAGTGGATGGGAAGTTTTATCCCACTTGCCTTATAGCCCAGACCTTGCCCCTTCTGACTACCTTTTGTTCCGATCGATGCAGAATGCCCTCACTGGAATACGGCTCACATCAGAGCAGGATATCAAAAATTGGCTTGATTCATTCTTGGCTGCCAAGCCGGCGCAGTTCTTTTGGGATGAGATCCACAAATTGCCAGAAAGATGGGAAAAGGTCATAGCTTCAGATGGGCAATACTTTGAATAATACTATTGTACAATTTTTTCTTAAATAAACGTTCAAATTTTGAAAAAAAAACCACATGAACTAAGTTATAGACCCAATAACACACTATTTTGGTATTTTATGGATTTTTCATCGAACCAGATACCGCAGTTTTGATTTGATCTTCTTATAATTTTCAGATAAGATCGATGACATAAATGTTTTTGGGATTTCATGATTTGAGTGATTTTTGATAGTTGAAAATGGAGTAACAATGGATTGTCTTTTAAACGAGCAAATCTCTTTGACATGTACCTTGATTTTATTCGTTGCTGGTGATTGCATTATGTAAATTGAGTGCGAAATCCTTCTGACATGAGCGTAGGTCTGTCTACCCAACTTGTTTTTCTTGGTTACCTGCGGCAATAGCTGCTCCAATGCCGGTTCCTGCTTTAGTTCATTCTGCAATTTAACTGCAGGTATTTATTTATCAATTCGTTTCAATGTTTTAATTGATGGGACTTTAGTTGGTAATATTACATCATTATTAGGTGGATTGACTATTAAAACTCAAGTCGGGCGCACGTCTTGAGCAAGCAAATGGAGAAATAGTTCTCGGTTTTCCTATTTGTATCATTTTCTTATATAGCATAGTAATGGTGACTTAATTGCTTACCAACCAAATTAATGAAGACAATTTAAATTATTTCATGATCAAAGTTCATTTTACCGCCATCTCTCTGTGGCTGGCGCAACCACAAAGCTTAAGCCTCCGCTCGATTTGTTTAATTGCGCATGCAAAACCAATTCGTTACAAGTTACAAGTTTTTATTTGAAACCTTTAAAAATGTACAATTCACTTAACCTAGGCTTAACTTAACGGGTTATTCCCTTATCTAAAGTTTACACTGATTGGTATAAAAAATTTACATGTCATTTGTTAAAACTAGCTTAAATTAATGGTGTCCGGTTGAAGATGCCCCGGTCCATGTTGTTTCGCCTGAAAGTAGAAGAAAAAACTAATATTGTTTGTTAGTAAAGAGGGGTTAGTCCTCATCAGGGATTACATATTGGGCCTGAGAATAGGTAAATCTATTCCCTCCTGGATCGAAGACAAGACCTTCGTTATGTCTGTGTTGGATATATTGTGGGAAGGTTGTAGGGTGTTTGCATGTTATCATGAGCTCGTGGTTTGAATTCATGCTTTCCTGTATAAGGGGATTGGTAGATTCACTGCATTTCTTCAGGAACTTGAGCAGTAGATTGGTCACAAAATGATCAATTCCTGGGATCATTGCTTGTCATCGAGACGCTGGTTTGAGACTAGGTGTCTCGATCCGAGCTGTTGCCATGTTTGGGTGCAGTGCCTCAAAATATGCCTTTCGAGTCTCCGCAATTCTTCCATTATTGTTGGTGGCACATCGCACCAAAAGATAAAACCATAGATCAGAATAGGGCGGATAAGTGTTGAATATACGAGGAGTTTGATATGTGCTGGGTAGGGGAAGTGATAGCGGGTAATAGGTAGAAGAGCATTAAATGCTGTAGTCGGTCTTTTAATGTTTGATTTTGCTTGAGACGTTGGAGAAAGTTTAGCGTTTATTTTCACGCCTAAGTAGGTGACTTCTTGAATCGTTGGCACAGTTGTACCGTTGATCTGAAGTGTGAAATTCTTTGCTAGATAGCGCATTTGAGGGGTGAACTTTGTTTTGCCTTGTATTATCAGGGTTAAGTACAAGGCGCCATTTGCGGAGAAAGCTATCTATCGTTTCTAGATAGGAATTTAGTCTGGATTGCAACAGCAGTAGGTTGCGAGCAGATGCAAATAGTATGATGTCATCTGCATACTGAACGATCTGAATGGGGTTGCAATGCTTTGGAGGTCGTGGCAAATCTGCAGTATAAATTGAGAAGAGTGTCGCTGAGAGCACAGAACTTTGAGGAATACCTGCGTCGTTCGAGAATGGGGACGATGTTGTGTCGTTTACTTTCACGAGGGAGGATCGTCCTGATAGAAAACTGTGGAGGATTTTACATAGGTGTGGGTGAAATTTATGTATTTCAGCTAGTTTGAATATGAGGCCCTGTTGCCAGACTGAATCGAAAGCCTTTCTGATGTCGAGGAGACATGCTATCGTTGGGATGTTTTTTGCCATGTTATATGCAATGCTGGTTTTTAAAATCAGGAGTGGGTGTTCGACCGACAGGTTTTTCTGGTTTGCAAATTGAAAGTGCGGAATAATTGCGAATGTTGCAAGATGGTCATCAATATATTCTTTGAGGACAAGCTCAAATATTTTGGCTGTAGTGGAAAGCAGTGAGATTGGGCGATAACTGTTTGGAAGTAGCGGGTCCTCATTTTTCTTTGGGATTGGGGTGATGATGGCTCTTTTCCAGGCTTTGGGGAAGTATGCATTTAATATGCAGTGGTTGAAGAGAACTGACAAGAAAGGGCTGACTACATCACTGCATTTTTGAGGAAGATGCACGGAATGGCGTCTTCACCGCAAGATTTTTTGTTGGATCGTGATAGTATCAACGATTTAACTTGTTCTCCTGTGGTGAAGCAGATTGCAGATTGCTGTTCCGATGTAGTTGGATAATCAAGCGGGAGTTGAAACAGTTCATTAGCCTGGGTTTCCCTTCGAGCGAAGGTTGGCTATTTGAAGAGATTTAAGATGAACGACTGCGTGCTCGTCTCCGTTTGGGAGTCTGACATTCCCTTCGAATGGGAATGAGCGGAGGCAAAATGTACCGCTAGACAGTCAGCCTTCTCGGCCTGTGAGGCGTTCTGGGAGAGGAGTTGCTTGGAGTTGTTTGTAGTCTTTCCGAGACGTGGGCAAGTCTTCCGGAGCTCTCTGAATGTGTTTGAGGTCGGTTTTGCCAATTTCACCATGAGATGCTCTTGGGTGAGTGCATTGATCTCTAAATGGATCTTAGTGCTAAGCTCTCAGATTTCATCGTTCAGATATCTGAACCTTGAATCGTACCTGTGACGGAAGAGTCGTCTTCGGAGGGACTTTTTCCTCTGGATATCGCTTCTGATCTCTGGTGGCAGTGAGATCATATTGTTGTACCCAAGTTTCCTTTTCGGGATCTGGCAGTCGATATATTTCCGAATTAACTCGGTGTATTTATCGACTGTGAAGTCTATCACAGTGTCGGGGACTTGTTGATTGGTTGGTAGGAGGAATGGGGCTAAGGAGTCAGTGAGAGACTCATTTGCTTGTTTCCAGTTGACTTTACCAAAGTCGGGGACAAGCTTATGGGTGGGGCGAAAGGCACGTTGGTGTGACTCTACCGTTAGTAGAACCGCAACATGGTCACTGATTCCTGGGATCGTTTCAAGGAAAGGTTGGGTATTTTGGTTAACTTTCACGTTTACGTTGTCACTTATGATGAAGAGATCGAGGTATGAGGAAGATCTGTGAAAGGTGGGGAGTGCTGGGGTGAGGATGGTTACTTTAAGAGAATCTGTTTCATTCTCCCACCAATTATGAAGCTGGGTCCCATTTGTATTGGTATTGGTGTCAAGGAAGCTAGAGTGTCTAGCATTAAGATCTCCACCTATGATTATGTGGATTCTTTTGTTTGTTCGCTGGTGCTTCATGAACGTCACTAGCTGTCTAAGTTCAGAGGTATCTAAGGACTGGTTGGGGGCGATAAATTGAGGCGCATACAAACACAGAGCTGTGGGTTTCAAATGATATAATGGTATTTTCGATTGTACGGAGCTGATTGGGTAGGCTGAGTTGAGTGGAACTGATGGAGTTGTGCACTAGGGTCCCCGTACCCCCACCACTTGCGTTAGGGCGGTCAGATCGGTGAAAATAAAAGTGGTGGAATGTGGAATTTTTGTCTCAGATAGAAAAAGGATGTTGGGCTTGTGTTCGTCCAAAAAAGACTGTAGCTCATACCGCTTCGCAGTACCACGTATGGAGTTTTTGTTCAACTGAATGAACCTAAAACCCATTGGGGCCCGAAATCAGCTGTAAGAGCAGAAGTCTCTTGTGGTCTTGACTTTGGATGGCACGCAATTCCTTCATTTTCGTTGCCAATGTGGGTAGGCTTACGCCAAAGAGCTGATTTACTTCCTTTTCCAGGAAGTTGGCCGGGGACTGCGACTGGGGTTTTTGGAAGAAACTAGCGAATCGTCTTGTGTACATACGTTTTTATACTTAATAAGAGTGTGGATTTACACCCACTTCTGCTAAAGCATAATACGATCGCCGCGCTCACAGATAGTACACAGAGAGGAATGATGATACTGGACCGAGTCACAATTGCACTCTCTGCTGAAAAGGAAAGTTCACGACTGCCTTAAAGAGCTTTGTTGTAAAAGATGTTCTTTTTTGAGTTTTGTAAAATAATTTTACGAAACCCTACTAAAATCGCGTCCTGTCTGTCCGTCTGCCCATCTGTCGGTCCGTCCGTCCGTGTGTTACTTTTTCTCGCAAACTACTTAAGCTAGAAACATCAAATTTTGTATGCAGGTGAAGAGTGGTGTTCACTTCAAATTTCAACCACAACAAAAATTGTATAAGCGTTTTAAGGGGGATCTCCCCATACAGGGGAGTGGCCCACGAAAAAAAAATATTTCATCAAAGGTAGCCAATATGGATATCAAATGAAAGGTCTTGATCAGAACTTTTCAAAGCAGGTCTTAATTTTACGCTTTTTGCTTCAAAGAGCACACAGGGAAGGGAAATATACGAAAAATTCGTATCCCCCCTCGCGATTGGACACCTTTGATCCGAAAAATCTGAAAAATTATGGAGATAGGTGCTCCGAGATTGTTTTCAGCGTTTTTTGTAGCGACGAAATACATCGTACATATATGTGGACTTCATCCAATTTTTTTTTTTTTATTTATTTATTTCTATTTATTTCTCAAAAAAAAAAATACAAATATAATACATGTGTTATCTTATTTAAGAAAAAGAAGTAACAATTATTCAAAAATATAATTCAAAAACCTTTATATCTATAGTCTTTATATGAGCACATTCCTCATTGAGCACTGCTCGTGTCGAAGAAATGGCTTGCTTATGTCAGCATCACTGCTTACAATTTTTATCAGCCTATTTAATTTTCATGTGTATTATTTTACAATAACTTTTTTCAGAAATAAAAGAAAAACAAGTAAACAGAGGATAAATTACATCTGTATTCTATTCGTGAACATTTATGCACTATCCCGTTAGATAGTTAATCAGTTTAGATCTGAATAAGTTGATGTTATTTAAGTTAGAAATGCTTTTGGGGAGTAGGTTAAAAAGACGTGGTCCGTAATAATAAGGGTGTAATGAGGCTGCAGTTGTATTATAACGAGGTTCGTAAAGAATCTGGCTCACCTGGCGACGAGTTGCATGCACTGAATGGGTTACAAATGGAAAAACTTTACGATTTAAATATACAAATTTTAGTAAATTTAGATGGTATAAATCATGCAGACTCATTACTTTAAATTCTTTATATATTAGATCAGTTGGATATCTTTTCGGTTTCTTTAAGCAAATCTTAATTATTTTCTTTTGAATTATTTTCAATGGCGAAACGAGGGTAATCGCTACACCTCCCCACGCAATCAATCCATATTCCAATAAGGATTGTGCTAAAGCAAAGTAAACACGCCTAAGCTCATCTTTGTATAATATATCTCTCAACTGAACAAATTTGAAGATCATTTTCCTTATTTTGGAAGCTAAATAAGAGACATGTTGACTCCAGCGAAGGTGAGAATCTATAATGATACCGAGGTACTTGGTACTGTGACACACTGGGAGAACCGGGCAGACACAATCTCCGTTTCTCTTGTAAGAGCAGTCGGGGATGTGTAATACTGCCTTCAGTTCATTTTTAGGTAGCCCAATAGAAGTAAGTGTGAAAGGAATCATCACCGTCTTATTTACATTCAAACTCACTAAGTTGCTTACAAGCCAATTTTGTATTTGTTCCATCCCTTCATTTGCCTTTACAACCACTTCGTTCCATGTATCACCCCAGAAAAGTGCGACAGTGTCGTCAGCAAAAGAGCAAAGAGAGCAGTTAGGTAATATCAATTTATGAACATCGTTTATGTAAATTAGAAATAAAATTGGCCCCAGGACTGTACCTTGCGGGACACCTGTATCAACTGTAAGGAGTTTACTTATTTTATTGTTATAAGGCACCGCCTGGGTCCGGTCTTTTAGATATCTCGAAAAAAGATCCAGAGCAACTCCTCGTATTCCCACTCTATGCATCTTTTCTTTTAAAATTTCGTGATTCACCGTATCAAAAGCCTTCTGAAAGTCTATGAATATGCCTAGACATTTATTACTTTTATCAAGATTTTGAATGATTGTTTTGGTTACTGAGTAAAGAGCATTTTCAGTACTGACACCTTTACGAAAACCATACTGACATTTCGATAATATTTCCTTCGATTCCAGGTAATCTACTAATCTTTGTTTAATTAATTTTTCAACAATCTTTGATAGGCATGACAAAAGAGAAATAGGTCTATAGTTGTTCATATCTCTTTTATCATTTGCTTTATGTAAGGGTATCACCAGGGCATGTTTCAGTTCCTTTGGAAAGTATCCTTGTGAAAAACATAGATTAATGGCATGAGAAAGTGGGCCAGCTAGTGCTTCCGCATTTTCTTTAATACATTTAGATGGAATACCATCTATACCAGGAGAAACATTTGGTTTTAATTTTGAAATTTGTTGTTTCACTTCTTCTTGGGTAACTGGTACTAAAAATAAGGAGTCTTTAATATTGTAACTGCTGTTTGAAGACTTTCGAATATGATTTACTGAAACATTTGATTTAATATTGTTTGAGATATGTTTTCCAATATTTACAAAATGTTTATTGAAATGCTCAGCAATATTTTGAGGATCACTATGAGACACTTTTACTCCCTCTGTGGTGAAAATATCAGTGGTTGTAACATTAGACTTCGAATTTCTACAACCCACTGACTCATTGATTAGCATCCAAATCTTTTTATTATCATTGCCGCATTCACTTAATTTATTTCTATAATAATTACTTTTTGCTCTCCTTATTAAAGATTTTAAAATATTTTTGTAGTTTTTGTAAAAAGTTTGTAAGTTTACGTTAAACGGTTCTTTAGACATTCTTCTCGCAATATTATCCCGCTTTCTTATAGCCTTAATCAAACTATTAGTTATCCACGGCTTCAACCTTTTCAGTCTACTAGAAGGTTTTACGGCAATCTTTAAGCTGCAGTTTAATACATAAACTACTCTACTATAAAATAAAGAGAAAGCTTTCTCGGCATTTGTCTCCATAAATACATCTTCCCAATTATCTTGCGACAGAATTTCTTTGAACAGTGAATAATCTATGATTTTAATACCTTATTTTTTGATTCTCACTTAAAGCTTTATTTCTATTTTCTTCTTTGAACCATTTAATATGACCCATAATAGCAAAATGATCAGTTACGCATGTTGTATAAATTGCTGTCTGAAAAATATTATCTGGTTTTGACTTTAAGAAAAGGTGATCTATGCAGGACTCTCGAGTAATTGATTTTCGAGTGCAACCATACAACGACCTTATAAACCCGTATTGTTCTAGTGTCGCCAAATATTCATGGCCAATTTGATTTAGATTTTCTTCCTTTATATCTATATTCATATCTCCTATCAAGATTTGGTTTCCAATGTCTTTAAAGTTCCCCAAAAACATTTCTAAATCATCTACAAAACATACTGCATCTGTATCATTTGGGGATCGGTATATACAAGATATAAGTAATTTTTCCTTCAACATATCAAAAACAATATTAAGTGAATTGCAATTGCCGATTTCTTAATTTAAAACTTGAAAATTTAAACTAGTTTTTATATAGGTACACTATAATGCCATCACATTTATTGTTTTTTATGGGTTTGATTATTTTATTGTAGCCACTAAGTTCAAAACTATCAGAGGCATTAAGTCACGTTTTAGTTAAAACTATGACATCAAAAACAATATCAAAAGAAGAAAGAAGCATACATAATTCGTCAAAATTTTTAGCAATGCTTCGAATATTTAGATGAAATATTTTAAGGCTTTGAAAATCGGAAATAAAATATTTACTAAGCTTTGGATCGTTTAAATACATAGTGTTGCTTGTTTCTAATTCATTAATAATATCAAACATTTTGGAAAGAGAAAAAAGTGTTATTCAAATAGGATCAATTTGCTTAAAATTCATTGGAGTATGTCAATTATGATTAAACTTAGGTAGATCGTATTTTGTTATCAGTCACTTTCATTGTTTTTGATATTTGGAGATGCGACACCAAAATTTAATTTTGGATAATAGTCCGATCCATAATATGCGCCACGGAATAAGCGTGTGTCGAGAATGCTGGTGGCAGCTTGTTTTTTTCTGAAAATTTAGTCTATTTGGTTATGCGTGCAGGGTGATGTCCACGTTTTTTGTGAATGTCGCAGTGCGGAAAGTAGGTGGAGCTTATGATGAGGATTCTGTCTGACACAAAATCTATTAGATGCTGAGCATTTGGGCAGGCATAGACTGGCCGCCAAACGAAGAATATTAAGTATGCATAACAATTTTCTTACGAAAAAATCACTCCGAATTAAATTTTGAAATCATCCAAATTCTAGAATTTCGAAAAGAAACTCTCCTTTGTCCGTCAGCGTAAGTAATAGGCGAAATAAAGCTATTAGCAATAGATATTGTGTTAGCTTAAAATTCCACACATACTTCCGATATGTGTCTATGCAGCAGTTGCCAGATATTCATTCTACATATTTTCATTTCTCAATCCAATTCCCAATTCAATCACTAGGCAGAATTTCATTCGATTTCTATGGAACAAAAGGTCGATCTAAATTCAAATCCAGACTGGTTGATTATTCATCTCTTGAGGGTAAAAAACGAGAAACTGATGGTAGAATGGCTTTAATAAGCGCTCGCTTTTGTACATTAATCCACTAACTGACCATCGTTTTATTCTTTTCTCCAACAATTGGACGATGTGCACACCTGGGCTAATAGATTCTCCGCGAATTCAGAAAACGCTCAAGAATAATTGCGTTGCGCGACTCCAATCGAAAGCTCATTTGCCTCAGCTATGATTCAACTTTTTGCTTCTATTCGCCGTTCTCTATCTTTTGCAGATGCTTCCTGCGTTGCTGTGGATAATTTTTAATTTTGAAAATTCTTGTTTCGTTGATTTTCTTTTTTCTTTTATTTATTCATGAATCTATGAGAAGTTACAAGACTACGAGTACCATAAGAAGAAACGGCAGGTTAAAGTATACATACCTACTATCGTTGGTAATAGCTGAGATACATACATATGTATATAGAAAATATTTAGGAATTAGTAAGTTTTTCAAAATTTAGTTAAAGTTTAGTTTTCCATCTTCAGTATAATCATGCTTTTAACAATAGCATGAATCTGAGGTGCATATCTAAGCATAAAGCGTTAAAAAGAATTTCATCATTATTTGAAGTAGGCTCATTAAGCAAATTTTTCCTTGCTTCCATCAAGCGGTTTGATTTGAATGAAACCGTGCTATATGGAGCTGAACAAATGCATCTTCGCGCATACATTAACCTGTACGTTATTAGTCAGGTAAGTGAAGTTCTTCAAGCGGAAAACTTTAATTCGCCTACTTCCACATATTTTTTTCTTCTAGCTTTATTTTTTCAAACTCGTAGCTGAACGGATAACTTTCGACGCAGATGAGTAACTGCAACATCTACTTTTTAGTAGGCATGAAAGAAGAGTCGAAACGAGTATATGGAGATGCTGCACATATGGTTAAAGTTAATTTTAGCTTTGCAGGACCATGTGAAGATATGTGAAACGATTTCTTCAGAAAGTTTCTATTGTACTTAATTTTCTTTTGATTAAATTCAGATTATCACTGCGAGTGACTGACTGAGAATTTATAGTGGTTTTGTTTCAAGCGACACGGCACCTGTGAGTGGTTCTCATAGACGCATTAATTGTGTGCAGATATCAGCTGCAATACGGAAGCAAAGCACTACGTGTGAATGAGTAAAAATGTTGCATTGTTACCAATAAAATGTGCGTCTTTTGATACTTGCAATGATGCTGATGTTGGTGAAGATCGATTTAAAATAATTTATGAATAAAACATGACTAGCATGTTTGATGGTCATTGAGAGATGAAGCAAAATTTGTTTATGGCATTGACGTTTAGTACTAGTCACAGGGAGTTCCTCCTACGAAATATCAAAGTACAACATCCTCCCTGAATTATTTTTTCTTTATTCCATTGATTCAATTTTAATATTTTTAGGGTTTTGTACTAAAATACAAAATCCTATTGCAATCACGACATGTGTCCGTCTGTCCGTCCGTCCGTTCGTCTGTATGTCACAGCACTTTTTCTCCGAAACTATAGAAGCTACAGCCATGTAAATTTGAGGAAAGGTCAAAAGTGGTGACCTCTTGAAAGTTCAAGGGTGGAAAAAATTTTCAAAGGGGTCTAAGGGGGGTCTCCCGATATAGGGAGGTGACTCTTCACAATTTCTTTTCACCATTGGTAGTCGAGTAGGGTGTCGTTAGAAAGGCCTCAATGAGATCTTTTGAAAACAAGTCTTAAAATTGCCTTATGAGTACCATGGGGGGCAGGGAAAGGGGAAATGTACGAACTTTTTGCGTACCCCCCTCACGATTGGACACCTTTCATCCGAAAAATCTGAAAAAAATCTTGAATGTAGGTCTTTATGAGTACAACAACAACAACAACAAAAAATATGTGAGAGGTCGCAATTCGCTCAACTTTGTTAGTAATAATATGATTTATCGATTTTAAGTTTTCTTGAATAAAATCCTAACGGCATCCTTAAATTCAATAAAATTCAGTACACATATGACTATTTATAAGGTAGATTTGTTCTGAAAGTTTCACAAAGATCGAATGGTATTTAAAGAAGTTATAGTGATTTGAATTTTCCTATATTACTACCCAAGTAGCAATTTTACATCTAATAAGTCTTATAGAGCTGCCTATTTTGCTTCTTTACAGCTTCTGAAAAGGTTTGGTTAGGCTAAAAAGGAGAAAATTTCCTTAGTTTACCGAAGCTTGTTTACATCTATAGCGGCTCCGTAAAAGCTTTCATAACATTTCTCGCAAGTCTCATTGGCTCCTCTAAAAGACCTAAAGGAAATACCTAAAGAAAGGCTTAAGGAAGTTAACATTTCTAAACTTCTGTAATGATTCGGTAAGTATTTTATTAGATCTTTCGCATGTTTCATTGAATTTTCCAAAAGACCTAAAGGAAGCCTAAAGGAGGCTTATACTTTTTTCTGCTTCCATAGTACTTCGCTAACGGAGACTAATATCAAGAGCTGATCGCTTCTTTACTGAGGTTCGGAAAGGTCTTTTGCAAGCAATTTATGAGAGTTTTACACAAGCAAGCAAACTTTTAAAATATAAGAATGTTCCTTCCATTTAGATACCGCACTCAGTTAGCATAGTATTTCTGGCGTATTATCTGTTTGTTACTTTGTTATACATATTTAAATTGTTTTCAAGAATGGAATGATGAAATACTCTTTCGTGGGGATTTAAGCCTGGGTTCCTGCGCTTCTTTGTCCGACGTTCTACCTCTGAGCCAAACCTGTAATATGCTGATACAGGTTTTAAATTCGTCCACTTCTTAATATATTATAATCTCTATTAAGCTTCTCTAAAAACACTAAAAGCAACATATGCTTATATGAGAAGTGGTGTTTCATTGCAATATCATAGCAAAACATACGAAATCCATTTTGATCCAGCAGAAGAAAACAATTTTAGCGTATGCGAAGAGTAATTGTTTTTAATTCTCAAATCAAGTTAAACTATTTCCACCTTGCTACAGACTTTTCGAAAAATAGCTTGCAGTCAATGTCATGCTTTGGGAAGAAAACATGTAAATACATGTAACTATATTTTATCGAAATGAAAACAAAATATATTTTTCTTCATTTCCGATTATGTAACGATATTTAAGTATCCTTCGCGATATTTCCTCAAAGCAAAGCTGTTCAAAATAATGTATTCGGAAGTCCATTGTCCTGGCTGAGTTAAACATCTTGTACTGAAATAAATGGTCTTTGTATATTATAAGCGAGCTGAAGCCTCGATAGATGCTGCGAACAATAATATTTTAGAAACTTTACAGAAGTGCCCGCAAAGCGATTAGAGTCTTCAGCTTGTGAAGGTATAAACGGTGGCAGTTTGCGACAACTATATCACGAATAAGTGTTCCAAATGTATTTGGCAGAAATTTAAGGGCACGAAAATTTTTATATACGATCTCTTGTGGAGTGGCAAGCGTTCGTTGTTTACGCGCTACCTAACAAAAAGTATTAAAAACTGTACACTACAACTATGCATGAAAACTTCGGTAAAGCTTCGAAAGCGGTTTTGCTTACAGCATTTACCGAGCTCTCAGTTTGTTTTGGACACACAACCAAAAACTTTGAACCACACGGCAGTGCAAATTTGTGCAAAGTGAGTTGAGGTGCATTGTGAAACATGGAGTTTAAAGTGATCGAAACGTTTGAAGATGAAATCAAAAAGATAGCTGCAGTGCCATCAGCGTGGGAGATATCGGGAAAACTTATGTGGCCACCGGATAAATTGCATGGCAAAGCAATTAAAACCCCATTACAGCCGCCCGGTGCTGTAACTGACGGATGGGTTGAATATAAATGCATTGTGAAGCGCCGCAATATTAGTTCTTATGCGGAGGCTTTTCAGGAAATGAAAAACATGTCCAATCACAGCGACACTAGTGAGATGGAGGAGCCAGTAAGAAAAAAAAAATGTTTCCTAGGCGTTCTGCCGCTTCCAGAAAAGTTTTTGTGGAAAACGGGGACGCCAACCGAACAAACTACAACGAGGTAATAAATGAATAACACATTGTAAGTGATAATAATTTGAGCATTTTCTTTTCACCCAGTTCATTTCATCAGAAAAGTCAACTGCGTATAGTTCAATTACGGAAAACTCAAAGCTGGTTTTTACTAGCGGCCCTACAAAACCACTTCAACTCGTAAGCAGCACAATAAACAATATGCCAACGAATCCTGGCCAAATCACGTACATTTTTCAAAATGAAAGTGATTTTCAACCATCCGCGCAAGAACTAGTTTTTGATGACGTAGAAATTAGTGAAGGTACTACTTTGTCTGAACCCTCAATTATGAGCACACTTCTTGCCATAATTGAAACGCAAGCCAAGCACGCTGCAACATTGGATTACCTGGCAAAGGGGCAGGATAAAATTTGGCATCGCTGGAGTCTTTAAAGTACCCATTTTCATCATCCCAGCCCGTGTTGATTAATTCTGCATTCAACCGAATGGATACTATCCAAGAGCTAGCTGATTTTGAGGAAAACTTAAAAGATAGCGAATATGCGCAAGAAGTGGTAAAGTTTTAAATTAATGTGTTACTTGTAATATCTCTATTTTGCTTTCACTTTAGATCAGAAAACTTCAGTCTGTTTGCGGCCAAAATAGTGGCATGTATGGGGACGATGTGGCCTATGCGCTCGTGGACCATGTATTTACCCGGCGACTGTTCACACTCACAACGTGGACCGGTCTCTCTAGGAAATCGACAAAGGAATGCTTCCAAAAGTTCTCGCGAGCTTTCCAGCTGTTCCTTGATGTAGTTCAGTCGGTTGATACGAAATATACAAAGAAATCTTTGAAAGATTTTTTTCAAAAAATCATATCGAATTCTGCAAGGCGCTTCGCCCAACCGGGTATGCGGGCTTCTCGGGTGAAACGTCGAAACAGATCATCAATGAAACATCATGAATCAAAGACGTCGAATGTAACAAATATTGATCAACATAATCATGACAGCTCCAGCGAGGATAACCAATCTCATTTAGATTGAAGACAACATTTTTTTATTAAAGAAACCAACGCTTATTTTGTTACTTGTAATGAATATTTTTTAATTTTGTTACTTGTATTTAATGAATTTTTTGAGTCAACCAAAAATAAATGTCTTGAAAACTATTCATAACATATTTTTTTAATATTTAGTTAGTTGTTGGTGTTCAAAAGAGGCATGTATACAAATAGATCATGATAAAAAAGGCGTACCAGCTTGCATTGTACGTTACTTATATTAAATAGTCTTGTTACGTTTTGTTTCAGGTAAGCATCGCGATGGATACAAAAAATATTAAAATGTCTCGACTCAATTGGGAGTGTGAAAAAGTTTTCTTTTGTATTTAATTCGATGCAGTATAATTGAATATATTTTCTGCTTCAAAATATTATGTTAGTGACATAAGCTATTTTATTCTCTTTAGAAAAAAACCAACAATTTGATGGATCTGTACCAAGGCAAAAATTGTTCAGCTGGATTTTTGAATAAAACGATAGTTCAACATTATCTGACGATTTTAACGATTCCGGGATGTTTTCTCCATTATTTCGTTTGGTCAATATGCAGTTTAGATGGGATGGATTCATCTTTTCAGTGTCAATATGATTATATGGCTCCATACTAATCATATCTTCCATGATTCGTCGAGCAATTTGAGACAGAGGACGATTTCCGTGTCGCAGTAGGCGTTTAGTTCTATCAAGCATATTTTCAAACGGATACGTGCTAAAGGAAGTAAGCTCACCAAATCTTTCTACCTCAGCCACTAAATCCGATAGATTGTGAATGTTGCTGGTAACATACTGCTCACCATAAATTTCTGCAAATATTTCAATATATTGAAGAAGCATCGTGTGAGCCAATGGAAGCATATGAAAGTACTGTGCAGAAGAACAAATTTTCACCGCACAGAAGAGAAGCATAAAATGTTCGTACACTTCCGGTGTCAAATGATCTTTTAGTGCAACAAATCCTATATAGTGTAAGAAGGTACGATATTCGGTTCCCTTCCAATGCGGCAAACACTCTAGCCCTCTCACTGCTCGGTGAAATTCTCTAGGCATTGTACATTTATATAGATATTCGGAAACCTCATTTATAGTTTGAGGTCTCCACTTTGTATCGGAATTACGGAATGTTCCGTCGCGCCAACCAAGCAAAAGTCGTTTCATAACACCTAGATGAAGTAAATACAACTCGTCTCCGACTGGAAATTGTTCGATCATGTCTATGTTTAGCTTCAAAAATGGAGAATCGGCTCTATGATGTGATCCATATAATTTCTCCCGAAACTTTTGGTTCGTGCGTTTCTCACACTCCGTTCGTGGAAATATATTTGTGTGGCTCTCATAACTACATTTCAAGCAGCTATGCTGAGAATTGAAATTAGCGACTACTGAAAATATGAAAAGATTTTTGTTGGAACAGGCATCGGTTTCAATGTTATATTTGCCTTTGACGAAAGCTCATGCTGACGAATCACATATCACGCATCTAATATGTACTTCTACTTTTTTAAAGTTTATGTATACTCCACCATTGGCCATAATGCTATTCATTTCATCGACAAATGGGTTAAGAAATAATTCCAAACTATTCGGTTTAGTCTTCCCGCAAAATATTCCAATAACCATTGCTGGTACTTGTGGCATTTCTGCGATGTTGAATAAAATGGCCAGAATTCTATCTTTGAACTTTTAAATAATGGTAAACCATCAATATTTATATTCAATGATATCGCTGTAGGCTCAGCGGTATTGTAAAATATTTTATTCAGGCAATTTACTAAACCATGATGCCATTACTCTCCATCGCCAAGTACCAAAATATTGAGTGATTGGGGTGTTCTCAACAGTGTTCGTGGATCTTGCGGCAGAACATTCCTATTTTTTTCCAAACGGACGTTGATTATACCCATTACGCCTTTCAACGCTGAATGGTTTATATTGTATTCCATTGCCCAATCTCTTAAACTCGAACGAAGGTTAACGTTTTTTTTTTCAAAGTCTTCCTCGTCTTCGCTCGACTCGTAGACACACAATGATGTACCTCCGCTGTTCTTTGTATCTTTTACGATTATGCTGGTTGTTTTTTCAGTATCTGCATGATAGTATACAAACGTTAATACCTTAAATCTACGACACGACACAGGGCCAACGAAGGATGGAAATTACATCGGGTGTTGCCCAGGGATCTATCCTTGGTCCGGACCTGTGGAACGTGTCTTACGACGGGCTACTGAGACTTGAGATGCCAGATGAGTCGCGCTTGGTCGGCTATGCGGATGATGTTGCGGCTCTGGTCGCCGGACGCACCGTTGAACAAGCGCAACTTAGGCTAGGTATGCTAATGCGCCGAGTGAGGGACTGGATGACTGCTCGCGGGCTCAGTTTAGCACTGGAGAAAACCGAAGTGGTCATCTTGACAAAAAAGAGAATCCCTAGAGTAAGGATGATCAGTATTGGAGATATACAGATCGAATCGAAGCCAGCGGTGAAGTACCTGGGGCTACTGATCGACTCGAAGATGAGTTTCTCTGAGCAAATCAGGGCAACGGCTGAGAAGGCTGCTTCGGGAATATCGGCCCTGAGTCGACTTATGGCCAACGTAGGGGGACCCAGCCCATCAAGAAGACGCCTCTTGATGAGTGCTGTAGGGTCAGTGCTACTGTACGGAGCAGAGGTATGGGGCGACGCTCTCAGCAAGGAGGTATACCAAAAACGATTGGCACAGGTACAGAGAAGAGGAGCACTGAGAATTGCATCTTCGTATCCAACAGTCTCCGACTCGGCGGTGAGAGTGATTGCAGGCGTGATACCTGTCGCCCTCCTTGCTAGAGAGCGCCGCGCTATTTACCTGCGCCGAAACGAGGATGCGAGGGAGATCGTTGTCCGCGAGGAGAGACAACGCTCACTCAACGATTGGCAGCAGTCTTGGAGGAATTGCACGAAGGGAAGGTGGACTGCGTGCCTCATCCCGGATGTGAGACCGTGGCTAAATCGAAGGCATGGTGAGACTGACTTCTATCTGACCCAGCTTTTGAGCGGGCACGGGTGTTTTCAGTCTTACCTGCACAAGATCGGCAAGTCACGGTCTCCCGATTGTCGGTTTTGCCCAGGAGAGGAGGACAATGCCTGTCACACATTTTTTGCGTGTACCAAATGGGCCAGGCTGCGAAGGGAACTCTACAGAGAGACGGAAGAGCTCACCCCGGATAATATAGTTGCGGTGACGCTCGAATCGGTTGACAAATGGAACCAGGTGGCACATTATGCTCGGGCAGTCCTAAAATATAAAAGGGACTCACAGCAGCCGGAGGCACTGGGGCTGGGGGATCGCTCTTCTGGCAATTCCTCTTCCCCCCTCCCCTCCCGCTAGGAAAGGGACTCCCCAGCTTGAAGGCGCCCCACGGCGTAACAAAACGAGACCTGGCCCGAAGTAATGTGTCAAACGGTTCCAGGCTAGGTTCTCAGATTGACAGGGGAGGTGTTTAGTGGGTAGTCCAAAGGTATCCTCCATGGGAGTCCCACACTGCCAGACTCGGCGGGCATAAATGCCTTCACCTCCCTACCACAAAAAAAAAAAAAAAAAAAAAAACCTTAAATGAATCACTTCGATCATACGTACCCAGATCACGAGATGAAGTACTACAATTCTGATTTTCACTAGCTGTTACGGAAATTTTTAATCTAGATGCCAATGGTTGACTGCAGACTTCTCTTGAATCCCTCCTGGATACCATATCTAACTCAAGAGCTCTAGTTAAAATTTCTTGTTGCTCCTTCACAATAATTCGGTGGAAATTCCCCGATCTTTTCGTTTTTTTTCCATGACGGAAACATTTCCTCACTTTCAATTATGCACGTCACATAAAATATAAACAAGCTTCGATTATGAAAGTTATACAAGTTTGGGTTGGCAAGAGCCTTTGTTAAGGCTCCGTAAATAAATGATTGCAAGCTAAATCGAAGTTTTAAAATACAGTTTCTATAAGGCTTCCACTATGACTTTACGGAGGCCCTTATGCAAAGTTTGAATATCTAGTTCCATAATATTGTTGTTCGAAACGTTATGAAAGCCACAACTGCTAGCAGTTTTTATAAGAAGTATTTGCAAGCCTAATCTAAACTCTCCCTAAAACCGCTGGATTTAAGCGTATTAAGGTTTTTTAGGAGCATTTATAACAGAAACTCTTTCGGTAATACCAAATCTTTTGATTAGAGGCTTTGCGAGTATATAAATCTTAAGGAAGTTCATACTGCAATTTTAAACCGTATCGAGCCCCAATTGCTACTTGGGTATGGAACAATATGCACTGTATTACTATGGAAACAAATGGCAATGGAACAATATTCGCTTTTTACCGACTCAGTCACTACAGGTTTGCTAGGATTAGCATAAAAGTTTCAGGAATGATAGGTATCATGAACATCTTTGAGAATTGGTTCAGCTAGTGGTATCAGTAATCGTAAAACAAAATAGTGGCTGTTTTCAATGAGAAGATTGAATAATTTGGAGTTATTTTTCCCCAACTTCAACGTTTAAGGTGCATGCTTTTAACACTTGAATCAATTTAATGAATGACTAGAGATGAGTACCTACAATTAATACTCATAGGTGAAACAAATCAGGGAGGCGAGAGAGGGCTCCTAACAGAAAGGCTTTGTAACCATTCTAGGGTTTTAAACGAATAGGCCATGAATCGATGAATACAGTACAGGGGAGTGGCCCCTGAAAAAAAATTTCATCAGTTGTGGCTGATATGAGTTTCAAATGAAATACACGAAAAATGTGTTTCCCCCCTCGCGATTGGACACCTGTGATTTAAAAAATCTGAAAGAATTATCAAATACTTATGAGTATAACAATAACAAATACCTCAGAAGTCAAAATTCGTTCAAACAAATCTCTTTGATATGTTTCTTGATTTTATTCGTTACTGGTGATTGCATTTTATAAGTTCAGTACAAAACCCTTCTGACATGAGCGTAGGTCTGTCTACCCAACTTGTTTCTTTTGATATGTGTTCATGATTCTTGGGAAAACTACATAAAAGCACATTTTCAATTTATAACAATTTTTCATACAAAATTCTTTCGTTGTAGCATTTTCGCTTTAAATAATTAAGCAAAAGTAGTCAATTAATTTGCTGATTTGATATCCGCAAGCCGATTCTCTTTTTTCTTGACTAGCTGTCGGGTCTTGCATTGTTGTGTGAGCAGACATCTTCAGTTTCTAAAGGATATGTGGAATGAAACCACTTTATATCAGTGTAGGATGGGTTAATCAGGTAGGTACTAAACTAGGGCAGGTTAAGGAATATTAGTGGGGATGTGACCTTCTTGATAAAAAATCGATTACTGATTAATCAATTGTTTTCCTTAGCATAAAAAAAGATTAATAAATAACCGATATTTCTTTAAAATATAATCAATTTTGTTACAAAAACCGTTTTTTTTCTAATTTATCAAATTAAGTAAAAAATAAACGCCTGAAATATTATTCTAATCGCGGCTTTATTAATTTAAAAATAAACAAAAAAAACTGCAAGCTCTGGAATAATTAACACAAATTAAAGTTTTAGAAGAATCGACAAAAATAAAAATTTGTAAGTCATACAACTAAGCAACCTAGAAATTCGTGGTCAATGACCTTAGGAATAAGAGCTCAAGTAAGCGTTTGGACAATATTCGGCTCATTTTTCTTCTTAACACTACAGCCCCTCTCGGGCCTTTGCTTTTTGATTAGGCTCCTGATTTTTGTTAGTAATACGCCAGCTTTTGGAAACAATCTCTCTGCTAGAGCCGAAGAAGCCGGTACCAAAAGGTGTTTACACGGCAACTGTGTCAGTTTGGGATAAGCTTCCTCAAGACATCTAAAGCGTTTTCTTTTAATCCTATAAGAGGCGTAGCTATGTACAGGCTTAGGTTGGATGTCTGACTGTGACTCTGACTGGCTCTCGTGGTCTCCATCAGCAGTTTGTTGGGGATTTCCCAAATGTCATTATTATTATTGACATCATCAGCAGCCAAAGTTGTTGACGGTAGACAATGCTCAGTTGTACGGTTTTCTTCAATGGATCGTTTAATATGCTTGAGACGCTCCTTCATCAAGATGTAATTTTTAAACGGAGGATTCGACAATGTTGCAGTCGTTACTGAATGAACTTTTTGTATGTGTTCAAATCTTTGCTTGAATTCATTCAATAATGAACTTTTTAACTGACTGGCCAACTCATGTGATGGGGATTGTTTTTTCCAAATATTGTTTGAAGCATTTTATCATGGGAATGGAGTTGCTTTCGCTCACATATTTTTCACTACACATCTCCTCGCTTACATTTTCAAACGGTTTGAGCATTTTTGCTATGTCTCTTAGTACTGTTACTCACAAGCTTGAATCATAGGCGGAGCACTAGGATCATTCAATAAAATGCCACCCACCGTCCCACTCATAGCTTAAATGAATATGTCTTGCTCGTCCAAATGTTAATTCAGTTGCTTTTACAATGTTAACACCATTATCTGTAGTGATGGCTACAGTTTTTACATCAGGTATCTCCCGTTGTTTGCGAATATTATTTCAATTTATAGTTATAAATCATAAAATATTTTTTTTTCAATTTTTATTAAATATAAACTTTAGATTTTTTTTTTTCTATATTAAATTAAAACTTTTTTATACTTATATTTTTTATGATATTTACGTTTGCCTATTATTATTTAAATTTTTCTGTATCATTATTTTTCATGAATTTAATAATTCAAATATGCAATTGAAACGCGGACATGGTAATACGTTTTCCCGCTGCCCATGCACGTTTTGCATTGGCGAAGGCAAGTGTGCAGCAGAATGAATGAAAGGCGGGTCGAGTTTCGGTGCGACAGATAGAGCACGGGACGACTGACAACAAGAGGGGAGTTTGCTTTTGGCCGCCACGGGGAGAATGCGCGACAACTAAGCCGGCAAGTGGAGTTTAAGGAAAATAAGCTGGGTAGACAGACCTACGCTCATGTCAGAAGAATTTTGTACTCACCTTACAAAATGCAGTCACCAGCAATGAATAAAATCAAGATACATGTCAAAGAGATTTGCTCGTTTAAAAGAAAATCCATTGTTACTTCATTTTCAACTATCGAAAATCACTCAAATCATGAAATCCTAAAAGCATTTATGTTATCGATCATGTCGGATAATTTTAAAGAGATCAAATCATAACTGCAGTATCTGATTCGATGGAAAGTCCATAAAATACCAAAATAGTGTGTTATTGTTGATGTAATTAGAGAAATTTCAAATGGATATAACTTCCGTAATATGATACGAATTTCATCAAAGTTACAGGGTATTAGGATCTTGTGTAAGGCTACTTAAAAATCGAATTTTGTCGGGTTTAAAGCTATCCATACGATTTTATTATAGAAAATCTGAAATTCGAAGATCATACTATTATTAACAAAGTTGAACGAATTTTGACTTCTGAGGCATTTGTTATTGTTATACTCATAAATATCTCCCTTGATAATTTTTTTCAGATTTTTTAGATCACAGGTGTTCAATCGCGAGGGGGGAAACACATTTCACTTTAAGAACTGTTTTAAAAAGCTCTCATAAATACCTTTCGTTTGATACTAATATCGGTTACCTTTGATGAAGTTTTTTTTCATGGTCCACTCTCCTGTACTGTAATTTCGGATAAAAAGTGGTGTGACATACAGGCTGACGGACAGACGGACGGACACAGGCTGTGATTGCAATAGGGTTTTGTATTTTAGTAAAAAAAACCCTAAAAATAAAGTGCGCTAGCTGTTCTAATCGAAATCAAAAGCCCCCGTCTAACAAAATAGCCCGAAAAAATAATGGCTTCGTCGCGATATTGCTGCGGTCGTTCTGGTTTTTAATTGATATATGAAAAGTTAACCCGAGTTTTCTATATACCATATGCGTAAGAAAAAGCTGCATTGGCCTGGAAGTGTAAAATAAATCGTGCGCAAATTTTATTTTTCCCCGAGAAATTTTTTATAAAAAAAATATTCGTTATGGTTTAAATTAGAGTGCATGCAATTTGTAACTTAAAGTTAACCATTATGTATGTATGAAGTGCAAGCCCAAAAACAAAACGATAATTCTACGCATCTGAATATACTGCATGAAGTTTCTACATGGTGGATGTTTGAAAATTCACGGCGGAACGCGGAGAGAAATTTCATCCACTACGTTCGATATTAAACCAAGCCAACAATAATTATGATCTCTTTGGGACTCGCATACGATGCTAATAAATAAATACATATGTAGTGTGACTTGTGCCAGTCATTTCTGGTATTCAGACTGCGCTAGACTCATCCGTTTCCCGTCTTTGTCGCCTGCATGATACGATTCAGATTTCGTGTCTCTTATGATTAACTTTCGCAAGAGTGCGGAACAGTGGGAATGAAAAGAAAACGCGTAAACGGCAAACATAATGACTAAGTAACAATTATGAGTGGCGTCAAGAGTTTCCTTTGAAATGGGGATTGAATTGGCGTTTTGATCAAGGACGACGCATGTTGAATAGCACTTGCCAGTTCTTCCATGGAAAATTAACGCGTCTGGGTGAGAAATACATATGTATCTCAGATTTGTTCGCCGAGCAGTTTTTGAATTGACGTGATTCGGATTGTGCCTTCCTCAAATGGGAAAATTTGGCTTTTAAACTATGACCTGTTCAAAATAAAATAGGCTTTAGTGCTCATTGGATTGTTAAAATTGAGGGTAGAAGTGCGTCAGGAAGTTCTCTTGTAGAAAAGTTCCTGTTATTCGTGGAAACTTGGAAATAACAGTCTGCTAATGATGTTCATTCTTCATTCTAATGCGTACATAAACCATTATTGTGAACAAAGCCAGTGGTAACCTCGATGTTTTTTTGTGAATTTAAGGGGAAAAAGTTGACAGCAATGAACTATGGTTGAAGTAAAAAGAAAGTTGACAAAATTTCAAGTGCTATACATTGATTATAAACTTTATAAGGCCTTAGGTATACGTTTTCATTCATATAGAAAATGAGACTGATGCTTTGCGCCATCAATTAGTTCACCGAGAAATATTGAGATAAACAGGAGAAAGAGTGTTTACATCGTTATCGCCTCCGAGCCAATTTGATGATAACGATTGGCCAATACGCAGCGCGTGCTTGATTACTGGTATAATATTGCGTTTAAATGTTGATATAATAATATCTGAATAGATGGGATACTGTTTGTTCCACGAGTCAATGTTGCATGCAGTGTTGTTCGCAAGGGATAAGTGGCTAAAAAGAAATGGGATGATATTTGTGAAAAAAAGACTAATTGGTGGAGCGATGTTTATAAGTTTGATAGGAGTTGTATTTGAAATAAAAGTTATAACGGACTTACGTATTTCAGCAATAGTGTGTCATCCACATCATCAGTGGGCGCCCGGCGAGGATGTAGGGTGAGTACCCCATTTTTCATTAAATTATTTATTGGATTATTAGCAATTAACGTGAAGAGAAGAAACTAAATTTAAATTTAAAAATGAAACAAAGCTGTGATTGTTGCATTATAAAAAAACTAGTTTTTCGCATTTAGATTAATAGAAAGAAAATAGAACAACGAATGTTCGATGTAAAGCTACTCGTCTGATTAGATTTTTGTGCTGCTGCTAGTTTCACCTGTTTATTTTTAGGTCTTTTTAAAAAATTTTTTTACAAAGACCTACTAGTTTCGCGACCTGTCTGTCCGCCTGTCCGTCCGTCTGCCCGTCTGTCCGGCACCCTTCCAACCAAGGTCAAGATCTAAACGTAGCCGTGGCCATGTATTTCCCATTTAAATGGAAAACTCATACAAATATAATTTGCATGAACGTTCCCTTCAAATGAGAAATATAGATGTGACCAATTTATGTTATGTAATTATGTGATCGAATCACATAACTCTATACCATAAAAGGGCAAGCGAGCGGAAGGCCACTATACTCGGAAAGAGGCCCTGTTAACAGCAAAAAACGGAGGAGCGTGCCCGATGGCTAGCCCATATTATAGGAGGTGCCTGCCATCGTTGCGGGTCCTATACCCGGTGCGGTGAGACAAAAAGGAAAGACCGAAGTTTATATTTAACCAAGCAAACAATATTATTTCCGTCATTTTTAACAGCTGCTTGGTTGCTTGTATCATGCTACGTTCATTTACAAAATTCAGTTGTGAATAATTCGGGCAATGAATAAAATTTAGATCTAGCTTTATCTTATATACTGTTTAGTCCAGTCAAATTTGTCATTAAAATAGAAGTAAGGAGCTAAAAATTTGTATGAATGTTCAGAATACTATTATAAATGAATTGTGAAAAGTCCCCATCCATCCCCCTTGTGTAAAAAATTTTATTGATGGTGAAAGTTTGCAAAGATATGTTTTTCGCGTTTTTCAGCTAAATGGTGAGTTTTACAGCAAAAATAATTCAGACAAAAATTGTAGATCATCAGATTTTCTGCAAAAATTTACCCACACTTTTTTTCATAAGTATTGCCATATCCGTGATATAGCGGTTCAAAGAATTGAAAAAAATATTTTATTCGTAATATGCACATGTTTCCACACCAGCGTGGTTTCCCCGGCAGGGCTATTCCACGGTCTATTGTGATCCTATTGAATTCAAATTGAGTATTGAAAATGATGAAAGCTGTGTAAATTATGTAATATACAAATGAAAAAATAATTTGGAAATATTATTCGTCGGATTCATAATAATCAAATGGAACTTCTAGTGTACTGTCTTCGTTTTCTTCCTCTTGTTTTTCTTCATCTTTTTTTCTTCATCTTCCTGCTGGATACAAATATGTTTTGAAATTGGTTCAATTCGTCTAATGTGAATTGAGAATCATCGTTATTTTCAATATGCTTAAATATTTCTCTCATCGCAATATTTGTAGCTTCATCTTGAGGACGACCGACTTTACCCCCAGTGGTAGGTTTCAAAAAAGAATTGTAGCCATGGTTATGATACTTAGCCTCAAATTCAATTCGAGCAGCAACAGCTTTGGCTACATCATCACAACGAATTTTAGCTTTAGTTAGAATACTGTCTTTGAACGAAAGTGTAGTCACTTTAACAATCTTACGTTGGTACTGCAGTGCTTTTTTCTTCTCCAACCCTTCATTTAATTCATTGCCGCAAAATAAATAAACAACACTGATTGAAGCAAAATGTTGTTTCACTTACTCGTGTTCTAGTACAAGGAGGACTTATTTTTGATGAACCAGCTTCTTCTTCTTGGCGCTGTCTTTCCACGGCATCAATGCTACTTTTTCTAGTATAATTTTTTCGACATTACACATGAATTTTTACAGATGTCTGGTCTTTCAGGTATTCCGAAAACTCATCACCTTTTTAATACTTGCATCAATTAATGCTTTCATGCCGCAATCAACAGTAACAACTCCACTTTCAGTCATAGGTTGACTACAAATAAAGCAGAATTGCGACATTTTTTTCTAAAAAGCGTAAAATTCACAAACTTTTTTACAAAATATAAGCGATAGCCACGAGTTGTCACAACGAAGGAATGCTTACGACTAACAGTGTTTCGTTGAGTATGAGGCCTTTGAAACGAAGCAGGTATACGAGCCTCGCCACGCTCACAATTGAATGGAAGACAGATGTTACTCAAGGCCAATGCGACTAAAAGAAAATAGGGGCGGAGTTTTTGACGTTCATTTATATTCTAAGAATTTTAAAATTTGTATGTATAAGACATAGGGGCTCATATGTTTACTCGTATAACAGTTCAAAAATGTATATAAAAGTACATTAACGTGCATACTACGAATAAAATATTTTTTTCAATTTTTTCAACCACTATATCACGGATATGGCAATAATTATGAAAAAAAGTGTGGAAACATTTTTCGTAGAGAATCGGATGATCTACAATTTTTGTTTGAACTATTTCTGCTATAAAACACACCGTTTCGCTGAAAGACACGAAAAACCTATTTTTGTAAACTTTCACCATCATTAAAATTTTTTGTACAAGGGGGATTGATGGGGGCTTTGCACAATTCATTTATAATAGAATTCTGAACATTCATACAAATTTTTAGCTCTATGGGAATTTTTGTAACCTTCAAAGTCTTATTTGACTGGGCTACTTGTCTTATTGGGAGTTACTTAAATTGCTTGTTCTAAAAATAACTAGTGTTTTTGTGTTCTTTTTTCATTCATTTGCTTGTTTATCAATATTAATTATAATGTCATGGCAAACTTCGCTTTTTTTATTGTTTTGATAATAAATAATGAATTCAAAAATGTATAAATTATTAATAAATATACTAAAAATTTGATTTTTTTATTTTCATTATAAATTTATTTAATATCTATTGATATATTTACATTGAGATCTCATTGAAATATATCTTTAATAAATGTTTCAATCAATTACCCTCCAAATTATTTTCAACTATATACTTTGAAACTAATTTAATTTTATTAATTTTGTTTGATCCAATCCAATCAACTTTTTAATGTACTCTTTCATTTTCCAGTGTACAAAAAAGTTATTTGACGATCTTCGGTCACAGGAAATTGTCAACTTTTCCTAATTGATACTGCTGTATTTGGCCGTTAATCTTACATTATGATTTTCTTCATTGCCCGAAATTCCATCAAGAAATCTAAATTCAGAAATGATAATATTGTTACATGAACAAATAATTCTGCGAGCTACTGTCGCAATTGTTTTCACAACCATTAAGAACATCAACAAAATGAATTTACTCGAAACCACGAGAACCCACCAAGCATGATCAACATTCGGAAGTGAGTCACTGCTCCATTCATTAATCTGCTCGAATATACCAGATACCTCTCGGCAGAACATTCGCCAATGTACGAGAAATGCACTGAACGGATGGAGACACTATATAAAGGCGAGCTGAATGAATGGGGGGATCATTCATTCAACCGCGATAGTAAAAACGGCGATAGTGGGTGGAGTGTGAATTGAAAAGCGATCAAGTAATAGTGAAGTGATTTTAGAAGACAATTGCGATAGGAATTTATGGACAAGTGGAAGTTTTAATTCTAATAGTGAAAATTAAAATTGTGAAATAATTAATAAGTGATTGTGCACTTTTAAGTAATGAAATAAACTCTTTTATTTTAATTTAAAAGACATTGCGTTTTCACTCTCCCGGAACATTAAAATTATTGGCCGCGAACCATAACACGCGACAGTGGTGTCGAGAAGTGAGAAAGAAAATTTCGAAAAGTGAAAACATTTAAACATTTTTAAAGTGCATAATAGTGAAATTTAACGGGAAAACTGTTGAAAAAAAAAACAAAAACGAAAAGCCAAAACAATAAAAATGCCACGAAACCTACATCTAAGAATTAATGAATTGACCATGTCGGAGCTTAAGGAAGAGTTGGAACAGCGAAATCTGGCTACGCACGGTACAAAGGCCACACTGATTGCACACTTGCGCGACGCGATCGAATCGGAAGGCGTAAATCTGGATTTGAGTGAGCCCTCAGATGCAGAAAATGGTGCAGAAGGTGGAGAAGCAGAAACACCAAAACCAAAGGAAACAGAAAATGCGCTGATGCAAATGTTGATGCTGATGCAGCAGGAGCAGCGACAACAGTCATCTAATTTAACTGCGAATCTAAATGAACAATCAGCGAAGCTGGACCAACAAGCGATCGAAATCAAGGCAGACATCACACAGAAGCTGGAGAAACAGTCAACCGAAATAAAAGCGGAGCTCGGTCATCTGAACAAACAAATTAAAGGCGTCGAGGAAAAGGTTGACCAGGTCGGGGAAAAAGTTTACCAGGTCGAAGAAAAGGTCAGCCAGGTCGAAGAGAGAATGAAACATGAGATGGAAAAAGTGAAAAAAGAATTGGAAGCAGCAAAGGCAGTAGTAACCAACTCACCAGCCCCACTTGTAACCGCAGCGCATAGCATATCCAGAAATTTGAAAGCACCAATATTCGACGGGCAAATGGTCTGGAGTATTTACAAAACCCAGTTTGAAGCCGCCGCTAGGGCAAATCACTGGAATGAGCAGGAACGAGCAACTGCACTGATTCTAGCTCTAAGAGGCCCAGCTGCCGAGCTTTTGCAGACTATCTCCGTCGAGTTGCACTCAAACCCGAATGCTATAGTGAATGCGCTCGACATGCGCTATGGAGACGATCATCTGAAGCAGATTTATCGGTCACAGCTACGGCATTGGGTACAGAAGTCTGGTGAAACCCTACAGCAGCTAGCCCAAGACATTGAGCGACTAGCACTTTTGACTTACCCAGCCTACGACCCAGAACATTGAGATGATGCAGCGATAGAAGCATTCATCAGCGCACTAAAGGACCCGAAATTGCAACAAGCCGTGCGTTTAGCCCAAAAGCAAATGGTTAAGGACGCATTGGCTTATAGTCTGAACTTTCAGGCAGCGAAAAATGTGACTCGTACCACTGCCCGGGTTCGCGAGGTACTGGCAGACGAGTGCAGGTGTGAGCGCGTCTAAATTGAGCGAGACCCGCAGGTAAATGGTGAGCCCAGATGCTGGAGTTGTGGAGAGAAGGGGCCCCTGCTAAGAGACTGCAAGAAGCGAAGAAAACTGAGCTATTGTCCAGGGTGTGCAACTAGGAGAAGATCCAGACCGAGTCAGGAGCCCAGAATGGAAGCCCTTCAAACTGAGGGGTCGGGAAATATGTAAGAGCCAACTTCGTGGGACAGAGGTTGGCTAGGAGCATCAACGTCCCCAGCACCACCATCACTGTATCAAGACTACATCGTGGAGAAGCGGACTTATGCCTTCCGGATCAAGTTGACGGAGAACATTGCATCATAACTATCGACACTGGTGCAACACGATCGATCATCCGACCAGACTATGTGAGGCAACAACTGCTTCGAAAGGGCAGGATTTTCTCACTACGGACAGCTACGGGAGAAACTGCACCTGTCCATGGAGAAATCAACCTCCAGATACAGTTGGGAGACCTTGCGTTCCGACATAATTTTCTGGTCGCGAACATTATGGATGATTGCATTCTCGGCATGGATTTTCTGCGACCACATGGAATCATGTTAGACTTGGACAAATGGGTATTGAAATCGTGGAATGTAGAAGTATTGATGGAGGGTCCCAGCGTCCAAATTTCCAAGATGAATGTGGCAGTATGTACCGACACTGATGTACAAAATTCTTCTGAAAGCATATTATGGGCCAGGCTTGATGGTGATTCTCGAGACCACCGATCTTATCTGATAGAGCCAACGATGACGTCCGCATTGCGCAGTTTGATTGTAAGACGAAGCCTTGTAAGATCTTTAAGGAAAGAATACGTGCCGGTTAGAGTCCTTAACACCGCAGACTCAACCACGAGCATCAAAGCGGGAGAAGTCATCGGCAGCTGCCAGCCTGTTTCCACCATCACCTCTTTGGAAGCCACTCACGACCAGCATTGGAAAAGGAGGCAAGACACAGACAAAGCCTAGGAATCCACGTTTGCAATATTGAAGCAAGTCAAATTGCCAGTGCAGCTATTCAAGCGGGCCTCTGATCTGGTCAGCAAGTTCAATGACATCTTCCCAACAAGCCCGGATGACCAAGGCCCAACGGGTATGGTAACTCACGTCATCGATACACAGGGAGCCAAGCCAATTCGACAGCCAGACAAGGAGGAGTGAGCGCACTCATCTCGGACATGGAAAAATAAGGCATTATCGAACCTTCTGTCAGTCCATGGGCCACGCCTGAAGTTCTAGTAAAGAAAAAGGATGGTAGCACTCGTTTTTGTGTCAACTATAGGCAGCTTAACGATATCACTAAGAAAGATAGTTACCCGCTCCCACGCATCGATGACATCATGGATACTTTAGCAGACGCAAAATGGTTTTCTACACTGGATCTCAAGAGTTGGTACTGGCAGGTAGAAATCGACAAGAAGGACCGAGAGAAGACCGCATTTTCAGTTGGGACCGGATTATGGCAATTTGTGGTGATGCCATTTGGGCTTTGCAATGCTCCAGCCACTTTCGAACGCCTGATGGAATAAGTGCTACGTGGCTTTACCTGGAAAAACTGCTTGGTATACCTAGATGACATCATTGTTATCGGAAAAACATTCGAAGAGCACGTAAGGAACTTCGAAGAGGTTTTCTCCCGATCGCAACTGGCGAATTTGAAACTTAGTCCCGACAAGTGTACCCTTTTCGCAGCTGAAGTAAAATACCTAGGACACGTCGTATCAGCAAAAGGGGTCAAAACAGACCCTGAGGAAATTGAAGCCGTGAAAAGCTGGCCAACACCAAACAACAAGCACCAACTACGAAGTTTTCTGGGTCTGGCAACGTACTATCGAAGATTCGTCAAAGACTTTGCCAAAATAGCTAAGTGTCTCCATCAGCTAACCGAGAAAATCGTCCGTATGTCTGGAATGAACAATGCCAGGTAGCCTTTGAGACCTTGAAGGAGAAGCTGTGTGAATCACCCTTGCTGGCATATCCAAAACCTGGAAAACTGTTTTTAGTTGACACCGATGTGAGCAACGGCGGTATTGGAGCTGTACTCTCCCAGCAGATCGATGGCGAAAAAAGAGTCCTCTCGTCTTACAGTCGAGTTCTCTCAAAAAGTGAGAGGAACTACTGCGTGACCAGGAAGGAGCTATTGGCTATAATAGAGGCCACCAAGCAGTTCCACAAGTACCTATATGGCCAAAAATTTGTTCTTCGAACGGACCATGCATCGCTGAGATGGCTACTTAATTTCAAAAACCCCGAGGGACAAGTTGCGAGATGGATCGAAAGATTGCACGAAATTGTTCACCGAAAGGGCGGAGTTCATGGAAATGCTGACGCCTTATCTCGTCATCCATGTCCAGCTAATTGTAAGCATTGCCGACGGATTGAAGAAAAGGAGCCGCCAGTTGAGCTGCGATTGATAACGGCTGAATCCGATGAAGGTTGGTCACCGGAGGAGATTCGAAACGCCCAGTTAGCCGATGAAGACATCGGACCATTGCTCGTATGGAAGGAGACAACTGGGCGACCTGAGTGGAAAGATGTTTCAATGCATGGCGCAACCCTGAAAAGCTATTGGGCACAATAGAACTTCCTTCAGGTGAAGGGTGGCATACTCAAGCGGAAATGGGAAACGGCGGACGGCAGCTCCTATAGGATGCAAACTATACTTCCCAAAAGCCGAATCCACGATGTGGTTAAGGAAATGCATGAAGGATCCTCGGGAGGCCACCTTGGTGTTAACAAGACCTTAGCGAAATTGCGGGAAAGGTTTTACTGGCTCCACGCTCGAGAAGACGTAGAGGACTGGTGCCGTAGATGCACTATTTGCGCTTCCGTCCAAAGCAACGACTACAACGTGGGTGTACCGTTTGAAAGGATTGCTGTTGACATCGCTGGACCCTTTCCTGAATCTGAATGGGGAAATTGATACACGCTGGTTATGGCCGATTATATCAGCAAGTGGCCCGAAGTCTACCCCATTCCCAACCAGGAAGCAACTACTGTAGCCGAACAGCTAGTGTTAAATTGGGTCAGTAGGTACGGCGTACCTTGTGAACTACATTCGGATCAAGGCCGAAACTTTGAGTCACTAGTTTTTGGCGAAATGCGCGAACTACTGGGAATACGGAAAACGAGGTTAACACCACTGCATCCCCAATCCGATGGAATGGTCGAACATTTCAACGGCACGCTCAATAAGCACCTCGCCAAGATGGTTGACGAGGACCAAAGGGACTGGGACCGACATATCCCACTATTTTTGATGGCGTACAGAGCTGCTGAACATGCATCGATGGGCCAAGCCCCAGCCAAAGTCATTTTTGGAAAGGCTATTAGACTGCTAGCTGACATAAAGTTCGGGAAACCCCTGGGAAACCCCAAACGATCTCGGAGTACGCAAATGAGCTAAGAGAACGGTTGAACCAGATACATCGAACAGTGCGAAAACACCTCGAATCGGCTACTGACCGCATGAAGACCAGGTATGATCTAACGGCAAATTCTACTCAGCAAGATGACTTTGTGTTGCTATATAACCCACAGCGCTGGAAGGGTAGGTCTCCAAAGTTACAGCATAATTGGGAGGGACCATACCGGGTTACAAAGCGAATCAATGACGTCGTATATCGCATACAGGAACACCGTAAGCCAAGAGCCAAAATGAAAATCGTGGTTCTGGACCGTCTTGCCCCATATTACACCCAGGGAGAATTGACTACAAATGGCGACACATCTTTTCGGGGCGAAAAGAACTGAGGTGGGGGCAGTGTTACATGTACAAATAATTACATGTACAAATAATTCTGCGAGCTACTATCACAATTGTTTTCACAACAATTAATAACATCAACAAAATGAATTTACTCGAAAACACGAGAACCCGCCAAGCATGATCAACCTTTCGAAGTGAGTCACTGCTCCATTCATTAATCTGCTCGAATATACCAGATACCTCTCGGCAGAATATTCGCCAATGTACGAGAAATGCATTGAACGGATGGAGACACTATATAAAGGCGAGCTGAATGAATGGGGGGATCATTCATTCAACCGCGATAGTAAAAACGGAGATAGTGGGTGGAGTATGAATTTAAAAGCGATCAAGTAATAGTGAAGTGATTTTAGAAGACAATTGCGATAGGAATTTATGGACAAGTGGAAATTTTAATTTTAATAGTGAAAATTAAAATTGTGAAATAATTAATAAGTGATTGTGCACTTTTGAGTAATGAAATAAACTCTTTTAATTTAATTTAAAAGACATTGCGTTTTCATTTTCCCGGAACATTAAAACTATTTGCCGCGAACCATAACACGTGACAATATTATCTCCAATGCACTTTTCTAATGTTCCAGGGGCTTGTACTTCAAAGGTATTGTTTTGAATGTGTTTTATAGTTCCGTCAGCAATCGAAAACAAGTCCTGACAGCAGTTTATTTGCCTCAAACGTCACTGAATGCTGGCTTCTTACAGAGAACTATTAAATGCGTCACAAGTAACCGCTAAGTTAATTTTGGTGCCGACAAACATGGTTTTCGCATGGAAAACTCGTAATCAGGTCTTCCTTGCTCTAAATTTCCATCAACGGCAATCCTCTAGGCAATTATCTCGGCGAACACCATTGCATCCATGACTATTCCACTTGAGACTTTAGTTGGAAGCAAAGAAACACATGCTAGTAGGCAGGTATTTTGGGGAAGAATTGAGTCACTTGCAAGAGAACACCATCACTGAACTCGTTAAAAATACCACCCGAAATAATCCACAACTACGGAAAATTTAAGCAGTGTAGGTTTATATATATGTTTGCCAGCTAGAATTGCATTCCCCGATCAAACATTTCTTTTACTCTAAGTAATTTCTTTTCTTCCCGGCCGTTCTCCGCGTGCTTGCCGTATCGCGGTCGTAAGCCAACTCCATGATCCGTCCCCAAAACTTGTCTTTCCACTTTCCCATCCCGTGTATACGGTAAATTGCATCAGCTGAGCTCATCCTTGTTAGCTTGCCTTCGGCAATATGATACACCATTGGGGTGCAACTAAATCAGTGTTCCTATGTTCAAAATTTTAATCGTAACTGTCAGATTTAAAAATTAACTGAATTAAAGAAAAACGAAAAAAAAACCTAAATAGTAACGAAAGGTATATCTCATGAAAAAGATAATTAAAAGGAAACGTTTAAATGTAATATAGAGGAAAATTGATATAAAGTTACATTTAATGATAATAATAAGAAAGAAGCTATCTTACAAATTACGATTATGAATGGAAATAATTAATTATTTTTCTAAATCTGGCATCAAAATTTTGAATAGGAGGTAGGAAGGCCTTCGAGCAGTTTACTTGTGGAACTGCTCAATTACTACGCCCGTTTGGTTGTTGATTCATCGCGAGCAGATGATATTTTGTTAATTCGTAATAAGGTTTTCTTATTAGCAATAATCGTGTTTTCGTAACCACTCCCAAGATATTAATGATTACCAAGTTGTTAGCCAAATTGTATTTATTGTGCAGTAATACATTAGAGAAAAACTACAAAATGAGCTACCAAGGGGTAGATGGTACCTTAATTTGAATAAAATACTTTCCAAAATAATGATAATAACTAGAACCCCCTATATTTGCTCCACATTAGTGTGGATAGTCTTTGATTTGAAAATATACAATATTTTCTGGGAACTAAAAATTAACTCTTTCATCGAGAGGTGCCTATTACGCTTTGTCTACTTTCTTAAGTTCGATGAACCACAATGGATTTCTTGAACAGTTTACCCACTTAACATCATTAATGCACTAGATTAACTTGAACAATAGAAGTTAACATTTGGGTTTTTATAAAAAGCAACTAATTAATAAGCTCCACATTTAATCGTTGCATAGAAGTTGAAATTGCGGTATCCATCGCGACAGACATTGAAACTTTGGTGGTCTCGTTCAAGATGTCTGTGCCAGAGGTAAATACACTCTTAAGTGGTTTGGTTTTAGAGAAAGCAAAAATAACAACAATTACAAAAACACAGAACAATGCACCAAAAACTTGCCCCTGAAAAAGAGTGCCGTGTACCTACATATAATTAAGTATCAGAGTGCCAACGACAATTTCGATGTACCATTTTGTTGAGTTGAAGTCATGAGATCGCGCAAAAGCCAACTCGGTCCCGAAAACATGAGAACTAACTGCGCGCTGCGACCATTTTTTCAAGCACACCTATTCTTCAAATTTACATTTTTTCCCGTCTAAATTGAGAATATTTCAAGTCATCGTTAGTAAAAAGTTTAACTCGCGAGCAACTTCCGAGACCTCTAATTACGTCGTCTAATTGTGGGTGTATCCTTCTGTTGCTACTCTATTCCATTCTTTCAAGTTTTTCCTACGATTTTTTTTCTTTTTTTTGCCGAGCTATTTGTCTAAGATTTTGGAGGATTTCGAAAAGTCGAAATCATGCATAATTTCACGTTGTAGTTACATGAGCAATAATTTCACGGAGTTTACCTTTTAATGAGATGCGCTATTTTGTATCATTATAGCAGCCGCGAGTTACCCAGGGACACGTGTAGGATGAAATTCGTTGAAGATTTTCATCAATGGATCTTGTTTTGGTGCAGATAATTTGCTTAATGATGGTTCGGCAGTTGAAGCAATTGAAGAAGAACATTAATTGTCGTAGAGAAACCGTTTTGATTATCTGATTCCGATCAACGGCCGTGGATTGAAAATGGGTTAAAGGGCTTAAAAGAAGGACGAATATACGCCGTATCTATATTTATATGTGCTCCAATTAGACCTTTTCTTAAAATTAAGTTTCATATCAAGCAGATATCAATTTTAAGATATTAGGTGTACGTAGAGCAGATCATACGATTTCGATTATTATTTCCGCTAGGTTACACCTTATTGCAAAAGAGAAGACAATGAATTCAAGCTTCTCAGTCCTTAATGTTCTTTGGACTGATTCAATCTCTAACAAACAGTTTTATTGAATCTCTCAAACCCCTAACAATTTAACATTAGTAAGCGCGATGTCTAATGATTTCTTACATTTCCTTTAAAGCGTTTAGTTAATGTAACAATAATTGGAACGCATTTTCTTCTTTTTTGGCAATTAGTTACACAATTTTTGTTGACACATTTCCGGTGGGTGTCTGTCATTATTGATGAATAACGAACTACGACTGTGTTCTCAGGAGATTGCGTGTATATAATTATCCCCATGTTGTCGCATCAAGATGTGCTACTTGTTAACGAAAAACATCAACGACTATTATAGCCATTATAAAATATGTCGGAAAAGAGGGAAATACAACAATAGAAACTACTTCTCAAATTAGCGTGACACTGTGTTCACCAAAAACTAAAGCCTAGAGTTGTTAACATAGAGAAATCAAAAAAATAAATCAAATTTTGTCTCTGTTGAATCTCTCAATCGCATCAACACATTTGGAAATTTTTTCCTGGCTCCTCCATGGTTTCTGCATTGTTTTTACAGTAACAAGTTTTGGCAAAATGGCTACTATTCCGTAAAATAGTATTGGACACAGGAAATTATTATTTGATCGCAGCAAAATCCAAATTGTTGCATTTTAATGTATTTTTGAAGCACGTGTCAATCATTAATAAGTTTGGTAGACAGAACTACACTCGTGTCAGAAAGGTTTTGTACTTAACATGAGTAGTAGTAGTAGTACTTTATTGAGACTTTTCTTTTGACATACAGTGGCTCACAGCTTATTTGATGCACTTCAATAAATATTAAACAAACTGTTGTCCTTATGCAGATAAATAAAAATTTACAAATATTTTGATGCAGATTTTACAGTTGGTATAACTGAAATTCGAAGCACAAAAGAAAGTAAGAAAAAATGTTTCAAATGTCCCGTTAGCAGTAATGAAGCAAAATCATTTGCATAGGATAGCTCACAGCTTATTTGATGCAGTTAGTTCTTTGTATCCTAGCATTAAAAGTGCACGATTTTCACCGGATTTTTTTTGGATATATTGTACTTAGTGCATTTCTTATTTTATTTTTAAAAAAGTTATTTGACCTTGATAGTTTAAAAGTGGATAAATTGTGTAATATTTAAAATGGGCCGTAGGACAACACTTGAACAGCGGGAATTAGTCATTCATCATTTTAGAAATGGTGAATCTCATCGCAAAATCAGCGAAGTTGTCAATTTAAGTTCATCAACAGTTCAGCATATAATTGAAAGGTTTACCAATGAAAAAAGGTTGGAAAACAAGTGTAGAAATGCACCAAATAAAATTTTGAATGAGTCTGATGAACGGTGGATCGTCCGGAAAATAATGCAAAACCCTAAGTTATCAGCTCCTAAATTGGCGAACGAAGTGTTTACTGGAATTGGTAAAGAATGCAGTGCTGAAACCATACGTCGTCTGCTAAGAAAGCATAATTTTAATAGCCGAGTTGCACGAAAGAAGCCGTTCATCAGTATCAAAAATCGACAAAGCCGCCTGAACTTTGCTACGGAGCATATTTCAAAGGATTTGGACTTTTGGAAAACCGTGATTTTCGCTGACGAGTCCAAATTCAACATATTTGGCTTAGATGGAATGGCGTACGTTTGGAGAAAGCCAAATACAGAGCTCAAAAAAGCAAATTTACATGAGACTGTTAAGCACGGCGGTGGCAGCGTAATGGTTTGGGCCTGTATGTCAGCAGCCGGAGTTGGGAAGCTAGCCTTTATTGAAGGAAACATGGACAAGATCACGTACAGTAGTATCCTAAAGGAACATCTCCTGCAAAGTGCTGACAAACTCGGAATCCGGCGTGAATTCAGATTCTACCAAGATAATGACCCTAAACAGAAGTCAGAAATCGTGCAATCTTGGCTTATTTGGAATTGTCCTCATTTGATGGCTCCCCCGGCACATTCACCCGACTTAAATGTAATTGAGAATTTATGGGCTTTTCTGGAGAAAAAAATTCGTAACCACGCAATTTACAACAAAATTGATTTAAAGAAAGCTCTTTTAGAAGAATGGAGTAAAATAACGCCAGAAATGACAGGAAAGCTGGTTGAATCTGTTCCAAATAGACTCAAAGCTGTCTTGAGCTAAAAAGGAAACCATACGAAATATTAGTGTTGAACTGAAAATCCTCTACATGGATAAATTTAAGGAAAACGTGGACTGCATCAATTAAGCTGTGACATAAAATTTTGCCTTTAATTTTGTTTTTGTTATGTTATTTAAGAATCAATTGTTGAAATAAATTAAATTGTTATTTTTAAAAAAAGGCTTTTATATAATTTATTGCAGTTTAAATTTTTTCAATACCTTTTCTAATACAGAAGTTATAGTGCTTTTAGCTTTGAAAATGTTACTGCATCAAATAAGCTGTGAGCAACTGTATGTTACTTAACCTACTTTTAATGTTACGATTCATTTGACAGTGACACTTTTGTCAAATGTCCTAAGCTTTTTTAATACGACCTGAGTCTATACTTTGCAGTTTTTAAAGTGCTAGTGAAATTTTTCTATACCGTTTGCTCTTGCGGTTATTGACTTTAAGTTGTTTATTTACATATTAAAACCTAAACTAACCTAACTTATTCTATTCTTAGCCTAATTACATTGTCTTTTAGTTTTGGTTGGTCGTGTGTTCTCTTCAAGCGTTACATCCAAAAATCGCGTTTCAGAAGAGGCACAGTTCCTACCGACCTGATCTTCAGGGTCTACGAAGTTATTTTTTATTTCTTTAGTCGGTTACTTGATTTTTGTATGTTTGGTTCTAATTTTCTTCCCCGATGGAAGTTCGAGTTGGTTTAGCCCCTGTAGGTGTTGGGGGACGATATATAGTAGAAGATGGGTTTTGGGGAGTTTGGTTGGGGATCGGTGTTAATCTGGAAGTCTTGGATGATTCTTATGGGAGAGAGATAATATGGGTTTTCAGAGGTGGGGGTACTATTGAAGAGGTTCCGGATTAGATTTGACTCGTGTGTCTGCCATTTAGCTATTCGCTTTTTGCTTGTTTCGAGCATGTATTGCAGGATGGGGGTCACTTTAGTTTCTTCATAAAGAACGCTGTTTTTGTAGTATTTTTTATTGGGGCGTCGGTATTTCGATATACATTTTCTGAGTATCCTCCTCTCAAGTATTTGCAATTCCTCGGCTACTGTTGGTGAAATTGTCAGGCAGGCTGGGAAGGAGTATGTGATGATGGGGCAGATTAGGGTTTTATACATGAGAAGTTTCACATTTGGGAAGACGGATTTGGAGGATAGGAGGGGTGAGATTAGTGCAGCAGCTCCTTTGACTTTATTTATTGCCTTTCTTGCATGTGGGTTCATTTTGAACCTGTTGTTGAGGTTCACTCCCAAATACCTGATGTTGTCTTTTGGGTTCACCGTGTCCCCTTCGATAACTGCCCTTATTAGTTTGCTTTGCTGCACTGCTAGTTTGTGCCCTTTACCACTCGCGTTACGGAAGCAAATTATTTTCGATTTAGCAGCGTTGATTTGGAGCCCCCAATCCTTTAAATAGCGTGCTATAATGTCGACTTCTCTTTGCACCATTTCCATGGCGGAAATGGGAAGAGTGTGACTGGCTAGGATTAGGATATCATCCGCGTACATGATCATGTTCAGGTTACTGGAGATGTTTTGGGTTCTGATTGTGGGGGCGGAATGAGGGATGTCGTGTAGGAAGAAATTGAAAAGGTTTGGTCCCAATATGGATCCTTGTGGGACTCCAGACAGGATAGGTATAGGTGTTGAAGTTCTGTGGGATATTTCAGTAGTTAAGTATCTATTTTGTAGGAAGCTATCAAGGATACGGGTGAGGGCCAGGGGACAGTTGGAGTATATGAGTTTAAATTTTAGCCCATTAGTCCAAATGGAGTCAAACGCTTTTTGTAGATCTAGCGCGCATGCGACTGTGCATTGTTTTTTGTGGAAGTTTTTTACGACGGTGTCGTGCACAATCATAATGGCGTGTTCTGTGGATTTTTTGGGTTGGAGTCCGAACTGAAACTCGGGGATTAGCTTCGTTGAGAATGCTCTAAATCTCCGTAGAATGATTCTTTCCAGAATCTTACCGATGTTAGAAAGTAAGGAGATTGGCCAAAAGCTTTTTACTTCTCCGTCGCAGTTTGGTTTAGGAATAAGGATAAGGTTGCCTCGTTTCCATATTTCTGGAAAGTAACCATTGTTTATGCAATTGCTGAAGATGACTGCTAAACTTCTCGCGACAATTGGGCCGGATTTCCTTATTACTTTATTTGGGATACCGTCTAGGCCTGAAGAGGTTTTATTATTAAGACCGGCTATTGTATCTTCTACTTCTGACACGTAGGTGAAAAATTCCCCGAATGTTTCGTGTTGCGGAGATACTGCCTTGTTGGTATCAGAGAATATTATAAGGTATGACCCTTGGTAACCAATGTTTCTCTTTCTTACAGCCGATATCATTTCCTGTGCTCTTTCGTTCTCTGGGGCTTCCTCTCGGTACAGGTTTCCGTAGAATGAAGAGATCACTTGCAGCTTTTCTTCAGGTGTGGAGAAGGGTAGCCCTCTGTGCTTGATAGGGTCCCTGTCGATGTTGAAATTATATGACCGTCGGCCCGTTAGTTTATTAATTTCTCTAAAGACGTCTGAGGATGGTTTGAGTACACTCAATCTTCTTTTATAGTCTTCGTTCATCTCACGTCTTATTTGCCACCTTATGCGGTTATTTAGTTCAGTGATTTCTGCTTTAAGAGTGAGGTATTCCTGGTTTATACGGTTGTTGTGCCGGTGGAAGATCCGTTTAAGCCTTTAAATTTTCCGTTTTCGTTCCGTCATCTGTGATTTGGTGTCTTGCGTCAGGCATCTGTATAGCCCTTGTTTCAGTTTTTCTTCCGGCGCATGTGCGTCCATTCGTCTTAGTATAGCCTCGGTTAGGTTCTGGATGTGGATATCGATTTCCTGGTTAGATAGGACGCGGTTCACAGGGGGAGGGGGGGTAAATCGTCTTCGAGGTCTTTTCTGAACTCTGCCCAGTCCACAGAGGCATAGGATCGAAATTTTTTTTGGTGTGTCTTCAATAGTGGTTAGGTTGTTTAGGTGGAGGGTTAGTTTCAGACAATAGTGATCGGATATCGATGGAAGGGTTGCACATTGGTAGGGAGTTGTGTTCCCAGTTAATAGGTCTTGTGACACCAGAAAGTTGTCTAAGAAGGAGCTGCTTCTCGGGTATGAGGGGACACCTGCGTTGACAATGGCGCATGTTAGAAATGCGCTTGTCAGGAACCATTTATATATTCTTTGGCCGTTTGGGTTCCGTGTGGAATCACCCCAGTACTCATGTCTTGCGTTGAAGTCTCCACCAAGGAGGATAGAATCGTGGTTAGCAGCTATTGCTAGTATTCTATTGAGAGTCGGTTCTATTGCAGATCCCAGGTTTCCTGGGATGTAGATGGACCCAATTAATATTTTCCCATGACCACCATTGCGTCTTCGCATGTTTAAGGTTGCTAGTGTGCAGGAAATGTTGGGATGCTTAAAGTTTATTTGGTCGACTGATAGGTTGTCTCGATATAGAATGGCGGTGCCTCTGCCTGCGTCGTTTCTGAGTACCTGGTAGTTTTCTATTCGGACCTTGTGTAGCGGTTTTAAGACTGTTTCATTAACGAAAACTATGTCAGGTTGTATGGATTTGGTAACACTAGTCACGAATATTCTTTTGTCATGGGAAACTAGAGAGTTTATGTTTAGGCAGATAGTGGTCAGGTTATTTACCCCCATACAGGTTGAGGTATAGCTCAATTAGCACGACTGGTTTGTCCTGTGTTGGCGTGCCATCGTATTTCGGCCAGAATTGGGCAACCTTTTTTAGGAGTTCACCTGGAGACACTCCTAAAACTTGCACTGTTTCGTAGTGGAGTCTTTGAAGGGGGTTCCCTTGTGATTCTGGGTTCCGGAGTATGGTTGAGTTTCTTCCACTTGTGACTTCCGAATACAGGGGTACTGAATGTGCTGGTGTGGCTGTTGCTGATGGTGTTTGGATATATTCGTACGATGGGGTTGAAATGGGGGTTGTTCTTTTGTTTTTTAGAAACGCTATCTTATCTATCAACCTTCTCCTTTCCGGGCATCCGGAGAAGTTTGATGGGTGGCCTTTCTCTTTGCAGAGAACACAGAAAGGTGGGTTGCTTGTTCTGTCAATGTCCTTTCTTGGACATTCTTGGGGATTGTGGTCCTCTCCGCAGGCTACACATCTTGCCTGGAAGGCACAATTCGCCGAGACATGACTGAAGCGCTGACACCTATAGCACTGGAGTAGGTCGCTCCTTCTTGGCTTTTCCCATGTCGCTTTTTGGTGAAGGATGAAACGAAGCTTAATGAAGCGGTCTTGATCTTCTTTTTGATGGAGGATTATTTTGAATAGGTCTAGGTTCACGCCGTTCGCTTTAGACCAGCCGGTGGTTAACGGTAAGACATTTTCTATTTTGATGTCCGGACATTGTATTTCAATGCCTTCTCTGACCTGTGTGGCTCCGAATGCCGAGTCTACCCCCTAAGGACGACTGCGTATTTTTTTCTCCGCAGTCAGATTAAGTTTAGTTAAACCTTCTAGTGCTTCATGTAATCCTGAAGTATGTTTGACAAAAGGTTTAACTGCCCAGCTCTAGCAGACCACCTTGTACCTGAAATTCTGTGAAGGGAACCCGTTATACTTTTTTGAGAATTTCCCAACGTTGTGGACTGCTGCTGAAACTGGCATAGCATTTCTGAACAACTCCGAAAAAAATGATTGCTGCCTCACAGCATTCTGCAGAGTTAACACCACATCAGTTAGACTATGTGTCGCACAAGGCGACCAAACAGCATTTCGATTTTTCTCCAGAACATGACGTTGTACCCCATTATATGACCCTTTCATATTAGCAACATTGTCGTATCCTTGTGCTCGACAATCTTCCAAAGGAATGTTATACTCTTCTAGAGTATCGAAAATTCAACCAGCAATTGCCTGGCCGGTTTTTTTTTGGTTACAATCGACAAAAGCCAGAAATCGTTCTTGAATTGTAAATATCTTTCTCTTCGAGTTAAAATGAACGTACCGCAAAATAAACGCAGTTTGATCAACGTGGCTCGAATCAGGTGTAGCATCAATGATGATAGCAAAGTATTTGGCACTTTTACGTTCTTTCAGTATAGATTTGAATAAATTCGTTTTGAATCTCAACCAAAATATAGTGGACCTGGTTGTTGTTGACTAATCCTGACCTTCTCTAAATGTTCGCGAAGTATCGGGTCGTAATGACTGATCAGTTCTAAAATCCCCAAAAAATTTCCATTGCGATGCACAATGAAAATGAATGATTGTTACTTACTCATGTGTTATTATGTCCAATCGCCACTGTTTTCTTTTTTGTTTCGCACATCATTGTAAAAACGACAAAAAATTACAAAGTGTTGCAGTCTGCGCCACAACTTCTGTCAGAATGTCTGATGCACTACGATCGTAGCCAATAATCATAAGTAGCACCTACATTGAGCAAGTTCACATGCTTCAGCGTGCTGCCAGTTGCATACAGGTTAATCAGGTTTTCTTAGATGAAAGGGACGCGACGTCGAGAGAAGCCAAAATGTACTAAAGAAGTTTGTACATGTCAACTCAACCAAGAAGCACGATTTACAACAAGTGCATACCCATCAGCTTCGCTTCAGAAATTTGAGAAGGCTCAAGGCAATCATTCATCCGTCGATAGTTCAAGGGGAAAGATCACGCGAATCATGTCTGGCAGATGAAAAATTGTGTGTTTCATCCGGGCGAGAAATCCGTGTCAATGGTGTGCGGCAGTGTGTAGGTTGTCTGCACTTGACGATGAATGGCAATGGAATGAGTATGATACACATGCATAGATAAAGTGTGTATCGTATAGATAGTGAACATGGGTAGCATGTTGAGCCCGGTAGACCTGAGGCAGTATCCAGCTAATTTGTTTGCGGCCACTGGTTGCAAACTTTATTGCATCCGCGAGTAAACTCGCCCATGCAACTGCGGCATGAGCAGCATGGTAAAACAAATACGCCAAATTTGAAAAAAAATCTAATTTTCGGTTCGAAACTCAGTTATTATTTACTAATTTACGATTTTCAGGAATTCTTTTCGGGGTAAGAATTTCGGGAGAAGAAAATACAAACAATTTTATTATTGGTGAATAAGACCTACCGCCCCTTTACGAAGGCCGGGCCCGGGAGGACTCCCCCATTTCCTCCCCCCCCCCCTCTCGATAGCCTTGCTAACAAACACCTCGCATACCAATTTCGTATCAAATCAACGTGATATCAAAGAAAAACTGCGATATATTATTACGCATTATTCATTATTGTTTCTTTACGTTGAAAATGAATTCAAATTTATCAATCAAACCGTATGATAATAATATTAGTTAAAAACACAAACAACCACCAAGAAGCAATTCGGTTTATTCGTCCATAATTTGAATTTACACTCATTAATTGTGCGCACCCACACATATAAAAAAAAAATATCGTATGCAAACTAATTTGAGGCTTGCATCGAAAAGATAGGAGTGCAGTGGTGTACATTTACAGCGGCGCAAAAGCCGACACGTTTTGATGTTCCTCAACGTATTTACGAGGTTGGCGAAAGTGGTAGGATGTCAGTTGGTTGCCGACGGATGTCGCCTCGATCTTGATTTCCTTAACCTGGCTTCTTCCGTATGAGAGGAGAAACGCGAAAATCAGTGTGCGAGGAAATTTTTTGCATAATTTTTTTCGCTCGCGCTACAGAGTGTATGACTGAAAAGTTGTCGGCGTTGTCGGAAGAGCGGTTACGGAAAAAGTGTCGTGCGCTAGCGTGATAGAGCGGCGGGCATAGCGCAAGGAGAGGTGGCGCTGGAACGGAAGCAGTCAAAAGTCAGTGTAAATTGACAACGAAGAACTTATGTCTTCGGGCGTCTTGAGAAGAGAACGAAAACCACCCAAAAAGGAGCCAAGATTCAGTGCCGAGCGAGTTACGTATCCGTTCAGTTTTCCCTCAAAAGAAAAAACCGCAAACCTAAGTGGGAACGTGCAGACAATTTCCTCAAGTTTCTCACGCGAAAACGGAAATTGCTCGCCACATGCACTTGAATCAGCAGATTTACCTAAAAACTACAGAGTCCATTCTCACGCTGCATCAGCAGATTACCTGATAAAAATCATTTGGATACTTGGCTTCGCCCCCAGTACCGTGACGCGTAAGTCGAAACTCTGGTCGACTGAATGTCTACATTGTAAAATTATTGTTCAAAGTTTTAATGTGTTTTTTAATAAAAGCAATATTTGTGTATTGTAACCCAAGTGTTTTTATTCAAGTGTTTGCTACATTTATTTTTTTTGGCAATCTCGGCCATCAGACACGTAATTGGCGCAGTCGGTCAACCTAAAAAAAAATTGAAAGTGTTTGCTTAAGAACCTCAATTACGGGAATAATAAAAAAAAGTGACATCAAATTCGAAAAGAATTAGTGCTTTAAAAAACTAAATAAAGTAACTTAAAGTTCGATAAAAACTATTGCTACTAAGATTCGAGAAGAATCAGTGATAACAAAATCTCATTGACCTAATCTACTCGTGAAAGGTGCTCCGAACAAGGTACCTTATAATAAGTGATAAAAGTAATATGTGCAATTTTAAATCATTGTAAAATCCAACACAAAAAAAAGAAGTGAAGTGAAGTGAAGTTTTGCATGTCTACGGACAATAGAAAATCCAAAAGGTGCAAAGTTATTTATTCTGGACGGTGTGACAACAAAAATATAGAAATGGAAGAACAAATGCAAGCACTTCACCAGGCGCTTCAGGAACGTGACGCACAAATTGAACAACTTCGAGTTGCCTTGCATAGGATGACCATCCAAAATACGGCGAAAGAAAATTCAGAAAAAATACTCAGAGAAGTGCGATACATGAATACTTTCTCGGGAACAGGAGACATTTCTATAAACGCCTTCATCGCAAGCACGGAATATTATTTAAACCATGTGGTCGACCCGGAATACAAGAAGCTGGCAACCAGAACAATTTATTATGAAAAAATCAAAGGAGAGGCAAAGAGCGCTATTATCAACATACCGGAGCTGGACAATTGGGAGCTCATCAAAACAAACTTAAAGCTCAGGTCCAAGCCGGAAATGGAACCAGCAGACATTTATAGAAAAATAACGACTATGCGAGCAAATTCGGTGAGTGAACTTGCCACAGAAATACAATCAATTAAATTTAAGTCAGACGAAATAATTATCTATTATAAAGATAACCCATATATTGATTTAAGCAATATCGATTCACTTCTTGTCAATAATATTAAAGAGATGACACAGGGTGTCCTTTTAGATAAAATATACAAATTATCAAATATTAATGAAATCTTATCAATTATGAGGGAAAGACGATTTGAAAATTCTTGCATAAGGCATGAATTCAAAAAAGGGGACTCTTCCAATTCGTCTTCCAAAAAACCATTCATTAAACAATTTAAAAAGCATACACAAAGTGGCTTCCAAAGTATAAACCCAAATAATTACGGACAAAACGACAAACAACATACAAAAAACCAAACAGACAATGAACTTAGACCAGAAAATTCGACAAAATTCCAGCTCTAATCCTAATCAAAACACTTCTGGTCAATATAGACCAAATAATTCTCAAGAACATTCTCGAAGATATTCAGGCACCAGGAGACATCAACCGGGTGAGCCCATGGAAGTGGATAACTTACAGGGTTAGAAATCTGATGAAAATAATGTTTGTCCCCAACCAGAAGGAAATTTCGTTGCATGGGATGAAAGTAATTTGAGTTCAAACCCAAATACGTATACTGAGAGTCGAATGAGATTAAATGATTATTTGGGCACAGAATGTAATTCATCCGAAAGATCTGCTTTTTTACAACTAGCCTCGGACGAATTGCCTTTGATTGAAATTACGATCTACCAAACAAAATTTCTAGCGCTTATCGATACTGGCTCTTCTTTTAGCATTATTGATGAAAATCTCCATCGATTCCGTAAAGTTCCAATTGAACCTCTTTACTTTACAACAATTACGGGAAAAGATGTCATTAATTTCAAAGTGCATACCCCGGTTCCCATTGAAATGAAACCGCAGTTAGGGGGTCATATTCGATGGAAGGTTAGAAACCTGAAAAATAGAAAGTATAGTTTTATTATAGGGATGGATTTACTCGATGCTCTTGGAACAATAATAGACATAGAAAATAAGATAATTACTCTTAACGGACAACCAATTCGATTTTTTAACAACCCATATTCAAGTCAAGAAATATGTTGGCTCGAAACCACTGACGAAAATTACATGAAACGACTGAAGCTCAATCATCTGAATCCTGAAGAATACTGTGAACTTTCCAAATTAATAAAACAATATGAAGAAGTATTTTTCAAAGAAGGAGATAGACTGACAAGTACAACCTCAACAGAGCATGAGATTAAAACTTCAACGGATCAACAAATAAATTCGAAACTATATCGGTACCCACCAAAACATGAAGAAGAGGTAAGACGCCAAAGATTTGAAATGGAATCCCAAGGGATAATTCGGAAAAGCAACTCGAAATATTCAAGCCCTTTGATCGTAGTACCAAAAAAATCTGATAACTCAGGAGAAAAAAAAGTACAGGATTGCCATTGATTATAGGAGGCTTGATGAGGTAACGATAGACGATAAGTTTCCGTTACCCAATATTGACTCTATCCTCGACAAGTTGGGTAGAACGCAATACTTCTCGACAATAGATCTGGCTAAAGGATATCACCAGATTCTTATAAAAAAAGAAGATATGCATAAAACTGCATTCTTAACTCCACACGGATTGTATGAATTCATAAGAATGCCATTTGGTGTCAAAAGCGCTCCTGCAACATTACAGAGGCTTATGAATGACATTCTTCGTGATTTCATAAACAAGACTTGTGTGAATTACTTTTTATGGAATTGTTTGCAGCTACATATAAATGAGTTGCATATTTTGAATAATAATTTTTCTGAAAAATTATTAGAGAAGAAAAATATTAGAAGAAGGTGGTTTCGACGTGTGCACTAATTCTCCTCAGGCCATCACTCTTAGATACACTCCGGTGATGGCGACCACCATGCTCAGAGGTGAGGGAGTTAATTTTTAATTTTTTCTACTTATGCAAACTCAATATGTTTTTGTATCTGCAAGTTATATTCAAGGTAAATTTCTCTTGTAAGTATTTGTATTAGCTAAACTTTTTAATTGGATCATTTCACCCTTTTCACATCAACTTAATGTAAATCTATACGACAAATTTGCTCTACATTTGAAGCTTATCTAACGTCGCGCGGATATCGATCACTCTTTCGGACGGCTCCGATAGCTTTTTAAATTACTTTTTATGGAATTGTTTGCAGCCACATATAAATGAGTTGCATATGTTGAATAACAATTTTTCTGAAAAATTATTAGAGAAGAAAAATGTTAGAAGAAGGTGGTTTCGACGTGTGCACTAATTCTCCTCAGGCCATCACTCTTAGATACACACCGGTGATGGCGACCGCCATGCTCAGAGGTGAGGGAGTTATTATTCAAAATATGCAACTCATTTATATGTAGCTGCAAACAATTCCATAAAAAGTAATTTAAAAAGCTATCGGAGCCGTCCGAAAGAGTGATCGATATCCGCGCGACGTTAGATAAGCTTCAAATGTAGAGCAAATTTGTCGTATAGATTTACATTAAGTTGATGTGAAAAGGGTGAAATGATCCAATTAAAAAGTTTAGCTAATACAAGACTTGTGTGGTTTACTTAGATGATGTTTTGATTTTTAGCACATCTCTGAAAGAACATATTAAAAATTTGACTGATATTTTTAACGTTTTGAGATCTCATAAATTAAAAGTACAAATTGACAAATGTTCCTTAATGCAAAAGGAAACAAATTTTCTAGGTCACGTTATAACAAAAGAGGGATTAAAACCGAACCCTGAAAAAATAACAGTTATACAGAACATAAAACTTCCTAAGACGGAAAAACAAACTAAAAGTTTCCTAGGTCTGACGGGATACTACCGTAAATTTATTCGCCACTACGCTAAAGTAGCACAGCCAATGACAAAGTATCTCCGAAAAGACAGCAAAATTAATATTAAAGATCCGAACTATATAGCGGCCTTTGAAAAATTTAAGACTCTCATAAGCTCTCCACCTATTCTAAAATCACCAAACTTTACAAAAAAATTTCAACTAACTACGGATTCTTCCAATTATGCTTTGGGTGCTGTCCTTTCTCAGGGCGGACACCCCGTATGTTTCGCATCTAGAACGTTAAATTGCCATGAGCGAAACTTCTGCACAACTGACAAAGAATTTCTTGCAATCATGTGGGCGGTCAACTATTTTATACCCTACTTGTACGGTAATAAATTTACAATATTGACGGACCACTTACCAATAAAAAATTTGCATTCCAAATATAGAGGAAAGGATATCTCTCCCCGACATCAGCGATGGCTGCTTAAATTAGGTGAATATCAGTTTGAGATAGAATACCTTAAGGGTAAAGACAATCATGTCGCAGATTTTCTCAGTAGACTTAATCAGTCGGAAGAAAATCTGAGAGAAGCAGAAAAATTCGAGACTAAAACAAACTCTTATTCGGAAATACCAGTTCTCTTCAATGTGGAAAATGAAGAAGAGGGCACCACTATGGCAACAGTTCATTCCGCTGAAGATGAATTACTCGACTATATTCCTATTAAAGAAGAGATAGTCAATAAGTATAAGACACAATTAATTTTTACTAATAATAAAGTAAAAGACTTCGAAACGATTCATAACAAACGAATAATCAATATTGCTGAACATGACTTTGAAAATTTGTATGACATTTTTCGGAGGTATATCAAAAAGGGTATCACTGGGATTTACTCCGAAATTTCAGATCGCAAATTTAATATTGTCCAAGAGAAACTTCGCGAGATGTTTTCAAACGATGGGACGCTAAAATTTGTAAGATGTTCCTACAGAGCTCAGGATGTAGCTACTGAAGTGGAAGCAGTAAGACAAATTTCATTGTATCACGTCAAAGAAAGTCTTCATTCAGGAATTCTAGAAACTTTCAATGCTATCAAAAACAGAATTTATTATCCCAAACTAATGGAACTCATAAATATAGTCATAAATCAGTGCGAAATATGTCAGGGGACTAAATACGATCGAAAACCCATCAAGCCGAAATTTCAAGAGACCGAGACACCAACAGATAGTAACCAGATACTTTATATTGACATTTACATAATACTTAATCAAAATTTTTTAACGATTATTGACAAATTTTCAAAGTTTGGTACAGTATATTACTTGCCTGTTAAAAATCACTTTACTATTATTGATGTACTAGAAGAGCAGTTTGCTAAAATGGGGAAACCTAATAAGATAGTGGCAGGCAATGAATTTAATGGTGTGACTATAAAGGATTTTCTCAATAAAGAAAATATAGAGTTACATCTTACAAAAGCCCACAGTCATACGGGCCTAGCAGACATTGAACGTTTCCACTCTACACTTGTTGAAAAATTTCGTATATTACACCAACAAAAGAAAGGACAGTCCCCAAGAACCTTGATCCAGAAAGCAGTTAGAAATTATAATGAAAGGCTTCACTCAACAATTAAAGCTACCCCTATTGAAGTCCAACAACACAAAGTCGATCTTGAAAAAATCAAGAAAAACTTAAAAGAAACCAAAGAAAAATGGCTAGAAAAATCGAACGAAAAAAGAGAAGACTATATTGAAAATAGGTCCACAGGGTTCATTAAAAACACTTACCCAGATTCAGGAAAGCAAAACTAGAAAACGTACATCCATCTAACATTAAGAAGCCAAGAAAATTTACAAACATTGATTGTCATACCGAGAATATAATTACACAAGAACAGGAATTGACTATAGAAAAAGCTTTAAATAATGGACACCAAAATGACATTCTAGTTTCAAAATTTAAACTTAACATAACAAGGCATGATATAAATACACTACGGGAAGGAAACTGGTTGAATGATAACATTATTAACTTTTACATGAATTTAATAGTGTAACGGACACAACAGGAAACAACAAGAAATCTGCCCAGTGTTTACACAATGAATACTTTCTTTTTACCTCGCTTTTTGCAAGGAGGCTATGGCGCTGTCCGTAGATGGACCAGAGGACTTGATATCTTTTCATACGATATTTTACTAATTCCAACCAATATAAATAATGTACATTGGTGCATGAGTATTATCGATTTTAGGGATAAAAGTATCAAAGATTACGATTCCATGGGTCACCCAAACCCGCAAATCATCAAAACTTTAGAAAATGAGTCCATGGATAACAGAAAAGTAACAATTGAGGTTTCTGAGTTTGCAAAAGAAAGTTTAGCCGATACACCGCAGCAAACAAATAACAATGATTGCGGAGTGTTCAGCTGTATGATTGCTGAATACATAGCAAGTAACTCTGAAGTAACGTTTTCACAAGAAAATATACCATACTTCTGAAAGAAAATGATCCTAGAAATCCTACAAGGAAAAATATTCTCTTAATTTTTCAGGTTTTAATGGTTACATTGACGCTTCTACTAATATTGACTACACCAGTGACAGGACGATTAAGCCTACAAGAAATATCTGAACAGACGGGATTCATCGAACTTCAACTTGACAGAACGGAAATGGTTAGCAAATACAACATAGTTATCCACATAATAAATACAGCGGAAATTTTACAAATCCCGAACGATTTCTCTACAAACATAGAATATTTAGAAGGTGACCACAAACATTTGCTTTTAACAGAATTAACTCATTTGAAAAATAAAATGAACACTATCATTCCTAAAACAAACAGAAGAAAAAGAGGTCTAATTAATTTGGTAGCAACAACGCAAAAATGGTTATTCGGGACAATAGACGAACAAGACAGACAGACAATAGAAGACCATTTCAAGACGATAGAAACAAATTCACATAGCGCAATAACAACACTTAACCAACAAATTGCAATTAACAGTGCATTTAACCAGACAATTTTACAACTGCAACACATTATCGAAGCAGACCGCAAAACAATAATTTCGAGACTTAATACGATATCAAAACAGACAATTAACGACAACATATACTACGACCAACTTTTTAAAATTCAAATCCTAAAAAGTAAACTGGAACATATCTTGGACAACGTAGCTTCCGCAAGACATGGCCTTTTGAATCCTAACATTTTAACAGACGAAGAAATCCAAAGATTTAAAATTGACTTAACAAAAATGCAATACATAAAATTGGGATTAGCGAAATTGGAAGATATCCTTTTGATACTTGCCATAAAAATTCCATTCATTCAGATAAATTTAAGACAAACTGTACCAATGCCCAATTCAGGGCATAAAGAAATCGATTCTCCCTCAGAAACTATTTTTAAGTACAATGATATCGTGTATACCTTTGATCAATCGAAATCTTTGAACGAAGCACTTATAAGCAAAAATTGTGTTTATAGTCAAAATTGTAAGTTATTTACAAATTTAAATACAGAAATTATTGAAGTTGACGATGAGACATTACTTATAAAAAATGCAGATAGAATTAATATTACTCAAAATTGTGATGAAAGAAAATTAACGCTAAAAAATAATGTTTTGATACATTTTAACAACTGTGAGATAAAAATTTTGGACCACTATTTTTCTAATGTGAAGGAAACATTTTTAGAACGATTTTTCTACCCTTCAAATGAAGTATTTAAAAATTTTACTGAAAAACTTACTTTAGAAGAAGTTGCTCTGAAAAATATCAAAAATATTGAAAAAATTAAAGAACTGGAATTTCACAAAAAAAGTTTCCTATACGTGTAATCTATGTTTGATACTCTTAATGATCATTTTCATACTAATTTTTTGCAAATAAGGACAAAATCATGTTAAAGTAAATGTTAAAGGAAGAGTTCAGGAGAATCCTCATTATAAGGGGGGAGAAGTTACGTATCCGTTCAGTTTTCCCTCAAAAGAAAAAACCGCAAACCTAAGCGGGAACGTGCAGACAATTTCCTCAAGTTTCTCACGCTCGCCACATGCACTTGAATCAGCAGATTTACCTAAAAACTACAAAGTCCATTCTCCGGCTGCATCAGCAGATTACCTGCATAAAAATCATTTGGATACTTGGCTTCGCCCCCAGTAACGCGACGCGTAAGTCGAAACTCTGGTCGACTGAATATCTAAATTGTAAAATTATTGTTCAAAGTATTAATATGTTTTTTAATAAAAGCAATATTTGTGTATTGTAACCCAAGTGTTTTTATTCAAGTGTTTGCTACATTTATTTTTTTTGGCAATCTTGGCCATCAGACACGTAATTAGCGCTGGTGAGGTTGAGTACTGTTTTTAGTTAAATCCTAGCTGATTATTTTTTCAAGGTTCTCTATTAGCAGCGCCATCGCGAGAGGACAATTGGTCGTGGGGTTCTCTTACTCATTGGTGAATGCAGAATTGCATACTCATCAGCCAAAGTTAAAAATTCAGACTGTTTTTTTTCATCTCCGTTCCAACCTTAATTCATTAGTCAGGCAAGTGTATAGAAAACCAATAAGTGCAAGGCTGATGAGCAAAATGTGATTACTTCTTATTTCAATTCAGGTTGATACTTTGCTGAGCTAGCAGCTTGTATCAATTTACCGGTGCGGCATGGGGATTAAGCGGAGACCTGCTTGAGCGGATCGATAGAAGGTCTGGTTGGAATCGCCACGGAGAGGAGGCGTCTGAAGTTATCGATTCAAATGGGTGTGGGCGCGATGTACAACATTTATGTTAATTGAAATAACCTGTTGTTATTTAATATCTAAATAATTTATAAAAGATATTGTCGCGAAAACAGCCAAAAACTTGGCAACAGTTATTAAAGAGAGTTGAAAGTGTAGTTCGTAAGCGTATTTAATTAAAATGCCTTCTGTCGGGTTAGTGGCAGTGCAGTTGGCATTTTCTTAGTTCTCATTGTAATAGTTATTATGGTGTCATTTTATTAAATAAAGCAATGATTAACTCAAAGTGAGCCATGCTATGTTAAACAAGTTCATTCAATTGCTTACTAACTAAGAAATGCATGACAAAGTGGCTTACGAAAGAACCTGAGTATGCAGAATTATCAGTGAAACTATAGATTTTAATACGAGTGTGTTGAAATGCTAGCCATACGTGTATTTTGAACGAGATATGTTTGATTTTTACCTTTTCACATGAATTCGGTGATAATAAAAGTGAATTGAAATCGAAATATTATCTAGTGTTCGCAATTTTAAAACAGATCGAAAAACTGTTATCAACGGGAAATATCAGTTTCCGTCTATTAAATGTCAATAGCAATATTCGGTGTCGCATGGGAAAACATCACAAAACAACGCCTCTGGAAGTAGTGTTCTGCAGTCGAATTGCAGGAAAGTGTTCGTTAAACGGGATTGGACATTCGAGATTACGAAAGACTGGCATCAAATGAGAATTTGAGTCTTAGTCACGTCACACATTTTCTAATTTTTCTTATTATTCAGTTTAAGATAAAGTTATTCGCCCAATGTCGTGAGTTGTCCGTAAAGTTTTCAAGTGAATTATAATTATAATAATAAGTTAAAATTTAATCAAATAAGTTAAGGCGAGTGAATTTTTTTTATGTAGTACAACAATTTCAACGAATAGTTAACAATCCAGCATCATTGTAATACACCCTCATCACCAGCGAACGCTCGGTGAGGATGTTGGGTAAGTAACTTTTTTCTTAGTTTTTTAATTTTCGAAATCTATTCATCGTATTTCAAAACTCCAGGTAATTGATGATTTGTTTTGTAACACTGCGGCCCCTTTCGGGCCTTCGCTTGGAGTTAGTTAGAGTATCTCATTATCAGGATCGAATGTATTGGCACTCCACAAGTTGATATCATCATTATCACACTTTGGCCGTGTGTCCGTCCACCCACCTGCGATACGTTCTGACGTACTACGTTCAGCACGTATCATTACTGAATAGGCTTATAGTCCGTCCGAAGAATCACTCAAACTAAATCTCGTTGACGCCAACGAAACTCTAACCAGAGACCTTCGGCTTACAAGCTTAGTGCTCTAGCCACTACACCATGCGGACTTTATAATGGACGATTTATTGCCCAAAAATATTGACGTCAAATTATTTATATATAGAGGTATTGGTCGAGACAGTCCTAAAACTATATATTTGCAAAATATTTAATAATTTATTGAAACAACTCATTTGCGAAATATTTACTAATTCACCGAGCTACAATGGATTGAGGGAGTTACGTTTGATATTTAGAGAATTGGATTGTTGAACTTCAAAATAAAGAAATAATAATGTGTGTTAATTGAAAAGAAAAACTCAGTCTTTCTATTACGTAGAACCTGACCGCGTACGGGACCCGCCACGTTGGCCGGCCGCTCCGCTATAATGGGCCAGCCATCGGGCGAGCTCTCCCCATTTTATGCGTGGCAAGAGCTCTTGCCCAGGTAAGGTAGCCTTCTGATCAGGTGCCTATTGTAGTAAATTAGTAGGTAGCTTAAAATGACCGTGAAGGACTGCAGGGACGGTCCGCTGCCTCGGCGAAAGAGGATGTGGAGATCCGCCGAGATTGGCCTTATCTGGGGACGCGTGAATGCACTGGCAGTCTCACGTTATTGTGTCGTGGGGCGGGTCCTTTCACCCTGTGATAATCGAGCAGTTGCCTAAACAAACTGCTCGAAAACCATCAATTGCAAACTTAAAATAATATTCATCATTTTTAATTTTGCAATTGAAATCTGGATACGGCAATCTCCTTTCCAACGGAGCTCTTCCCTAATTGCTCGTTCGCAATGCGCATGGAAAGTGGATGGGAGGCTTGTCGACTGGTTTTTGAGCGGCCCCGTAAGGCGGCGACGAGCAACAAATGAAGAGTCTTTTACTTACCTTCACGGCGGTCACGTCACGACGCCTAAGAGAGGGATCGAAAAAAAAATGTTTCCGTGGCTGTGGTCGTCGTATCCGCATAGAATTGTCACTTTGCACGTCTTAAAAACCAAATTTTTAGATAAATAGCGCGCTTTAGTGCGCCACCATATCTACTAGATTGTTTGCAATACACGGTGGTGAAATTAGTTTCGATTTTCACTGCCCAGTAAGTGAAAGTGCCTGAACTGTGTATTACTCATTAACCCTGATACTACAACATTTTGGGCATATATAGTACGTTGACGGCTGATGGAGAAGAGTGAATTGAAGGTTCAGGAAGCGTTTTGATTCTCAGCATTGGTCTTAACAAAAAGCCTGAGTCCAGTGAGGTGTTTGCATAGAAAAGATGGCTGTATCCATTTCCAAGTGCTGAATCGATTGATTGATCGATTGAAATAGGAATGTGTGATCGATGTGCGCATAAAGTAGGTTACCTCGGCATCGACACCAGTCGATCGGCCTTTTGACCTGTTTAATTCTTGAATGCGAATTTTTTGCTGTATTGCGTCCTTGTGCTGGGAAAAAGAGACAACGCAACACTGGCCTGCCAGCGCATTCACGCGCCATCAAACAAGGCCGATCTCGGCGGATTCCACCATCTTCTTTTGCCGAGACAACAGGCCATCGCTGCAGTCCTTTGCGGATATTTATATACACTCAATTCACTACACATTAGCTACATCAAACATTACTATGCCTGTTGAGTTCCTGCAATAAGCCTGTTCTGATGTACTGGACCGCTCTAACTAACTGGACTTCACTAGAGTGTTTAGTTTTGAAGCTATATTGTTCTTTCGGTATGATACCTGCGTCAGATACAACCTCATTAAGTCGATGCAGAATCACCCTTTCCGCAATTTTCGACGGCGATGAGAGGAGACTGATGGTTCTCCAGTTTTGTGTAAATTGTGGGTCTGTTTTAGATTTCGGGAAAACAATAATAACCGCTGATTTTCATATTTTGGGATACTTTCGAAAAAGGAATATTGCCTAAACAATGTCAGTTAGTGTTTGTAAAATATTGTCTGGTAGCCAAAAAATCATTGCGTTTGTAATAGTGTCATATCCAGGTGCTTTATGTTTGTTTTGGATTTCGCCTAAGTCCGCTCGTTCTATCCTGCCTTCATGTTGAATGCTCTCCATCAGGAATCTGTTGACAAAAGATTCAATTCATTCCTCTGTTTCAAAGTCCTGCTCGTCTGAAAACTTTTCACCGTATTGCATTTCTAGAGAATCTGCAAATACTTTAACCTTGCCTGCATCGTAGAATTGCATTCCATTCAGACCATGAATAGGTGGGACCACAATTTTTCTGTTTATCTGAAAGTACCACACCCAGGCTTGAGACTCTGCAAAAAGCTCTCCCATTGCTCGTTTCGGAATGCCCTTATCTTATCACGCATTTTATTTGTCATCCGAGTAGCGTTTATGCGTTGCGTAGGGTCACCTGTAAATCTTGCTCTCCCCCAATCTTGATTCCTTCTCCTGATCCGTTGTTTGATGTTCTGAGGGAGTTCATAGGGACTCGTTTCCTTTCTCAGAGTTATGACCTTATGAGCTACATTTTCAAAGATGTTGTTGATGTCGTCGGCCATTTCAGTTGATTGAAAATTAGTTTCATTGGCCAATACGACTTTAAATGCTTTCTTGTTTCTAATTTGCTTTTCTTGCTTAGGAACATCAATGAACATGTTTTCTATGGGGGAAAAAGATTGGTTTGTGGTCGGAAGACAGTTCGTTGAGGACATTTAAACAAACATTTTGTATGAAATCTAACGATATTCCAATGTCCAGTGCAAAGCCATTTCTTAATCCGTAATGTATTGGCTCATTGGAGATATGTAGGCTGAAGTGGTTGGCTGTGATGAATGTATTGAGCTTGGTCCCAGCTTTATTGCTTCTTACAGCTCCCCAAAGATGGTGTGTGGTATCAAGATCTTGTAGCGGTCACGACGTATGACAACCAGATGTCACTGATCACAGCAGCGATGTTGCAGAATCGCTGTCAAGCCAACACTCTTCGACTGGATTTGGTCGAGTCCGGACGTGCCTAACGCGCTCCCTAACAATTAATACGAATGGCACCGGCCGTTTTTGATTTGCCTTTATAGTCAGTTATCGTTTAAATAATCGTCATTGTGTTATTAAATTAACGTGGAGAATTATTTCATACGCACGCCCGTAAAGTCTCCTGCAATGAAGAAAGGGCCTCCAAAGGCAGCAAGTGCTCTAAGATCGTTCAAGAGATTTTTATTTCCTGGAGGATTGTAAGCAGAAACCACAATGAACTCTAGAAAATCAGTTCGCACCTTGATTGTTGTGGCCTCTAGTTTTTGAAATATGGGTGTATTAATGAGATAATGAGTCACTTTCGTCTCATGAGAATGGCCGTTCTCCTCTACCCGTTATTCTGTCATTTCTGTGCATAATGTAGTTAGGGATGCGGAATCGTCTTCCAGGCTTTGGAAAGGTTTCTTGGATCAATATGATGTCGAATTTAGGATCAAATATAAATTGTTGTATTTCACCAGTATGCTGAAGCAAGGAATTTGCATTCCACGTCAGAATTGGAACGTAAACTCATTAGTGTTTAGTCTTGACGACATTTTGAGATGCAGTGAACATGCTTTGAATCATGTTTGTCATCATCTCTTGCATCATGTTTTGGAATTGTGTCAGTATTTTGGCAAACATTTAGTCCATATTGCGAGGTTGATTTTGTGTGCGTGGAAGTACCTGTGTCGTGGTTGTGTGTTTTGTGCTGGTTGTGTGGGTTGGGCCACAGCAACCTCCGCGAACGATCTTTTCACGTTCTTTGGATTCCTGGGACAACTTCCGTAGCTTGTTGGATATTCTCCGCCACAGTTGACAAATTTTGCCTTCTTCTCAATTTTCTTTGGACAGTCTGAGAAATGATGAAGCGAATCGCATTTAATGCATCGAGACTGTGGATGACAGTTCCTAGAAAAATGTCAAAATTGTTGGCAATTGTAGCACATACCCTGGCCCGTACGAGGAAGCTGTACCTCCGTGATGCACATAAGGTGGCAAACGGATTTAATATTGTGAATGCTCGTTTCTGACTTTGGGAGGAGAATCCACGAAAGACCTTCCCTCATTTTGATATAGTAGACTTCTATTGGGTTGATGCCTTGAAATTGTAATTCGTCCTTGATCTTCGACTGAAAGGCCATATAGGCCCCTGACGACAACATTCAGCTGTCTTTCTTCCGGAAGTATGTAGGTGTGATATCGTATTTCGTTGTCAGTTAGTGCATTTGTCAGTCATCTGTGGGTGTTGTTGGTATGATTTGTAACACGCCACGTCTACAAGCGCTTGAGATGCAGGCAGTGGCTAGGAAAAAATTCGTGTTAAGTTCCTTTTCTATTTCACGCCCATTAGCATCTACAGCCAATTTTCTATGGAATTTAGTTTCGACATTCTAAGCTAAGTTACAAGATCAATATATTATGCTGTTGTAATTACTCTATTGCATTCGCATTCTAGGCTTTTACGTAAAATTGTTACGGAAATATCATTGTGTTCAACTTTTCTCTTTTTCGCTGCTTGATGTTATAGGATATGACATCGTCTAATTCCATATTGCCCTGAACATGTGACGAGCTTCTGAGCACAAATATTAATTCGCTTCATTTTATATGGGTGTGTGAGATGCACAATATAATTTGTGTAGTAAGAAACGATGCACATAGGTCGATTATCAAGATTTATGCGGCCATAATTGAAATTCTTAAAGTAAACAAAATCACTACGAAATCCCCCTCACCGTTCAATAACAACCTTTGCAACAATAAACTGGCCATCTAACATTGATCCTTCGCTGAGCAGCCGTGCGTAGGTAGTCGGAACTTCATTGTCTCTTGTTACGCACGTGGACGTCCTTACCCGCTTTTGTGTAATCAACTTTTTCAAAGTGAATATTTGTTTTGATCGATTTTCAACTATCAAATTGTACGATTCAAGGCAATCAAACTTTGAACGTCAAGCTAGAAAATGTGTAACGTTTTTTGTGATTATTTTCATATGATCGCCTCCGGTCGCCTTACTTTGTTTTGTTTAGCTAATGCATGAACTTTTTAGCATTTAATTTTCGGTAAAAGCAGCTGCGGATAGGTGCAAACTTAGTAAATATAGGGTGTATTACACATACAGTCATAAAACTGACATATGTGATATATTCATATCAAGATTTTTGTTTCAGTTATAGATTATCCTGGTTCATCGGGGATGAAAACACTTACGTGACAGTATCTGTATGATAAGATGCAAGGTCAAAATTTGGCAAATTTGGATGATAAGTTGGATTATTTGGAAAATTATTTATCTGGTTACGGTCACTCAGAAGAAAATATCAGAAGTCGGAAAAAAAATTGTTCGCCCATTTCCAAACTGCAATGAAGAAAAAGTGGTCAAAAGCACAAGGAAAAGAAGATGTTTTTTTTTTTTAATCCAACCGGTCTTGGCTAGAAAGAACGTTTGAACTTCCAATACAATCACCACTTCATCCAGGACGTCCTTCAAAATCTTTCGAGGAATCAACCGAGCGAAGCAAGCGTTGCAAAATCGAACAAGTTCGCTCGAGTCTAGACAATGAGGCTATTATCCATGCTGCGCAATCATCTCTAAGAGCAAAAGGACTACAAGATACCTCAAACGTTCTTAAATATATATCCAACTCACCTACACGAGCTGGAAAATACAATAAGGCATATATTTCATCGCTGACAGCGGAAAAATTAACAAAGCTGACGCTACAGGAAGCACTAGCAATGTTTTTTGAAGCCGATTTGACAAAAACTCAATATGAAATCATTCGAAATACAAACAAATCACTTCATCCCTGCAACGATCTGTTACTAGCTGCAAAACAAGCAACGAATAAAGGCAAGAAACATGTCAAACAAATGTGCACGCTTATAAAAAAATGTCTTGCTTCTGTACTTTCAACTATTATTAACAAAGTTGAGTGAATTTTGACTTCTGAGGTATTTGTTGTTGATGTACTTATAAACACCTATCTTCATAATTTTTTTCAGATTTTCCGGATTACAGATGTCCAATCGCGAGGTGGGGGGGGACATAAATTTAGTATATTTCCCCTTCCTGTGCACCCCGTGAAGCAAAAAATACCAATTTAAGCCCTGCTTTGAAAGCTCTAATCAAGACCTGTTATTTGATAACCATATCGGCTACTTTTGATGAATTTTTTTTAAGGACCCAATTCCCTAAATGGGGAGACCCTCCTGAAACAACTTGTAAAATTTTTTGGAGTGAAACTTCGAAGAGGGCATCAATTTGCACATATATACAAAATTTCATGTTTGTAGCGTAAACGGTTGGCATGAAAAAGTGCTGTAACACACGGACAGACGAACGGTCGGACAGACGGACAGACATGCGTTATTTGAGTAGGGTTTTTTGAAATTATTCTACAAAACCCAAAAGAGCGCTATCTACTTTGAGTACATGTCACTAGTACATACGTGGAAAGTTCTGTACAAAGCATAATTAATGTAGCATTTTGTCCAGAAACAATACATATGTCCCTCCCTAGTAAACTAAGCTTAGTAGATACTCGTACTACACTGGAATCAGATAGCGAAGAATCAAGCCGATTATACTTAAGAAAAATATCATAGTTTTTCAATATTTTCGTGTGTTTTTTTATTATTTTTATTTGTATAAATTTGTTCATATTGTAAAACTAGGGGTTTTTCCATTAATTAACACATTTCCAATAAGATTGAGTAATCCAATAATTTTGACCCTATAAGACCCCAAAATCGACCTATGTGCGATGATTCACACTTTTTGGTACACGTGCATCTCCAATGCGCATACATAGATGGTCGTCCCTCTCGAACATTTCATAAAAATGGCTACAGGTAGCAGAAACATATCTTCAAGTGACATGGAGCTAGTTTCGATGGACACTTATTGCAATGATCAAAACCCTTTAATGTGATGGCGATGTTATCTGGCGAACTATTTAACAATTAAATTTTATTCAGATTTGCCATTATCATAACTGAAATATAAATAAATGTTTGGGTATTTTCACTAGCGAAACTGATTATCATAGGGGCACTGTGTCCTCTTTTTATTTTCGAATTTAAACAATTCACAGCAAGGAGTTTAGATAGAACACCGCAGACATTAACCCTTCAAAAAATATTCAACATAACGGGCGATGAACCTCTTGGTAACATAAGGCGACCATTTTACATTTGCTTAATCATGTCGATAAAACCACTAAATAATATTTCACACACGAATTGACTTAAAAATCTTTCCGAACCCGTATGCTGATTCAATTATTTATAATTCATTTTCGCGCTAATTTGCAAACATATTCGCAGCCATCGAAGAGGAAATTCCTTCTCCATCACAACCACATCGAACGCGACCTATCCCGCTCGTTGTTCAAACTCCAGTCTCGCTTCATATGATTTCCACTTACCCCCTCCTTGACGAGCCCCTTCATGCTGGTAACGGCAGATTGTTATTGCAACAATCCAACAATTGCTTCGCTAAATTGTATCGTTATTTGTTCGTTTGTTATTTTTTCTTCGGAAAAATTTTTTATCGATAATGGTAGCGATGATGGTGGCGGGGTTTATTTCAGGTTAGTAATAATAATATTAATAAGTTGCATATCAAATTGTTCCGCACTTCTTGCGTTGTTATGAAAAGAATTTTTTGTTCTTTCTTCGTAAAGGTCCCTAGAGCATTTTGCCTAGGTGGGCTGCTATATTACTAGAGGATGCTGAATTTTGTAATACGGCTGAACAATCCGGATTCATTGTTGCGGGGTACTGAATAAAAATTACATTACAAGTACAGTTTGATAGGAATCATGCGTGATTTGTCAAAAAAAAACGCCTATTGAAAATCAAACCTCATATGTATATATATATATATATATATATATATATATATATATATATATATATATATATATATATATATATATATATATATATATATATATATGTGTATAAACATATATATATACATATATATATATATATATATATATATATATATATATATATATATATATATATATATATGTGTGTGTGTGTGTGTATGTGTTTATGTGTGTGTATATACTTTGCTGGGCTGCTACTGCGTATAAAAACAAATACCAAATAGTGCAGCACAAGAGATTAAAAAGAGTCGTCGAGGCAGCACAGCTCAAGCAGCAAGAGCTTTCGGCAAGAGTTTTTCAGCAAGTTTTTCTTCGGTGGTTTTCAGAGGGAAAGGCGAATCATAGAATTCGAGTCGAGCAGCCGTCGAGGCAGCACGGATCGAGCTGCAAGAGCTTTTCGGAGTTGAATACTGAAATTCGGAGGAGGGTGGAAACTTCAGGAGTTGCAGGATTTTGGAGGGAAAAATTGCGTGTACGTTTGTGTGTTTGGAGGAAAAACTTGTTTGGAATTTGTGGAAAGGAGTTAAAGCGCTTGGGCAAGCGTAAGTGGAGTGGAGCGGAGAAAAGGAAAAGGAGTTGAATTTGGAATGGAAACACACGAAAATATTATTATTAAGGCTTTTTCAAGTGAACTGTTTTTTTTATAATGTAACTATTTTTCTTTTTAGTCTTTCAATTACTAGATAATAAGATTCTCAGATTCTACTTTCTTTTATTTTCCCGCGACCGTATTCCAAGTTCTGTCTTGGAATCTGTGGGTATGGGGGAAAGTGATGAGATTGGGGAGCTCTCCGCCGCTAAATGTTGTTTCAAGCGGAAGGTGAGAAAAAACTTGCAGCGTTACTGCGAAGAATCCGGAGGGGAGGACATAACCTAAAGACCTTCAGGGATAGCGACAAAAGGGCATGCGCACGAAACTCTCAAAAGGAGCCAGAGTTCCACGTGACGGTGAATAGTCCTGATGAACTTCGCTGAGGATCACACCAGCCTTTTAATTTTCTGAAGTGTGCGAAAGTGGCTTGTTAAACCTACACCCTTCCAGGTAAGAGAAAATCGACTCTCCTTCTCAAAGGAGCACACAGCTCTTACGACGAGAATGATTTCGTGGCTGAGCTAAAAGAACATCTCGGAGAAGATATCCTTTCAGCAAAAAGGTCCTCCACTATAACCTCTAGGAGGGAAAAAGGACGCTTTCATCCTTCTCAGTCGAGTTCGAACCGGACTTTGAAGTGAAGAAAGCAATGCACATAAAGTTCCTATTGTACCAGAAGATACAATGGGAGTGTTGGCAGAAAAACTGCACTTCCCAGCGCTTCAACTGCCAAAGATTTGGCCACGTTGCTTCAAACTGCGGACTCGAAGTTAGATGCGTAAAATGTGACAAGCAGCATAAGTCCATTGAATGTCAAATTCCGAAGGACGAGAAAAAAGAAGAGATTTTCTGCATCAACTGCGATGCTAAGGGGCACCCTGCAAGTTTCAGAGATTGTCCTAAGGCTAAAAAAGTTGAAGAGAGTAGGAAGAACCTCCAAAAGAAAAAAGAGGAAAGGACAGATTTCATCACCGCCTCTATAAAAAATACTGTCGCGTGTTTTGCTTCGCGGCCAATAATTTTCATGTTCCGGAAAAGTGAAAACGCAATGTCTTTTTTAATTCAGTTTAAAAGAGTTTATTTAAAAGAATGCACAATTATTCATTTCACTATTAAAAATATAACTTCCACTTGTCAATAAATTTCTATTGCGATTGTCTTCTAAAATCACTTCAGAATCACTCAATCAATACCTCGCGCTCCACTCTATCGCAGTTTTTATTATCGCGGTTGTAATCAATGATCCCCCCATTCATTCAGCTCGCCTTTATAGAGGATCTCCAGCCATTCAAACTATTTCTCGTACATTGGCGAATGTTCTGCCGAGCGGTACCTAGTATATTCGAACAGCTTAATGAATGGAGTGACGTCACTTTCAGATGTTGATCATGTTTGGTGGGTTCTCGTGGTTTCGAGTAAAAACACTTTGTTGATCATGAGGTTCTTAATGGTTGTGAAAACAATTGCAACAGTAGCTCGCAGAATTATTCGTGCATGTAACAATACTGTGTGTGAAAGGGTCTCGTACTCTAGGCTTTTGAAGGTGTAAAGAAGCAGCCTGCACCCCGCCGATATGGCACGAAAATAGCAACCAACTCAGCAGCCCCAGCAGTCCCAGAATGACCGAAATACGGTTTTGAGCACTGACTGCCAAGAATTTTTCGGGTGTGACTTATTCACACTCACTCGAAAACAGGATTCTTTTATTCTCCGCTATGAAAAAACTAACTAGCCCTAGTGAGAAAAAAGTTGCGCTTAGGATTCGCCTTCAGAGTATGTTGTCGTGACGAGTTCCTTTAAATTTTCAATCAACATATATTCACTAGCTCCACGCTATGAAAGGAATTTCGTTCAAGTATACTTGAACGCCCACATACCAGACTTCTTTTTTATATCAGAAACAAGACTCAAAGAGAGACACAGAGTGCATCTGGGGAAATACAAGATCATCAGGCGTGATGATCCAGAAGGGATTCTTGGAGTTGATAGAAATCTGAAAGTCCAAAGGCACTGCCTTCCAAGTCTGAAATGTATTGAAGCAGAAATATGTAACAAGTTCCATGCTAGGAGGGTGCACCTTTGCGTTCGTGGGAATCTATCTTCGACATGGATACTGGGGGGGGGGGGGGGGGGAACCCATTAACGACTTGGAAACAGTACTTACTCTGTGCGAAAAAATCGACTTTTAAGCCATGGGAGGTGATTCTAACGCGAAGTATCCCTCCTGGAGAAATATCGTATCTAATGGCTATGGAACAGCTAACTCTAACTGGGTTCCGATTGCCCCGAAAGAGCCTACCTTCCACCGAAGCTCGTCTATTATTGACTTCTTCATTGTGTCTGCCAATCTCTTGAATGTCTCCCACAGTTGGAGGAATTTCGAGTGTGTAGTTCTTGACGCCAGTCTGACCATCTTTTGGTTGAGCTGGCGTGAAATTTGTGGTTGTACAATAGATCTTCAACTTTTCGTTCTATACAAGCGAATCGATTGGGTAACAGTAAGTGCTGACCTTGATGGAAAATTGTAGGGGATTTCGATCAATAGACCGAAAAATCTTTCTATTCCTGAAATTGATGAGGGAGTTGCTTGTATAAATTCAACCCTGGATACGGTCATGTAAAAGATTTCCGTTCAGAAATCCTCGACAGATTACTTTAATCGAGATTTACCGGAAGACATCTTGGAGTTTCATCATAGACATAGTCAGCTTAGAAAGTTACTCGCAAGAATCTACCACCGCAATTTAAATAGCTGGGGGTATGAACGTATTCACCTAGTGTGTCACGTCTCTAAACCGAATGATCTTGAGGAGAATCACGGCTTTTGCTAACGAGCGATTTGAATAGGCCCTGGAAAGTATCAAATCAGGCCCCTGTATACTTCCTCACTTCAATAGGATAAGGGGCAGAAAAAGGCTGCCGGAGCTCTCAGGTACGATAGATCCATCCATGAGATGACAAAGACATCGCTGACTCTATCGTAAATCATTTGCGAAAGTTCTTCAAGGAGAGAAAGACATTGAGGACTCTTCCGTTACTTCGTTAATGAGCAGGACAGGGACAATGATAAATTGTACTTGACGTAGTTCTCTGTTTCAAATCCCTCTGACACACCTACTGGCCATGGTCTGTTTGTCAGCCCTGAGAGAGTCACTTTGTTGGCACTGGAGCAAAATTCCAAAAAATCAGCGGGGGCTGATGGAATCTCCAATTATATGCTTAAAAGGCTTCCCAATGTTTTCTTTGTTCTCCTCGCGATCATTCTAAATAACTGGATTTTTATTTTGTGGTAGGGAGGTGAATGCTATTCATGCACAGAGTGTGGGACTCCCATGCGTGACTGGACTACCCACTAAACACCTCCCCTGTCAACCTGAGAATCCAGCCTGGAACCGTTTGACACATTACTTCGGGCCAGGTCTCGTTTTGTTACGCCGTGGGACGCCTTCAAGCTGGGGAGTCCCTTTCCTAGCGGGAGGGGAGAAGGGAAGAGGAAATGCCAGAAGAGCGATCCCCCAGCCCCAGCGCCCCCGGCTGCTGTGAGTCCCTTTTATATTTTAGGACTGCCCGAGCATAATGTGCCACCTGGTTCTATTTGCTAACCGATTCGAGCATCGCCGCAACTATATTATCCGGGGTGAGCTCTCCCGTCTCCCTGTAGAGTTTTGTTCGCAGCCTGACCTATTTTGTGCACGCAAAAATGTGTGACAAACATAGTCTTCCTCTTCTGGGCAAAACCGATAATCGGGAGACCGTGACTTGCCGATCTTGTGCAGGTAAGACTGAAAACACCCGTGCCCGCTCAAAAGCTGGGTCAGATAGAAGTCAGTCTCACCATGCCTTCGATTTAGCCACGGTCTCACATCCGGGATGAGGCGCGCAGTCCACCTTCCCTTCGTGCAATTCACCCAAGACTGCTGACAATCGTTAAGCGAGCGCTGTCTCTCCTCGCGGACAACAATCTCCCTCGCATCCTCGTTTTGGCACAGGTAAATAGCGCGGCACTCTCTAGCAAGGAGCGCGACAGGTATCACGCCTGCAATCACTCTCACCGCCGAGTCGGAGACTGTTGGATACGAAGATGCAATTCTCAGTGCTCCTCTTCTCTGTACCTGTGTCAAACTTTTTCGGTATACCTCCTTGCTGAGAGCGTCGCCCCATACCTCTGCTCCGTACAGTAGCACTGACCCTACAGCACTCATAAGGAGGTGTCTTCTTGACGGGTTGGGTCCCCCTACGTTGGCCATAAGTCGACTCAGAGCCGATATTCCGAAGCAACCTTCTCAGCCGTTGCCCTGATTTGCTCAGAGAAACTCATCTTCAAGTCGATCAGTAGCCCCAGGTACTTCACCGCTGGCTTCGATTCGATTTGTATATCTCCAATACTGATCATCCATGCTCTAGGGATTCTCTTTTTTGTCAAGATGACCACTTCGGTTTTCTCCAGTGCTAAACTGAGCCCAAGAGCAGTCATCCAGTCCCTCACTCGGCGCATTAGCATACCTAGCCTAAGTTGCGCTTGTTCAACGGTGCGTCCAGCGACCAGAGCCGCAACCTCATCCGCATAGCCGACCAAGCGCGACTCATCTGGCATCTCAAGTCTCAGTAGCCCATCGTAAGACACGTTCCACACGTCCGGACCAAGGATAGATCCCTGGGCAACACCCGATGTAATTTCAATCCTTCGTTGGCCCTGTGTCATGTCGTAGAGCAGGCTTCGGTCCTGTATGTAGTTCCTCAAAAGCCACATTAGATATTCTGGAACTTGAAAAGGGGTTTCCAGCGTGCTCAGAATATCCACCCATCTAGCGGAGTTGAAGGCATTCCTGACGTCGAGTGTCACCAATAGGACGATCCGTCGCATGGTGCGACTATATGCCTCTAGCTTTTGGACTGCATTCACCACCTCTGCAATCGCATCAATGGTAGAACGTGAGTCAGTGAGTCTTCCCTTGATGAGTTTCTCTAGCACTTTCCCAGCCGTGTCTAGCATGCATAACGGGCGGTATGCAGACGGTGATGCGGGATTTCCCTTCCCCTTGCTGATCAGCACCAGCCTCGCCACCTTCCATCGTACCGGGAAAACCCCGTCGCGTAGGCAAGCGTTGAATGTGCTGAGCAGCAAGTCAGGACAATGGTGATAGACGAGCCGCAACACCTCAGCTGGAACACCATCTGGACCTGGAGCCTTCCTCGCTTTCAAGGAGAGGACTGCCTCCTCCAGCTCCAGCTGTGTGAAGAGTGGGCACTCGACTGCTGTTTCACCATGGACAGCATCAACACGGACGGGATGGGCGAAGAAGAGTCGCCGCACCATCGCGTCCATCTTTTCCGCGTCATGTATACAAGGCTTCCGTAGGGCACCAAGTTTCCCCATGACCAGCTTGTAGCCAAGGCCCCACGGATCCTTGTTCACATTGTCCACTAGGTCTTGCCAGCAGCGAGCCTTGCTACTGTTGATCAGTTTGCGAAGGCATTTCCTGGCCGACTTATATGCTGCCACCTGGTTGCATGCCTCACGCCGAAGCTTGTGACACTCCCTCCGCATTTCAGCGATTTCAGTAGACCACCAGTACACTGGGGGCTTGCCGTGCCGGGGTCTTCGACGGGGCATAGAAGCGCAGCAAGCAGTTGTAATTATGCTCATAGTAGAGTTCACCACGTCTTGAGCTGCCAGTTCTTCCGTCCCCTCTGAAGCTCCCTGCAGCGGCTCACCAGCTATGAGCGCCTCGAAGAACCTCTCGACGTCCATTCTTCCGATGTTCCATCCAGTTGTAGAAGGCCGAGAGCACGGACGTCGGGAGACAGCATCACTTATCTCAAGCAGAATGCACTGATGATCACTGGCTGAGTAGTCCTCTAATACTTTCCAGCTGTGTATCCTCCGTACAAAGGACTCCGAGGTGAATGTCACGTCCGGTATGGTTCCCTCACCGCCAATACGGCGGAAAGTCGGCGTGTTTCCGGAGTTTAGTACGACGAGGGCCGTCCTGGCTACCATTTGCAGGATTCGTTTTCCCCGCGGATCCATCTGAGGCATGCCCCAATCGATTGCTTTAGCATTGAAGTCACCCCCAACGAGCACTTAACCCTCTGCGTTCGAGACGGCGCCTTCCAAAGCATTAAGCTTGGCTTGGAAAGATGATATCGACTCGTTAGGCGTTAGGTACACACTAAAGAAGGTGATCCCTGAGCACCGAACCCACACGAAACCATCCCCCCGTCCACAACTCTCCGCTTGAAAGTCACTGTTCCGAGCCCAGATAGCGGCAGTACCAGTTTCATCAGAGTACCATAATGCAGGACTTTTATTATGGTGTTGCTCACTCAGCAGCAAGAAGTCGGCTTTCATGTCCCTCGCAAACTGCTCAAGCAGATTTTGGGCGGCTGAATTGCGGTGTAGGTTTGGCTGCAGGATGCGGGTCATCGAAGCTCTGATTTTGCCTTGGCTAGGGCTTCCTGGAACACTCGGCATATTCCTGATCCCAAGACGTGTCCAAAATCAAGTTTTGTATCAGTATCTTGGCAAAGAATACAGTGTGCCTCCTTCGTACACTCTTTTGTTTTATGTCCCATTTCACCGCATTTGTAACATAGGGAACTCCTATCGGGTCCTTTGCATACTTGTGTGGTGTGACCATAACCAAGGCATTTGAAACATTGAAGAGGCGTTGCTCTTCGCCGTATCCTACAGGCAACCCAACCAATTCGTACTTTGCCCTTGTTCAGGAATTGTTCGGCGTCCTTTTCGGTCGAGTCAACTATGGCCATGCGTTGTCCCCTGTTGTTTTCTGCTGTCAGTCTCGCTTTGATCCTTCCCACTCTAGGGAACTCCTTTTTGATGGCCTCTTCTGCCTCGGTCAGATCCGTGACGCAGTCGATGTCTCGTATTTCGATCGTTGCCATCGGCTCAAGCGGGGCTATAGTTGCGCTTTTGCCGAGGACTTTCTTTACTGCGTCACAGAATGCATCTTTATTGCCGGCCTCTGCTCCGAATTCGACCAGTATGTGGCCCGACCGCGTTGGTCGTACTACTTTAATGGTAGTATTGATGTCTTCGGGCCTTACGTTTCCCCTGATGTCCCGCAGAACTTCCGCGTAGGATCGGCCATCTTGGGGCTTTACAAGCAATGCCTGTTGCCGGGGTCTTCGTTGGGGCTTCTGCCTCTCCTGCTTTGCATCAGATCCTTTTTGTAATTGGGCGACCGTACGAACTTTACTTTCTGGCTTTTTTTGAAGGAGTTTCTATGCAGCTTTCTTCGCTCCTTTTGTAAGCACTGTCCGGAACACCTGATCTAGTGCTCCACGCCCTTCAAGTGCCTCTTCCTTCCTTCTTTTATCCCGATCTCCTTCGATTGGGCTAGGCGCCATCCTTATATTGACGTTTAATGGTGGAGCTATCTGCGTGTCGCCTTTAGATTTCGCCCCAAGCGCCTCTTTAGCCTTCTCTTCGTCTTCGGCCCTTAACCAGCTTCTCCGATAGTGCCCTATGCGATCTAGGAGCTCCTCTAGTTCAAGGAGCCCTTCCTTTGCTGCTAATAACTGGATTAACATTTGCTACTTCCCTCAGCAATGGAAATGTGCAAAAATATTCGCAATACCCAAGAAGTCGGGCAGTACTGACGTAGTCGATACTCGTCCAATTTCGTTGCTTTCAAACATTGGTAAGCTTCTTGAAAGGGTAATACTTGAAGGCATCCTACAATTCTCTGCCGGGGCAAAAATTGTGCCGGAAAGACAATTGGCTTCAAAAAAGCTCACTCCACGATGGATGCTATGACCGTATTCCAAACCGATATAACGAGAAGCTGGTGCAACAATAAACTGGTTGTAGCTTGCCTAATCGATATGGAGAAAGCCTTTGACTCTGTATGGATCAATAGGCTTCTCTACAAAATGATAAATCTTGGCTTTCTGGTACATATTATGAAAATTATAGGCAGCTTAATGAGGGGGCGAACTGCGTTTGCGGTGGCTGGCGGAGCTAGTTAAGACTCATTTAGTATTGATTCGGGGATCCCACACGGGTCTATATTAGGCCCATTTCTTTTCAATATATGACGCCCAAGGCTTTCGAGATGAATAAAATCCCAGAATCAAGGTGAATCTCTTCGCTGACGACTTGTTAGTGTGGTCATCCGAGCACAATTTGCGCTTTACTAGGATGCGGCTCCAAAGATATTTGGAATCTCTTACTGCATATTAGCGGAAATGGGGAATCAAGGTAAATGCAAAGAAAAGTGAATTAATTGGGTTCGAGGAGCCCCACAAAAACTTTGGTCGTCGTGCAAGGGGCATATGTGACTCCAGGGTTAAGTTAAATGGCCAGATAGTGCACTGCTCTAGACAAACGAAGTACTTGGGGGTAGTTTTCGACCAGAAAGCTACCTTTAGTGCTCACGTTGATAATATTTTGAAAAAAGTGAAGTACGTGTACCATCTTCTGTTATCTCTTTTCAGGAAACATTCGACAGCGCGTCAAGGTTTTGGCCTACAAAACATTGATTCGTCCGATCATCACATATGTGGTGATGATATGGATTGGAGCTCCAAAAACAAAATGGGGCCAGATAGGGTTAGTGGAGCAAAAAATTCTTCGGGCTTGCACAGGCCTATACAGATGGAAGGACGGACGGTCTTACCCCAACGAGGTGCTGTACCAGGAGACAGGAATGGACCGGATAAAATCGTGTGCAGAGAAGCTTGCGGAAGCGGGAATCATACGAGCCAATGAGCACAAGGCGGGAGTTGTCAAGAGAGCGACGGGCAACCGCTCTATGGACGCAGCGAATGGGTAGTTTTTAAGGAAATAATGTACTTAATTTCAAGGAAATCAATTTTAAAATTTTAAAACTAGTTGTTAGAGCAGATGATTCTTACAAACTTCTTTTATAATCTATTAATGTATGATAATGTTGTGGGTGTCAACATTTTAAAGTTTTCTTTTAACAAAAAATTAATATGTTTAGAAAATGTTTTTCTCCTTAGACGCAAATAAAATATTTTGTTTTTTTATACATATATATATATATATATTTCGAGGGTAAGTTTTCCCTCTTCTTCAGTGTACTGATGGTCTAGTTACAATTTTCTTTGCTTAAATACCTAACATGTCTAGCTATACAGGAGTGAGTTTAATTGCTATTTAATTATACCTTTTTATTTTTCTTACTCTACTTTTTAAAACGTTTTGGTTTTATTGGTTTAGTCCTTTAATTACAAGCTTAATAAATGTTATTTAATGACAGTCAATGGAAAAGGTTGTTACAAAAAATTTTTAAATTACTTTATTACCTCTAGTAGTTTTGAATAACCGTGCCCGACGTCATCATTCAGCCTCAATTGTTCCGGTTGTCTCAAAATCGACAGGCTTTCATACGCATCTAATTTCTTGCGGCTTTTGACCTGCTGTACTACCTCGACGTCTTCCCAATTGATCTTATGGTTGCTTGAAACGATGTGCTTTGCTACCGATGATTTTATCGCTTCAATGGGTCGTTGTTTCTCGATGCACTTTTCCGCTTCATTGATGTGCTCCGTAAACCTTGTTTTAAGCGGGCGTTTCGTTTGTCCTATGTAGCTTTTGTGGCATGTCTGGCATGTGATTTTGTAAACTCCACATTTTTCGTGTTTATGTTTCTTATCTTTGGGTGTTCCCAATATTGTGCTCAATTTCGATTTTTGGCTTGTTGGTACTGCTATTATGTTTACTTTTTAGGGTTTTGTAAAATAATTTTACAAGACCCTTCTAAAATCGCGTCCTGTCTGTCCGTCTGTCCGTCTGTCTGTCCGTCCGTCCGTCCGTCCGTCCGTCCGTCCGTCCGTGTGTCACAGCAGTTTTTCTCGGAAACTACTTAAGCTAGAAACATCAAATTTTGTATGTAGGTGCAAAGTTCGAATGCAAAAAAAATTTTATAAGGTATTTAAGGGGGGTCTCCCCATATAGGGGAGTGACCCCCCGAAAAGAAAATTTCATTGAAGGTGGCCGATATGGGTATCAAATGAAAGGTCTTGATGAGAACTTTTCAAAACAGGTCTTTGTTTGGCAAAGTTTGCTTCGAAGGGCGCACAGGGAGGGGAAATACACGAAAAATTTGTGTCACCCCCCTCGCGATTGGACACCTGTGATCCGAAAAATCTGAAAAAAATCAGGAATGTAGGCCTTGGTGAGTACAACAACAACAAATACGTTAGAAGTCGCAATTCACTCAACTTTGTTAGTAATAGTATGATTTATCGATTTTATGTTTTCTTGAATAAAATCTTAACGGTACCCTTAAATTCTATGAAATTCAGTTCATAGATGATTATTTATAAGACTAATTAACCCTGCAAGTTTCATAAAGATTGAATCATATTTAGCGAAGTTATAGCGGTTTGAATTTTCCTGTATTACTATGGAACAATATGCGCTGCATTTATTACTATGGCAACATATGGCTATGGAACAACATGCGCTTTTTACCGACTCAGACACTACAGTTTTGCTAGGATTTGCATGAAAATTTCAGGAATGATAGGTGTCATGAATATCTTTGCGAATCGGTTCAGCTAGTGGTATCAGTAATCGTAAAACAAAATGGTGGCTGTTTTAAATGCGAAGATTGAATAATTTTGAGTTATTTTTTCCCAACTTCAACGTTTAAGGTGCATGCTTTGAACACTTGATTCAATTTAATGAATGACTGAAGATGAGTACCTACAATTAATACTCATAAGCGAAGCAAGTCAAGGAGGCAGGAGAGAGCTCCTAGCAAAAGGGCTTTGTAACCATTCTAGGATTCGAAAAAATTGGCCATTAATCGATGATAACAGTACAGGAGACTGGCTCCTGAAAATAAAAATTCATCAAACGTAGCCGGTATGAGTATGAAATGAAAGTTTTCATGGGAGCTTTTCAAAACAGTTGTTAAACTGTCAGTTTTTGCTTCAGTGGGGGCACAGGGGGGAAATACATGAAAAATGTGTTTCCTCCCTAGCGAATGGATATCTGAAATAATTATCAAGGGAGATATTTATGAGTATAACAACAACAAAAATCTCAGAACACGAAATTCGTTCAACTTTGTTAATAATAGTATGATCTTCGAATTTCATATTTTCTCCAATAAAATCGTCTCTTGATTTTATTCGATCTGGTGACTGCATTTTGTAAATTGAATACAAAACCCTTCTGACATGACCGTAGGTCTGTTTACCCAACTTGTTTTAATCTCTTTTTGATTTTGTCGAAAGCTTTCGAATATGTTAATGCTGCTCGTTGGGTCTCTTTTGATCTTTCTTGTGAGTAGAGTGTAGTGAGTGACTCCAATTTTAGTTTTTTCTCCATTCTCCTTATGATCGCCTGTATTGATCTTTCGTCAAAACCATTCAAAACTGCTGTGCCAAGGATAAACTGCTTCTCTTGATTGTAGCGTTCGGCGTTCATAGGCGTTGTCAACATCCTGTAAATCCAACTATTGTAGCTGGCCATTTTCGTTGCGTGGGAGTGATTGGACGTCACTGGTATCGTTCGTTGAGTGCTCGTTGTCTTCCTGTGGATTCCAAACTCGATTTCGTTTTCACCTTTGATGATCTTCACGTCTAGAAAGGCTATTTCATTTTTGTTCTCCACCTCCATTGTGAACTTTATATTCTTGTGGATACTGTTGATTTTCGTCATCGTGCTTTCCAGATTTGCTTTCTTGACTATCGCGAATACGTCGTCTACATATCGTAACCAAACTCTCGGCAATGCACCTTCATCCGCAATTCGTTGTTCTATCCATGTCATGAATATCTCGCTTATAAGTGGAGATAATGGGTTCCCCATTGCTACGCCAAACTTCTGTTTGAAGTATCTGCCTCGAAACGTGAAGTATGTTTCTGACATGCAGAGTGTTGCGAGTTTGTATAGCTGTCTTGCCTTCTTCATCTGTGATCTATTCTTAGCTTGGGTCAGCAGCCAGTCTTCAAATAAAGCCAAAGCTTGTTTTACTGGAACGCTGGGAAAAAGTGCTTTCACGTCAAATGAGACGAGTATTTCATCTGGTTCAATGTGTTGGACCAGTTAGCCTTTCTAGACGTGAAGATCATCAGAGGTGAAAACGAAATCGAGTTTGGAATCCACAGGAAGACAACGAGCACTCAACGAACGATACCAGTGACGTCCAATCACTCCCACGCAACGAAAATGGCCAGCTACAATAGTTGGATTTACAGGATGTTGACAATGCCTATGAACGCCGAACGCTACAATCAAGAGAAGCAGTTTATCCTTGGCACAGCAGTTTTGAATGGTTTTGACGAAAGATCAATACAGGCGATCATAAGAAGAATGGAGAAAAAACTAAAATTGGAGTCACTCACTACACTCTACTCACAAGAAAGATCAAAAGAGACCCAACGAGCAGCATTAACATATTCGAAAGCTTTCGACAAAATCAAAAAGAGATTAAAACAAGTTGGGTAAACAGACCTACGGTCATGTCAGAAGGGTTTTGTATTCAATTTACAAAATGCAGTCACCAGATCGAATAAAATCAAGAGACGATTTTATTGGAGAAAATATGAAATTCGAAGATCATACTATTATTAACAAAGTTGAACGAATTTCGTGTTCTGAGATTTTTGTTGTTGTTATACTCATAAATATCTCCCTTGATAATTATTTCAGATATCCATTCGCTAGGGAGGAAACACATTTTTCATGTATTTCCCCCCTGTGCCCCCACTGAAGCAAAAACTGACAGTTTAACAACTGTTTTGAAAAGCTCCCATGAAAACTTTCATTTCATACTCATACCGGCTACGTTTGATGAATTTTTATTTTCAGGAGCCAGTCTCCTGTACTGTTATCATCGATTAATGGCCAATTTTTTCGAATCCTAGAATGGTTACAAAGCCCTTTTGCTAGGAGCTCTCTCCTGCCTCCTTGACTTGCTTCGCTTATGAGTATTAATTGTAGGTACTCATCTTCAGTCATTCATTAAATTGAATCAAGTGTTCAAAGCATGCACCTTAAACGTTGAAGTTGGGAAAAAATAACTCAAAATTATTCAATCTTCGCATTTAAAACAGCCACCATTTTGTTTTACGATTACTGATACCACTAGCTGAACCGATTCGCAAAGATATTCATGACACCTATCATTCCTGAAATTTTCATGCAAATCCTAGCAAAACTGTAGTGTCTGAGTCGGTAAAAAGCGCATGTTGTTCCATAGCCATATGTTGCCATAGTAATAAATGCAGCGCATATTGTTCCATAGTAATACAGGAAAATTCAAACCGCTATAACTTCGCTAAATATGATTCAATCTTTATGAAACTTGCAGGGTTAATTAGTCTTATAAATAATCATCTATGAACTGAATTTCATAGAATTTAAGGGTACCGTTAAGATTTTATTCAAGAAAACATAAAATCGATAAATCATACTATTACTAACAAAGTTGAGTGAATTGCGACTTCTAACGTATTTGTTGTTGTTGTACTCACCAAGGCCTACATTCCTGATTTTTTCAGATTTTTCGGATCACAGGTGTCCAATCGCGAGGGGGGTGACACAAATTTTTCGTGTATTTCCCCTCCCTGTGCGCCCTTCGAAGCAAACTTTGCCAAACAAAGACCTGTTTTGAAAAGTTCTCATCAAGACCTTTCATTTGATACCCATATCGGCCACCTTCAATGAAATTTTTTTTTCAGGGGGTCACTCCCCTATATGGGGAGACCCCCCTTAAATACCTTATAAAATTTTTTTTGCATTCGAACTTTGCACCTACATACAAAATTTGATGTTTCTAGCTTAAGTAGTTTCCGAGAAAAACTGCTGTGACACACGGACGGACGGACGGACGGACGGACGGACGGACAGACAGACGGACAGACGGACAGACAGGACGCGATTTTAGAAGGGTCTTGTAAAATTATTTTACAAAACCCTAAAAAGTAAACATAATAGCAGTACCAACAAGCCAAAAATCGAAATTGAGCACAATATTGGGAACACCCAAAGATAAGAAACATAAACACGAAAAATGTGGAGTTTACAAAATCACGTGCCAGACATGCCACAAAAGCTACATAGGACAAACGAAACGCCCGCTTAAAACAAGGTTTACGGAGCACATCAATGAAGCGGAAAAGTGCATCGAGAAACAACGACCCATTGAAGCGATAAAATCATCGGTAGCAAAGCACATCGTTTCAAGCAACCATAAGATCAATTGGGAAGACGTCGAGGTAGTACAGCAGGTCAAAAGCCGCAAGAAATTAGATGCGTTTGAAAGCCTGTGGATTTTGAGACAACCGGAACAATCGAGGTTGAATGATGACGTCGGGCACGGATATTCAAAACTACTAGAGGTAATAAAGTAATTTAAAAATTTTTTGTAATAACCTTTTCCATTGACTGTCATTAAATAACATTTATTAAGCTTGTAATTAAAGGACTAAACCAATAAAACCAAAACGTTTTAAAAAGTAGAGTAAGAAAAATAAAAAGGTATAATTAAATAGCAATTAAACTCACTCCTGTATAGCTAGACATGTTAGGTATTTAAGCAAAGAAAATTGTAACTAGACCATCAGTACACTGAAGAAGAGGGAAAACTTACCCTCGAAATATATATATATGTATAAAAAAACAAAATATTTTATTTGCGTCTAAGGAGAAAAACATTTTCTAAACATATTTTTAAATAAGCGCAAAAACACCGAGACCACAAACAATTTAAAAAATTAATATTATAATGTAATTAAAATATTATTGAATTCCGGGAAAACGCCTAAGGCACAACCCGAATGTATATTGTTAGGTTAAGCTATTGATGAATTACATATATGTAAAAAAAAAATGAAAAGTCACCAAATAAAGATCTTGAATCTAGCGCAGCGCAATCATATCAAATAAGGATCAGAGAATGGTTCATGTCAATAATACTCTTGATTTTGTCATTAGAGAGATCATCCAGAGGGCATCTGCTCCTTAATAAAATCAACAGCGTCAGGAAGGTATTAAATTATCTGGAACTACCCAGGCTGCACCATGCGGAGGCGATCTAGCTTGGATTTTAATGTATGAAAAAGAATAATTGTACATATAAGAAAAAATCTCGATCGATGAATGCAAGGAAGTGTATCTATAATTCTGCGCATTCGCTATTCCATTCATTCAATACGACCAACATTACATGATTCCATTTTCTAATTTACATTATAATTAACTGCTTTGGTACCACATGGAAACATCCTATACCATACTCAGCGCTTACACCTGTTGTTGGTTACACATCTAGCATTTTCAAAGGCACCAAACAGTAATGGAGCCCATTAAAAAACATGAATTCAAACAAATACTGATTCACTGAGAAGTGAAATGGAAATAATGTTCCTCTGAGATCCCGTTTACAGTATTTGATCATCGCGGATTTATTGAAATTCATGCAAATTTCTTGAGGAGTTTAATGGTGCGTCGCGTCGTAGTCGATTCATTGGGACAGCTCGTTAGAAAATCGTGTTCCTTTCAATGTTTACACTTAATCTTTGACTGCATTTTATTGCAACGGTCACGAATTTACAACGAATAAATGGAGTATCGGCAACTCTCTATATGGAGTTACATGTAAATGGGCATTTGATAGCAATAGTCGTGAATAAGTGAAAGACATGAATGAACGCTAGTGGCGCAAAAGATGGTAGGATCCGTCAACAGATTTGTTATGAGTCGCGAAAGTAATGAACGCACGTGATATTTTTTAAGGACATACTTTTGATTAAATTGAATATAAATTTTTAGGAAGCATTAAAATGTTTGAATTATAAATACACATACGGATTAAGTCATGTATGTGGTTTCAGCTTCCTAATAACGTGCTATTAATTTCTTATGGCGTGAAAGATTGGGCTCAAAGCTCCCTATGTTAAGTTGATTATAGAATTACCTATACGGGGCGAGTAATATACTTATCTGCTCTCATTCCTATTTGATTTGCATATTATTTTGCTCCTGAAGTGAACTCATATATTCGGTTGACGTAAATTCAAATCCAAACGGTAGATAAAATGAAGTCATTTCATACGTATATATAAGCGCAACGAACGTAAATTAGTTCAAACTAAAAGAAGGAAAAAATACTTCACACATCTTCCAAGAAAAACATAATTTTAAACTGTATTCAAGCATGCAATAGAAAATTATCATTTGCGTTGATACGTTCTGTTGCTATTTTGCGAAAATAACTTTTCTCAACGCTCGGCTAGTACATTAAAACCACAATAATTGTGCAATTAATTAGCACAAGAATGAGCAATTTACTGAATAATAACGACCTGAAAGCAACCATGCTACATGGCGCATTGCAGGTAGTCCTGAGCGCGATGAAATTGTAACACCGCCTCTGAACGATCATATCATACCATTTCGGCATTTTCCGCGTAAATTCTTCCGCTAATAACGAATATAAGCGTTTCTTTGGTTTGCGAGTCATCGCAACACACGTTCCGTGTCAGATGGTGCTAATGAACTTGGGACTACAATGCCTTGAATGCCTTCGCGCTACTTTCAGGTGATCGGACCTTTAGCCCCATCCATCCATCCGCTCATCCATCCATTCCAGATTCCATCCATTCTTTCCGCGATTGAGCCGGTGCGCCACAGATCCGTGGTGGATGAAAACACTTGCGCTCGCGAGACCAATGCCACAAAGTAGCTTCAGTTTCTTTTCCTGTTGAATGTCAAGTCATCCGCTTTTTGCAAGGGTCGCACGGATCTTTGAAGAATTGCAGTAATGAAGGCGGCGAGGAAAGACTGAGAACATCTCCGCAAACTATGATGTAAACGATGTTTGTTTTCTGCCAAACATACCAAACAAACTGATGCCACTATTGCGAGGCACACTCTTGCATAATAAGTTCACTATCATTCATTGTCATCATCTTCCTGAGTTCCTACATCTTCCTGAGAAGATGGATCATTCACACGGCCGCACACTGTACAGGGTGATTAGGAATATGAGCATAGATTATAGTAGTTCCTTCCTACGAGTAGAGTGCGTGGAAAGCGCTGAATTATCGTGTGTTTTCCTATGAAAAATGCTAATAAACACCTGTTTACAGGATAGTTCCTCCAAGAGATGTTTGCGATCATGATGAAATGTGCATTTTAGTAATTTAAGGGAGAATTATTTGGATCGAGTCATGCAAGCTTTGTAGATTTCTGAAATTATATTGCTGAACACGAATTTTATCTTCTTGTAAAGAAGATGCTTAGAAGGTATCAGTTGAATAGCGGCTGGCAATAAAAATAAAGAAAAATCACATCCTCAATAGACAATTAATTAATCAAATTAACAAAAGAGTTTGTTGAGCCAAATTGAGCTTAGGGCTTAATGGGGCAAACCGTCTTCATCAGTATACACTGCTTCAGCATAGTTTGCCTCCAATTGTCCAACTGCAGTAATCTTCTTCCCAAGCTGATAACATCTATCAAAGATTATCTAAACTCTAAAATATGTTATCTTCCTATTATTTTTAAGGTTTGTAATAGAATAAATGCGCAGAGTCGCTAGGAAGTAGAACTGCACTAAACTGCTGTATCATAAAACATTGGAGGGTGGGACGGATGTCAAGAATGACAATCCGAGAGAAAAATGAGCGAAAATATGAGGGCATCGCGTGCGAAACTGAACAAATTGCCCGGAAGAATTATGTCGTATGTGTGATTGAGGGTGTAGAAGGGAAGTTTTTTTAGTTGCTAAGAAAAAAGGGGCCAAGAATTCCGTCAGTATCTGATTTGATGTAAGGTGTGATGTTCATTTAATGAGAAATTGTAGTAATCGAGCAGCCGGCTGCTCGAAGGACCTTTGCGAAAAAGTTACCATCTCATAGAAATAACCACGCAATAAGTGCGAAGTAATTTGATATGCAACTTACTTACATTATTATTACTAGTCCGCAATAAACCCCGCGACTGCCACCGCTACCATCATCAATAAAAAGTTTTTCCAAAAAAAAAAATGAAATTAGAGATACTGTAATGATTCTCGAACGTCGAGATTCCTCATCAGTTCTAGACGTGAAGTCTTGGAACGTGACAATGGACTGTACCCCTCAGGTCAACAAGCCCGAACACTCTTAGTATACTCCAAGGTGGCTGCTGGTTAGCTAGCTAGTTCGGGCAGGAGTTCGGTCGCGGATCTTACGCGAGCAGGTTAGGTCCGAAATACAAGCAATTCAGCCACCGGTTAACATGCCAAATTTATTAACGCGTCAAACAACTATACGGAAATGAAACCTTTCTCTACTTTATTCCATATTTAACTTCCATTCATTCAGACTAACAAAAAAACCTCAAAGTAAATTATGGTATCGCGTACCGAACGCGACGCGAAACCGGCGGTTCGCGGATTACCAGAACCCTACCCTCGTAGCGGCAAACTCACCGTTCGCCAAGATTCGTGCTGGAAGAGAAGTATTCAGCTGGGTAGGAGAGATGTGATTATCCTAACCATTCATATTATTCATTTAGATGCCAGAGGAAAACTTTTACAAAATATTAAATGTCTATAGAAATTTACTCAATTTTGATTACAATCTTTTTGCTTTTCCTTTTTTTTCTATTTAATTGTAAATTTCATTGTCATTCTAAATCAACAATCCAACTCCTGATTGAAGTTATCTTTTGCTAAATTTTTTGTTCAGATCATATTTAAGTTTTAAATTTTATTGAATACTCATTTACGTTATTTATAAATGTTAAATTAAATTATGTATACAAGCTACTTAGTAATAATATATAATAAATATTCTTTGCGTTTTTTTTATTTCATATCATTAAATATAAATCGACAGTTAAGCAATCAAAGAATTTTTTTATGTCCTCAATCTAACTCTGACTTAGGGTCTTTTCTTCAATTTTAAAATTCTTTAGACGTTTCCGCATAATAATCTATTCGAATATCTTTTTTTGTTTCTGCAGAATGTCTTATTTTCATTTTCGTTTATTATGAATCAGCAATGCCTGTTTTTTGTCTTATTATTCTGTTTCATTTATAAAGGTTGCTCTGTTTTAATCAAGAAAAAAGTACGAACAATATCTAATATTCCCTGTTTAAAGCTTTTGCATATTTTTCACAGAATTGAAAAAAATGACCTAGTAAAAACTTAATAGGAAACTATTTGTCTATACAGAAAGTACAAAGTGTAAAATGCATATGACAACAAATGACGTTTTAAAACTCTTTTTTTCGGGAGTCACGAATTTTTCTAAATGATATATAACCTCATCTTGTATTGAATAATCCATAAACAGTAGGTAAGTTATAACTCGATTCGCACTCGCCGTAAGTCTAGAGTCTCGAGCACCTATAATTCGTCATATCGAAGTGAAGAACAACCGCGCAATTGCTCAAATCAGTTTTATCAATTGGCAAATCCGAAAGGGGTCAATAAACTCGTCTCGAAATGTAACATTGAACAATAAGTTCTGCGTAACGAAGGTCAACTTGAAATAAAAAGGCTAAGTTGATCGCTAGGGGAGACCACAACCTATGGCGATGTTTGATTGTGACAGAGTTCAGTAAAGGATTCCTCATAAATGTTTGGAAAACCGAAAAGTGCATTAGAATTCCATTTAAAATAGAGTTTTGAGTTTGAGTTTTTTTGCTGATACATTCGATAGTGGCGATCACGTGGCGAAGTTTGCCAGTAACAGAGATAGCCGTTGCATTTGTATAAGCTGTGCCTGTCACTAACGCTGCCACACTCGCTGGACTAAACAGTAAGTGCATGTAACACTAGTCAAAATTATTCCAAACAAAAGCAGCAACAAGTTTTTGGTTCGCATCATTTACAATAGGCAGAATTCCGCAGCCTCATTGATAGTCCTACAGCACGCAATTTCGTAATACAGTTGATCCTGTCCTGACTATTAGCGAGTTCATACAGCCCTGCGGCAAATTCACGCTACAAAATTATAGACATTTCGACAGAGGCAATCGCGTGGACGAGAGTTCGCCAGTAGCAGAGATAGCTGTTGCCTCGTAAAACCTGTGCCTGTCACAAACGCTGCGGCACTCGCTGGTATTTGTGTTGACGGTTCTGGGTCCCGCTAACTTCAACGGGACTGTTCTTAAATGTTATACCCACTATTGCGGTGGCTGCAGATAGTCGAAGTCGTTCAAAATCGCGTGGCTCCAACCGAGAAAGCACCATTCGTGGCGATAACGGAGACGTTGATCAAAATGCTTGATCTTAAAACCGGTCACCGGCCACCTTTATAACTGTTGCGTTTGACCATTCTGTTCACATGAAAACACCATAATTATTCTGCCAATAGTTTCATTGGAAATGTTGACAAATATTGTTAAAAAGCAGCATTCTCATCAAAAGAATAATCCCAAAAGAAGCATGCATTCACCTCCGATCGATGTTGTGCCTTGAATCAAAAATAAACACCCTTGAAATCTATAGTCTAATTGAAGCAAAGATAAGACTTACAAGTTGAACTCAAACTGCACTATCGAAAACGATGGCTCAACACGTCTAATTAATTTAGGTGAATTTGATTAAGCCGCGCCAGCACTTTTTGAAAATCGTTTTCTTGACAAATGTCAAACGCAATTCAGTGTCAGCAAGTCGTTAAAGGGTCGCTCCCGAACCTTCGACGTCAAAAGCGACCTGCTGATCGTTGTCAGTGGCGTAGGGCTGATTTATTACAATGCTGTGTAAAATAGTTAGTTAGTAGTGTAAAATAGTTAGTTACGATGTGAAGTCACAGACGACGTTAAATGTCTGTAATAAAAGTAACAACCTAAATTAATCACACCTGTCAAAATTCTCCATCTCTTAATTTGTATTTCCGAATGTGTTGTTGCTTTAGTTAATGTGGTGAAAATATACGAGTTGAGAACACGTGTCGAGTTTTCCAGCTTAACATGGTGCTGAATCCTGGGAAAGGAGGACAATAGAGAAAAACATAATTGGGACTTATGGAATTCAATATACTTCGAATTGGGCAGATGTAATGATGATTTGGCGCCTCTTGTTGAACATAACTTTCGAGAATTTGTACATGAAGGTAACTGTTGATGGTGCATGCTGTTATTCTTTATACATAGGATGTGTGGTGCGTGGGTACAATTGCGAGAACTTAAACCGTGAGTAAAGAAACCAAAATCAGTGAAAAGCAAGACTTGTAAAATTCTTCGAGATTCCATAATATTGTAAACACGTAAAGTATATGTATGAAAATAATTATTTGAAGAAATTTTGACTTCACACGACATAAAAATGGAGAGTTTAATAAAAGGCCAAATGGAGTTTGTTGAGCAGTTGAGAAAGGCGGAACGTAACTTTAAAAAGACAAATCTTGAAACACGAACTAAATCTAGTTACATGACAGCAAGAATGGAGTTATCAGACAGAGTAGAGCATGCATTAAATGAGAACAATTTAAAAATTGTCTCGGAACTAACAGAGGAACAAAAAAATAAGACATCGTACTTTTTGAATGACTTGCAAGATACATTTCAAGAAAGTGTTATCAACTATAAATCCTTACTTAACGAGTACTTAGAGACGAATATTTCATCAACTTCAAGTGCCAGTCAAAATGCAAGTTTAACTAAAGAGAACAGTTCCGAGGTACAATTGCCTAGTAAACAATTACCAATTTTCTCAGGAAAATACACGGAGTGGCAAACATTTTATGACATGTTTTTGTCATTAATACATGCCAACAACACGTTGTCGCCAGTACAAAAACTTAATTACTTAAGTACAAGCTTGTCTAGTGAACCTGAAACACTATTCCTACTACATCAGCCCACTACAAAGAAGCATGGGAACAACTAACTAAAAGATACAACAATAGAAGATATAGTTGCAACGCTATTCTCAAGAGCCTATTTGCACAAAAGAGTTTACCACACGAGTCGGGGAGAACAATGAGAGAGTTATTAGATACAACTACTTCATGTTTGAAAGCACTAAATAACTTTAACATTACAACACAAAAATGGGATGTGATAATAAAACATTTGACTGTTTCCAAATTAGACGCAGAGTCCCACAAACGGTGGGAGACTTATGTAAGCGGATTAGAAGACGATTTACCTACATGGACCCACTTAAAGAAGTTTTGAGAGATGCGCTTCAGAAGTCTAGAGATGCTTGATATGAGTGAACAAACAAGCTCTCAGGCGGCTGCAAAATATACGAACTTAAAAAAAATCACTCAGAACAAAAGCATTTCATTCTGCTGTGAACATGAAATCTAATACACCCCAAAAGTTAAGCGCCTTGTGCAATGGGTCACATTACACATTCTATTGTGATCGATTTAAGAAGCAACCAGTGATTGAAAGATGAAATATTGCACAAACAAAAAAACTCTGTTTCAACTGTCTTGCGCCTGCGTACTCACGTAGTGTTTAAGTGTCGCCAAAATACATCTTGTCAAAAATTTGGGAGGCGACATCACAGTTTACTTCATTTCGAAGAAGTTTCAATGCTAGAAGACAAAATGAGGAGCCTACGAGACCAGTCATACAACATGAGAGTAAAGCGACTTCTTCATCAAACGAGATAATAATTGCAGCTAATTTTTCGAGAGGAGTGTTACTTGCTACTGCTATTGTAAAGACTAGTAATTAAAAATGTTTTACTTTTCATTATAAGGGCATTGCTTGACCTAGGCTCGCAAGCTTCTTTCGTTCCCGAAGATACAGTAGAATTATTAGGTCTAAGACGAATCAATGTAAATGATATGGTGTCAAGTTTAGGAGACGGTCAAATAATGGTCAAACACGCGGTTAATATCGAAATAAAATCACGTTCAGAACATGAAAAAATACCACATGTTAATGCTTACGTATTAAAGTCACCTACTTCTTTGTTGTCATCACGTAAAGTACACATACTTAATTGGCTGAAGCTTAAAACATTACGTTTTGCTGATCCACAATTTGCTACATCTGAGAAAATTGATATCTTACTGGGAGCCGAAGTTTATGGAGAAATATTACTAGAAGGAGTTAAGAAGAGTCAGCAAGGATATTTGATAGCACAGAACACTTTATTTGGTTGGATATTACCAGGGAAGGTGACTGACAACACGAGTATTCACACCATAACAATATTATATGTACATGTAAAAGAAGACGAGCTATTAAAAGCATTTCGGGAGATGGAAAATGAGCCGAATAGCATTGAAAAAAAATTTACGACAGAAGAACAGCTTTGTGAAAATTTCTATGATGAAACTACTGTAAGACGTGAAGATGGTTGATTTATTGTGAGACTACCTTTCAAAACATCAGACCCTCAGTGTCAATATGGCAAATTATGCGACGTTGCTACACGGAAACTGCTCGCATCAAAGAGAAGATTAAGTAGAAATCCAGCACTTTTAAATGAGTACAACAAAGTTTTAGAAGAATATATCACACTTAATCATGTGAAATTGGTTGGAGAGCATGACATCAAAAATCGTACTGCTGTTTATTTGCCCCATCACGCAATCATTCGTGAAGACAAAGATACTACAAAAGTCCGCGTTGTTTCAAGTGAAGTACTAAATGACGTAACTCTTAACGATGACCCCATGGCAGGCCCTATACTTCAACAAGATTTGCGTCATCTTCTGCTTAAGCGGAGAAAACATCCTATTTGTATCGTAGTAGACTTAGTTAAAATGTAAAGGTAAGTTTACGTTGATGAGAGAAACGCAAATTTTCAAAGAATATTATGGAGAACCAGAACAGAGAAACAAATGGAATACTGCAAACTGCTGACTTTAACTTTTCGAACTGCTTGTGCCCCATACCTTGCCGTAAAAACTTTACAGGGGTTAATTGAATTAGAGACTAATACATATCCATTTGCAGCGCTTATTGCTACACGCGATTTTTACGTAGATGACTTAATGACAGGCTGTGAGACAAAAGAAGAGGCTACACACATATACGAGATAATAAGTAAACTAATCAGCTCTGGTGGGTTTGAATTACAGAAGTGAAGCAGCAATGATCAACAATTTTCGAATCACATTGAAAATGACAAGATAAACATCAAGAAATTTGTAACAGTAAAAACCGACAATACAATGAAAGTAAGTAAGTATTAGTTGCAACAGAATCACAGGTAACTTTGAATACAGAGTACATTTACCGGAGGCGGTGGAACCTATTACAAAACGCAAAGTTCTATCAGACATTGCCAGCTTGTACGATCCTATCGGTTGGATAGTACTCATAGTGATCAATTGAAAAATTTTCATACAAAAATTATGGATTATGATAGTACATTACCCAATGGCTTAAATGCTGAGTGGGTAAAATTTAGAGACGAGTTGGTACAAATTCAAAATATTGTAATTCCACGATGGCTTTGCTCAACCAAAGAATCCAAACTTGAACTGCACGCATTCTCAGATGCATCTAGTGTGGAGTATTCAGCTGTAGTTTATTTACGGACAGTGGACGAGAATGAAAAAGTACACGTAAAGTTAGTAACTGTGAAAACCAAAGTTGCACCAATTGAAAAGGACATGTCAATACTGTGACGCCTACGCCCGGGAATCGAAGTGATTCCGATCCCGAACCCTGGCAACCGGCCAGATATGTATGACTTCGAAGTGCAAGCAGACTTCATCTTTCGTGCGGATACCATTGCGCTGAAAATATTTTTTTTTTTCAAATATTTATATCTGTGGATATAAATATTTGAAAAATAATATTAATTAACCATCCGATACATTTCGAAGCATATTTATCTGGCAATGCCCCCCACAGTTGCCATCAAAACATCGAATAGATAGAAACGTGGAAACTGGTTGGAAGTGTCATTCGTCATATAACCTTCAAAGTGTCAGGCTAACTCGAAGACGGGAGCCGGTAAATTTTATTTAAGCAGTTGGAGTCTGAGTATAATTATCTTTTTTGCTTTAAGGGCGGAAGCGACCTTCTTTCGTGGGCCGACGGAATTTTTAGTGGAGTCATCCGCTCCACTGCTTGTAATTCGACGGAAGTTGCTGGAGCACTGGTAATCAGGACGGAATCCCCTGGTGGAAGGGCGCAAGAATTTGCCTCTCATGAAGTTTATCGAGCATTCGAAATTCGGCAAATATTCTCCTGACGTTGGCGGCGACTATAGAATTATATGTGAAGAATGCATCCGATCAGTTAGAATTTATTAAGGTATGTACACTGCACGTGCCAAAAAGAATGCAAAAAGGCATGACTAGTGCCAGTGGGGCAGAAAGCGCCAATAAATTTAAATCTTCAAAACACAAAACTTTTTAGAAAAACAAAGATTAAGAACATTATGTGTAGTTTTAGCTGGGCCGGGGACAAATTTGATAATCGTAGTTTGTATATAATCACAAAATAAACCTCCAGCAAATTCAAAGCTTGCTTCTAGCGCATGATCAATCTGTTCTGTCACCAAGAGTTCTCCCAAGAAGAAAAAAAGCACACGGGAAAATCGACGATATTTTTTTTAAATCCTTGCTTTTGCAAGTAAAAGCATTTGGATGATGATTGAATGAGCAAAGTTTGAATTATGAGCTTACATAGTCAAAAGGAGTCGAAGAAAGAAGAAGGATATAACGGTGCAGTGATAAATGAAAACGCAGTTATAAAAACGGAAGGGGAGAAAAGTTATACATTATATGTATACAAAGTACCAGTGTCAAAAAAAAATGACCTAGAAAGGGTTCAATCGCGAAGGAAAGTGTGCGTTGTTGTCAATGTTAAGAGAAAAGTGCATTCCTTTTAACTGTAAAGGATGGGAATGAAACAAGAATGTTTGATATTTCAAAAATGATTGTAATCGTCTCTATAGCTTTTTAGATTAGAAGAAGAAAAACAAACAAACATAATATCTAGCACGTAAAAAGACTGATAAGATTTCATTATTCAATGATAAAAAGAAAGCACATACAAGGTATCGAAATGAACGTCAAGCCAAGCAAACAAGTGGAAAACGAATAAGGAGGATATTCATCATCAAATAAAGTAAATTGACAATTTTGAGAATTCGGTACGAGTTTACCGAGGGGTACTAAAATCGAAACTAAAACTCATCTATCCATCGGTTGATTCCTGTATCACCGGAAGTTTTCTTGGAAACAAAAAAAAAAAAGTTACAGAAGCCATTATGAATTTCTTTGAATAATTCAAAAGTGGCGATATCTCAAGTTCTGGAAAGATAAACATGTTATAAAGGATCCATGGGTCCCCATATGCAGAGATCAGGTATTAAAATTCTCTGAAAAACTGAGGAACCCCGAAGAGGCGAAATACATTATATCTTTGACATCTTGAAGCCGAAAAATCTGAAAAACTTGTCAAGTAAGGCCTTAGCACAATGATCAAAGATTCGTCAGAAGTCACGGCTCGATTAAATTTGTTAATAATGACCCTATGCTTATAAAGTCAGGGAAAGGCTCTTATATAGACCAAAATTTCAGGAACTGGTATCTTCTAATAGATTCGCGCGTCACAGTATATAAGATAAGCAGTAGGATACCCATTTTTCGTTACATACACTCAAAGATTTTTTTGAGATTGTGCCTGCAGTTGCCCTTGGAAAATTATTATACATGACAAAATAAACATAAGGAGCTCCTAAAGAATCAACTGTTTAACATGTAGCAATTCATATCCTGGCGCATTTCGAGGTAGCTAAGAGGATTTAAATGGCATCTTGCTCGCAGGTAGAAATTTAAGTGCACAATAGATTTTCATTTGGGTGCATGATAAATGATCAAATTATTCAACTCATTAATCGCCAACAAATGAGCCTTTGATTTATGTATCTAGAATTTTAGATTGAAATAGTAGGTAATATTCATTGTAGAAAACTAAAACAATGAATAGTAAAACTAACGTTGTTACAATAACATTTTGCCTATTAGTAGTCAGGTGGTAAACAACACAATAACTTTTTTTTGTGTACATAAATAGAACACATTATCCAGAATTTTCCACTCAAAGCAATTACTGTGTAAATAGACATTCTTATATAATTGTTAAACATTTCTATTAATATCTGTTACAATTATTTATTTTTTCCATTTTTCTGTTAAGGCGCAGCCCCCAGTGAAACTGAATATTTGGGTAAACTTTACAGCCGTCCACCTCAGAAACGTTACGAATATTTGCAAAAATTTTTTAGCAAAAAGTCGGAATGAACCTTTGGCTATCGAATCAACTCATTACATTTTGCAAAAAGTTTGTTGTAAAAGTTATTAAATTCAAACAAAATAGCATGTTTTCGTAAAAAAATGTAGTAGATCTCGGAAATTACTTAACGTACCGAGTTGATTTAAGCTATGGTTGTTAGATCTAAATTATTTGCAGTGAATTAACTCATCAAAAATTTAAAAAAGTTTTTTGAAAAAAAATTTCTAGAACAAAATGTGTAATTTGCACACACTGAACAAATATCATGCATGCACATTGATTTGTCTCAAATTTCCACATTTTGTTCTAGGAAATTTTTTGCAAAAAACTTTTTTAAATTTTTAATGAGTTAATTCACTGCAAATAATTTAGATCTAACTACCATAGCTTAAATCAACTCGGTACGTTAAGTACTTTCCGAGATCTACTGCATTTTTTAACGAAAACATGCTATTTTGTTTGAATTTAATAACTTTTGCAACAAACTTTTTGCAAAATGTAATGAGTTGATTCGATAGCCAAAGGTTCATTCCGACTTTTTGCTAAAAAATTTTTGCAAATATTCGTAACGTTTCTGAGGTGGACGGCTGTAAAGTTTACCCAAATTTTCAGTTTCACTGGGGGCTGCGCCTTAAGACTTGTTAGCTCACAATAAAATATATCTCTATTAAATAATTATTAAGGAAGAATATCAAGGATTTATTTAAAGTAATAAAGAAGGATCTATCTATAGATGTAAAATTTTCTAATTTTAAATCATTCTTATTTTTTTGAACAAAATAATATCGTCCTAGTGATTTATAATAATAATAATTTTACTCTTTTTTTTTGTCTAAATTTGTAAACTCTGAATAGTAGACCAATTTATTATTTGGAAATTAAATTTTTAATTATTAGTACTAATAATGAAAAAAATAGACATAATGAAAGGATTTAGATAAAACGAATGACAAGAGATGAAAATGAAATGAATAAAATAAGGATGAGAAATGAGAAACACAAATATTAATTAATGAATGAAAAGGAAAAATAGTTCGTTATCTTATTGATTGATTAAGTTAATAAATAAATATTCTTATTATTATTATATAAATATATATTATAGATGAAGGAATTAGAAATATATTTAGAGCAAAGAAAATAAAATTGAAGGCTTTGAAATTAAATTAAAATGAATTGCTAACAAAAAAACGGACTTTCCTTTTCAGTGGTTCTTCTTTTTCAGCGGGAAAGGAAGTGCAGGGTAGGTATGCCGTCGCGAGGGTAGGGTTTAGAAAAAATCCGCTGAGGTCGGTTTCGCATCGTGCGCGGTACGCAGTACCTTAGTTGTTTTTGGTTTTTCCTTAACGTAGCATTCGTCGGGTTGAGTTAACGTAGTATACTTTTCGGTACCGCGTCGGGAATTCGGGAACGCGAAATAAAAATTAGATTGTGTTCTTTTTGACTGGTTATGAGAAGAAATACGGAGTAACGTAGAATAGGTTTCCTCTCCGTATGGTTTTGTTTGTAACGCGTTTGAAAACGGGCGTGTATAGGTGGCTGAATTATTTAAATGAGCGTAACCCATTCGGAGACCCGCGACCGAAATCCTCTCCGAACTAGCTGGCCGACAAGCAGCCACCGCGTGAATGGGTTACGGTGCACGGATTGGTTGACCGGTTGGTACCATCCGTTGGCACTACTCAGACTTAACGTCTAGAACCGATGAGAGGTCGGTTCCGCGTTCGGACTTAAAAAGGTGAAAATCATTACAATACTCCGGTTGGAACTTTGTGGGGCTGTTTTAGCGTTAAAATTGATCAACGAGTTGACACAAGTGATTGATATGCCCAAACAAAATGTTTTTGCTTGAAAAGATTCAACTGTCGTATTGGCGTGGTTACGTGGTCCTGTAAATCGATGGGCTACTTACGTGAGCAATCGTGTCTCACACATCCACAATATTATAGACGTAGTGTAGTGGGGGCATTCATCAACCCATATGAATCCCGCTGATTGTGCTTCACAAGGCTAGAATTCGTTCGAATTGAAAAACAATCAGCTTTGGTGGACTGATCCTAAATGGCTACCTGAACCAGTCCTAAACGTGCAGAGTGTTGAGATCATCAAAACACATGAAGAAGAGAGGGTGAGATCCTTTGCGACAGTGAATAAGATTTGTGATTTTGCATGGACAAAATATTCAGATTTGAATAAAATGTTGAAAATAATTTCATTATGTCGAAGGTTCTTCAGGCTAAAATTACCGCTTAATCAAAGAAAACCTTGTGCAAAGTTTGTCACGACAGAAGAGATGAATCATACTTTACAACTTTGTATAAAACAACTTCAACAATGTGAATTTAGTGATGAGATAACTTCAATCAAACTGAAAGGTCTCGTAACAAAACGTAGCGCTCTTTACAATCTTCATCCTTTTTTTGACCAAAGTGGCATTTTAAGAGTGGGAGGGTGTATTCAGCAAGCATACGTCAGCTATGATCAAATGTATCCAATGACTTTGCCTTCGAAGAATCTTCTTAGCCAGCTGATAGTTGCACATGCTCATGTAAAGACTCTCCATGGAGGACCTCAAGTCATGATGGGTTTTTTAAGATCACGATTTTGGATACGGAGAGCACGAGATTAGTTAAAAAACATTATAGAAGTTGCATAGTTTGTCTGAGATATTCAAAAACCTCGACTAAACAATTGATGGGTCACCTACCAGAAGGCCAGACTAAAACCAAGTAGGACATTCAAGCCGTCAGGAGTGGACTATGATGGTACCATAAAACTAAGGTTTTCACCAGGGCACGGAGTCAAATCCTACAAAGGATACATATGTTTATTTGTGTGCATGGTGACCCATGCCATTCACTTGAAAGCTGTGACAGGTTTTACTGCTAAAGGTTTTATTTCTGCTTTTAGTCCGTTTGTTGCACGTAGAGGTGCGTGTGATAACCTTTATAGTGACAACGGAACTTATTTCGTTGGAGCAAATGTCATGTTACGAAATGTGTTCGATAGTGTAAATTCTAAGATACCAATTGAGATAGCTGAACTATTAACCTTAGAAGCTACAACATGGTATTTCATACCTCCAGGTGTGCCACATTTCGAAGGACTATGGGAGGCTGGCATTCGCTGTGCTAAAGCTCATTTAAAACGAGTCATCGGGGATAGTACTGTAACGTACGAAGAAATATCTAGACTTCTCGCACAAATCGAAGCATGCCTAAATTCAAGACCGTCATCGGTTCTGAGTGACAGTCCTGATGATCACCTCCCCTTGACACCTGGTCATTTTTTAGTAGGAGAGCCCTTAATAACAACAAACGATGTGGATTACTCTAATAAAAATTTAATTGGTTTAGAAAGATTTAAAATGTTACAAAAGATGTTAAATACATTTTGGAAAAGATGGTCTAAAGAGCATTTAAGTAATTTGAATCAAAGAAACAAGTGTTGTACTAATAAACCTGATGTTAACATAGGTGATGTTGTAGTAGTTAAAGAGGACAATATTCCACCTGCCAAGTGGGCTTTAGGAAAAATAGTTGATAAGCACGCTGGCCCTGACAATGTGACGCGAGTCGTAATCTTCAAATGTAAGAGAGGCTTATTTAAACCCCCAGTAAATAAATTGTGTGGCTTGACAAAGGAAAAGTAACTTAACGCATATTGTCACGGTGGGTGGCGTGTATTGTAAGTAATTTGTTTACTTTAAAATGTTACTTTGATTTTTCATAGTTGCTTGCATAATATTTGTACTTACTTTATTCATGCATACTTGCTTTGGACTACTTATTGTTTTTATAATACTTTATAATTTGAAGGACAAAGTCCTTGGTGGGCGGAATGTGTAAATGCGTTAAATGCCTATCATAAAAGTAAATTAATCGCATCTGTCAAAATTCTTCATCTCTAAGTTTGTATTTTCGAGTTTGTATTTGCTTGAGTTAATGTGGCGAAAATATACGCATTGAAAACAAGTGTCGAGTTTCCCAGCTTAACAAATACAAAAATTGATAATGGAACCCCCTTTGCGACATAATCTAGCGAAACAATTGCTAGATTGTGTTGACGAGAATCTTCCGTTACCGCCATGGAGAGGCTCGTCGAGTGAAGAGAAATTGATTCGAAGTGGAACTCACATTTGGAACATCGAGCGGAAAGTTCGTCGCTTTTGGTTAACTGCACTCGTGTGGAATGTGCTCCGCCACTCGTTCTTGAAACATGTCTCTCATAACATTTATTCGGTAATTGATTTGGTTGAATAACTATCGAAGCAAGTAGTTTTGCGACGGCTCATATGTTCATTTTTATTAAACATATACAATTGAAATTAATTAAAACGCTCGGTAGTGAACTTTATGAAAAATAACGTTCAATATTGAATACTGAAATGAAACTTGAATTAAATTCAAATTATTCTGAAAAATCGCTATCGGTTTGTAACCGTTGAAAGATTTTTGGGCAAAGTGTTAAAGGTGCAAATCATAATAAAAGGATTGTTAATGTGAATCCGGAAATAATGGATCTTGGAAAACTTGTGTTTTCAATGAATTCCCAAGAATTTTTCGGTGATTTCCATTACCGTATGGATCCTAAATGAAATTCTCAAAGTTAAAATAGTGCAGTAGAATCTTCAGCATAAAAAATCAGATTATTAAGTTCTTGACTTGTACCGAAAACTATTCGCGAACGGAGATGTTGAAGATGTACCTCAAGTTTTTGTTTGTTGAGCGAATATCCTCTATGGGGATTTAATTGAAAGTGATGCATTTGATCCAATATTGATTGCTGCAGTTAGTAGATGTGTTATTTGAGTGTAAATGATGAGATAAAATAGTCGTGAAGTTGGATGAAATTAAAGTACAATTCTCGAATCGTTTTGAATTGTGTCCCATATACAGGTCTTACCCCCTCAAACACGAGCGCTCGTCAGAGGAGGATTGGGTGAGTACCCTTTATATTTCTTATGAATTTTAAAAAATTATAATCTTTTATATACATTGATTTGATTTCAACATTCATACTCACAAAGAAGAATTAAGTAATTTTGCATTAATTTTTTTCTATTTAAAATCAATTTGGGGGTTTTTTTATACATATAAATTTTAAGAATATTTCATGTTCAAAATTTATTTTGTTCATTGGGATTTATCATGTTGAACAAACAAAAAATTTATTATAAAAATCAAAAAGTGAAGTTAATTTAAATTTTGTTATTTATAATCATAAAATATCAAATTGTGCAAAGATTAATCGAACATATAAATCTGTGATAAGACCTATGTTATGCTATGGGTGTGAAGCATGAACCCTAATCCAAGCATCCGAAAAAATATTGAACGCCCTTGAGCGACGAGTCCTGAGGTGAATAATTGGAGTGAAGCTAGAGGGGGACCAATGGCTACTTCGAAACAACCATGAGCTGTATCAAATTTTAGAAGAGCTGGGGTTCTCAACGATTGTAAGACTGTGGAAACTGCAATGAGCTGGCTACGTGAATCGTATGGACAAATAACGGATACCCACAAAGGTATTCACTGCGAGAACTGACGGCTGGAGACCAGTGGGGAAACCAAGGAAACGCTGGTCTGACTCGGTCGACGAAGACTATTCGTCGCTGCTCGGATTTTGAAATTGGAGGACGTGGTCAATGGACCAAGGCAGTTGGAGGCGCTATTTGTAGGAAGCGAGGACCAGAGAGGGGCTGTAGTGCTACGAAGAGGAAGAAATTGAACAATACTTGCATGGAACCTTGAGCAGGTATGGGATCTGCCACGTTGGCTGGCCCTACACTCATGAGCTAGAAATCGAATGAGCTCACCCCGTTTTTTGTCGCTACCAGCGCTCTTGCAGAGTAGAGTGACCTTCCGCTTGGGTTTCCCATATATGCTAAAGTATTATGAGATTCCATCATATAAAATTTTCACATAAATTTGAAGCGTTCATAATTTCATTTAAGGAAAAAAACTTATGCGAATAACGTTTGTATAAATTTTGCAGTTAAATGGAAAATATACGGCCGCGTCTACGATGGATCTTGATCCAGATGGGGGGTGCGAGGGGGCACTGTTTCCACCTGGTACCCAACTCTTATTTCGGGGTCGTTAGTAATAAATGGTAACGACGAGATCCTCTCTAGTCTCGTGCGCGTTCACCAAGCTCAGTTTGTCGTTTTGTTTGAGCATTCCATCCATGAAGTAGGTAACTTCGGCCTCAACACCGTCAAAACGAGTTTTTTGATCGTTTAATTATTATTTTGTAATGGGTCCTTGTGCTGGGGAAAAGAACCCACCCTACGACACCGCAATTCTAGCTGCAAGCGTATTCACGCGTCCTTAGACAAGGTCCTTTCCGGCGAGTATCAGCATCTTCCCTTGACGGCGGAGCAGACAATCGCTGCAGTCCTTCACGGACTTCGATTCATGTCCAAATACACAAATGCTTCTGGAGGAACGAAGCCAGTAGCGAGGCAAGTCTCAGTATACCCGTCTGTAGCTTGGAACGGCTGTGAAATCCAGAGGTTTTCACTTACATTATTCCCAATGAGTTTCAATATGAAGATATCGACTCTTGTCACTTTGGGAATGTGATAAATTTTTCTATTCGATAGGTAGTGCTTCCAATCCATCTCGCGCTTACTGTTCAAACAAGTACATGCACGAAGAAATTTTCTTTCAAAAACTCTTAATCGTTCCATAGTACTGGCACTCTGGTTGTACCAGATCTAACATCCATATGTCAAAACTGGTCTAACCAGCGTCTTGTAACAGATAACTGTGACCTTTAGATCAATGTTTGTGGCATCAAAGAGTCGTCAAAGGGCCATGACTACGTTTTGTGCTTTGCTGAGCATGATTTTGACATGATCAGTATAGTACAGATACTGTTCGAGATGAGCACCGAGGTACCGAACACAGGATTCAGTTTTTTCCCCTGTTTCTTTTGTGAAGGTGCACATCTTAGAATTTTACTGTTGAAAGAAGGAAATTGATTCGGCATCACTTCCATTAAATTTATTTCATTCTTTTCAGGGCATTTTAAAGCCGGTTTTCTTTTCGTTTTAAAAGTTTTTTCATTCCACCCTTATTTGTGGCGATTTCTTGCATTTCGAATCTACTAAGGCTCAACTTCTTGAATACATTGCGATATGTTTACTAAAATTAAATTTCTTGACTGCAATACAAAACACACCGCTGCAAAAATCTGCAGCGTCAATAAGAATCGAATTTTATTCTGATATATTTTAGTCCAAAATCTCATTAACGTCCACTTTGATTTTCTTCTTCTTCTTCTTAGCACTACAGCCCCTCTTGGGCCTTCGCTTCCTGCCAATAGCGCCTCCAACTGTCTTGGTCTATTGACCGCATCCTCAAATTCCTAAATCCGAGCAGCGATGAACTGTCTTCGTCGACCGAGCCAGACCAGTGTTTCCTCGGTTTCCCCACTGGTCTCCGGCCTTCAGTTCTCCTAACGAATACCTTTGTGGGTATCCGTTGCTCGTCCATACGATTCATGTGGCCAGCCCATGGCAGCTTCCGCAGTCTTACAATCGTTGAGACCTCCGGTTCGTCAAAAATTTAATAATTTCACTTGCTGCTATGAGCGTATGCATTCCATCCATGATGTGCTCATTCGGTTTGGGTTCGCTTACTTTGGTTTTATCTTGTTCTATTTAATCTGTTCTGTCTATGCGTGGCTATTGATTGAATAGTGAATGCATTCCATCCATGATCTACTCATTCTGTTTGGGTTCGCCCGCTTTGGTTTTGATCTGTTCTGTTTGGTCAATGCGTGGCTATTGATTGAATAGTGTCATGATTAAAGTGAACTATAATGTCGTGTGTGGAAGTTACTTCTGTTTGTAATTTGTACGGCAAGTCGTATAAAAAGTGTGATATTACGATAAATATGGCGACGCATTTGAAAACGAAGCATCATTTTGCTTATGTAAATGTACAGAAAATAGCTAAATCTGGCGATGGCGAAGTACTTAAAGATGCTGCAGTGGCAGTCGAGTTGATGAATAACTCGAATATTACCGTTAATGTGAGTGTTACTAATAAAGAAGAGATTATTCAAAATCAAATTTTACTAAAATATGTGGCTTGAGTCTGAACATGAGATCGGATTGATGACATTGACTTCCGAGAATGAGAAAGTTGACCCGGTTCATAACGCAAAACGAAAGAAGCACCTACCTTAGAAGAATGGTTAAGTAGGAGTTCAAGCTTTGAAGTTAAGTTATTGTTAAAGTTAATGTGAAACGGTAGATTTTATTAATTTTCATCTTCATGTTTTATTTTTTGTATCTATCAAAAATAAACGTTTTGATATGCAAGTAATTTGTTTTAAGGCCATAATTATTAAAATTTTTGTTGGGCTCTCCGTAGATATAGATTCTTTAATGATTTCATTCGATAAATCATGCTTTACAATTTAATTATGGCCATCATCTAATACATGATATTATTTATACCTATGATAGTGCTTCATTTTTTGAAATAACGCAAGTGTTAATTTGCATGATATGCAAAGATAACTTGCCATTATCATGTGTGGAGAAGAAAGGATTGCAAAAACTGATGCACACAGCCTATTACCTCTGTTGACGTCCTTCCAGAAAAAAGGTTATTTCACAATTGTATAATTGCTACTTGCTTATTAATTCTAGGTTACTCAGTTAGTAGAAACGAAATATCGCACCACAAAGACGATTTTTAATAAATCTTTGGCTGCGGCAAATTTTTTATGCTTCACAAGCGATATACTAATTCTCTAATTCCACGAGGAGCTTTTCAGTATTGACGGTACACTTCGTCGACACCATAAACAGATTGCGTGTCCTTCAAAATGTAACCCTGTGTGGTGTGGGCAGAAACTGACTCAGGTGTGTTATTAAAGAAGATTTAGCAGATCTAGATAATCCAGATCTTTTTATTCTGTTGATTGATATCACATTGTACAAATATATGCAATAGTATATTTTTTTCTTTTCAGGCACTTTCAGGACAATACATAAAAGAATGCTGATTTTCTCTTCGATAAAAACAATCGTGGATAGGGGATGATCACAGAATTCTATGTATGGTGCATTGCACAAACCTCATTGTTGAAGAAATATTGAAAGAAAATAATACGTTTTCATCTCTTTGCTCTCATGTAAAAAGCATTGGGACATTTTTCAAGCAGTCGGTCAATTCTATGGACCTATTACGATCTGAGCAGGAAGCAACTGGAAAATAGAAGGTGAGGTTTTGACATTGACACAAGCTGTGAGCTCAAGATGGAAATATTGCTTTGACATGTTCGAAAGATTTCTTAAAATTTATGCATCAGCTCCTAAAATTTTAGCTGCTAAGAGTGAAACAAATAGAAATACAGCCGACATGGTTGAAATTTCTCGACTGAGTATAATAAGCGACCTTGTTGATGTTTTAGGACCATTCAAACAAGCCATGAAAGAAATAAGTGATGCTAATTATGTAACTTCCAGTTTAGCTATTCCTGTTACAAATTCGATTCGCAAAGCAGTAAAACACATAAGCCCATTGACGAATGTTGGGCTCACCGTAAAAGAGGCTCTTCTCAAAAAACTTGAAGAAAGACTGGGCCCTTTGTAGAAAAATCCGCTTTTATCTGCAGCAACAATTTTAGATGGCCGATTTAAGAAGATTTATTTCACTTCGCCAATTACTGCTTTGAATGCAATTGCCAAAGTCAGCAATGATATTTGGAGAGAATACCGAATCCGAGATCAACGTTCTCCTGATCTAAGAAGGAGCCAGAGTCATCCAATGCAAGCACAAGCGGAGAGGGACTCTAAGGTTTCAATTTGGTCTGGGCATGGAATATTATTATCCCAGTCGTCAAGCACTGCGCCTGAAATCCGAGCTCTGACTCTATGCCCTCTGAGCTTGAGCTCAACCAATACCTCGATTAACCGCTTCTTGACAGATGAACTGATCCAATAAAATGTTGGAAAAATTGCTAGCAATTCACGCCTGTTCTTGCGGAAGTCACTCTGAAACATAGAGCTATAAGATATAGAGGGGACGATAAGCCACTTTTGCGTCGTAACCACCCCCTTTTTACAAACACTTGAAAAAATTTACAAATCCCAACAAAACTTTAACAGTGGCGTAGATATTTTGGGGCAACGAACCTGTACCAATCTATGCATTTGTGGCGCTGAGGAAATACATCGAATATGTTTGCTTCCTGCAAATTTTCTCGGGTAAATAATTTATTAGTAATAAGTTGCATTCATGTTAAACAGTTTTAGCTTAAAAAGAGTAGCCTCGAAAACGTTTACTCAAACGTCCATATTGGATTTGCATTAATTTTGAAAACTTGAAATCTGCATAAATATGAAATCAATGAAAATTATTAAGCTCCTTTTAAAACTACAAAATAAACGACAAGCATTATTGATTCGTTCTTCAATCCTCAGGCTCAATAGGAGCGTATGGGTTATTTGCAAGTATCAAAATCAGACAAAAGTTAAGCAATATTTAAAAAAATGCTTTGAAGTTTCTTAGTCGTTTGAATGTAAACGAAAATGCAACTTATTTTATCTCAACCATTGATTAAATCATTACACCACACCTCCCTCTTCCTTTCCCGGGCTTGGGACCGGCTTTGGCGGAATTAAGGCACTGGCTTTAGAAAGGAAAAAATTGAAGTGCTTAAAAAGTGGACAAACGTTTTAGAAGTAGGCTCTACATTCCTTTAAAATGAATTAATTTATTGAATTTCTGTCGAAGAGATATTTTTTCTGAAGATTTCTTAGCGATGAAATAATATCTAGTTTGCGAATATTTTTCTGTAACTAATTTGACTAGCGGGCTATAGTGCATTGTTTCCAGCATGTGCTTCGACTTATCTTGGAACAAATTATTTCCAATGCATTTTTTTTGAACTGTGATAGATATTCTGTCAAAAGATTCTTTATTGAGAATCCCTTGGCTATTGCATCGTTGAACTCTTCTTATTTCTTCTTCGGTCCTTTCACAAATTTCTACAACACTTTGAGATGGCGCTTTCAAACCTCCATTGTTTTTAAATTTGATTTAAGATTTTGCATTAACTTTACTTTGTATTGCAGCAATATATTCAGTGCATTTGAGAATGTGGAATAATTTGAAAACAACAAAACCTGCTATATACAGGTATTCCACAACATGTTTCGCATATGATGAAAGTTTTTCCAATTGTTTAGCAAACTTGTGTTCCGCAATAAATTCGTCATTCAATGCATTCTCATCGAAAGATATCTCTTCAATCATTGAAGTGCGTTTGGCACTCAAATTGATCTGACTCAGAGTACAGCTTTTTTTTTACATTTAACATAGGGATGTATTCTAATGGAATGCAGTTGCCCATTCCTCCATCTTTAATCTGGGTGCGAAATAAAATTTTTTTGTATCGAGATGTAAACTGTCTTACTGTTGGATTATTTTTATTTCCTAAGCCTGCTCGTATTGATTCAAAAAATAATTCTAGATGATCTTGACTGAATTTGCATAGGGCAATAAATTTCAATGTTTTTGTCAAAATGAAACGCTCGTACAAAATCTTTATATTCTGTAAGCCAACAATAACGCCTATAAATCCTACACTTCTCTTTGATTCAATCACTAGTGTACCAGAAAGAAGTTTCAATTCTTTTATGTACTAAGCATAATCACAACAGTAGGCATAAATGAGTTTTTCATCCTTCTCACATAGAACTTGTTTTGATGGAGGATATGCTGACAGTTTTCTCGAGTTTAAAATGTCGAATATTTGGTTGAAGATACGAATGAAATTTGCTGTTGCTTGGCTATTAGCAAACTGTTCCGACTGTAAAGACACCCTACAAAAATCTAAAGCATCCGCAACTGAGTTGCTGAAAGTTTGTACAGCCAAACGAACTTTCATTTTTTTGAGAATGGAAATAAATGTGCGCCTTTCTTAATTCATTACCAAGATGCAGCCCTTCATTTTCCTGTAGCTCAAGCAGTGAAACGATATATTCCCAATTAATGCTATTGTTGTCTTGATCTTTAAAAATTTTCAGGTCTGCCAATGCATTGCGGCACAACTTAAACATATGGCAACTATCAGGGTGAACTATATACTTTACCAGTGAATCATTGATTTGTATGTAGCCTTTTGATTTCAAGCAGCGAATCTCTGAACCTAACAGTTTAGCCATTTGCAAATTTGATGCTAGTCCATCAAAAGTCACTCCAGCAACTTCAACCCCGGTTTCAACTAAATGGTTAATGCAATGTGAAACAAGATTGGCCTTTTGTTCTGAATTAATTGGCGCAATTGGGAAAAATTCTATCGGAATTTTCCAAGATTTATTTATGAAAACCACCATGAATACAAGCATTTGCGTGGCTAATTTGTCCACGTTTGCACCATCACCAACATCTACGTATCCATATGCTCGTTGGCCATCCCATTCAACGTGTTGCCTGATACTCATTTCATCTATATTTACACTAATTTTTCCGTTGTCAGCTACTCGTACGACATTTCTTATAGCTTCAAAGGCTTCGCTAGTGAAACCTGGTACATCCGATTCCTTCGTACCACCTTCGGATCGTTCTATTATGTGGCAATGATTTACCAAATGTCAACCGTACATAATCATATGCTTTTGGCGACAAAAAATTAATTAAGGGCAAATGCTCGTAACGTATGATCAAATGGCTTTGAAGCGCTCAAAACTCTTCATTGGAATAATTGTTTCTCTAGCGTTTGCTTACAGGGTTCACTTATATTATGTATCACTTGCTGCATATCTTTGCTGATAAGTTTTTTCTGCTTCAAGGATTTAAGCAAATCCTCCAAATTAGAAGTCTTCTTTTTACTGCAGAGCAAACGCTTTTTTAGCGAATCGATCATTTTGTTTTTCTTCTCATTGAAGCGAACTCTGCCTGCAGTTTTTCAGTTTTGTTCCTGTTATATCTGCACGTTGGCAATTGGCACTTACTCTTTAAGTCCTATATAAATGTAGATTTTCTTAAGAATAAATTCGTAACTAGCTAAAACTAGAATAAATTCGTAACTAGCTAAATGTTCAAGATATTCCACGATAGTCAAAACACAGTGAATGTTACAAAAACTGGCACATCTAAGCACAGATTATCCATCAAAAATTATAAGATCTGATTCAATTTACTGATTACCTTTTCATTAAATAAACCTTATACTTTTTTAATCGGGCTGATGAAATAAATGTGAATTCTTAATTCGCAACAAAGATAAACTTGAGATATGATCGACATATCGTCTTTATGTTAATATAAAAATGCTTGAAATCATATCCTCATTTTTTGCTGGAGATTGAAAATTCTAAACATAAAAACAAATACAAAAGCCCCAATAACCTTGGAAACATACACGAAACTTACTTTTGAAAGTTCTTTATTATTGTCTTGATTTGCATCTAGGTTAGGCGCAACCTACAAGAAAAATTATGAAAATCTGGGCATAAATTTAGCATAAACTTCATTACGTCAAATATATTTTCGATAAAACCACTTGCAGTATCCATTCCTTCTGTAATATTCTGTCTCGCCTGAGTATTATTTTCAAGTGCAACATTATTTTGCATAATGATAAGTGTTGTAGTATTCTGAAATAAAGCAAACATATGTATGTATAGTTAATCAATTTCATATTTTAAAAAATTTATTACATCAAATCCCGAAGTGTCACGAATTTCTCAATAGAATGTCCTTATTGCTGGCAAATTGTTCATATCGAAACTCTATAAAAAAAAATTATGATGCAAATTTTACATTCACACTGTAATAAAAGTATACTTCTGAGCTTTCATAACAATCCATTGTAAAACCCTGATCTGAAATTTCAGCATTGCTTGTCGATAGTGTTGACAGACACACAACTGTGTAACTCTTCATAAAAGTAAGAATGTGTAATATAAATAAAAACTTCGATGAAAAATTAAGACTCATAAGTACCATATTTCCTGCTGAATTTATGCTTTCCTGTAAAGGAATTTCCCATAGTATAAAGCTGCAGCTTGTATCTAGAGGTACCTGTAAAAGCACATATTTTTATTGCTGCCTATCTCGTTACATTTTGACCGGACAACGAGTCCAGTATAATTGTTTCAAATGGTCCGCTTTCCAAATACTGGAAATTAAATTATTTCTAACTAGCTAGCTAGCTAATAATTATATATCAAACTGGTATTGGATCAGTCAAACTTTGGAATAGGCTATTGTTAGACACGTGTAAAAATATTGTTATTACCAATTGAAACGTATCTGAAACCCTACTAATGAAAGCTTTCGTAATTGTTTAGGGGCTATTTGAAAAATGCACGTATACTTGAGACTTACATTTGTTTCTGAAAACTGGTGGTTAGAGCTTATCCCACTTCCAAAAACTATTTCTCTAGTCTCAGGTTCATGGATTTCTGGGAAAACCTAAAAGTATTTCATGTTTCGATCTATGCCATTTAAAACTCAATTTGATAGAAATTCCTAAAAGTGTTAATAAACCTACCATGTGATTATCGGATCGAAAACATTCCGGGGAAAAAGATGTGCTGCTACTGTTGTTTGAAGCAATACTTTCAAGAATTCCAGGAACATTCTGAGAAAATGAAATATTTTGTATATTATATTACTGTAAAAATTATATCTTACGATTGTCTGCTCAAATGAGACGAATAATTCAGGAAGTGCATTTTCCCTCAAAACAGTTTTAGAAGGATATTGAAACACACCCTCTTCTTTGAAATGTTTACTGCAGATCACACTGTGTTTTTTTTTTATAGTTGGGATTGCATTTCCTAATCACTTGATCCAAATTGATCTTCTGGGTTCATCTCTAGGAAAGCTGTTATCATCGAGTACATGAGATTAATTTCAATATTAAAAACCATTATAACTTTGATAGATATACTTACATCTTTACCTTTATTTTTATACTAAATACTGAGTGAAACTATTCGACTCAATCTATATTGCCCCTACGAATACAACTTTTGAACTATGCCAATGGGTTCGCGAAAATTTAGCGCACAAAAAATTCAGGTGAGTGTCAAAAGTTCAAGCCGAAGATGAGGCCACGCCTTTGTAAACAATATTATTGATCGACGAACCAATAATTTCTACATTATTATTGAACAAGGCATCTATTTTGACCTAATCAACGCGAAAGTTAAAAATTCATTAATTATTTTAAATTTACCTATGAAACGACACCCCGGATGGCCGCAAACAAGTGTAATTTCTGCAAGTGAAAATGACACACTTCATTGTCTATATTTGTCTTTAAAATCACTGTCACTTTTGTCTTCGCACTTTTCCACAATCACAAATTAAATAGCACCCACGATTTGTATTTTTTATCGCTGAATAATTTGTCCGACACTAGTGACTTATTAAAATCACCCTTAAATTATACCGAACATCAATCAAAACACCGATTATTAGTCTTGTTTTGACAATTCGTCTAGTTCGGCTGCAATCGAAAAAACGCGAGCATTTCTCCAACTGAAATATGAAAAATGGTTTCCACGTCTTAAAGGTGCATGTATATTTTTCTACCAACATTAAATTAAAAAAGAGTTAACAAATAAATTTCTTTCAAACTGGGTTCTTGTAGATATTCAATGATTAAGCATTTTGAGGAGTAAAATTTTTGATAATTTAGAGTATACCCAACCGCCGGTAATTCGATTTCATCAAATATTAGAAAAAAACCTTGGCCATATAGTTTTTGAGCGTGCGCATACCTTAAAGTAGAATTATTTATCTAACTGTTTATTCAGCTCAGTGTCAGATTGGAATAACGAATGTATCCGAATATTCTCATGGCATTAAAATTTGTAAACATTGATTTCAAATTAAATTTTATCAATAAAAATATAAGTTTTGCTCGGCAAGAATGCCTCATTCTCCCACAAAATATGAATAAGATTCTATTGCCACCAATTAATGTGGAGAAAATCTCGACAAAGTTTAGATGTTAATATTTAAACTTCACAAGAAAAAGTATCATCCTTAGCAACTCAGTTTTAGGGTTTTTAATAATTAAATGGTAGATTTCCCATTTGAGGGCTAAAGAAACTTGTAGGGAATATGTTTGAGTTGGTGTGCAAAGAGATAATTGGGCGGGCTTTTTAAAAACATATCATTTCTCATCATTTAAGCTGTAATATATTTTGCATTCGAAATATGGAAGTTCCGAAAATTGCCGAAGGTGAAGCAGCTACGAAAGGGGAGAAAGAGAACAAATCAATTTTTCAGACGCTCATGTACAGGCGTTTATAGAATGTTAGCCACTTTTTATCTTATAGCTCTATGCTCTGAAATATTTAATTTGTCAGGCTTCTTTGGTCTCTTCTGAAAGAGTTGCTTCAGCGGTGAATCTGACAGTACTTGACAATAGAAGCCGCTTGACAGATGAGCACATTAAGCAAAGGGTGCTTCTAATGTCAATATCTGACGAGTATTGGTGAAACCTTTAAATTGCCGATGATACTACTTAATAATTAGTTTATTATAATAGTTGTTTCAACTGAATAAAAATTAAAGCTTAGTTAAAAATAACAAGTTGGGTGGACAGACCTATGCTCATGTCAGAAGGGTTTTGTACTCAAGTTACAAAATGCAGTAACCAGCAACGAATAAAATCAAGAAACATGTCAAAGACGATTGAATTGGAGAAAATGTGAAATTCGAGGATCATACTATTATTAACAAAGTTGAACGAATTTTGACTTCTGAGGTATTTGTTATAGTTATACCCATAAATATCTCCTTTGATATTTTTTTCAGATTTTTTAGATCACTGGTGTCCATTCGCGAGGGAGGAAACACATTTTTCATGTATTTTCCCCCCTGTGCTCCCACTGAAGCAAAAACTGTCAGTTTAAGAACTGTTTTCAAAAGCTCTCATAGAGAACTTTCAGTTGATACTCATATCGGCTACCTTTCATGAAATTTTTTTTCAGGGGCCACTCCTCTGTACTGTAATCATCGATTCATGGCCTATTTTTTTCGAATCCTAGAATGGTTACAAAGCCCTTTTGCTAGGAGCTCTCTCCTGCGTCGTTGACTTGTTTCAATTGTATTGTATCTTCATGATACCTATCATTCCTGCAATTTTCATGCAAATCCTAGCAAAGCTGTAGTGTCTAAGTCGGTAAAAAGCGCATATGACTCCATAGCCATATGTTTTCATAGTAATACAGGAAAATTCAAATCGCTACAACTTCGTCAAATACTATTCGATCTTTATGAAACTTTCAGAAAAGATCAATCTTATAAATAGTCAATTGTTTGCTAAATTTTATTGAGTTTAAGGGTACCGTTTAGATTTTATTCAAGAAAACACAAAATCGATAAATCAAACTATTACTAACAAAGTTGAGTGAATTTCGACTTCTCATGTATTTGTTGTTGTTGTACTCATTAAGGCCTACATTCATGATTTTTTTCAGATTTTTCGGATGGAAGGTGTCCAATCGCGAGGGGGGGTACGCGAAAAGTTCGTATATTCCCTTCCCCTGCCCCCCTCGGTACTTATAAGACAATTTTAAGACTTGTTTTGAAAAGATCTCATTGAGACCTTTCCAATGACACCCTACTCGACTACCAATGGTGAAAATTTTTTTTTGAGGGGTCACCCCCTTATATGGGGAGACCCCCTTAAACGCCTTTGAAAAATTTTCCACCCTTGAACTTTCAAGAGGTTACCATTTCTGACCTTTCTACAAAGTTTCATGGCAGTAGCTCTTATAGTTTCGGAGAAAAAGTGCTGTGACATACAGACGGACGGACGGACGGACGGACAGACGGACACAGGTCGTGATTGCAATAGGGTTTTGTATTTTAGTACAAAACCCTAAAAATATTTCCTTTAGTGTATTATTTTTTCCAAATTTTAAATGGTTTAGATGTTTCAATATGTATACACGCTTAGAAAAAATGGACGGTTAATCGATACTTTCTCTATTAACAATTTCGATTATTTTCGATACTATTTAAAAATATCGATTCGATAATTATCGATATATTTTTCTTATTTGCCCATCACTGCTATGAACTGCTACCATATCCACCGATTCTCCAAATTTGGTCTCGGGCGATTTCTTTTTGTTTCCAAACTTGAAAAAGTCACTCGCCGGGCAAAAGTTTGAGTCGAATGAGGAGGTCATCGCCGCTTCCGAGGTTTACTTTGAAGACCTCGAGAAAACGTATTTTTCAGACGGGTTGAAGAAGTTGGAGCATCGCTGGGTCAAGTGTATCGAGCTAAGAGAAGATTATGTTGAGAAATAAATAGCAACTTTTCCAAAATTTTCGTTTTTCTTTCGCAGGCTAAGTACTTATTGAACTGCTGTCATAACTCTTCAATCGAACATGTTCAAATTAAGGAATATTCCTTAAATGTTCCTGAAAATTCGAAGATAATAAAAGTGCATAGTTCCTACATGTTTTGTAGTAATCGAGGAGGTAAGGTTCATAAAGAATGGAAACGATCCGTACATTGTTTGCAAATGAATCAAAGTTTTTTTATAGTCCCACTTTTGCAGTTGTTTGGTATCTCGCAATGCTCGCCAACCACGTGTTAAAATGTAGTATTATATTTGAATGCAACGAGCTCACCAAAAATACCATCGCTACCAATGAAAAATCTACCATTAGCAGCACTGCATTAGAAAGAATATCATCAAGCAACTGAATATCGCGAGCATCATTGTATTCAATTCTTCATGCAGTCAACTGTTTTATAGTTTCGGTACGTTGCATATCTGATTCTGAACAAATGGCTCCAATAATAATTAGGCACTTCATCGGCCTAGAGCTTAAATTCCCTTTGATTATTAAAAAAACGTATACTCGTACTCTGTTTCTTACGCAGAAACCTTTCCCTCCATAACATTCTTTAGTATTTCGTATTTATTAAAAACACCCAACAAACACACTAGATGCAAACGCAAACATAAAACAGGACTTCAAAATACGAAATAGTAGGAATAAAAAGAAACAACCAAACTACCAAAATCATTCTACAATTTATTAATAAATATAACGTTTAAGATAAGATAAATTTAGATATTTATTCTACAGCTATACAATACAATTACAAATACGAAATATTTGTTTTCCTTTTATTGGGATATTTGAAATCTACTTTTTGTTTTTTTCTCTCCTCGTTTTGTTTTAAACCGGTTACGCGTCACTGTTCGCGCTATCATCTCACGAATTTTTTGGGTTTGCACGTTTGTTTTCGCACTTTAAGAACTTGCTCGGGGGGTCTGCTCGAAACCGCCACACAGCGCGGACGCCATGAGTTGAATTCCCGCGCGCCAGCGACAAGAAAATAGTGGTCTGCTTTGAATCGCCACAGCGAGTATGTCGGGGAAGATAATATCTGATATTTGTGTTATTTTTTGGATTATCTAGATTGCCGTTTCGTCAAAGTTGATATTCCGGATACGATATGACGCGGTTCGGTAAAATTTGTGCGGATTAGGATGTTTAAAAAAACAGTTTCATGCAAAATCGTTGGTAGTAAAAGCACAGTGCATGTGTAAATTACTTTGTGAGACTCCATTGTTCATTCTTATGTGTGGTTCGCATTCTTTGACGTGAATAGTGCCCGATGGTCAGTCGGCATGAGTAGTTAGCGGTAACGGAATAATTACCAGAGTTCTTATAAGAAGAGATACCGCTATGAATAGAACAGATATGTGTGATGCAAAATTTAGCCTTTCCTCTTTGGGCCCTGTCGTAAGCAGGAAAATCAATTAGAAAAAATAAGGAATTTATATTTCCATTTGAAAAGAAACATTTTTATCTATCTTCATGCACGCCCCATCGATGGAAACGAAAAAAGAGTGTTCAACACTAGAGATAACTGTAATAAATATGAACGAAATTTGTGGAAATGGACCGAATGGCGACATGCGACAGTGCTGATGAAAGAATTTATCCATGTAGTTTATTCAAGCAAGGCATTTCTTAAATGATAAAAAAAAAATCAAAGAGGGGAAAGTTGAACTAATTCTGTAGTGTACGATTACCGGATAAAGTTATTGTGTAAATTGTGAGCACTTTGCGCCGTATGAGTTAGCAAAAGAGGAAGGAAACTCAAGTGCTTCATCAACATGTATGGTGGAAGTGTTTTTGCTTGGGTTTGCAAAGGTTTCTCGCTTCCTTAAACCATCTGTCAAAAAGTTATTCTTCAGCTCCCAGAAATAATCAGGTCCCCGTAGAAGAAAAAGAAATCCGGGAACAACAGCAACGACATTCCAAAGTCAAAGCTTCTTGGTTATCTGATGGGCTTAATTCTAAAAGGAGTTGCCAGCGTCGCAATATTTGGTTTACGTTGCTTTGAGTAGGAAGTTGATATTATATTATCTGAATGGATTGTATTCGAAAAGTAGCTATAACGGAATTTAAACAAATTTTGTATAAGCGCTCGTAACGAACTTAAAAGAGAAAAATTTGAGTTTCAGGACCACCCACATCATCAGCGGGCGCCCGGCGAGGATGTTTGGGTGTGTACCCTTTTATTTTGGTTATATATATATTTTTGCATATCATTTTTTTGCATGTCATGTTTTACATATCAGTCATTTAAAAAAATAACTTTTTTATGATCCTCTACGTCCTGCGATAAGTGAAAAACAACTGTTTGAGAAGTAATATCAAAGTCATTCTAAATAAAAGAAATTTTGAACGTAAACAAATATCAGAATAACATTGTCGATGCTAACGCTAATGTTTCAGAACTACTTTAAAAGAAGTATGAAAAATAAAAATGTTTAAGAATTAAAATGTACCTTCGGTCTTTCCTTTCCCAGAATTCTGACCGGGTATAGGACCCGGTACGGTGGCAGGCTGCCCAAAAAAAAAAAAAATGAGCCAGCCGCCGGGTACGTGATAATTCTTCTTTGTTTCAGGTGACGTCGCGGGTTGAGTGGCCCAAGCAGAGTGCTTCTTTATGGCATAGAGTTATGCAATCGAATTGTATAATTCCATGGCATAAATTGGTCACCGGGGTACTCCCCTTCTGATGAGAAAGTTTATACAAGTCAAGTTGTATGAGTTTTCCACTCAGAACAAAATATGGATTTAAATCCGGTTGGGTGGGTGCGAAGGGGCTCCATCACCACCCGGTAGCCCTTCTTTCATTTGTGGGCCGTGAGCTTCGTCGGGTAACGACGAGGTTACCCCAAGTCCGCCCTTTTTTTCAGGTTCCACTTGTTCTCGGAACAAGTACTTTCTCTCTCGGCGTAGTTACCTACACTTTTTGCGATTTCGGTCGCCTCGTGTTAGACTGACCACAAAAATTCGTGAGTGCGAAATTTTTTACAGTGGGTCCTCGTGCTGGGGAAATGAACCCGCCCCACGACACCGCAATGCTAGCCTGCCAGCGCATTCACGCGTCTCCAGACGAGGGCATTCTTGGCGGATATTGTCATCTTCTTCTGCCGAGGCAGCAGAACATCGCTGCGGTCCTTTACGGACTTTTGAAAGATATAAATTCACTACAGTTTCAAGTCAATGCGTTTCAAATAGCAACACATAATATTGTTGTTGTCATTCCATACTTGATTACGACCTGATTTCCATGAAATTTTGTGAGCACAAGGACCTTATATCAGTCAAGATAAATATAAAACTTTACGAATTTTTAACGTAGCGTTTTAATTTTGTGGGGAAAACCGTAAATGTGCAAATCAAAGCACTGTTAACAAAGTTGACTGAATTTGGATTTCTGAGATATTTTTTGCCTTGTGCTTAAAAAGATCTACCTCCGTGATTTTTTCAGATTTTTCAGCTTAAAGGTGTCCAATTACAAAGGAGGAGAACGCGCACACACTTTTTTCATATATTTTGCCTCCGTCCGACCCCCTGATACACAAAATGACTTCTTTATTTTAGATTTTAAAAGTTCTAATTAAGAACTTTCGGTTGATACCCAAATCGGCTACCTTTCATGAAAAAAATGTTTAAGGGCCACTTCAGTATAAGGGGGGACTCCTTAGAAAAATTGTTGAAATGTTCGATAAGACCAAATTTCACAAAGTTTGGACATTTCATATTCTGAGAAAACTTGCTGTGCCGCACGCACAGACGGATGGACGGATAGACAGACAGACTGAAAGCGAAACTAGTTGATCTTTATAAAGACAGTTTCAAAAACCCTTAAAAGGAAGTTTTAATAGTTTTCATTCGAAGAAACTTAAGGAACTTCTGCAACAGCTATTCCCAACTAATTATTTTGCAGTTTAATGAGATTTATTCAAGTTAAATTTCAATACTGAAAATTTATGAAAAAACTATTTAAATTAGAAATTCTGTTTTTAGCTATTGCGTTTGTTTACCATAGTCACAATTATTTGAAAGCAGAAACAAATAAACATTAAAAAACTATTTCAACATATTCTTTGTAATCATCACTATCATCACCGCCGTTTTTTAATCCAAAAACCGTGGCGGAAATACATTGGTGCCGCGTCGTTGGTTTCCGTCACACATGAGGAAGCACCACACGACAAGAGTTCACATTCGCAACCTGTATGCCAAGAATTGAAAAGAACCCTCAACATTTAATTTTGTCTTGTAAAGAGGTACCTATGATCAGATAAGTTTAAGAATGTTCACAAAAATAATACAGTTTGATATCAGGAATATGGTGTTTCAGGTTTACTCAGACATTATTTGCAAGAGGAATAAATGATTGCTTATATTTTTAATCAAGACCAATCAAATGGTAAAAGACATAAGCCATAGAGAAAACGCTATAAAAATGATTGAAATATATCTGGAACCCGTTAATGAAATAATAACATGTCATCCCAAAGAATTATTTAAGGGCACTAATAAATTATTCTTAGTAACAATTTGCTAATCAAATCATTATTGCAAAGAAGATAGCTTTGAATTTGATAAAGTATTGTAATTTTATGCTGAATGGAAATCATTGTATAGTAATAATTGTTTGCCTATAACATAGGGTATTTTTTAGGAGCTTGAGATCTTTGAATTGAAATAAAACAATCAAATTTATGTTGATTATTTATTTAATTGTTAGAGAAAGTAAATTCAATGCCATTTAACATTTAACAAGTCGAATTAGCAGGAGAGTCCTCCAGTCAGAAGAGCATTGTTATATAATTAGTAGCTCAAACGACGTTTTTTGAATATCAAGACTTGACTTTTACACATATTCTATAAAATGAGCTCAGAAAACTAATGTACGGTTATTATGTATTTTCTTTTCAGTATGCAGAACTCGGTTTTTGAGTAATCATGTGAACATAACAGTGTTACGAAATATTTCTAAAATTTTCATCGAAATTCCTACATATCTGTCAAAGTCAAAAGCGCTTTATTTAATACCAATCGTTATAAATTTTTAAAAGAACATGAAGCAAATTCCAAACAATAAAACTATAAAAAAACTGAGTGGCCCGAATGGCTCTCTAAATTAATACGTTATCACTTCAACACATTTAACGAAAAAAATACACTAGCAAATTTAAATTAATTAAGATTATTATATATTTTTTGATTCAATTGGAAAAAGAAGAAAAAACCAACCAGCATTATTCAAAAATTACTTATATTACTAACACAACAATGAACTTATATCCTATACCTATTATGTTACAGCCTAATTCTAAATAAGTTGAATCAAAAACAAAAAAAAAAAAAACGTTACCTTATATTGAAACCTATACCTAATTTATAATACAAATAAACAACAACACTGAATGTAGCAATAATGAGATGAATCTAAAAAACTAAGTAACGAGAAAAAGCACAAAAACAGAAAATAAACACGAATAATTTAGACATTGTCATTCAGCCACCAATACCTAGATTGTTCCATCTCAGCTCGACCAGCCTCAACAAATCTAGCAAATGAGTATCTCCATTGGAATTGTTGCTCTCGTGAACTCCGATTGGAGGATATTTTATCCTCTTATCGGCGGCCCGTCTATATATGTGATATATGACTGGGACGCCGTCAGAATCAAAAACGTATCGATTCATGTCCAAATACACGAATGCTTCTGGAGGAACGAAGCCAGTAGTGAGGCAAGTCACAATATACCCGTCTGTAGCGTGGAACGGCTGGGAAATCCAAGGGTTTTCACTAACAGTTACAGATCTTGCGATATGATTCCGAAGAAGTTTCAATATGAAGATATCGACTCTTGTCACTTGAGCGGTTTGATAAATTTTTCTATTCGATATATAGTGCTTCCAATCCGTCTCAGGCTTTCTGTACAAACCAGTACATGCACGAAGACATTTACTTTCGAAAACTCTTAATCTTTCCATTGTACTAGCACTCTGGTTGTACCAGATCTGGCATCCGTATGTCAAAACTGGCCTAACCAGGGTCTTATAACAAATAACTTTGACTTTTTGATCAATGTATCTGGAATGAAAGAGTCGCCAAAGAGCCATGACTACTTTTAGTGCTTTACTGAGCATGATTTTCACATGTTCAGTATAGTACAGATACTGATCGAGATGAACACCGGGGTATCGAACACAGGATTTATGTGGAACCCGTTCTGAACTACCCTCACCAGCCATAATGTGGAAATCCTTCCAATTACGTTTCAGGTCTTGACTGGCCCCCTGCAGCGTTGTCCGAAACAAAATTGTTTCGCACTTCTGCCTATTGATTTTCATTCGCCAATTGTCAGTGTAGAGCTGCACATCATTAAACATTTTTTGAAGATTGCTCTGAACTATTGTAGCTTTTCGGTCTGCCGTATAGATGATCAGATCATCAGCAAACGCTACCAATGAACGCGTTGGCGAGACATTGAAATCAAAGCTGTTCAATAGCTTGCGAATGAATATTGAGAAAAGCAGGGGCGCAGTAACTGTTCCCTGCTGTAGACCATTCAAGACCTTGAATTCGCGCATTGTTGTCAGATTTCCATCAGTTACAACAAATAATTTCCCGTATAACATATTACACATCATGGCGACAAGGTGTCTGGGGAACCTGTCCTGAAGAAGTTTGAAAACTAGTCCATCTAGCCACACCGTATCGAAGGCTTTCTCCATATCAATGAAACATGCTCCAACACATTCTTTGTTGTTTAGTTTCCAACAGATGTCTGAGGTTTCTTTCGTCATTGCATGTATGGTCGAATGCCTGGCACGAAAACCAAATTGGCAATTCGGCATCAACTCATATTTTTCAATGTGGGCGTTTAATGCTCTGTTGAGTATCACTTCAAACACCTTGCGGATGTTAGGCAGCAAGCCGATTGGGCGATGGCTTTTAGGGCATGAAGATTCTTTTCCTTTCTTCAAGATCAGAAATACTTTAGCCTTTTTCCACTCATTCGGGAAATATGAATTGCTCAACATGTTGTTGAACAATATGCAATAATTCCTAATAGCAACCTCAGGCAAATGTCGGAGAACTATATTTGGAATACCGTCAGTACCACATGATTTTTTGTTGTTTATTCTGCGAAATATGAAACACAAGTCTTCATAGCTAACAAAATAATCAATAAGATTCAAGCTCGGTATGAGGTCAGATGTTAATGTTTCATCGAAATGAAGAATTGATTGGCCGTTCAGGCTTGATTTGAAGTCGGAAACTTTTGCTTCAACGACCTCCGAAAATATTTCAATCCTTCTCTCTGGGCGTGGCAGATGAATCAATTCAAAATGTATTCCAATCATGGCAAGCTTCTGCAATCCATCACATATAATCCTGTTTCCATTTCTATCCGGAGTCCTACTATCAATTCCGATACCAGCCCTATCGAGAAGATTTATCTCATCACTAGCGACTTCAAGATTTGATACCTTCGCTCGAAACTTCCTGCGGAATATGCTATTCACTTTCACGAAAACGCCATCTGGGTCCTGTGGGCTAATACCCCTCAGTTTTTCCGCCCATCGATTGCTGACCTCACTCCTGAAGTATGACCGGATTAAGTTCCGGACGTTCTTTAGGTGTGATCTCAACAAAGCCAACGAGGGATGGTTGTAGTCCAAAAATCGTCGATAAATATTGTTGACGTGGCTGAGAAGAAGGCTTTTCAATCTTTTGAACCTTGCGATGGTTGGTGTTTCATATCCTTCCATATTGTTTCGAAGTTTAATCTTGGGAACAACTTTCTCAATCGTTTCCAACGTCAGCTTCTCTAACTTCGACAAATAGAGATCTATTTCATCGTTAGTTAGATTCCTGTTATTAGGAACCATTGAGCAAGCGTTGCCATCATCAGAAGGAGGACATTGCTTCTGGTACTCTCGATTAAACATCTTTTGAAACTTTCCCCAGGCTGTTTTTTTGAAATTCAACCGATGGTTTTCATGTTGAACTGGAATAAGGAAGAGACCATCCCTTTGATGATTGATTTCCATTACGATTGCGTTATGGTCGCTATCGTAAGAAAGCACCTGCAGTTTCCGTTGAGGACTATTAAAGCTGAATTCAAGTCTTGTGTCAGCAATGCAGATTTTCAAATATGAATTTGTCTTAGGGTATGTTGGGAACTCCGACCCATATAGGTTGCACCTGTATTCAATTTGGTTCTCTGTTATCCATTATTTCAGGAATACACCTCTTGGATTATTGGTGGCGTTCAGCTATGATGTATGCTTGGCATTCAGGTCACCAGCAAAAATATAATAACTATGCAGCCTGTTCAATTCGAGTATTTCAAACAAGGAATTGAGTTCCTCCTTGAACTTGAGAACATTTTGACCAGTTGCATAGGCAGAGATAACGAAGAAGTTATCCCCACGTGACAGTCAAATTTTGATGACGGACACTTCAAGTAATTCGAAGTTTTTGAACTCTACTTTTTCGATATTTTGGAAACAATAGGGTCTTCTAACCAATATCCCGGTGCCATCTCCCCCATCACCTAGTACCCTCTCGTTTCTTACGAATGCAAAATCTTTGAATTCCATGGAATGCCATGAATTGAGGTGGGTTTCGGTGAGCAGTATGATGTCAGGCTTTTGCTTAACAATAAATTCAAGGAGATAATCACGTCGATGTATAGCAACGATAGAGTTTACGTTGATCGATATGAGGCGAAGCCTATCCATGGGAATATGACTGGATGACAAGTTATTATTAGGCATTTGAAAGGCCTATGGAGGTTGATTTTATTCCACTATTTTAATATTCATTTTATTTAATCTTTACATTTTCAACTTTTTGGACGCAATCTTATCTATTATTTTTGACTTTCTTTTGTAAGTAGTTTCGTGCAAGCTATGGAGGACGCCGTGGGATGCGATAGAGCGAGAGAGAGAGAGTTGACGAGGTCCGTGCTGACTATTTATACCTTTTGTTTTGTATTGATCTCAGCGCCTCTGATGTGCAACACGTGCAATGCTGTTGCGGCTGTGAGTTGTGTTTTGTGTTGTGGCATGCTTGGGCAATGCAGCGGAGATGTCATGTTTGTCGGAGCCGCTGTATGGTTGACATAGGTATTATGAAACGGCCACAGGCCTAAACGCTGAAAAGCAAAGTTAATTTTTGAATCTTGTTTGTCGATTCTCTCCGATAAAGAATTAAGTTGCTGGTAAAATTTGAGAAGCAGCTCATTATTGCCATTACATTATTTACATTATTTCCAGCATTTTCTGCTGGTCCTCCAGCGGCGAGTGCAAATGATACTCCGGGCTTGACGAAGTTGGAAGGTATGATATTACGTTGTACTTGTGCTTGCTTTGGAGCAAATTTAACTTTTGCATCTTGATATCGGGAGCATCCTCGATAAGATGCTGGGTGACCAAAAACACCGCAGTTAACGCAGTATAATTTTTCTTTAGGCTCCGTCTGAGCCAATTTGCACTCACCGGGAGCATGAACGTCTTTGCATTTAACGCAACGGTAGTGCATGGCACAATTGGCAGCCGAATGTCCAAATCTTTGACACCGGTAACACTGGTTGACTTCTCTTTTCTGGAGGCGTTCCCACCTCACCACTCTGTGATTCAAGTACCTTATTTGTTGAAGGGCACTGGACTGCTCTTATTTGCAATTCGTACCAGGTAAAGTGGTAAATTCTTCCTTTTCTCTTCTTGCCACAAAGGCTTTGACCGAAACAAAACCAATATGTGGTGCAGCCTTCTTGAGGAACTGAAGAAGATCGACCGTATCCTCTCCGCTGTTCAAACCCTTCAACAAGAAGGTCTGATTCTTTTCACTTTTTGGGGTATAGGTGAAGTGTGGAACCTCCCCAGAAATCAGCGCATCTTTGACTGATTTGAAATCAACCAGTCATTTCTCCCTTATAGTTAATTCTTTTGATTTCGAAATTGGCCAGTTTATTTTCGGCTGCCAAAAGCCGAACCATATCTTTCCCGGTTTGTCCGAACACGTTGATTGGCGGAACTTTTTCTGTCTTGTTGGAAGCTTTTTCAGAGGAACCAGCAGAACTGCGGGCTAGTTTTTTCTCCTTATTTTCGTTCTTTAAATATTCAATAAAATTAACGTCATTATCTTGATTAAAATTACCTCCGATGTTTTCTTCGATTTCCATATCTTCGGGTAATCCCTCCAACGCTGCAAATAGTTTTGGCTCTCCTTGGTGCCACCAGCACTTAGAACTTTTTCTGGAATTGCTTGTTTTGTACTTTTCTTCGACTTTGTTACCTGTTGCCATTGATTTTGTGGCTGCGCCTTTTGAGGCTTCATCCCTTTCTTGAAGAGATCCTTGAGAGACTGTATCTCTTGCCTTAGTTCATCATTTTCTTTCTGCAATTTGGCCATTTGTTGATTGTCCGCTATTATTAGCAGCTTGCACCCTCCATCTACGGAGTTTTCTTCGTTATGTTTTCTTTTGGTGATTATCGCCTGTTTTGTATTCGTCGTTTCCCCAGGTTGCCCCAACGGTGGGAAGCCGTCGGGGTCCTCCATACCAGCGGTGAAATTTTCTTTGGTAATTTGTTTTTCGTTACCAATCGAAGTAGAAATATTCGATAGAAATTTCCTGAGTCGATTACTTCGACAATATAAGATTTTTTCCGGTAAAAATTAACTTCGGACTAACGTTTTTTAAAAAATTAATTTAATTTTTGAAAACTTTTGACAGGAGCAATTTAAAAGACGTCTATACGCAAAGACTACAACGATCCCTTTCCTACATATCTGTCAGTGACGGCCCGTTGCTCAGAGCTTAGGGCTTGTGCTATATATATATGTTGGCTTATATATAAAATAGAGGCAAAAATAAATTGAATGAAAATAATTAATTTGTTTTCTTTCCACCTCTTTCATATACTATTCAATTGTTAAAGTGTTTGGCTTCCTTGAGATTTTCCAAGATAAAGTACTAGACTTGAAAAATCTAAAAGAAGATTCAAAATGTCCACAAAATGAATATTTTAACAGTAAAACCGCTTGTTTGATTAAAAAACACGAACAAGTGATCTGAATCTGACCCCATTTTTATATGGTAACTAAAAAAAATTACCATGGCATAAGATTGAAGAGAAAACTGCTGAATATATTTTCTATTGTTGAATTTGTCTGGTTTTTTTAAGTTTTAATTTGTTAAAAAAGTCTCCTCTTATGATGACGTTTTTCGTGCACTGTTAGCATGCTTAATTCATTCGGTTGCAATTTTTTGAAGGTATTTGAGAATTGAAAATCAAATGCTTTAAAATTGCAGATGCGTATGGAAAATATTACAATTTTTTCCATTCTATTTTATAAGCATAGACATCCTGTAATTTGTAAGCAAAGAATATTTTTAAAACGAATAAAGACATAGAAAATATATTTCACAACAAGACCCACCATTTGATGTGTCACACGGTACACATTAAATACACAGTTTTCTATTACTCCTTCTTCCCTGCAAAATGTTACCCCTATCTTCAAAATTTATTTATTTTTGTTATACATCAATGTTTGGGTTACAAAAATCTTTACTTGCACCGAATCCCAACTAAATCGGCTCAGTCGATTCAAAGCAAATCGACTTGACAGACGGACAGATAGACACCCGAATGATCTTATGAGGGTTTCGTTTAAAAATCCATATGTATGGAACCCTTTAAATAAAATATATAATCAAAATAACAATAAAGCCAAAAAGATTCGGTTGTTGGCTCAAACAATCTAATAATAAACTAACTTTTAGAAACAATGAAAGAAATTTAAAGTCTTATTGAATCTGCTATTAAATCAAATTAAAGTATGTACTTACTTGAACAATAGATCAATCCGCCCTTTATTTTTGTTTTGTAAAAGTCTCTATAACTCCTAAATTAAAGTTTGGAGGAGATTGTATAAATCCTTTTTCGACTTAAAACCGAAAGCGCATTTAGCCTGTCTTGGCACATTGTGTTTCGCAGAAACGTTTTGATCCGTTTTAATGTTGAAAAGCATCGTTCACTTTCCACAGATGCCATTAGAATGCTCCAACTAATCCAATTTTGTTGAAATTCTGTAAAATTGCCAGAGCTCCGGTACTTAGCTCATTCTTTAATTTTAATTTGCCAATAAGTATTAACCGTCTGGAAGAAAATATTTTCTGGGAAATTCAACCTGTATTCATTGAATTTCTCGCAATAAAATAATGATGATGTTGTAAGATAATCTTCAAATTCAAATCTTTCTTTCAACTAAGTTAGTATCAGATCAAATACTTCTTTGCAAATAAGAGAATTCGACGTTTTACTTCTTTTTGACGGTGGCTCCTCAAAATAATCGGTTGAATCTCGGACGTTTTAAATTGCTTTTTCAAAATTATATATACATGTTTTTAGGGTTTTGTACTAAAATACAAAACCCTATTGCAATCACGACCTGTGTCCGTCTGTCCGTCTGTCCGTCCGTCCGTCCGTCCGTCCGTCCGTCCGTCTGTATGTCACAGCACTTTTTCTCCGAAACTATAGAGGCTACAGCCATGAAACTTTGTGAAAAGGTCAGAAGCGGTGACTTCTTGAAAGTTCAAGGGTGTAAATATTTTTCGAAGGGGTTTAAGGGGGGTCTCCCCATATAGGGAGTTGACCCCTCAAAAAAAAATTTTCACCAATGGTAGTCGAGTAGGGTGTCATTGGAAAGGTCTCAATGAGATCTTTTGAAAACAGGTCTTAAAATTGCCTTATGAGTACCGAGGGGGGCAGGGGAAGCGAAAACGTACGAAGTTTTCGCGTACCCCCCCTCGCGATTGGACACCTTCCATCCGAAAAATCTGAAAAAAATCATGAATGCAGGCCTTCATGAGTACAACAACAACAAATACATGAGAAGTCAAAATTCACTCAACTTTGTTAGTAATAGTATGATTTATCGATTTTATGTTTTCTTGAATAAAATCTAAACGGTACCCTTAAATTCAATAAAATTTAGCAAACAGATGACTATTTATAAGGTTGATCTTTTCTGAAAGTTTCATAAAGATCGATCAGTATTTAACGAAGTTATAGCGATTTGAATTTTCCTGTATTACTATGGAACAATGTGCCCTGTATTACTATGGAAACATATGGCTATGGAGCCATATGCGCTTTTTACCGACTTAAATACTACAGCTTTGCTAGGATTTGCATGAAAGTTTCAGGAATGATAGATATCATGAGGATGACTACATACAATTGAAACAAGTCGAAGAGGCAGGAGAGAGCTCCTAGCAAAAGGGCTTTGTAGCCATTCTAGGATTCGAAAAAATAGGCCATGAATCGATGCTTACAGTACAGAGGAGTGGCCCCTGAAAAAAATTTGATGAAAGGTAGCCGATGTGAGTATCAAATGAAAGTTCTCTATGAGAGCTTTTCAAAACAGTTCTTAAACTGACAGTTTTTGCTTCAGAGGGGGCACAGAGGGGGGGGAAGCCATGAAAAATGTGTTTTCTCCCTCGCGAATGGACACCCGTGATCTAAAAAAATCTGAAAAAATTATCAAGCGAGATATTTATGGGTATAATTTTAACAAAGACCTCAGAATTAAAAAATTCTTTCAACTTAGTTAATAATAGTATGATCCTTGAACATGACGTGTTTCTTAATTTTATTCGTTGCTGGTTGCGGCATTTTGTAAGTTGAGTACAAAACCCTTCTGACTTGAGCATAGGTCTGTCTACCCAACTTGTTTTAACTTTAAGCACATCCAACGATCTGGATTGAAATTGCCGAAATAAAATCTCTCAATGTAGTACAATTGTTTGAAAAAAATTTAACTAATAAATTAAATTTTTATCGTGAAGAAACCTCATAAGAATGTTAGATTGGTTTATTGTATTAGTACCATTTTGTGAGTCTAAAATTATTCTGATGTACTCAATCAGTTGTTCCATATAAATTAAGACAATCTTGACAGTTCGTATACTAAAGTTCCATCTTATTTGAGGAGCTGAAGATATTTTTCTTTTGACTGTTTCCATCAAAATTTGCGTCCGCTTTGCCGATCTTACGAAAAAAGTTAGCTAAGCAAGTTAGCAAGTTAGGAAATAATTATTGCACTGTTTTGTTTTGCTAAACGCCCTTTTCAATAATCAAGTTCAGTTAATGAGCATAACAGTGAATATATTGCGCGTAAGGAAATGAGCTTTTTATTTATGCTAGAACCGCACCAATTTTTCCGCTCATGACAGCAGCCCCATCATTGCACTGCGCAATGAGTTTATTCAGTGTAAAGCTCAGATATTGGAGTTCTTCTGTCAAAGTAGAATAGATTCCACCGACGCAAAGAGAATTAGTTAGCAAATATTTCCAAAATCGTTCATAAATATGACCTACAGTTTCATATCTTGTAATTAACACAACTGAGAAACATCAGCTTAAATTGAAACAAAATCGTCTATAGCAATATCACATCTCACTTCTTCCTGGTAAACCTCCAATATCGCATCCAAAATATCGTTCTAAATAGTTTTGGATATGTCCCTAAAAACTAAGGAAGATTCATGACCTTATCCGATTCGGTAACGAAATCAATCAAGCTTCTAAAAACTCCCTGATTCAAAGAATCCTGCGATTCGTCATGACCTTTTTTTTGTGCTAGGGGGTGAATGCTCATTTAAGTACAGAGTTTGGGACTCCCATGTTCACAAGAAGGCGACTGGGCTACCCACTAAACACCTCCCCTGTCAACCTGAGAGCTTAGCCTGGAACCGTTTGACACATTACTTCGAGCCAGGTCTCCTTTTGTTACGCCGTGAGGTGCCTTCAAGGTGGGGGGATCCCTCTTCTAGCGGGGGGAGGGGAAGTGGAAGTGCTAGACAAGCAATCCCCCAGCCCCAACACCCCCGGCTGTTGTGAGTTCCTTTTATTTTTTAGGACTGCCCGAACATAATGTGCCAGCTGGTTCCATTTGTCAATCAATTCGAGCATCACCGCGACTATATTATCCGGGGTCAGCTCTCCCGTCTCCCTGTAGAGGTTCCTTCGCCTTCGACAATCGGAGGACCGTGACTTACCAATCTTGTGCAGGTAAGACACATTCATAAAATGACCTGGGTATCACCAGATCGATCATGTTCTGATCCAATAACGTTGGGCCTCGAGTATACTTGACGTCCGTACATACCGAGGTGCCAATTGTAACTCAGATCATTACTTGATCAAATTAAACTATCGATGTCGTATGTCAAAGGCATATTCAGCAAAGACCAGCCCGCTACAAAAATTTGACATCGAAAGGCTCCAAATGGCGTCTGTGGCCGAAAATTTCACGGAGATTCTCGACAACCAGCTGGCTTCCATCTTATCAGGCTCTGGATGGAAGTGATTCGCCAATCAGAACCGTGGCAGAACAGACGATTGGACATCAAGCCCGGCGCAAGAGGAATGATTGGTTCAATGATGAGCGCCAGAATGCGTTAGATAAAAAGAATCAGGCGTACAAAAAATACATAAGTAGGAAAACAAGGACGAAGAGAGAACACTATGAAAATCTCAGAAGAGTAGCGAATAAGATAATTAGGATTAAGAAAAGCAAATACTATGACGACCAATTGAGAAGTATAGATGTAAGTTTAGCGAGCAATAACACAAGACAAGCATACAAAGTAATAAAAAGCCTGAAACGTGGTTATCAGCCCAAAACCACACTCTGTCGTGATGACAGCGGCAATTTAATCGCTGAGGAAATCAAGATTAAGGAAAGATGGGCATCATATTTCAAGGACCTCCTTAATCCTCCGCACAGCTCCACAACATCGGAGCCTATAGATGTCTGCGGAGAACTCCAATTGGTCCCACCAACTCTGGATGAAGTTTTTTCCATCATCAAAGCCCAAAAGAATAATAAAGCGTGGGGCATTGATGGGATTCCAGTGGAGCTCATCAAATATGATGGCAGTAGTGTTCATCAAGCTATTCACAAAGTCATCCAGTACATTTGGCAACAAGAACATATGCCCAAAGAGTGGAGCTAATCAATCATATTCCCTATCCACAAAAAAGTTGACAAGCTACAGTGCGAAAATATAGAGGCATATTACTACTTTGTACGGCGTACAAAATATTTAAAAAAATCTTAGAAAATAAAATCGAATCATACGCCAACAGTATTATTGGGGAGTATCAAGGTGGTTTTAGGGCAGGTAGATCAACAACAGACCAATTGTTCACAGTCAAGCAGGTAGTTGAAAAACGCTTCAGGCAAGCATACGACAATATTGATCGTAACGTACTGTACCAAATAATGCTTGGTTTTGACATCCAAGCCAAACCAGTCCGTCTTACTAAAATGACAATGACGTCAACAACCTCCCAAGTCCGCATTAAGAACCAACTCACCGATGCCTTTGACACGAATATCGAACTAAAGCAGGGAGATGGGCTGGCCCCATTGCTATTCAATTTGGCTCTGGAGTACGTCATACGGAAGCTACCTGTCGATACGCGAGGTATATTACTATACAAGTTGAGCCAAGTAGTAGCCTATGCGGACGACATAAACATTTTGCCACGGTCACTAATAACTGCCAAAGAACTCTTCCTAAAACTCGACAGCGAAGCAAAACTAGTAGGGCTACAAATCAACGGAAATAAAACAAAGCTAATGACACAGCCAAGGAAAAATACTTCAAATACACAAATTATCACACTTGGTGAATCCAGTATCGAAAATGTTAGCGAACTTGTGTATTTAGGCACCAAAATAACGGAAACGGACAATGAAAGAGACGAAATACGCCGAAGACAACAACTCTTGTAGACCAGCTGCATACATAGGAAAACAAAGATCCAAGTATACAAATCTGTGATGAGACCTATGTTATGCTATGGGTGTGAAAAATGGACCCTAACCCAAGCATCGGCAAATATATTAAACGCATTTGAGCGACGGGTCCTGAGGCGAGTAATCGGAGCGAAGCTAGACGGGGACCAATGGCGAATTCGATACAATCATGGGCTGAATGAAATTTTTGACGAACCGGGGGTCTCAAGGATTGTAAGACTGCGGGAGCTGCAATGAGCTGGACACATGGATAGCCAAGAAGGCATTCGCTGGGAGAACTGAAGAGCGGAGACCAATGGGAAAACCGAGAAAACGCTGGTTTGATTCGGTCCACGAAGACAGTTCATCGCTGCTCGGATTTTGGAATCGGAAGACGCGGTCAACGGACCGAGACAGTTGGAGGCACTGTTTGCAGGAAGCGAAGTCCCGAGAGGGGCTTAGTGCTAAAAAGAAGAAGAAGAAGACTGAAATCACCCATCCCCGCTTAAAAGCTGGGTCAGATAGAAGTAAGTCTCACCACGCCTTCGATTAAGCCACGGTCTTACATCCGGGATGAGGTGCGGAGTCTACCATCCCTTTGTGCAATTCACCCAAGACTGCTGCCAATCGTTGAGTGAGCGGTGTCCCTCTTCGCGGACAACCATCTCTCTCGTCTCCTTGTTTCAACACAGAGAAAAAGAGCGGCGCTCTCGAGCAAGAATGCTAACAGGTATCACGCATGCAAGGACTTTCACCGTCAAATCAGAGACTGTCGGATACGAAGATACAATCTTCAGCGGTCTCTTCTCTATACCTGTGCCAGGCGCTTTCAGTAAATCTCCTTACTGAGAGCGTCGCGTATAGTAGCACTGACCGTACAGCGCTCATCAAGAGACCTCTTCTTGATGGCTGGGTCCCGCTACGTTGGCCATAAGTCGACTCAGAGCCGATACTCCCGAAGCAGCCTTCTCAGCCATTGCCGTGATTTGCTCAGAGAAATTCATCGTTAAGTCGATCAGCAGCCCTAGGTACTTCACCGGTGGCTTTGATTCGACTTGTATGTCCCCAATACTGATCATCTTTGCGCTAGGGATTCTCTTTTTTGTCAAACTGACCACTTCGGTTTTCTCCCGTGAGCAGTCATCCAGTCTCTCACTCGGCGCATTAGCATGCCCAGCCTAATTTGCGCATGTTCAACAGTGCGTGCAGCAACCCGAGCCACAACATAATCTGCATAGCAAATCAAGCGTGACTCATCTGGCATCTCCAGTCTCAGAAGCCCGTCGTAAGACACGTTCCACAGGTCTAAACCAAGGATAGGTCCCCGGGCAACACCCGATGTAACCGTCATTTTTTGTAGGCCCTATATCATGTCGTAGAGCAGGCTTCGGTGTTTTACGTGGTCCTTCAAAAGCCGCATTAGATATTCTGGAACTTAAAACGGATTTTCCAGCGTATCCAGAATATCCACCCATCAAGCGGAGTTGAAGGCATTTCTGACGTCGAGTGTCACCAACAGGACAATCCATTGATGCGTGCGACTATATGCCTCTGCCTTTTGGACCACGCTCACCACCTCTGCGATCGAATCAATAGTAGAACGTCCTGCTCTAAAACCGTACTGCTTTCCCAGCAACACGAATCGCGCCGGTGAGTCTTCTCTTGATGAGTTCCTCTAGCACTTTTCCAGCCGTGTCTAGCATGCATAACGGGCGGTATGCAGACCTTGCAACGACAATCCAACATAGCAAAAAACCACCTAGTTTGTTTTTTTTTTTGATAATATGTAGCTATTTATATGAACTTTGTCCTTTTGCGTTTTTATTTGTAGTCGATAGGCAAAATCTAACTGATGTCTTACGAGGTGCGACAATTAAGTAATGAGACTAATTCCATGAAAACCGTATATTTAAAAATTATTCTACAATTCTGCCATCCCCTTCAAAGTCATTCCCTTGAGCAGCTATACAACGATTCCAGCGCGTTTTTCATGCTTCGTAACATTTTTGGAGCGCTTCGACCGAGATATCCACGAGGACCCTCGTCACGGCCACCTGGACATCCGTAAATGACTCAAAATAGGTTCTTTTGACCACCGATTTTATTCTAGGGAACAAAAAAAGTCACAGGGTGACATATCGGGCCAATAAGATGGCTATTGCAACACGGCGATCCCGTTAGGCCAAATACTGGGACACGCTGAGGGCAGTGTGGCACGGCGCGTTGTCGTGATGAAAAATCCAGCTACGAGCGATATCTGGGCGCACCCTGTTGACTCGTTCGCGCAATCTTTCGATGGAACGAATTCTTTGTGGACGATTCTACGGCTATCAAAAAAGGCAATAATAATCGTTTTCATCTTCGACTAACCATTGTGAAGTTTGGCGTTTGGTTTCCGGGTCGTATTGGAAAAACCAGCTCTCATTGCCTGTAATAGCTCGTTGGAACCATCTTCGTGCGCAGCTTTTTCATCCCAAAATCGCCGGTTAAAATTCGTCTGACTGTTTCACGGTTCATACCCAGTTCCGAGGCCAACGTTCGAACTGTTAAACGCCGATCTTCATAGATAAGGGCACGCACACGCTACGCATTCGCGTCAGTCCGCACCTCAACTGGTCCCCCACTCCGCGCCTCGCCTTCCACGCGTTCACGCTCCTCCTTAAACTCTTTATGCCATCGAAACACCAAGAAACGACTAAGAGCACTACCACCATGCACTTTTACAATTTTAGCCTACATTTCCGGAGCTGTTTCGCCCAATCTGGCGCAAACTTTTAAAGCACCGCGTATACCTTTTATTCTTACACTCACACACTTGTTTAATATTTAAGAATGGTCGAGGTGGCCGAATTTCTTTAAATTTAGTTTATCGTCATATGTCAGATTATTTTCTTTTATATAACTAACACTCATTTTGAACACTTTCGTGTATCAAACACGCCACACAATTGTACAAATTTTGTACAACTAAGCTCAATCAATTGTATCAACAAAGGGGTAGCCAATGTCCACTTGACTTGTTGATAACATCAACAAAATCAATAGTTAAATAGTATCTATCAACTATTAAGTAGGCCCCGAAATGAGTGGGCATGTGGGCTAACTCCGCAACAAAGTTTGTGTATGTATACCAGAAATGACTGTTGAGGAAAATTTTGACTCTGATGCGGCGCTCGAAAATATGATGCATCACTACACATTTTGCTAGTCTCACAGTTATTTGGGCTTGTTGGGGTTACTATAGAAAATTCTTTAGATACTCGTGCGATATTGATATCGCTTACGCATCATATTGCAATAACATGTTGATATATTGTGGATCATTAATAAGGAGTTACAAATCGATAAACTATTTTTATTTTAGATGATTATTGCTAAATTGAAATGATAATTTTTTCCCAACCAGATTTATCAGTTTTGGTGGTTCGTTGCACAAGCGTATTTAAAGACCAGCCGCCACTGCCTGCAGTGTCTGCGCTCAAGGCAAACGCATATCTCCACAATATCCCGTGTTATCGTTGCTTTTAATAGTTTGATTTGGATCATGTTTTCAGAGAACATGCGTTTGATATTACATAATTCAAATACAAGGTGTTGTCAAATTTAAGGGCCACCTTTCAATTTTATAGACCAAAACGTGAAATTAACATGATATACTATTATTAACAAGGTTGATCGAATTTTTACTTCTAAGATATTTGTTGGCCTTGTACTCATAAAGACCTACTTCCTCGATTTTTTCAGATTTTTCGAATCAAAGGTGTCCAATCGTGAGGGGGGAGCCTGCCTTCTTTGAAGTAAAAAGTGTTAGCTTAAGACCTGCTTTGAAAAGCTCTCGTCAAGACCCATAATGGCTATCTTTGGTGATTTTTTTTCCGGGGCCACTCCCCTATATGGGGAGACCCCTCTTAAATACCTTATAAAAATTATTTTCTATTAATACTTTTAAGAGATCACCACTTTACGAGTACACCTGCTCACCAAATTTAATATTTTTAGCTTAAATAGTTTGGGAGAAACTATGGACGACAGGCAGGAAGTGATTTTAGTAGGGTATTGTAAAATAATTTTACAATACCTTAAAAATGATTTCTGGTAAATGGCCGCCACGATTAGCAGTTACAAAGCACGTTTGACCAATCCAATTTCCAACCACTTACTCCAATACATCTGGTCTTATTTCGTCAATGGCACGTTGAATATTTTCTTCCAATGTTGTTGATTTGTAGAATAAACCAAAGACTTGACATAGCTCAATTGAAAATAATCTGGAGGCGTCAAATCGCATGATCTTGGAGGCAAATTGACTGGACCAATTCGTAAAATAATGTTGTCTCCAAATTTTGTTTTCAATAAGTCGATTGTTTCGGTAGCTGTGTGGCATGTAGCGCCAAATATTTTCGATGTTCATCGTATTTACTCCTGGATACAAAAACTTATTGAGTATGGTTCCACAACGCTCACCATATACTGTAACGGCGGCTCCTTCCATATTTCAAAAGAAATATGGACTGATGATGCCTTTGGCATGTACACCACACTACACAGTCAATTTTAATGCATGTTATGTAGCTCTAAGGTATTTCCTTGGATTATTGTTTCTCGGAATATGGTAAGTTTCCTTGTGTATATATCCAGTTAACAAAATATTGGTTCCATCAGTTAACAAAAATTTACGATTTACGGTTCGCGAAATAAACTTTGACTTTCAAGACCAATTTTCACAATTTAAAGCTTTTTTCGAGTAAAGAAAAAGAAAATCTTTCCTTTGAATTTTAAGTAGTTTTTTATTCCTCAAATCAGTTTTCAAGCGTTATTACTCAGTCTTGCTTAGCGATTATTTTACTTAATCTCAAACTTGAACTTACATACTTATTCCTTAATTACATTGAGGGATATTTCATAAAATGGGTAATTAAAATTTCTTCACTAAAATGCAACTAATTACATTTGAAGGAAGTACTTAAACATAAATACTCAATTACATTGAGGATTAGATATTACCTAAAGAGGTTGTTAAAATTTCTTAGCTAAAGTTACACTAACTACATTTGAAAGGATGACTTGAGTGATTAACTTGAAGAGCCAGGATTTACAATTACCCGCATCGTTGGTCATTAGTACGGCCTCAAGCTTCCACATAACCAGCTTGTAGCTATTCCTCCACGGATCCTTGTTCACTAATTTATGCCAGCAGCAAGATTTGCTGTTGTCAATCAGTTTGTGAAAGTATTTCCTGGCTGACTTATATGCGGCTACCTGGTTGAATGCCTCATCACGGCTCCGTAGCCGTTACGTCTCACGCCGAAGTTTGTGACACTCACTTCGGTTTTCAGTGATTTTATTCGACCAACACTACATGGGGGGCTTGCCATGCCGAGGATTTTGGCGGGGCATAGAAGCATTGTAGGCAGTCGTGACGATGCTCATAATTTGGTTCACCACGTTTTGAGCTGCCAGTTCTTCTGCTCCCTGTGAATCATCATCATCAATCAAGCAGCATGCACTGATGATTTCGCCACATTCATAGTATAGGGAATTGTAGTGGGTTCTTTGTGCGGTCTGACCATAACCAAGGTATTTGAAGAATTCAAGAGGCACTGCTTTTCAACGTATCCTGCAGATGACCCACCCTATTCTCACTTTGCCCTTATTTAGAAATTTTTCGGTGTCTTTTCGTTCGAGTCAATGATGGCGATGCGTTGTCCCTCATTTTTTTCTGTTGTCAGCCTCACCTGGTCCATAATGCAGTAAATGTTTCTAATTTTGAGCATCGCCTTCGAGTGAGGCTACAGTTGCGCTTTTATTAACGGCTTTCTTTACTGCGTCGCAGAAAGTTTCTTTGTTGTCGGCATCTGTTCCAAATTTGACCAGTATGTGGCCCGGCCGGGTCGTTCGTACTGCTTTAATAGGAATGGTAGTATCTTCGAGTTTTACGTTTCCTCTGAGATCCCGCAGCACTATCGCATAGCATCGGCCACCTTGGGGCTTTCCGAGCAGTGCTTGTTACCGTGGCTTTTATCTCTCCTCTTTTGTGTCAGGTCGTCTTTCTTGCTAGACATCCATGCGAACTTTATTTTCTGGCATTTTTAATGAGTTTAGTGGCTTTCTTCGCTAATTTTTTTAGAACTATCTGGAACCCCTTGTAGTGTTCAAAGGATATTTATAAGTCCGTAATGGACCGCAGCGTTGTCTGCTGCCTCAGCGAGCGAAGATATCAATGCTCGCCGGAGCTGGCCTTGTCTGAAGATTCGTGAATGCGCTTGTTTTTTGTTTATAATTTCTGTGATTTTGTGGTATGGCAGGTAACGCGCGTCTATCGTTCAAATGAATAAATTTATTTTTGTTTATCTGATATGGACAGTATGAGCCAGACACGTACCTTTCATTCTCTTTGCGCAATTGTTTGTAACGAGCCACCGTCAATCATTATTTGGGTTACAATTATCACCAAGATGTGATTACATGCAAACGTTCATATTAAGAAGTAGTCTGAGCATTTCGTTTCACTTTGCATATTTCATACACTTTGGTCGCACCTGCTCCCAGTCGTCAATTATTTACACCATTTTATCAAGGTATGCTCTTTCTTTATCCCTATCAAATTCAATTTTATTACTGTTTGGACTCTAGAAGTGAGAGATGGAGTTCACGTTGCCGAATAATTTCAGGCCTTATATCAAGTGTTACGGACAAATTCCTACCAAACTTCAACTGCCTCTGCAATAAGTTCACAAGTTGTACGAAAAAAAAAGATAGAATCACCCGAGCCCACTTACTTTTGAAAAATTTGCAAATATAAATATGTTGTAATCATTAATAACACTAATGGTAAACATAGTATGTAAGTTAGGACGATAGCTGAACAAGAAATGCCCGGAATAATGGCTCTGCGAAAGCGTGCCTCCGAAGACAAACCATTGAAAAATGCACGAATCGTTGGCTGTACACATACCAATGCACATACTGTAGTTTTAATCGAGACTTTGGTTGAATTGGGTGCAACAATTCGATGGGTGGCCTGTAATATAAACTTGACACAGAATGAAGTTGCTGCGGCATTGGCTGAAGCAGATTATCCGATATTCGCATGGCGTGGTGAGACCGAAGGAGATTTTTGGTGCTGCAACGATAAATGTGTAAATGCTGAAAATTGGCAACCAAATATGATTTTGGATGATGGAGGCGATGCAACACAGTAATGTTGAAAAAATATCCAGCCATGTTCCAAATGGTTAAAGGCATGAAAGAGGAAAGTATCACTGGGGTACATAGACTATATCAGTTATCAAAAACTGAAAAGTTAACAGTCCCAGCAATGAATGTAATGGGTTCCGTCACTAAAACAAAATTCGATAGTTTGTATAGCTGCAAAGAGTCTATTATTGATAGTTTAAAGCGTTCAACAGACATTATGTTTGGTGGGAAGCAAGTAGTCATTTGGGGATATGGTGAAGTTGGAAAAGGATGCACACAAGCATGGGAAGGATTGGGATGTACCGTGTATATTACTGAAATTGACCCTACCTGCGCTCTTCAGGCCAGCATGGATGGTTTTCGTGTGGCAACATTTAATGAAATTATTTGAAATGTAGACATTGTTGTTACCGCCACTGGTAATAAAAATTTTGTAATTCGTGATCATATGGACAAATCAAGAATGGGTATATAGTCGGCAACATGGGGCATTTGAATACCGAAATCGATGTGAATAGTTGACGGATTCCAGTTAGATTGCAAATTGACCAAATTGGTTGGCCGGATGGTAAACGAATCATTTGGTTGGCTGAAGTACGTTGGTGAATTTATCGTGCTCAAGTATCCCATCGTTCATTGTTTCGGTAACATCTACTACACAGGCTCTGGCATTGATAGAGTTATTCAATGGCCCACAAGAACGATATAAATCCGACGTTTATTTGTTGCCGAAAAAACCAAATGGATGATTACCCAGCCAGCTTACATCTTCCTACATTCGATATAATCAACTCCTTTTTATCTCCCAACATAAACAAACGGAAGACAATTGACGTTTTAATCAGGCATGGCCACCAATATTGAAAATAAGAACAATTAAATAAAAAAAAAAAACAGGGAAAAAGCTCGCAGAAAAGAAAGTTGGAGCCACGGATTTCTGAAGATCCGAGTCCAAGTGGTGGCGCCAAACTTCACCGAAAGGATAATTTCAACGGAGCGAAAAATCCCATCCAAGGCGAAGACGGACTAAATACTGAACGAGGAGCTCTCTTTCTTCTTTCAGAATCCGTGTGGGAAGGCCGCACCATCGAACGAGGGAAGAAATCGCTGTTAACAACTCTCGAGTTGGCTTCTGGTTTTTGGATCCCGAGTGCAAGGGAAGAACGTGGCTGTATCCGAATCGATTTCTCCAGAAATTCTTCCAGGAAGGAAAAATCATCGGGCTGACAAGGGCACACCTCGAGGAATCAGCGGTGAATTCCATCGGGATACACGCGGCTAGTAGGAGTCGATCAACGGGACACAATCGAAGCGGAAAATTTACCGGGGCCCCCGTCATCGAGTTAATTGAGGTAAGGTAAATATAATGATAAAGTTAAGGAAGAATTTCATTGAGATTGTTTTAAATGAGAATTATCACTTATGAGTAGTAATTATACTTGGACGTTCATTGAAGCGGGTTTACTTTTATTTCTTTTCTTTTGATCAAGTAGCCGCTAGAAATGAATTGTGAAACTTAGCTCGAGAGTGAGTGTGAATATTTTAAGGCGCCCATTTTCTGCGCAAATATTCCGCAAGTGCTGGAGTATATTTGGCCTTTTGTTTAGTTTTGAATCCCAACTCACGGTAAACGTAATTTCTCGACAATTAAGACTTAGGGTAGATAGATTACGGGATTGTCGCGGGAGTTTGTTGGTTGGTTTGTCTTCCTATTCTAGGTTGGTACGCATATAAAGGCAGTGATCCTGATAGTTTCCCCTGAAAGTGAAGACTTCGGCGCGAGCCAAGCTCGTCTCGAGGCTCGGAGGATAAATTTACGGGTAGACGAGTAGCACCCAGGCCCGTCTCCGATGGAGCAACCTGGGACCCTAAACGTCCCCGGTCGGAGTCGGCATGTAAGGTTGGATAATCGATTCGGGATAGTTTTATCAAATAAAACGAGCCAAACTATTTTGCACTATTTACAGATCCATCTAACTTCTTATTAGTGTATTTATTCAGATTAATTACACGGCAGGTACATACTTTAGTACGTGAAACACTTTTTTTTCTGCGATTGTGCACTGTGAGCCATATGAGCGATTAATTTTTCGTCACGAATTTAGCGCCTGGTCCATTGTAGAAATATTTCTTGTGATACCGATTTCCAAACTGCTTCATGTACCAGCCACTTCTGCCAAACTCGACCCGAATGCCACATGAAAAGTTTGTGGCATAATACTGCCACCAAGACAGCATACGCGCTGCGGACGAATTTTTCGTGTGCATTGCTGAGCTATCGAGTAGTCCCTGGGGTGAACTGCTTGATTAATACACCCTAATCTAGCATTCCACGCCCATCAAATGCCTCTTCTTTCCTTCTTATATCCTGATCTCCTTTGATTGGGCTAGATGACTTTCTTTTATTGATGTTTGATCACGGAGTTATCTACGCGTGCCCTTTAGGCTTAGCCTTCAGTGGTTCTTTAGCCTTCTGCTCTTCTTTGGCCTTCTCGTCCTCTTCGGCCTATGATCAGCTCTTTTGGTAATGCCCTATACGGTCTAGGAGCTCATCTAGTTCCAAGGGCCCATTCTCTACACCTTTGCTGATTTTTGGAGAGTTGAATGCCGATTTTATTTATTTAGAACATCTCCCACTTTTTGGATTAGCCTTGCTTCTTGTTGTTGCTGGATGGCTGTTGTACTCTGCGACCTTCTTTCTTGGGAGAGGTTGTCGGCTTCTAGTTTCGAGTACAGTACTTCAGCAACATTTTCGACGGTGGCAGTGCAATCACACAATGGTGCTTGTTTGTCTGGTCTCTTCTTTTTTTTTCTGCCGTGATCACCTTGTGGACTTCAGGATGGTTTGTTATCATTTTGGCATTTAAGACCCTTGTTTCTGTCGCTTTGGTGGCCGTCACAGTAGTAAACATCGGATTCTCGATGTTCTTTATGTTTTACACCACCGCACGAACATCTGGCGTGTCTTGAAGGTTGTCCCGGCACTCTTTTTTAGAAAGTTTCTGTTCGCATCATTTTTAGGGTTTTGTAAAATCATTTTACAAAACCCTACTAAAATCGCGTCCTATCTGCCCGTCCGTCCGTCCTTGTGTCACATCACATTTTCTCGCAAACTATGTACATAAGCTAGAAACATAAGATTTTGTAAGTAGGTGCAAAGTGATGCCCTCTTCAAAGTTTCACCAAAAAAAGAAATATATAAGGTGTTTAAGGGGGGTCTCCTCATATAGGCGAGTGGTCCCCGAAAAAAAAATTTCAGCCGCATGTACGCAATAGAGGTATCAAATGAAAGGTCTTAATGTGAACTCTTCAAAAGAGGTCTTAAAATCACATGTTTTGCTTCGAGGTACGAAAATTTGGGTCAGTCCCCCCCCCAAAATCTGAAAAAATCACAGAGGTGAGACTTTAAGAGTACAAGGGCAACAAATACCTCACAAGTCAAAATTCGATCAACTTTGTTAATAACAGCGCATTTTATAAATTTTATACTTTTGCCTATAAAATCAAGATGGTACCTTTAAATTACACAATTTAAGTTTTTTAAAAGTAATTGTATGTATTTTAAAATTTCACAATAATTGAACAATAAACAACTAAGTTACAGCCGATTGAATATTTAACAATTACAACAACATCAACACGTGACAGTAGGGAGATACACGTTTGCAACGAACCTAGACACTTCAAATCAGTATGAAATTTTAACTAGGTCAAAACACTTGAAACAAAGTGGCGGCGAACTTAAATGCATAATAACCCGGATATAATTGTTCGAACTCAATTTATGGAATTTGTATACATATATGCAGAATATAATGTTGGATTTACTAACAGTTTTACAAAACCCTTTTGGCAGGAGCACTCTCCTGCTACTTCAACTCGTTTTCGCTGCACACAAGTGCTTCAAGGATCTCTGTTTGGACAATTCTGTCCGTTAATCTCCGTTTTTCATCCATCCTTACTGACATTGTATTCGTCGCCGTTTTTATCGCCGTTGGTACTGTTCTCAATGTGCTGATAACATGTGGCTGTAACTGTTGATTCCGTCATCGTTGTAGATATTGTCGCGTGTTATGATTCGCTGCCAATAATTTTAATGTTCCGGGAAAGTGAAAACGCATTGTCTTTTAAATTAAATTAAAAGAATTTATTTAATTATTTGAAAAAACACAATCACTTATTTAACTATTTCACAATTTCAATTTTCACTATTAAAAGTCTAACTTCCACTTAACCATAAATTTCTATCGCGATTGTCTTCTAAAATCAATTCACAATATCGCTTTTCTATTCGCTTCACACTTTCGCAGTTTTTACTATCGTAGTTCTAATGATTCCCCCTGTTTATTCAGCTCGCCTTTATATAGGGTCTCTAGTCATTCAACCCAGTTCTCGGAAATTGGCGATTTAGCGGGAACATTCGAGCAGCGTAATGAATGGAGCAGTGACTCACTTTTAGATGTTGATGCTTGGTGGGTTTTCGAGTACGTTTGTTTTGTTGATCATGATTAATGGGTTTTCGAGTACGTTCGTTTTGTTGATCATGACCTTCTTAACAATTGTGAAAATAATTACGACAGTAACTCGCAAAATTGTTCGTGCATGTAACAATATTTTTAACTTGTTTTTGGAGATTTTTTTTATCTTATTTTAGTTTTTAAGTTAAAATTGCTCCAGTTTGATTGGGCCGCCCCCCAGAGCCGCTATCTCCATTTATGTGTGTAGGTGCCTTTTTGTCCCATGGTTATCTTTATAGAGCAGGGAGGCCATGCGAGAGCCAGCACAAGCCCTTATGGGGACAAGTGCTCAGAGCCAGGCAAGCGCCAACCACAAGTCCGTCTCAACCGAACCTACACTACCAAACCAATGATGCAAACTTCGAAAGTACTCTGAGGCCTGCCAAGGTTTAGCCAGGACGGAGACGCTATGATTGTTGAATTGGAGCCGTTTACACACGGGTGTTACCTTGGCGCCATCAGCTCCGTCAGCCCAAAGCATTATTTCCAGTTCATTTTTCAAAGCATCTTCCAGATTCAGTCAGAGTCGTTACCTGTCATACAAGGAGGACTTGCATATCTTCGGGTTCATGGGAGTGGCACTGCCTGAAAAATGCTAGCCTCCAAGAGTATTCCTGTCGGTCTGCATTCCCCTGCGGGGGAATCGGGACCTTAGGTCCGGCTGGGAGATGTATGAGGGCGCACCAATTCCATCAGGATGTCCCAATTGTTTTGTGGGCAACAACCTCCCTGTCAATGACGATGCCGCACACCTGGTCCCGCTCAGTGAAAACAGGAAGAGCAGCTAGTATATTATTTAGTGACCTTTGTTCTGGCCATGGCCTTTTTCTTTTTGATCCAATTTAGTTAAGCCCAATCGTGCATGTGAAATGTTTCCTAGTGGACTTGGTGCTAGGGGGAAGAATCCGGCCCTTCATGCTGTATACAGCTACCATTTTTTCACCATTGGTAGTCGAATAGGGTGTCATGGGAAAATCTTAATGAGATCTTTTCAAAACAAGTCTTAAAATTACCTTATCAGTACCGTGGAGGGCAGGGGAAGGGGAGTTGTTCGAACTTTTCGCGTACCCTCCCCCTCGCGATTGGGCACCTTCCATCCGGAAAATCTGAGAAAATCATGAATGCAGGCCTTTATGGGTACAACAACATCAAATGCGGGAGAAGTCGAAATTCACTCAACTTTGTTGGTAATGGTATGATTTGTCGATTTTACGTTTTCTTGAATTAAATCTGAATGGTACCTTTGAATTCAATAAAACTTAGTACACAACTGGCTATTTATAACATTGACCTGTCCTGACAGTTTCACAAAGATCAAATGATATTTAACGAAGTTATAGGGATTTGAATTTTCCTGTATTACTATGGAACAATATCCGGTGTATTATTATGGAAACATATGGCTATGGAACAACATGCGCTTTTTACCGACTCAGAGACTACAGCTTTGCTAGGATTTGCATGAAAGTTTAAGGAATGATAGGTATCATGAATATCTTTGAGAATTGGTTCAGCTAGTGGTATCAGTAATTATAAAAACAAATGGTGGCTGTTTTAAATGCGAAGATTGAATAATTTTGCGTTTTTTTTTCCCCAACTTCAACGTTTAAGGTTCATGCTTTTAACACTTGATTCAGTTTGATGAATGACTGAAGATCAGTGCCTGAACTAATACTCATAGGTGAAACAAGTCGGGGAGGCAGGAGAGAGCTCCTGACAAAAGGGCTTTGTAACCATCCTAGGGTTCGAAAAAATAGGCCATGAATCGATGATTACAGTACAGGGTAGTGGCACCTGAAAAAAAAATTTCAATCAAAGGTAGCCGATATTAGTATCAAGAGAAAGTTCTCTATGGGCGCTTTTCAAAACAGTTCTTAAACTGATAATTTTGCTTCAGTGGGGGCACAGGAAGGGAAATACACGAAAAATGTGTTTCCCCCCTCGCGGATGGACCCCTATGATTTAAAAAATTTGGAAACGTTATCAAGGGAAATATTTATGAGTATAACAATAACAAATCCCTCAGAAGTCAAAATTCGTTCAACTTTGTCAATAATATTGGGTCTATAACTTAATTCGTGCGGTTTTTTTTCAAAATTCAAACGTTTATTTAGGAAAAAAATTGTACAATAGTATTATTCAAAGTATTGCCCATCTGAATCTATGACCTTTTCCCATATTTCTGGCAATTTGTGGATCCCATCTCAAAAGAACTGCGCCGGCTTGGCAGCCAAGAATGAATCAAGCCAATTTTTGATATCCTGCTCTGATGTGAACCGTATTCCAGTGAGGGCGTTCTGCATCGATCGGAACAAATGGTTGCCAGAAGGGGCAAGGTCTGGGCTATAAGGTGGGTGGGGTTAAACTTCCCATCCACTGTTTTCCAAATAGTTCTTAACCGGAAAAGCATTGTCATGATGGAAAATTATTGCCTCGTGTCTGGTCGCATATTCCGGGCGTTTTTCGGCTACTGCTCTCTTCAAATGGATTAATTGTGTTCGGTAGCGTGCTCCATTGATGGTTTCACCCGGTTTTAGCAGCTCATAGTACAGCACACACTTCTGATCCCACCAAATACAGAGCATTACCTTCGCGCCGTGGATATTCGGCTTTGCCGTTGATTTGGCTGGTTGGCCGGATTTCACATACGATTTTTTGCGCCTGGGGTTGTTGTAATGGATCGATTTTTCATCACCAGTAATAATCTGATGCAAAAATGACTTCCTTTTGTTGCGTTCCAGCAGCATTTCGGACATGCAAAACCGCCTTTCGACGTCTCTCGGCTTGAGTTCATGTGGAACACAATTTCTTTGCTTTTGAATATATCCAGCTGCTTTTAAACATTTTGAAATGGCTGCTTGAGTGACACCCAAAGATTCTGCGAGCTCTTCTTGTGTTTGGCAACAATCTTCATCGAGTAATGCTTCCAGTTCTTCATCTTCAAACTTTTTTGGCTGCCCAGGACGTTCATCATCTTCCAAGCTAAAATCACCACTTTTAAATCGTGCAAACCACTTTTGGCAGGTTCACTCAGCTAGAGCATGTTCACCATAAACTTCCACCAAAATACGATGACTTTTGGCGGCAGTTTTCTTCATATTAAGGTAATGAAGAAGAATTCCCCGCAAAAACACTTTTTCAGGAACAAAGTTCGACATATTTGAGTGAAAAAAAATTATTGTTGTTAACGCTTCAAATTAATGGCATACGCTGAAAAGACGTACAATGACAGTAGCTTTCCAACGCAGGTTCGGAATATTGGAACGATGTAATATTATACAAGTTACGCCATCTTTTAGCAAACCGCACGAATTAAGTTATAGACCCAATAGTATGATCTTCGAATTTCATATTTTCATCAATAAAATCGTCTTTGAGATGTTTCTTAATTTTATTCATTGTCGCTGGCTGCATTTTGCAAGTTGCGTACAAAACCCTTCTGACATGAGCGTACGTTTTTCTAGCCAACTTGTTTTAATGTAGTTTTCGCTTGTTTATACTCATCATTGTTGGTTGGATTTATGTTTTAGTTAATTTCAGGGTTAGAAGTGAGATTTGAGCTAAAGAGTAAATATAAATTATTTTAAGACTAATATGTAGTGATTTTTTTTTCAATCTGCAGATAGAAGTATAAATATGTATATTAGATTATAAGATATTAACGTTGGATTAAGAATATTGTTTCGATATATAGAACCTTGGGTATATCGTTATTTAATGTAGAATCATTTCATATAAATTTTAGGTTATTGTATTGGTTTTCAATGAAAATAAAATCAATTTTTTTGGAATGGATTTGTATAAAAATAGAGTGCCCTCGCGGCTACCTAGTTTTATAATAATTTGTGCTTAAATTCGCCTCATGTGTGTTAAATGTAAAGCATGGTTTACATAAAGCATATTTACAATGTTCAATGCAAGTAAATACAAAACCCTAAACATTGGGACCGCTTTTAACCAACGATAAATGTTATTAGTATATATAAGAATGTACTGCGTAGTGATGGAAAACTATCAATAGTCGGCACTATCGATAGCGCTCAATAGTTATCAATCAACTATCGAATAATTATCGATAGTTTCGACAGTTGGTAAGTAGCTCGAAAGAAACTTCCTAGAATAGAATTATGTACGAGTATATGTTTTCATGAAGTACATTAAGTTTTAAATATCAAAATTTATTTGACTGATTTAATTTTATAATTTAATTTATTGATTGAATTGATTTATTTTACTTTGTTGCATCGATCCAGTAACCAATTGTTTTTATTCAAAAAACAAAACAAGCATATTTACATATTTAGGGTGAATACGGTTGCGACGATCAGTCACGATTTGCCCTCTCATACTAAAAATTCGCTCCGAATCAACAGACGTAGCTGCTACTGATGAAAGCTTAACGGGTCATACAGGGAGTGGTTTTAAATCCTTCAGTGAAAGCTGAAATGCAGGAGAAATAAAACTTTATTGTGAACCTGAAGGGGATTGCCTACTTTTCCAAAATTGCAATGGATCTATGTCTTGGGATGCAGCGTTCTCTCAAGATACTGTCATTGATTATGATCACATCTGCAGTGTTGCTTTTTGTTTTCTTTGCCATTCTCCATTCATGGATATTCAACAGTGGATCCTTCAGTATAGAAATTTTAGAGGTCTCGGCATCATCCTTTGAAGTAGGATTATCTATGTTTTTCAATTTCTCTAGCTTTCATCTTTGAGAGTTTCAAAGCCTCATCTGCGTTAGTTAACATTCTGAATCCTTTCTTAAAGCGAGGATCTAATACCGTTGCGATTCTCGGAATTGATCGACATTCATACGTAAATAGGCTACTTTTTATTTGTTAATGATTTTGTTGTTGTTTTTCAAGTTTGTTGTTGTTGTTTTTTCAAGTTTGCTAGCTTGTCGTAGAGCTCAAAAGTTATCGGAATTATAAGGGAAATTTTATCGTAATTTACCCCAGACAGGTTTTCAGAAATTTTTTCAAAATGTCAAAGTAGTTTTTCTAGATCTTTCAAGACTGCAGTGAGTGGTGTGGGAGATCTTCGTGTTGTCAACAATTTCTTCAATATAGCATCGTTAGTTTCCATTATCCTTTTGATCATCAAGTAGGTGCTATTCCATCAGGTACAAACCTCCTGTATAAGAGTTAAAGCTTTTGCTGTACTCTGCATTTTCTAGTTTTTAAAGTTTTCCATCGAAACTGTGCTGCTTTAAAAAAAAAGACACAAGTTTTTTACAGTTTCCCGATCACATGGTTGAGTTCATCGCATTTCAATGCCTCTTGAACAACTAAATTTAATGTGTGCGCACAACATGGCAAGTTACGTATTTTTAAGATTTCACAGGCTTTAATCGTTAACGACGCATTGTCGGTTGAATACATGTAATTTTATTATCAATTTTCCATTCTCAAAACACTTCCGGCAAACTATCGGCAATGTTGTCTGCTCGATGATTTGTGGAGTTCACAGCTGCTTTAAGTTTCAAATTCATGATGAAATGACAGGTTAACGATAAATACGACTCATTAGAGCATGAACTCCATAAATCACATGCAATCGCAACATAACCATCCTGTGATATAATTACTTTCAATTTTGTATGCGTTTCGGAGTACTGTATGCTTATAGAATTTTTGGCGCTATGCTTACTTGGTAGTACATATCTAGGGTTTATCATGGCGATGACATTTTGAAACCCTTGAATGTCTACAATAGAAAATGGTTGAAAATTTAGAGCTTCGTAGCATTCAGGCCTGCTGAAAAATGTGCTAGTCAATCGCAAATTTCTTGGGCTTCTTAAGTCCTCATCAAAAACGGAATTCAAATTTGTCGCATCTCTCGGAACAGCGTCAGCTTCAATATTAAACTTTTTAATATAATCGTTATGACACCTGTTCAAACGATCTCTCAAATTTGATGTGTTTCCACTTTTTTTATGCTCCTTCGCACAAGTTAAACATTTGACAAACTGTTCATTTAAAGATTTTTTTACAAAATTCCATACTTTTGAGAAGTTTCGTTTTGTCATACTTTCTTCGGGCTGGCATGAAAGGGATGACATTGATGAGAAGGATGAATGCGACTCAGGGTGATTCTCGGATTCAACTAATGATTGAGATAACAAATTTGGTGCTTCTGTTGCTACCAAATTGACAAATTCTATTTCAATCATTTAGGGATGATTTATGAATTTCCTATTTTTGGAAATAAGCTTGTCCATTTTGAGGCTCGTATTTACAGGAAGTTGCGGCTTGATGCAAGCGACCCTACTGAATATTAAAAGGTGTAGGTTTCGGCAGCATTTATAATTTAATGCTGTTTTTTCAAGCTCGAAAGTTGGCAAAACTAACATTAAATTCATTGGTTGGAGGGACATTATAGGCGATAACGAATACGAGTCGGTGCGACAAAAATTGGTTGCAGCTCGATTTTTTATCGTCTAGCGAACATTTTAAGCTCGAAAATAGAGCGCAAGACTACCTCTAAGGTAACTGAATCGATTATTCTGAAAAGGGCGCAAGTCACACATTTTGTCAAAACTGAGTTAAGTCACATATGTGGAAGAGTTTGTGTATATTCCCTCCATGTTCTCACCGTAAATGGCACTAGCCCACCGTTTCATAACAGTAATATAAGTCCTGTCACATTTATTATGAAAAACTCATAAGTCCGCGACTTGTTACACTGTTTTTTATGTCTCCTCAAAACTTTACGAAAGTGAACTTCAACCCTTTTCAAAATAACCGACTCAATTAAAATTGTGATTAAACTTTCAATAATGCACATTTAAATCAGAATCGACAGTTGTCGGTGGTGGCGATGGTTGCAGCTAGGTAAGGTAGTTCTCGCGGGAGATTCAAACTAGAATTTACAGATATATTATCAAACCCAGTTCCAAAATTTTTGCAATATCTGCCTGCAATCGTCGTCAACACCAACTGTCAATTCTAGCTTCAATGTGAATTATCGAAATTTTAATCACAATTTTAATAACTTTAGAGGTAGCCTTGCGCCCCGTTTCAGGGCATAAATTGTTCGTTACACGATAAAGAATCGAACTTCACTCAATTTTTGGTTAATCCGACGCGTATTCGTCGTCTCCTATAACGTCACTCCAGTCAAGTCCTGCTAAATAGTTTTAGGGCTGAGGTAGTCCTCTTTCTTGAAATAATTTCTAGCTTACGAATTCTAGGATCTATACTTACGTCTTTCCATTTGATTTAAACTTTTATCCCGGTGAACATAATCAACCACTTTCACTTAACTCATAACACCAAACAAGTATAATAGAAACTAAAATCGTTAGTTTTTAGAGACAAGAAGTTTTCTAACAAAATATAAAAAATGTTGGATTATTTCAACTCGACAAAACAAGTTAATGATTGTGATTCTACCCTGACAAATAAATTTTTTTGGTTTACATGTTTAACCCTTAATAGGAAACAAACGTTTTTCATGCAAATACCGCATTTTCAAAAAATGTTCAGGCTCCAACAAGTAATTAGCCAATTTCATTAAATCAATGCTAAGGATGAAAAGTCACTCAAAATCTCAAAAGCAAGAGAATATTGTTTATTATTCATGACTAAATAAATTCTAAAAGTAATAATAGTGTAATATTTACGATGACAATGGTGTGTTAAGGGTTAAGTTGAACAGTAGAAAACGAAAGTAAAATTTATGAACGTAGTAATGTAACATAAACAAGCGTTGCAGTTTCAAGCAATAGAAAACAAATATCAACAGATTTTTAGTATTTTCCTTTGTTTTCATTTGGACAATCTGAGCTGAAATTTCAAAGACTGATTGGCTTCAGTAGTTCAAAGAGCTGCCGGTATGGTTTTAAAATTTTGCTGTTCATCTAATTAGAGAACAAATTTCCCTAACAATAAGAGGATGAAAAGTAAAATTGGATCGTAGTAGTCTTTGCGTATAGACGTCTTTTAAATCGCTCCTGTCAAAAGTTTTCAACAATTAAATAAATTTTTTAAAAACGTTAGTCCGAAGTTAATTTTTATCGGAAAAAATCTTATATTGTCGAAGTAATCGACTCAGGAAATTTCTATCGAATATTTTTACTTCGATTGGTAACGAAAAACAAATTCACAAAGAAAATTTCGCCGCTGGTATGGAGGAGCCCGACGGCTTCCCACCGTTGGGGCAACCTGGGGAAACGACGAATACGAAACTGGCGACAATCACTAAAAGAAAACATAACGAAGAAAACTCCGTAGATGGAGGGTGCAAGCTGCAAATAATAGCGGATAATCCACAAATGGCCAAATCGCAGAAAGAAAATGATGAACTAAGGCAAGAGATACAGTCTCTCAAGGATCTTTTCAAGAAAGGGATGAAGCCTCAAAAGACGCAGCCACAAAATCAATGGCAACAGGTAACAAAGCCGAAGAAAAGTGCAAAGCAAGTAAATCCAGAGGAAGTTCTAAGTGCTGGTGGCACCAACGAGAGTCAAAATTATTTTGCAGTGCTGGAGGGATTAACCGAAGATATGGAAATCGAAGAAAACATCGGAGGTAATTTTAATCAAGATTATGACGTTAATTTTATTCAATATTTCAAGAACAAAAATAAGGAGAAAAAACCAGCCCGCATTTCAGCTGGTTCCTCTGAAAAAGCTTCCAACAAGATAGAAAAAATTCCGCCAATCAACGTATTCGGACAAACCGGGAAAGATATGGTTCGGCTATTGGCAGCCGAAAATAAACTGGCCAATTTCGAAATCAAAAGAGTTAATGACGAAAAATTAACTATAAGGACGAAATCACTGGTTGATTTCAAGTCAGCCAAAGATGCGCTGATTTCTGGGGAGGTTCCACATTTCACCTATACCCCAAAAAGTGAAAAGAATCAGACCTTCTTGTTGAAGGGTTTGGACAGCGGAGAGGATACGGTCGATCTTCTTCAGGTGCTCAAGGAGGCTGCACCAGATATTGATTTTGTTTCAGTCAAAGCCTTTGCGACAAGAAGGTCGACCGTAGAAAGGAAGAATTTACCACTTTACCTGGTACAAATTGCAAATAAGAGCAGTCCAAGTGCCCTTCAACAAATAAGGTACTTAAATTTCAGAGTGGTGAGGTGGGAACGCCTCCAGAAAAGAGAAGTCAACCAGTGTTACCGGTGTCAAAGATTTGGACATTCGGCTGCCAATTGTGCCATGCACTATCGTTGCGTTAAATGCAAAGACGTTCATGCTCCCGGTGAGTGCAAATTGGCTCAGACGGAGCCTAAAGAAAAATTATACTGCGTTAACTGCGGTGTTTTTGGTCACCCAGCATCATATCGAGGATGCTCCCGATATCAAGATGCAAAAGTTAAATTTGCTCCAAAGCAAGCACAAGTACAACGTAATATCATACCTTCCAACTTCGTCAAGCCCGGAGTATCATTTGCACTCGCCGCTAGAGGACCAGCAGAAAATGCTGGAAATAATGTAAATAATGTAAGTGGCAATAATGAGCTGCTTCTCAAAATTTACCAGCAACTTAATTCTTTATCGGAGAGAATCGACAAACAAGATTCAAAAATTAACTTTGCTTTTCAGCGTTTAGGTCTTTCAAATGCCTAATAATAACTTGTCATCCAGTCATATTCCCATGGATAGGCTTCGCCTCATATCGATCAGCGTCAACTCTATCGTTGCTATACATCGACGTGATTATCTCCTTGATTTTGTTGTTAAGCAAAAGCCTGACATCATACTTCTCATTGAAACCCACCTCAATTCATGGCATTCCATGGAATTTAAAGATTTTGCATTCGTAAGAAACGATAGAGTAATAGGTGATGGGGGAGGTGGCACCGGGATATTGGTTAGAAGACCCTATTGTTTCCAAAATATTGAAAAAGTCGAATTCAAAAACTTTGAATTTCTTGAAGTGTCCGTCATCAAAATTTCACTGCCAGGTGGGGATAACCTCTTCGTTATCTCTGCCTATGCAACTGGTCAAAATGTTCTCAAGTTCAAGGAGGAACTCAATTCCTTGTTTGAAATACTCGAATTGAACAGGCTGCATAGTTATTATATTTTTGCCGGTGACCTGAATGCCAAGCATACATCATGGCTAAGCGCCACCAATAATCCAAGAGGTGTATTCCTGAAATCGTGGATAACAGAGAACCAAATTGAATACAGGTGCAACCTATATGGGTCGAAGTTCCCAACATACCCTAGGACAAATTCATATTTGGACCTCTGCGTTGCTGACGCAAGACTTGAATTCAGCTTTAATAGTCCTCAACGGAAACTGCAGGTGCTTTCTTACGATAGCGACCATAACGCAATCGTAATGGAAATCAATCATCAAAGGGATGATTTCTTCCTCATTCCAGTTCAACATGAAAACCATCGGTTGAATTTCAAAAAAACAGACTGGGGAAAGTTTCAAAAGAAGTTTAATCGGGAGTACCAGAAGCAATGTCCTCCTTCTGATGATGGCAACGCTTGCTCAATGGTTCCTAATAACAGAAATCTAACTGACGATGAAATAGATCTCTATTTGTCGAAGTTAGAGAAGCTGACGTTGGAAACGATTGAGAAAGTTGTTCCCAAGATTAAACATCGAAACAATATGGAAGGATATGAAACACCAACCATCGCAAGGTTGAAATGATTGAAAAGCCTTCTCCTAACCCGCGTCAACAATATTTATCGACGATTTTTGGACTACAACCATCCCTCGTTGGCTTTGTTGAAATTACACCTGAAGAATGTCCGGAACTTAATCCGTTCATACTTCAGGAGTGAGGTCAGCAATCAATGGGCGGAAAAACTGAGGGGTATTAGCCCACAGGACCCAGATTGCGTTTTCGCGAAAGTGAATAGCTTATTCCGCAGGAAGTCTCGAGTGAAGGTATCGAATCTTGAAGTCACTAGTGATGAGAGCTGGTATCGAAATTGATAGTACGACTCCGGATAGAAATGGAAACAGGATTATATGTGATGGATTGCAAAAACTCGCCCTGATTGGAACACATTTAGAATTAGTTCATCTTCCAAACCCAGAGAGAAGGAATGAAATATTTTCGGAGGTCGTTGAAGCAAAAGTTTCCGACTTCAAATCAAGCCTGAACGGCCAATCAATTCTTCATTTCGATGAAACATTAACATCTGACCTCATACCGAGCTTGAATCTTATTGATTATTTTGTCAGCTATGAAGACTTGTGTTTCATATTTCGCAGAATAAACAACAAAAAATCATGTGGTACTGACGGTATTCCAAATATAGTTCTCCGACATTTGCCTGAGGTTGCTGTTAGGAATTATTGCATATTGTTCAACAACATGTTGAACAATTCATATTTCCCAAATGAGTGGAAAAAGGCTAAGGTATTTCCGATCTTGAAGAAAAGGAAAAGAATCTTCATGCCCTAAAAGCTATCGCCCAATGAGCTTGCTGCCTAACATCAGCAAGGTGTTTGAAGTGATACTCAACAGAGCATTAAACGCCCACATTGAGAAATATGAGTTGATGCCGAATTGCCAATTTGGTTTTCGTGCCAGGCATTCGACCATACCTGCAATAATGAAAGTAACCTCAGACATCTGTTGGAAACTAAACAACAAAGAATGTGTTGGAGCATGTCTCATTGATATGGAGAAAGCCTTCGATACGGTATGGTTAGATGGACTAGTTTTCAAACTTCTTCAGGACAGGTTCCCCAGACACCTTGTCGCCATGATGTGTGATATGTTATACGGGAAATCAATTGTTGTAACTGATGGAAATCTGACAACAATGCGCGAATTCAAGGTCTTGAATGGTCTACAGCAGGGAACAGTTACTGCGCACCTGCTTTTCTCAATATTCATTCGCAAGCTATTGAACAGCTTTGATTTTAATGTCTCGCCAACGCGATCATTGGTAGCGTTTGCTGATGATCTGATCATCTATACGGCAGACCGAAAAGCTACAATAGTTCAGAGCAATCTTCAAAAAATTGTTAATGATGTGCAGCTCTACACCGACAATTGGCGAATGAAAATCAATGCGCAGAAATGCGAAACAATTTTGTTTCGGACAACGCTGCAGGGGGCCAGTCAAGACCTGAAACGTAATTGGAAGGATTTCCACATTATGGCTGGTGAGGGTAGTTCAGAACGGGTTCCACATAAATCCTGTGCTCGATACCTCGGTGTTCATCTCGGTCAGTATCTGTACTACACTGAACATGTCAAAATCATGCTCAGTAAAGCACTAAAAGTAGTCATGGAACTTCGGCGACTCTTTCATTCCAGATACATTGACCAAAAAGTCAAAGTTATTTGTTACAAGACTGTAGTGAATTAAAATGTTCAAATGTCCGTAAAGGACTGCAGCGATGGTCTGCTGCCCCGGCAGAAGAAGATGGAGGTATCTGCCAAGAATGCCCTCGTCTGGAGACGCGTGAATGCGCTGGCAGGCTAGCATTGCGGTGTCGTGGGGCGGGTTCGTTTCCCCAGCACGAGGACTCACTACAAAACAATTTCGCATTCACGAATTTGTCGATAGCTCAAGAGGTGACTGAAGTCGCAAGAATTGTAGATAACCTCACCGAGGGATATGTGACTTGTTACGAGAACAAGTGAAACCTGAAAAGAAAGGCGAACTTGGAGTGACCTCGTCGTTACCCAACGAAGTTCACGGCCCACAAATGAAAGAGGGGCAACCGGGTGGTGGTGGAGCCCCTTCATAACCACCCAACCGGAATAAATCCATAGATAACTTGTTGAAGTGGCCAGGTATTCCGCTTCTGAGTGGAAAACTCATACAACTTGAATTGTATGAACCTTCCCATCAGAAGGGGAGTACCCCGGTGACCAATTTATGTCATAGAATTATACAATTGGATTGCATAAATCTATGCCATAAAAAGGCACTCTGCTTGGGCCACTCAACCCAAAACGTCACCTGAAACAGAAAAAGGAATTAGTTTGTACCCGGTGGCTGGCTCATGAAGCGGAATGAAAAGACCCAGTTTTAAAGTTTAGGAATTCATTTATTTAACTATTTGCGACCAACAAATCATATTCTCCCTTCTAAAGCAGTCTAACCTAATATAAACTCAAAGATAATGGAACTTTGGTAAGTCAAATCTAAATTTTCCCTCCTCGTAACAATACCCTTAGATTTTTTTATAATGTCGTTTCATATGCGTTTATTATCTTCACGCTTCACGCTCCACACTCAAACACACTTTCCCAACAGTTTACAAATTTTTACATGAATTGCTAATGTCATTTTAATTTTAACTACTATGAAAAAGATACAGTTTAAAAATTTAAAGAAACCATATTATTCTTTCTTGTGTCCCTGCATCCTAAGCGTATTTTTAAGCGATCAGGTCTAATATCGAATATATTTTAAATGAGTTTATAACGTTCAATATTTATTTTCTTATGTCCTATTAAAAGTTCACAAAGTATTTCGACTATTTCCTGTTAGAAGAGTGTATTGAAAAGGAGGGAGAGAAAATGAATCTAATAAATGGAGTCTTTAATGCGACAGTATTTTTGCTGCAGTCATTTAACGGTATGTTTGCACCGGATAATGAGTGGGGACTTGATCTTTTAACTTGATTTAACAATTATTTGCAAAAAAATCTCAAATCTATTTTCAATACAACCACGCAAACTAGTAAATATCGATTAACATTACAATTTAAGCTATTTTCTGACTTACCGCTACATTCAGAAATCATTCAAGAAAATATTTTTTTTTTCGGTCGCCAAATCACAGTCATATGAGAAATATTTCTATCCAACGAAACCGCACTAAATTACTCTTTGCGGTAATAAAAAAGAAAAGAACAAATTTACGTCATATCTAACCAGCAACTGAACAATCTCCTTCAATGTTGATAAACACTCTTAGACGTGACACATGTTTCGGAGTAGTGTTAAATGGAAATGGTTGACCTGAGCCTCTGCTTCATTTTGAGCGCTTGTTTCAAAGGATTTAATTGAAGTTGTTCTTGAATTCGCTGCAGGGACCTCCAACTTCTTCGCTTTTAGTCCTGCCAAATGAAATGTCGTTGGCAAAAAGTGATTGTAGCGCAGGTTCGAGCAAGGATGATTTTTATAGAAAAAGTAGGAACTCAAGTTTCTATGGAAGCTTTGCTGGTTTCTTTTTGATTTCTATATAATTTAGCATTTAGCTCCTTCCATCCTCTCGTGCCGTGGTAGACCAACAGAAACACAAATAAAATTTGAATGTATAATTATCGATTCACTGCCTGAGAGTTAACGTTTACCAATTTGGAATTTACTCGTAAATGTTCGCAATCCGTGGTCTTAACGCCACTAAGTTTCAGTTCAAAATAGATCTATTCGGGCGCCGTCACACATACGTAAGTACACACTTCCGAATTGACGACAGTCAACATTGACACACGCTTGCGTGGACAGCATTCGGGAAACGTTGGTCGTTTCTGTGACTTGAAACCGTACAATTTACCGCACCGCAGTTGCCTTTATGAAACCTCAATATTAATTCGTTCGTAAGAACAAAAATATTCACTAAGACGTGTTGTTAATCCACATCACACAGCACCGAATCAAATGCCCACAAAATGTATCGAATTGCAAAAGCGTTCCATCGAACAAATTCCGCCAATTCATCAGTGATTCTTCACGATCTCCCGTCCAAACACATGCAATTTTCTTTGGGACAACTATTCCGCAGCGGAATGGTAAGGTATTGGAGTTAAAAGGGGTGAATGGGCGGAAATGGTTTTCAATTTATACTTTTGAATTTAATACCCGGTCTTTAAATGATCTGGACGGCACTTTTACCACACTTTTCACACCGCACGTATTTTGCACCGCGGTCCCGTGCCCAACCCGTCTTTCTCGCCTCGCGGCTGTAAGTCGACTCTCTAGCCAAACAATCACCGTAATTCTCCTTCTCGCTACTCAAACAGCGAAATTTTCCATCATAACTTCGCTTGTACGCATCATAGTCTCGCAGTCTTATGCCTCTGAGAATTTTGAGACTTAAATCAGCACTCTCATCTTTTGCAGTTATTTTGGTTTGTCTCCTTTGGAAGAAATGTACTTTCTAAAGATAGTGGTGTACTTGTATTTGGTAACTGATTAATATAAAAAATCTGGTATGAAAAGATGATAATAGCCAGAATGAAAAAAAGCCAACAATGTCATTTTAGTACATATTTTCTCGTTTCCCCCATGTTTTCCTCATGGTCGTATGTGCGTGGCGGGCAATGGTCTAGCTGGAAATTTTGAAACTATATTGTTTGGCACCGCTCGTCGCCGACATTTAGCAAAATTTATCGTAGGTACACAAGTCACTCGTCGGTTCTTCCCCGATGGTGATAATGCACACTCGTTTCGGTTGTTTTTAAAACTTACGTCGTCTTTTGTAGATTCGATTACGTTATCAATTGAAAGCAATTTTCGTTTATAATGATTAGGCGTAATTAAGTGGGAAAAATCGGAAGAATTAGACAGGCACACGTTAATTACCGACAAACAAAACAATTTTTAATTAATATTATGGTTGGAATCGGTAAAATTTGACAAATTTTAAGGGGTTTAAATGATACAATGATTTTAGCGTTCATATAATTTAAGGGGTTAACCGTTTCGTTCTAAGCATTTGTATACCGCGTTACACCGCAATTCGTTAAATTATATTCAAAAGATATTGTAATAAAATCACTACACATTAAAAATATTAAACAGTTTTAGAATTTTGTTTCCCGGGAGTTAAGTACAAAAGACATTTTCTGGCCTATTTTTCATGCGAAAAAAAAACGAGTGTTGCGATGGGGAAGGTGACTGAATGGTTACTCATTGTTAAATTGAGTTTGTGCTGAGTGCCTGTGGCAGCGCTGGCTTTTAGAGCCCTACTCCTCGATTACTACAAGACCCTGGTTAGGCCAATTTTGACATACGGATGCCAGATCTGGTACAACCAGAGTGCTAGTACAATGGAAAGATTAAGAGTTTTCGAAAGGAAATGTCTTCGTGCATGTACTGGTTTGTACAGAAAGCCTGAGACGGATTGGAAGCACTATATATCGAATAGAAAAATTTATCAAACCGCTCAAGTGACAAGAGTCGATTTCTTCATATTGAAACTTCTTCGGAATCATATCGTAACTGTGAGTGAAAACCCTTGGATTTCACAGCCGTTCCACCCTACAGACGGGTATATTGTGACTTGCCTCACTACTGGCTTCGTTCCTCCAGAAGCATTCGTGTATTTGGACATGAATCGATATGTTTTTGATTCTGACGGCGTCCCAATCATATATCACATATATCGACGGGCCACCGATAAGAAGATAAAATATTTTCCGAATCTGAGTTCACGAGACCAACAATTCCAATGGAGATACTCATTTGCTAGATTCGTTGAGGCTGGTCGAGCTGAGATGGAGCAATCTAGGTATTGGTGGCTGAATGACAATGTCTAAATTATTCGTGTTTATTTTCTGTTTTTTTGCTTTTTCTCGTTACTTAGTTTTTAAGATTCATTTCATTATTGCTACATCTAGTGTTGTTGTTTATTTGTATTATAATGTAGGTATAGGTTTCAATATAAGGTAACGTTTTTTTTGTTTTTTTGATTGAACTTATTTAGAATTAGGGTGTAACATATTAGGTATAGGATATATGTAAGTTCATTGTTGTGTTAGTAATATAAGTAATTTTTGAATAATGCTGGTTGGTTTTTTCTCCTTTTTCCAATTGAATCAAAAAATATGAAATAATCTTAATTAATTTAAATTTGCAAGTGTATTTTTTTCATTAAATGTGTTTAACTGATAACGTATAAATTTAGAGAGCCATTCGGGCCATTAAGTTTTTTATAGTTTTATTGCTTGGAATTTGCTTAATGTTCTTTTAAAAATTTATAACGATTAGTATTAAATAAAGCGCTTTTGACTTTGACTTTGAGGATGAAAAGTATCAATAGAAGTAAATAAGCCCAGTTTCGTAGCAGAATTAAAATGGAAAGCCAATATTTATTCAGAAAATTTTCAGAAATCTAAGTTATGTGGCCAAAAATAATCATTTCTTTTTTATTCAAAGAACAATATTGAAAACTATCGATAGTAGGGTTTGACTATCGATAGTGACCCGGTAGTAGAATACTATCGATAGTGTCGATAGTGCTATCGATAGTTTTCCTTCACTAGTACCGCGAGAAAGCCAGGTTCTAATAGGATTAAATGAAAGTAATATGGAAAGCGAACATGATTTTATTCCACACCGATTATACTGACCACATTTTTTCGTTCTTCCTGCCTATTGGTAGTCTACATATTAAAATGAATAATATCCATATTCAAAGAGAATCATAAACTAGGGTAATAGTGTTTTCTGTAGCCATCAATATTATTATAATTACGAAAGCACAAATTCGAAGAAATTATTTGCTGCAAATAAATCATTCCAATCCCTTCGATTCTCTGTATTTCTCCTTCACAATGAAATGATCAATGAAACAAAGTTATCCTCAAGTGCCTGTGGCACTCGCGTGCTCCATTAATTGGTATTTTGAGGTCAAGAGATCTTCACGAATAGAAAGCAGTCTAGGGGCGCCAATATTTGAATTCCACCCACGCAATGTTCTGTCGTACTGAAGAACTTCATGTTTCCACTGCACGCGGCAAGCGAAGAAGGTACTTCCCGAATTGAAATTATTACGAGACACTTAATAAAATTGTCGAAGATTTCATCACGGTCATTTTGTCGCGGTGCGCTGCGCCGCTAAGGATGCTTGTGTGGTCAAACGCGAACGGCAGTTCACAGAGAGCGCGTTCATGTATGAGCTGTTTGTAATATCTTTCGATCGGTACTTAATCTTTTTTGAAAACAAAAACCTTTCATCTCGGGTCGTATAAGTTTTATGACACTTCCCCATAAAGTCGGTTGTTGCAGGTTGCGCGAGCTATCTGGTCCTCTAAAGCGGTCATCTTGGAAGCGATGATCGTCCACCAACCGTGCGCAAAGAGGCAGGTAGTCTTTTTTCTAAGTCAAAGCCAGCCAGCATTAAGTAAAATATTGAGTAGCGAGCAGTGAGACAAACGTAACAACCACCTTAATGACCATGTTATTTTTACTAAGCTGTCTGTTTTTATGGGATCCATTGGAACCTTGCGGTGCGCTATATAATTTTGTTCTGCTTTGTTCCAGTTGAGTGTTTATCCAACTTTTTATCATCAACATGTTGGAGATGTGAAGAAGTTCTAGAGCGTGGCTACTGGAAATTTTCGATGCTCACTGGACCAGTTTCCGCGCCGGCTAGATACAATGTCGATGACTGTTATGTCCGCTCCCAAGACGTTTTCTAAACGAAAAATTCCTTGACGTTAATATTTCGTTCCGACTGTTAAAACACACCTCGAGCTCCAACTCTTCGATCATACTTGAAATAATTAGTAGTGAAAGATTGATGAAATGGTGTTACCATCCCATGAATTAAATAAGCTCCAATCGATTTTACTTTCTTTCGTAATATCAAACTGGAAGCAACGCGTCAATTAAAAAGTCTAGTTGAGAATTAAATCGAAACACTTTGGATTTTTAGATGTTCTAATGTTATATCTTTTGCCCTGCAATCCTTATAGTCAAAAGAGATGTAGCTTGTTATAGGGAATTTACTTCCGGTTAAAAAAAGTTTAAGAGGGCTATCTGCTTATAAGGGGGCAAGTTCCTAAAATACTATAAACAATATCTACATTTCTGAGTTATTTACAAAAATGAATGATTTAGGATTGTGCAGCTCCGATGGAAACTTGCCATGTTGAATGGACAGAATGGGTAGAGGATTTGAATCCTTTTGAAGGTTTTCTTTAGAACGCACAAACAAGACGCCATGAAATTGGTGACTACTTTAAGAAATACTCAATATTGAGATGAAAACATGTAAAAGTAACAGGAGAGTCCTCCTGCCAGAAGGGTATTGCAAAATAACTAGTAAATCAGACAACGGTTTTAGGGTTTTGCAAAATTATTTTACAATCGCGTCCTATCCGTCCGTGTGACACAGCACTTTTTCTCGCAAACTAGATAAGCAAGAAACATCAAATTTTGTGTGCAGGTGTAAAGTAGTGCTCTTTTTAAAGTTCAACTACAAAAAAATTGTATAAGGCATTTAAGGGGGTCTCCCCATATGGGGGAGTGGTCCCCGAAAAAAATCATCAAAGGTAGCAGTAATGGGTATCAAATGCAAGCTCTTGATGAGAACCTTTCAAAGCAGGTCTTAATTTGACACTTTTTGCTTCTAGGGGCGCACATGAAGGGATAATACCTCGCGATGGACACCTGTGATCCGAAAAATCTGAAAAAAATGGAGGGAGGTGTTTATGAGTACAACAACAACAAATATCTTACAAGTCGGAGTTCACTCAACTTTGTTAATAATAGTATGATATTCGAAATTCACATTTTCCCCAATAAAATCGTATATGTACCCTTAAAGTAAACGAAATTCGATATTTAAGTAGTCCTATGAAAAGTTCTTCAACTTTGTAAGTTATATCTGTTTGAAATTTCTCCAATTACAACAACAGTAACACATGATTTTGGTATTTTATTGACTTTCCATCGAGTCAGTCCCTGCAGTTTTGATTCGATCTTCTTGAAATTTTCAAATCAGGTCAATAACATTAATATTTTGGGAATTCATGATTTGAGCGATTTTTGCTGGTTTGCAACAAAATGGTGACCGTTGAAAATAGAAAAACAATGGATTTTCTTTTGAACGTGCACATCTATTTGACATATTTATTTCTTGACTTTATTCGTTGCTGGTGATTGCATTTCTGAGAAGTTTAGTACTGAACCCTTCTGACATGAGCGTAGGTCTGTTTATCCAACTTGTTTAAATATAATTTTTCTGTTGCTACTTTTATGGCGTTAAATTCAAATGAATAAATAAGAAACTCTAATATTTTTCGTAAAACGCCATTATTTATTAAAACCCGGGCAGACACGTGTTTCGGAAACAAGTTATTTCCTTCTTCAGTGCCATGTTACTGAAACATAATCCAAAAATTCTTGTATTTATATATCGTTACTAAATTACAAACAAATTTACAAAAGGTATTTTAATGAACTAATAATAAAACCATTAAAATTACTGCTTGGAAAGGTAATTGAAACATTTCCTTCTTCAGTGCCATGTTACTGAAACATAATCCAAAAATTCTTGTATTTATACATCGTTACTAAATTACAAACTAATTTACAAAAGGTATTTTAATGAACTAATAATAAAACCATTAAAATTACTGCTTGGAAAGGTAATTGAAACATTAATCCACTCTAATTATCCTTCACGGTGTCATAAACTAGATGAGTCATTCAAGCCTTTAACATATTGATCCGATCAAACTACTGTATGCGTTCCCTAGATCCGTATTAAGCCTTAAATCTTCCCATATCCTTGAAATCCACAAACTTTCTCCAATCGTTGATTTCTTCGAGGATCTCCACGTTGTCCCATTCTTTATGATGCGTGCTCTCCATAATGTGTCTTGCAACCGTTGATCTCGCCTCATTTTGTCCTTTTTTCGCTGCTACTTCCGCTTCCCTTATATGCTCGTGGAATCGAATTTTCACCAGTCGTTTTGTTTGGCCCACGTACATTTTTCCACACTCTGGGCATGTTATCCTGTATATGTCGCTACGTTCATCCTTTTGTTTACTGTCCTTCGTAGTCCCTAGTTTTTGTTCCAATTTGTAGATTCGTAACGAGTGTGCTGTTTCGATACCCGCTGTCTTCAGTATTTGTTGTAGCTTCCGTGCATGTGTTGAATAAGTCAGCCTCATTCTCCGCGTATTTTGAACCGGTGTTTTGAAGAATGTCGTAAAAGAGTTTCTTCTTCTATGCGCATCTAACTTTCTTATTTTGGTTTTGATTAACCGCGCTGTATACCCATTCTTCTGTGTTGTTTCAATTATGAATTGCTCTTCTCGGGCGCGTCGTTCAGTTGTCAACGGAATTGATAACATTCTATTAATCATCGTGTTGTATGCCGCCATTTTTAGGGTTTTGTAAAATAATTTTACAAAACCCTTCTAAAATCGCGTCCTGTCTGTCCGTCTGTCCGTCTGTCTGTCTGTCCGTCCGTCCGTCCGTCCGTGTGTCACAGCAGTTTTTCTCGGAAACTACTTAAGCTAGAAACATCAAATTTTGTACGTAGGTGTAAAGTGGTGATCTCTTCAAAGTTCAAACATAAAAAATTTTTAGAAGGCATTTAAGGGGATCTCCCCATATAGGGGAGTGACCCCCCGAAAAAAAAATTTCATTGAAGGTGACCGATATGGGTATCAAATGAAAGGTCTTGATGAGAGCTTTTCAAAACAGGTCTTTGTTTGGCAAAGTTTGCTTCGAGGGGCGCACAGGGAGGGGAAATACACGAAAAATTTGTGTCCCCCCCCCTCGCGATTGGACACCTGTGATCCGAAAAATCTGAAAAAAATCACGAATGTAGGTCTTGATGAGTACAACAACAACAAATACGTGAGAAGTCGCAATTCACTCAACTTTGTTAGTAATAGTATGATTTATCGATTTGATGTTTTCTTGAATAAAATCTTAACGGTGCCCTTAAATTCAATGAAATTCAGTACACAGATGACTTTTAATAAGATTGATCTATTCTGAAAGTTTCATAAAGATTGAATCATATTTAGCGAAGTTATAGCGGTTTGAATTTTCCCGTATTACTATGGAACAATATGCGCTGCAATTATTACTATGGCAACATATGGCTATGGAACAACCCACTAGGAAATGGAACTAGTGCGTAACTAGTTACAGAACTAATTCCTTGGAATCAGAAAGTAGTTCCTATTTGGATCTTCCAATGTTTTTCATGCATTACCTTTAACATTAGTTGTCATAGGCGGTAATCAATCGCTCCAGCCACGATTACCAGGGAACGCATTCAGGAATCAATTACCAAGAGACATTTTTCGCACTGGTTACATAGTGAAAAATGTAATTAATTTGGGAATCAGTTCATCAACTCATTTCAACCAAATATTTTTAGGGTTTTGTAAACCGAGCTTTCACAATACCCTATTGAAATCGCGCCCTGTCCGACCGTCTGTCCGCCTGTCTTATTTACTTATAGCCGTTTTTCTCAGAAACGGCTACAGCTATCATCGTGAAACTTTGTGAAATGATGTAACCAGACACCCGATCCAAATATCCAGTGTTAAACCACGTTTTCAAGGATCCTATAAGGGGCCTCTAGTAGCAAGGACATGGCCCCTCAAAACATTTTTTTCTCAAATATGGATGAATAAGGTATCAAATGAAAGGTTTTCTTACGAAATTTAATGTTTAGATATTGAAAACAAATCGAAAGGATTTTTAGGCCAACCTCTCCTCACAAGGACGTGACCCTTAAAATTTTTTTTTTGCTTGAAGGAAGTCATGTGGGGTATCAAACAAAAGGTCTTGACTAGTACTTTACAGATCCGTTTCAAAAATTTCAATTAAGCAGCGTAATAGCGAACGGAAAGGAAAATAATTCGAAAAAATTTTGTCCCCGCCCCTTGCGTTTCGAAACCTATGGTCAGAAAATTCTCATAAAATTCACAAACGTGGGCCTTTATGAGCGCTAGGACAACAAATACCTTAGAAGTCAAAACTAACTCAACTTCGTCAGTAATGGTATAATTTATGAAATTTTAAATTTCTGCTATTAAATTGTGATAGTACCCTTAAAGTCCATTTTATTTCGTTCAAATAATGTAGAAGTTACAGTACTTTTAATTTCCTTTGATTATACATAGAACAGCGTCTTATATACTCTATAACACACGGTTTCAGTATACTTTTCGTTTATATGGACTTTTCCAAACAAAAATCATCAAAATCCTGCAATCTTATAACAAAGATCATTTTTACATAATAAAATGCGTGTTTTGATTAAAGTTCAGGATACGCCAATCAAATATGAATCATTTTAATTAGGGATGGTTTTCAGCATAACAGAACAATATATATTTCACGGTGAGAATGATTTGAACCCTAAAAGCCTCTATTAACCTATGTTTTGCAAAGGTTTGTATTTGAGGCACTGGAATCAAGCTTATGGAGATTCATTGCTACTATGAGACTTTATTAACAGGATTCTTAATTTCGAAGCATCGTTTGTTGGAAACCCAATTAAATGCGGAAAAGTTAAACGTTATTGCAATATTTTGAGTTGCTGGCCATAGGTCCTGAAAGTCCTAATGGTCATAAGTTTCAAACAGTTTTGAGGAGTAAACATTCATCATGAGAGTTTTGTTTCTTAAAGTATCAAATAAAGGCAACAATTTCGCGCCTTTGAGCTGATAAGAAGAGCTTTTGTTTTCCCAAGGTCGGTTACAAAACCCTCCTGTTGGCAGCGTCTGCTGCATACTCGACTTGTTTGACTCTTTTAATTGAATCGTGTAACGGGTTAGTCCGTAGAGCGTGAAAATTTTCATTGTTTAATTTTTCGTACAACAGTCCGTAATTTGTTAACAAAACCGCCATCTAGCAAACACTCGAAAGAAGCAAGAATCATAGCGGAACTGAAGAGCAAACCTGTTTATTACGTAAAGGCGGACAAAGGCAACACAGTGGTTCTAATGGATAGGATTACGTATGATGCACTAGTGAACGAAATATTAAACAATGAAAATTTCCACGCTCTACGTACTAACCCGTTACACGATTCAATTAAAAGAGTCGAAAAAACGTTGAAGGAATGCCAGCGACTTATTGGAAATATATCGCTTTTGAGAGTATCCAATCCCATCTTGCCTAGAATCAAATGTCTCCCGCAGATACACAAAGGTAGCAACAAAATGCGGGAGATCATTACTGCCACAAATGCACCAACTTCAAAAATTGCCAGGTGGTTAACTGAAGAATGCAGAAAACTGCCATTTAGGACAAGTGAGAAATCTGTTAAAAACAGGGAGGATCTGATTGAAAAGCTACAGGAGATTGATGCTGTGAAGGAAGAGGAGATCATGGTCTGGTTTTCCAAGTGTTCCCGTGAAACATACCCTAGCCTTGTTTGAAGACTGGCTTTTACAATAAGACTCATCCTTGGAATGGAAAAAAAGATCGAAAATGTATTCGAAATTGGCAGCTCTGTGCATGAATGAGAGCTATTTCTCATTTCGTGGAAATTTTTTCAAGACAACCAAAGGGGTTGCCATGGGGAACCCATTGTCACCACTTTTGAGCGATCTTTTCATGGGACACATCGAAAACATCATCGAGGAAAAAGGTTTCGCACCTAGAGTATGGTATCGTTACGTGGATGATATTTTTGCAATCATTGATGCTCACCAAGCAGACATTTTACTGGAACAATTAAACAACATCCACAAAAATATCAAGTTTACAATGGAAAGGGAAAACAATGGAGAGCTATCGTTTCTTGATATGAAAATTATAAGAAATAGCGGTTACCTAGAGTTTGATGTATAGCGAAAGCACACACAGAGGACAATACCTAGCAACTCCAATCATTCCTACAACAAAAAAATGGCGGCATACAACACGATGATTAATAGAATGTTATCAATTCCGTTGACAACTGAACGACGCGCCCGAGAAGAGCAATTCATAATTGAAACAACACAGAAGAATGGGTATACAGCGCGGTTAATCAAAACCAAAATAAGAAAGTTAGATGCGCATAGAAGAAGAAACTCTTTTACGACATTCTTCAAAACACCGGTTCAAAATACGCGGAGAATGAGGCTGACTTATTCAACACATGCACGGAAGCTACAACAAATACTGAAGACAGCGGGTATCGAAACAGCACACTCGTTACGAACCTACAAATTGGAACAAAAACTAGGGACTACGAAGGACAGTAAACAAAAGGATGAACGTAGCGACATATACAGGATAACATGCCCAGAGTGTGGAAAAATGTACGTGGCCCAAACAAAACGACTGGTGAAAATTCGATTCCACAAGCGTATAAGGGAAGCGGAAGTAGCAGCGAAAAAAGGACAAAATGAGGCGAGATCAACGGTTGCAAGACACATTATGGAGAGCACGCATCATAAAGAATGGGACAACGTGGAGATCCTCGAAGAAATCAACGATTGGAGAAAGTTTGTGGATTTCAAGGATACGGGAAGATTTAAGGCTTAATACGGATCTAGGGAACGCATACAGTAGTTTGATCGGATCAATATGTTAAAGGCTTGAATGACTCATCTAGTTTATGACACCGTGAATTAATGTTTCAATTACCTTTCCAAGCAGTAATTTTAATGGTTTTATTATTAGTTCATTAAAATACCTTTTGTAAATTTGTTTGTAATTTAGTAACGATGCATAAATACAAGAATTTTTGGATTATGTTTCAGTAACACGGCACTGAAGAAGGAAATAACTTGTTTCCAAAACACGTGTCTGCCCGGGTTTTAATAAATAATGGCGTTTTACGAAAAATATTAGAGTTTCTTATTTATTCATTTGTTTAAATATTAAAACTTGTCTCACACGTATATTCTATGTATTGAGCTCGGAAAACTAATACAGGGCGGTTAAAATTAATCACCGTATCGGAAGATGTTATAACTTTGGCAAATGGCGTCGTAAGTGAATCATGTTTGTGAACCAGAGAGCTGCAGTATACAAACGGACAAGCAATGGAGTGCGTGTGAATTACTGTCAAACCATCCTCAATCTCAACAACGAAGAGGCAGATTTTTTATCAAAAATCATCAATAGTGACGAGGCGCATTTCCACTTAAGCGATTACGTTAATAAGCAAAATTTTCGTTTCTGAGGCACTGAAAATCTGCATGATATGCACGAACGGGCCGTATTTTTTAAGGACGCCATCGGCCATAAGATCACTGTTATCTGCAAGCGCTACAGGGCCATTATAAATGATTTCTTACGCCGGAATTACATGAGCGGGGCTTGGGGAACATGCAGTTTCAGCAAGACGGTGCAACCGCACACACAGCACGAGCAAAAATAGATATTGTGAAGGAAGCATTTCCTGTTTGCGTAATCTCCCGTTTTGGCGATTTGGTATGGCCAGCAAGATCACCCGATTTAACCATCCAAGACTTCCTTCTTTGGGGCTACTTAAAGTCATGCCAACAAGCTTCAGATAATTGCATACATTAAGGATAATATTCGACAGTGGTGCTGCGAGCGAACACATACAACATGCTCGCATATATTTCCGCTTCAAAACTGCAGTACTAGCGAGTAAACAACACCTCTGTACTCGCACTTCACCAATGAAAATTAGCCAAAGAAACATATACGCAAGTAAATAAGCGAGCAGTTAAGTAAACGAGAAAGTTCAACCCACAATGATATTCACATCATGAACGAACAGGGTGCTTCGAAGTGAGGTAAGCGGAGAGGAAAACCGAAAGTTCCGGCATAAACACTCTTTCGCTCAATGTTCCCAGTTTCGCTATTATACCACGAGCGATCGTGGGGAAACCGAAAGTTCTGGCTAAAACACTCTTTCGCTCCATGTCCCCAGTTTCATTATTTTATCTCAGGAGATTGTGAGAAAGTCGAAAGCTTAAGCTGAAAGCACTCTTTCGAAGTCAAAATTTCCCCAGTTTCGCATATTCACCAGCCGAGCAAGCGAGACGAAGTGGGGAGGAAAAACGTTCGTGGAACGAGATCGCACGTGTTTGGCTACTCAGCGAATTTAAGAGAATTTAGGTTGAAAGCTCACGAAAAAACAGTATTTAAAGTTCTTGAGCGAGGTGGAAAAACCAGTTGGAAGCCGAATGTGCTCCATATGACCAAATAACTATCAAATGGTGAGGTGCTGGCATTACTGGCCGTGTTCCTCCAGGCTTAATAGCGTAACCGCTGCTGGCCACCATTGCTAATCTTCTCTACCATTCCAGACGTTCCAGAAACAACACCGTGGCAAAGCAGCTGTCACAGCAGCGAGCAGCATAGGGACTCTGGCAGTAAGGATTGAGAGCGTCTGCGTGCCACTCTATCCCCTGTCGACCAGTGGTACCAGGCAGCTAGGAAAATCAATCCGTCCACAGCAGGCTCCCACTCGGAGTCTGGAGCAGGTGCTCAAGGAAAAGCTCCGAGCCAGTCCCCGACCAATTAGCAAGGACGAATATTTGAGGAGACTGAAGGCTCGCCAGAAGAGGCCGGCAGGGCCCCAGGTAGGGAGCTTATAACAATAGTGCGAAAAGTTGTCATCGGAAATCTGGCGGGCAGTCATGGAAAATGTGATGAAATGGGCACAAATGTATATCGGCACCAACATCACGAATATAATCTTTTCCACTTTCCAGAAAAAAATAATGGTCCAAATAAAGATCTTTTTTATTTAGTAAGAAAGTTATTCTAAAATCAAAAAATTGGATGACTAATTTTGTGCCACCTTGTATATGGTTATTGTGTACTTACATTTCTTCTTCTTCTTCGTAGCACTACAGTCCTTCTCGGGCCTTCACTTCTTGCAAATAGTGCCTTCAACTGTCTCGGTCTGTTGACCACATCCTCCAATTTCAAAATCTGAGCAGTGATGAACTGTCTTTGTTGACCGATTCAGAACAGCATTGGCTTGGTTTCCCCACTGGTCTCTGCCGTGCAGCTCTCCCAACGAATACCTTTTTGGATGTTCGTTTCTCGTCCCTATGATTTATGTGGCTAGCCTATTGCGGCTTCCACAGTCTTACAATCGTTGAGACTTCCTGCTCGTCAAAGAGTTGCATCAAATTTGCCATTGGTCCTCGTCTAGCTTCACTCCGATTATTCGCCTCAGGACCTGCCACTTAAAGGCTTTCAATATATTTGCGGATGCTTGGGTTAGGGTCCATGTTTCACACCCATAGCATAACACAGGTCTTATCACAAATTTGTATACTCTGTTTTCCTGTGTTCGCAGCTGGTCTTTAAGATCGTCAAAACTAAATAGCATATTTTTTTTGCGAGCTGTATGCTTCGGTGTATTTCATCTCTTTCACCACCGGCTCCCGTTATAAAAAAGCATTTAGCCAAATCCATCCCCTTATTATAAGCCTGATTACATTATGAAGCCATCCGTTAGTTCGCCGTTTACCTTGACCTGGGACGCTGTATTTAGTATTGTGACTTTAATCATGTGGATTAGTTTTGCTGGGACGTCAAAGTCAAGCATTATTTTGTACAGCGCATTTCTGCCCACACTGTCATATGCTTGCTTGGACTCTACAAGGAGTTAATGTACATCGATCTCCTATTCCCGGCACTTTTCGAGCACCTCCTTTACTCATAATATTTGGTCTATTTTAGACCGTCCACTGACACTCTCCTAAGATACTTTGATAGCATGGCTTAAATATTCTTTCTATGATTTTCGAGAGTAATTTAGCAGACGTACGCAGTAAAGTGATCCCTCTGTAATTCTCAATAGATACAATATACTCTACTGTAAAAATTTTATCACAGTTGCTGACATAAACATTGACGTGATTGCAGAGTCTCCAGAATCACGGATGTGTAAGAATATCCTAGAAACAAACGGAGCAGTCATTATCAATAATAATAAAATTACTCAAAAATGTGATTAAAAGAGTCCAAGCATGACTCTACTATAGAGAAAAAGATTAGATGTCGACAACATACATGCATAATAAAAGATGTTACCGAGGCTTGTGTTAATATAAGTAAGGCTTATAAAAAATACAAGAAGAACACTGAAGGTCACGCACTCAAGTTTCTGTTAATCAGGCTCTAAAAGAATCAAAACGTTTCATCAAAGAAGCGAAACTTTCATATGTCTCCAGAAGATTGGAAATAGCGGAGGACAACTCGTACGTAATACGGAAAATAATAAAAAAGTAAAAGATAATTCATTACCCTGGGTCCTGGGCTGAAAAAATTACCAAGGAGCTTGGTGACAAGTCAACCAACTATCACAAGTAGCCCACCAAGGCTATCTTCTATATGTATCAAACGAATAAAAGAGAAGTATAAAATATAATCCAAGATTTGAAAAAGGATGTAGCACCAGGTATTGACAACATAACCCTATATGAAATTATTCTAGTCAAAGAGGAGATAGCTGAACTATTGCGAAATTTTGTAACCGTGCATATTAGAAATGGAAGAAGTTCTGGACGAAGAGAAACTGGAAAAAATAATTCCAGTATTTGAAGGAGGAGATCATCTGTTCCTGAATAATTACTGACTGGTCGCACTTTTGACGGCCTTTCGTAAAATATTTGAAGAACTTGAAAACAATCGTTTAAAATCTTCTGAATAAGATATTTTATTTGTAAGCTGTATTCTTCGGCGTTTTTCGTCTCTTTCATTACCCGCCTCCGTTATTTTGGCACCTAAATACACAAACTACCTCACATTTTCGATATAGTATTGGTTAAGTGTGATATTTTTGTGTATTTGAGAAATTTTTTCTCGAACGCATCATGAGCCCTACTAGTTTTGCTTCGCTGTCGAGTTTCAGGAAGAGTTCTTTGGTAGTTGTTAATGACCGTGACAAAATGTTGATGTCATCCACATAGGCTACTACTTGGCTCGACTTGTATAGTAGTGTACCTCTTATATCGATAGGTAGCTTCCTTACGACGTACTCCAAAGCCAAATTGAATAGCGATGGAGCCTGCCCATCTCCATGCTTTAGTCCGATATTTGTGTCAAAGGCATCGGTGTGTATATATTCTTTGTACGCCTGATTATTTTTACCTCACGCAGTCTGGCACTCATCACTGAACCAATCATTTGTCTTGCGCCAGGCTTGATGTTCAGTTGAATATTCCAGAGTTTGTTCCTTGTTTTCAGTGATGTATCTAATAGGATGGAACCAGCTGATTGTCGAGGATCTCCGAGAAATTTTTAGCCACATACGCCGTTTGGAGCCTTTTGATGTCGAATTTGTGTAGCGGGCTGGTCTTCGCCAAATATGCCTTTAACTATGTACGACGTCGATAGGTTAATTTGATCAAGTGATGTTCCGGGTTTGAAATAGCTCCCCGGGTATGTATGGACGCCAAGTATGCTCAAGACCCAACGTGATTGGATCAGGATATGGTCGATCTGGTTTTTGTGTGTTGCTATCAGATGAGATTCAGGTCATTTAGTGTATGCGTCGATGTGGGGAGCAAGTCAAACGTATGTCTAGATTTCTGTTACATGCAAAGTCAACCAGGCGCTGGCCGTTGTCATTCGTTTCATCATGGGAGCTATATTCTCCAGTCATTCTTCGATGAGATAGCTCATACCTTAGCGTTGAAATCACCCAGAATTATTTTTATGTCGTTTGTAGGCAAGTGATTATAGAACATTTCCTTCGCTTCCTTGTCCTTGTCTTCGATCACTGCATATGCGTTTATCAGCTAGGTTTCGCAGAATTTTGTTTGTATATGAGCAACACAAAACTATTCATTGACGCCTTAAAATCAATAACGCTTGATTTGAACTCTCTATCCACAAAAAAGGCCACTACGAACCCTCGATTTCTTACAGGCTTTCTACTTTTAAATATTGTGTGCGATCTTGCGTCTTGAAATGACTTTCAGTCCGATTCGTTTCCTGGATTGCGAGTAAGTTTAATTTATATTAGCTAGCCTGTTGTAAAAGATCCTTAACAGTGCCAGGGTAATTGAGTAATCTGACAATTCAGGATGCAATGCCATATTTCTTTTTTTGGTGGCAAGATGATTACCGTAGTTCCAATCCATTTTAAGGCTCTGTTGCAGGTTGTGAAACAATTTAGGATTTCCCAGGGATGGGGAGCTAGCTCGCCCCCCATTTTTCATTCCGGCACCATGGTTATTACTTTTGATTTGGTTATTAGGCACGTAAAACTCACCTTCTCCCTTTCACATCCCCACAAAGGAGGTGTAAGTAGGATTTAGTAGCAGAGCTTTGGATGTATTTGCAGTTATTGACATTTAATGTCCCATCATTGGGGGACCAGTAAACTCAATGTGCGACTCCAAGACCATTTACTACCATTTAGCCGTGGTATTTAGGATGAAGAATCATGGAGGCTGTTGGTTGGGGAAGCAAGGGAACACCTCATCCTTTTCCAAAACGGGCTTGAGCTCGTCTACGTCTATGTATCTACTGGAAAAATCTTATATTAATATTTTCTACTATTATTAACAAAGTTGAGTGAATTTCAACTTCTTAGATATTTGTTATTCATGTTCTCATAAGAACTTATCAGCAAGCTTGTGTCACCTTTAAAATGTAAGTTTTCATTAAGAGCCTTTACTTTGTTGCAACCACGGAACCACCGCAGTTGCAGACATTAAGTATTAGCAGAGGGGTGTGTAGCCCGGGGTGGCATACTGAGGCCGGCTAGCGCTCAGTCGTGTCGTGGAACTCCCGGGACACCCTCTGCTCGTGCTGAGCCACCTTACATAGAAATCACAAACATGGACGAAAAAGTACGCAAAAGGGGGAGGTCATCTTGAGAAATGAAAGATAATGGGTTTAATGAGACATGGCCGTTTTTTATTTACAAATTATAATCCAAATCCAAAATATAAGAAGTAAATCAATTAAAACAAACTACTAAAAACCCCTTTCGAAATTTGAAATAACATGAAAAACTAGAATATACCAACATAAAACAATTCAAGATTATAAAGAATATAATAATCAAACAACTGGACAATGTGATACTATAATTCATAAAATATTTAAAAAAAGAGAAAAAAAAGACAAATTTGTATGCACTTCTTTCCCTGTAGAGCTCCGAGCACCCAGTGCAATACAACAAAAGAAGCGTGAGGTCCCTGAAAATTAAATTGTAATTTAAAATCACTAAACCACAAAAAACAACGTAACGGCCACTTTTATCCGCAAATATTCCTTTTTCTTTTAATTGATAGTTAGTAATTTTTTTTTAAATTCACTTCTGATTTTTTTGTTTTTTTTTCCACTGAATTTCAACCTAAAACTTCTGACAACAATTTTCGTCTTCCCGCAATCCAAATTAACAAAATCTTTTTTTTGTCTCACACAATTTTCGTCTTCCCGCACTTCAAATTAATCAAATCCTTTTTTTTCCTCACACCGCACAAAATCAAATCCCTTCTTTTCCCAAAATCCAATATTCACCTCCCTTTCTCAATCCTTCCACTCTCCTCCTCCGTCACTTAAACTTCAAAAAATCGCACAGAAAACTCCCTTATCTTCACCAGCCAAAAACGAACTACCTCAATTCAATCCACTCAATTCAGCATTCTCACCTTCCGCAAATCAGATCCCGCAATCCTTTTCATTTTCAAATTACCGCTGCCGCATCTGGGTAACGTAATCGAAGCTCATCACACTTCGATTCTGCTACCCACACATCTTTTTTTACGTATCGACAAACGCAATAGTATCCATTGTTTTGCATATATGGCAATTTGCACAATCCAAGAAGCGCTTGATTAAATGCAAAGTGTCACATATACATATACGGAAACTATTGATTTTTCCGATACCCCAAAAAAGAGTGCTTCTCTGTGCTCGGGGAACTTGAACTCAGGGTTCCAGCAGACCCCCGGTCGAGAACTCGCGACGTAACCAATGGAACCATGACTTGTCGATCTCCCATTCATCAGATTAGTAACTTCAACTCTTTCTTGATGGGCAAGAAATGGAAACTTGTTCAAAGGGAAACGTGAATAAATTTTTATTGGCATAAAAATATGAAATTTGTTAGTGGGAATAGAATTAGTTAGTATAAATAAAGAATTAGGTTTTGTTAGGGAAAAGGTATTGAATGAAGTTTTGGTAGTGGGAATTTATGAATGGAATGTTGTTAGTGGGAAAATTGAAATTATTACTTTATATTATATTATTTTAGCTGGAAATAAGGGAAAAGGGTATGATTATGATGATGGGGAGATAAAAATTATAGGGAAATTAGAAAAATGTTAATAAAAATAGATAAACACACAAAGGCAAAGGTGGGAGTGCCCAAAGGAAGGTGGAGGTGTTGCGGCGGCAATTCGAAGTTGCGAATGGGAGAAAGTCGGTACGCTGGAATTCGCAACAACTGTATATGCTGAAGTTGGAAAAAAGTAATGCAAATTTACTCAATATTTTCAATTAACCCTTGATAACTGAACTGTATTTCTAGTTACGTAATTGCCAAACCATCATCGAGCGGACTACGTATCATATATATATATATATATATATATATATATATATATATATATATATATATATATATATTATTTAATGAAAATAGGAACTTGTTGCATTACACGAAAAATTCATTTCTTTAAATCTTAATAAAACAAAACATACAACAAAACAAGTTGAGTAAGCAGGACACTGCTCCTACCAGAAGGTCTTTATAACCATCCTAGGGTTCAAAACAAGTTTTCTAGTAGCATGAATTTGAATTGTTCATCCAATACCTGGATAAGAAATCTTACCAATTTATACAAAAGATTCAGAGTTTCTTTCATATGCACATTGCAGCTGCCATTTCGATGGACCTTAATTAATTTTTCTGAATGCTAAGCCGATTGAACATATTTAAATTAGACACTATTCCTTAAATTTTCATGAAAATTGGAAGAAATTAAAAGTGCCTAGGTCAATTTGAAATACGTATCAACCATAAAACACGTGTTATTGTTGTTGTAATTCCATTCAATTGAAATGGCCATAAGTCACTCAATTATGATTCGATTTCCATGAAATTTTGTGAATATTAAGCTTAAAAGTACCATTTTGATTTTATGGGCAAAAATGTAAAATCTACAAATCATACTATTATTTACAAAGTTGTATGAATTTTAATTTCTAAGGTATTCGTTGCCCTTGTACTTATTAAAACCCACCTCTGTGATCATTTTCAGATTTTTTGGCAGAAAGTTGTCCAATCGCAAGGGGGGGTTGGCAAAAGCTTTTGGTACATTTTGCCACTCCCGGAAATACCCAGGATATCGTTGTTCATGACTTTAATATCATGCCTCAAAGTCATCACAAATGAAAGCTGCCGTAACCAGGGCTCTATGACATTTGAACACATTTTATCCACTGCACTTTTGGCTCTGTTGTAAAAATTTATCATCCCAGGTTTTCCTGTAGATTCATTAATACTACGTTGAGCATGAGCTGCGCGGAATATGAAAACAATTCTATTGGGCTTTCTTTTGTAGGTACATAACATTTTGTTATTATTGTAAAAAAATATTGAAGTACCGCAGAGTACCTACTAGATTCAAGTTTAAATGTGGTTTCAATAGCTCATCAGCTAAGGAGATAGATGTAAACCAGTTATCCATTGTGATGTTGCTGTTGAAACTATGTGTAGTGAGCAGTGGGTATCAAAATGTCCGTAAAGGACTGCAGCGATGGTCTGCTGCCTCGGCGGAAGAAGATGTTAAGATTCGCGGAGAATGGCCTTGTCTGGGGACGCGTGAATGCACTGGCAGGCTAGTGTCATGGGGCGGGTTCATTCCCTCAGCACAAGGACCCACTACAAAAAAATTTCACATTCCCGAATTCTTGGGTCGAAAAATGGAGGTAACTACCTGAGGGTGGAAATTGCTTATTCAGAGAACAAGTTAAAACGAGTAAAAACAGACGGACTTGTGGAGAGTTCGTCATTACCCGACATTTCTCATGGCCCACAAATAAGAGTGGGGCAACCGGATGGATGTGGTGCCCCCTCGCATCCGCCCAACTGGATCAAGATCCAAATGTTGACGTGGCCATATATTTCCCGTTTGAGTGGAAAACTCATACAAACATACTTTGCATGAGCCTTCCCATCAATGAGAAATATAGATGTGACCGATTTATGTCATAGAATTATGTGATTGGGTCACATAGCCCTAAGTCATGAAAAGGGCACGCGAGTGAAAGGCCACTCAACCCGGCAAGAGCCCCTAAAACTAAAAACAGGTGGAGCGCGCCCGATGGCTAGCCCATTTTTACGAAGAAGCCTTCCAACGTGGCGGGTCCCATACCCGGTCGGATAGAATGAATAGAAAGACCGATTTTATAATTTAGCAAATCATTGTATTCTTACAATTTTTTTTCTTTGTTAACAGTTATCACGTCTGCTAATTCAATGTCAATGACAAACTGTCGAGCATAATCTACTACATTCGAGCAATCTTCAGCAATTACTTTTGCCGCGCCTGCTTTGGCACAAGTTCAAAAAAAAATATATTCAAATATGTGCAACAACATCAAAGATAAGGAAAAACAATTCAATAAAAATATAGAAATTTGAAGCAAATACAAAGAAAAAAAATTAATCAAATAATAGGAAAAAAGAAATTACTCAAATATAATATAAAAATTAATCAACTGTAAAAATTATAATCAAATATAGAAAATGTAAAAAGAAAACAAATGGAGTACTTACTCATCCTCCTCGACGAGCGCTCGTAGATGGGGTGGGCACATCTGTAACTCTTTCAAAAAAATTATTCTTTTTTTTTAAATTTCACTTAATTTCTTTACTTTAAATTTTCTTTTCTTTTTCTATTAAAGTCCGGTTAATTGGATTATGGTATTTAGGAAATATTTGTTTTATTTAAAATTCTCAAAACTATTCCCTATTTTCATTCTATTCGCATGTTCAAACGATTTATCATACAAAATACATTCAACTCCTGAGCATATTAATTTGAACTCTTTAATTTAGACATCTGACATATCTTTCCCAAGAACAAGCACTGTTATCTTGTTTCCCTTTAGTACAACTTTATAAGCTTTGATATTCGCCTCCCACGCTTTGGGGATTCGTACAAGTTACATCGGCGACGGGCGCAAGCAAGCTCACCAATAGGCGAAAGAAGGAAATAATGCAAACCGTCAAGACGGCACACTTTGCCAACCGTTCCCCCGCTCGTCTAATGTGGGTTATACGTGATCAGTCTAAATGATTGGTGCAAAAATATTTCTCGGCAGGAAAAACAGGCTCGCCACCAATAGTTCTCTCGATGTTTTTGATGGCGGAAAACTAGATTGAAAACCACAAATCAACTGGCACCATTCGAAGCACATTGCTTCGCTTTCGCACGAAACTGCCTCGATTCGCGAACAATCTAACCGGATTGCAAACGATGACGACGGCGGTGCCGATGAGAACCCTTTATACTACGAAAAATACTTTTTCTACCAATGCGATTCGCGATAGCCAACTTTCAAATCCTGCACTAAATCGAATTGTTGTCAATGTCTCGATCGGGAAAAATTCTTTTCTTCGCAGCTTTTTGACCGTTTTTAGCTCGGCTTTAAGGTTGAAGAATGATAGTCGAGGAAGAACGGGACGGGAGCACCCTTTTATCCCGTGTGGTTTTCGAATTATGGTAAAATCGATTCGATGTCTCATTTCGGATTTGTATTCAATAAAAATGCACGAAATCAAATTAGTTCGACGCGGTATTTGTTCGTCGCCTCAGAGAAAAATACACAAGATTGGGGAGGGCACGCACAGTAGCGCAAATTGATGCATGCTCGTTGCTTATCTCCACGAGACTCCCCCGCCATTCACTCATATCCTCAAGCGCCACAGTCGCCGCCTTGCTCCATCTTTCGCACTTCTTCTCCTCGACACCCATCCTACGGGTCTCGTCTTAGCCGTGGTCCCATTCAAAATTCCGTGCACTCGGTCCCTCGTGCACAAACACATGCATCACTAGTCAGATGAATTTCCAATATCCAAAATTTTCACTCGCAATCCGCGTCATTTTCTCCGAGGTACATGCAATTTTGATACGAGCACTTCACTCGGCCCAAACTGTGATAAACGAGCCCACTTTGGGCTATTTCCGGACCCGAATTCTGCAAAAATTCACCTCAAAACTCGCCATCGGTCGAAGGAATTCCACTCCTCCGCCTTCGATGATCCAGTCGATCGAAAACCGTTTGGCTCGAAGGTAAGGTTCATGTACTTGTTTCCAATGGTAATTTGATCTTCTTCTATCACATTGGGATCATCTGCAAGTAATTGTGCTTCGGGGTGAACCCTTTGACGAACTCCCGCTCTCTCGAAATGAAATATGATTTATAACCTAGTGGTGGAACTTCTCCAGCGAGGAAAACAAACTCTTCTGATGCATTTGACGTACGATATTTGAGTTGTTTTACGGGAGTTGGTACTGGGACGATGTGAGACTCCGTAGGTACATTTCTATAGTCCATAACTTGATAATTAGCAGTTGCTATTGGAATTCTCACCCACTGGAATGTTGAGTGTGGAAGTGGGTTGTAGACTGTGAATTGTTCACTATTTTCAGATATGTCACAGCGGCTGATATTCAAATCAGGGCAGCTTTGGAATTGGAATTTGTATTTGATTTCTGCATCATGATTAAGACCTTCAGTGTTCAGTTTTCCTGTGACCATTGTATTTAAAATAGCTCAGCGTTCGCGTTACATGCACGCATAGCAACGTCAAGTCGCTTTGCATGATCATACGTTATTTTCTTCTCTGTTCCTGTTACAGCGTCATGATGTTGCATTATGCCCGTTGTTTCTCGCATGAACGTTAGATGAGGTTCCAACATTTTTTTTTTCATTATGAGGAGCCATAGCCAATAGCTGTTTATTAATTTTTAAGAATTCATTGCCAACTCGCTCAAAGCGTTTCAGTGTTGGACGTGAGGTAAAGTAGCCAGTCCAAAATGCATGAGGATTTGACGAATATGGGAAAAAGTCATCTGACTCTGTTGGGCATTTTTCATTAGCATTGTGAAGAGATTTTAAGTAGCATGAAGGTGTGGAATAAAAGAGATGGACGTCGGAACCATTCGCTTGTTTTTCGTTGGCATATCTGATTAACTTATCCAAATTCTTATAGTAACATTGGCATCCATATATGTGAAATCTCCACCCATTGTAAGAATATTATTTGTTTTGTAATATTGTCTTTGCTTGTTAATAAAACTGAAAAATTCTGAAACCCTTCTATCCACATTATTATCAGAACTGTGTTTTCCATCAATAATTGGTTCATCTCCGCAAAGTATATCAAAGCAAAAACATGGTGGTGGCTGATATTGGTTGTAAAGTACTCCATTAAATAAATCAGAAGGCTCTCCTTGGTTGGCACTTGCTTGCCAAATCATTTCAGTGGACTTTATTTTTAATCGTTGGTTTTTGTCTTGATAATCGAATCATCCAAAGAATAAACCATCATAGCCCATATGAGCAAACATTGAAGCCATTTCCGTTGAGTGGCCAAAGGGATCGATCTGCCAGCCGATTCTAGGACGTCCACATTTACCATTGTGTCTCCGTAGACCCCATGCAAATTGATCAATGATACTCTGGTAGTGAGTCGTTGCTTCATCATTCATACTCCAAGCACATCCAACGAATTCTAGGCGGCCTTCATTGACAAGCTGCTTCTCTTTCTCTTGCAGTTCCACATCCTGCTCCCGCCACCATTTGAAGAAGAAGGCTGATTTGACGTAGATGAATCTCATCGATGGGTCTTTGAGCAACTCTTGGACAACAGCATCAATGATATATTGTACTCTAGCTTTTTGAATGAGAGTTTAGCTGACATAATAATATTGGTACACTGAAATCTATCTACCGTTGAAATTTCGAATGGGAGATAGGAAGGTGTTCGAGCGGTGTGCTAGTGTAACTGCTCGATTACTGCACATGTCAAGAAGTTGTAATTTCCTTTATAAAATACGTCACCAATAGTTCTCTCTGAGGACGCATTCTTTTTCCTAAGGACCATATCACATTGATTATATACTTGCGGTTCACATCTGCTACCATTACAAATGATACCATACTTGTTTGATTTATTCGGTATATACATTCTAAAGGAACACTTTCGACGAAATCCAAAAAGTTGCTCATCTACGGTTACGTATGACCCAGGTCGGTACAATTTTTGAAAATTTGCAATTGTTTCATCCCACAACCCACATATAAGTGCAAATTTGTTAACTAACCTTCTAGCATCTCTCGTTCTCTTGTCATCAAACCGAAGGCATTCGATTAAAAATTGAAGCCTTCTGCACTTATACAGGCCTTGTTAATTGTGCCCGATCGCTTTGTATTAAAAAGCGTACGAGTAGACATATGGTTATTTTTCATAGCTGTTCAATAGAATAGCAGCCCGAGGAGCGCTTTTATCTCCACCAATTCAGTCAGTGATACTGTTTGGGTATCGCGTTTATAGTTATTCTTCCGAAGACGTACAGTATAATCCATTTCGTAGTTGGGAAAGTATAACCCAGCCATTTGACATTTGTCTAAATTAAATGCCATCCAAAGCATGTTTTTTTAACATTGTTTTTTGTTCTTTCTCGGCTGTTTTCACCTCTCTATAACGATACTAAATAAAAGAAAATCTTCCATTTTATTAGGTGAATATTAAATTTTTTAATGAATTGCATACGCGAGTTTCGAAAGGAACGTCCTTTCTTCTTCAGTGCTTTTCTACAAGTGTTTTTTATAAGCAATCTACAGTCCTTTTTTATACATCTAAGTTTTTTCCCTACAGGTAACAATTTTTCCGTGCTAAATGGTCTATTAAGGGGTTTAACAATTATAGGTAATTACCCTAGCTATAAATCTTCCAAATTTAAATATGTGATCCTTTAAGAGGATTAAGCGGATAAAGAATTACAGGTAATTAGCAAGTTAACAAAATGATCCTTTAGGAGGGTTAAGAGAAATAAAGTTAATTAGCAAAATTACGAACTTAACAATTTTTAAGTGGCTTATTGACAAATTAAAGAAAATAAAGATGACTGGCAGTTACCTACGTCTACATTCATTCTTTTTTCCTGTGGTTCGCTGTAAATATACCAGCTTTCGTATGCGTCGAGCTTCCGCTGTTTTGACACCTCCTACAACACTTCGACGTTGTCGTTCGTTGTTTCGTGGTTTTCCTCCATTGCGTGCCTCGTAAGCGCTCGAAAAAGAAATAAAGCACTTTCAGAGACGAAATCAACGGTGGCGAGGCACGCAATGGAGGAAAACCACGAAATAATGAAGGACAACGTCGAAGTGTTGAAGGAGATCTCAAAACAGCGGAAGCTCGACGCATACGAAAGCTGGTATATTTACAACAAACCACAGGAAACAAGTCTGGTAAACAGACCTACGCTCATGTCAGAAGGGTTTTGTATTCAATTTACAAAATGCAGTCACCAGATCGAATCAAATCAAGATACATGTCAAAGACGATTTTATTGGAGAAAACATGAAGTACGAAGATCATACTATTATTAACAAAGTTGAACGAATTTCGACTTCTGAGGTTTTTGTTATTGTTATACTCATAAATATCTCCCTTGATAATTATTTCAGATGTCCACTCGCGAGGGAGGAAACACATTTTCCATGTATTTCTCCCCTGTGCCCCCACGGAAGCAAAAACTGACAGTTTAAGAACTGTTTTGAAAAGCTCCCATGAAAACGTTCATCTCATACTCATATCGGCTACGTTTGATGAATTTTTTTTCAGGGGCTATTCTCCTGTACGTTTATCATCGATTCATGGCCAATTTTTTCGAATCCTAGAATGGTTACAAAGCCCTTTTGCTAGGAGCTCTCTCCCGCCTCCTTGACTTGTTTCACTTATGAGCATTAATTGTTAGTACTTATCTTCAGTCATTCATTAAATTGAATCAAGTGTTCAAAGCATGCACCTTAAAGGTTGAAGTTGTGAAAAAATAACTCAAAATTATCCAATCTTCGCATTTAAAACAGCCACTATTTTGTTTTACGATTACTGATACCACTAGCTAAATCGATTCTCAAAGATCTACATGACACCTATCATTCCAGAAATTTTCATGCAAATCCTAGCAAAACTGTAGTGTCTGAGTCGGTAAAAAGCGCATCTTGTTCCATAGCCATATGTTGCATAGTAATAAATGCAGCGCATATTGTTCCATAGTAATACAGGAAAATTCAAACCGCTATAACTTCGCTAAATATTATTCAATCTTTATGAAACTTTCAGGGTAGATCAACCCTATAAAAAGTCATCTGTGTACTGAATTTCATTTAAGGGTACCATTAAGATTTTAATCAAGAAAACATAAAATCGATAAATCATACTATTACTAACAAAGTTGAGCGAATTGCGACTTCTAACGTATTTGTTGTTATTGTACTCACCAAGGCCTACATTCCTGATTTTTTTCAGATTTTTCGGATCACAAGTGTCCAATCTCGCGATTGTGGGGACACAAATTTTTCGTGTATTTCCCCTCCCTGTGCGCCCCTCGAAGCAAACTTTGCCAAAATAAGAGCTAATTTGAAAAGTTCTCATCAAGACCTTTCATTTGATACCCATATCGGCTACTTTCAATGAAATTTTTTTTTCGGGGGGTCACTCCCCTATACTGGGAGACCCCCCTTAAATACCTTATAAATTTTTTTTGTAATTGAACTTTAAAGAGAACACCACTTTACACCTACATACAAAATTTGATGTTTCTAGCTTAAGTAGTTTCCGAGAAAAACTGCTGTGACACACGGACGGACGGACGGACGGACAGACAGGCGGACAGACTGACAGACAGGACGTGATTTTAGTAGGGTTTTGTAAAATTATTTTGCAAAACCCTAAAAAGAATGAATGTAGACGTAGGTAGCTGCAGTCATCTTTATTTTCTTTAATTTATCAATAAGCCACTTAAAAATTGTTAAGTTCGTAATTATGCTAATTAACTTTATTTCTCTTAACCCTCCGCAAGGATCATTTTGTTAACTTGCTAACTACCTGTAGTTCTTTATCCACTTATTCCTCTTAAAGGATCACATGTCTTAATTTGGAAGATTTATAGCTAGGGTAATTACCTATAATTGTTAAACCCCTTAATAGACCATTTAGCGCGGAAAAATTGTTACCTGTAGGGAAAAAACTTAGATGTATTAAAAAAGGACTGTAGATTGCTTATAAAAAACACTTGTAGAAAAGCACTGAAGAAGAAAGGACGTTCTTTTCGAAACTCGCGTATGCAATTCATTAAAAAAATTAATATTCACCTTAAAAAAACGGAAGATTTTCTTTTATTTAGTATGTTTTCTTGGTTAAAAGTTTGCCGTTTAGAAATATGTGCCATTTAGCAGTCAAAGAACGCGATAAAGTTATTAAATTTTACTATCAAAATGGTGATTCTGCTGTATCAACATTTAGGGCTTTACGAGCCGATTACGGTTGACATAATCGACCTACACGGCAAACAATTTCGAACACAGTGAGAAAATTTGAGGAGAATGGATCAGTTATTGATATTGCAAGACCTATGCATCACCGCAACATTCGTTCTGCTGAAAATATCGCTGTCGTTGCTCAAAGTGTGGAGGAAGACCCGAATTTGTCGATTCCTCGACGTGCTCAACATCTGGGCTTGTCTTACGGCTTATTGTGGCGGATTTTGCATTTGGATTTGCATCTGCATCCGTACAAAGTCCAACTCACTCCAGAACTTAAGCCTCAAGGCCATAAACAACGCAGAATGTATGTGAATTGGGTGATTGAACAACAAGCCGTTGATAACCACTTTTCGAACAAAATTTTCTTAAGTGATGAGGCTCATTTTTCGCTCAGTGGTTACGTAAATAAGCAGAATTTTCACATATGGGGCTCTCAAACTCCTCAAGTGATCACAGAAAGGCCTTTGCATCCGGAAAAAGTGACCGTTTGGTGTGCATTATGGTCTGGCGGTGTTATTGGCCCGTATTTTTTTGAAAACGATCAAGAAAGAGCCATTACAGTCAATTCTGACCGCTATGGACGCACGTTAACCGATTGATTTTGGAGAGAAATTGATGATTATGATCTGGAGAACATGTGGTTCCAACAGGACGGAGCCAAACAACACAGGCTAATCGAGCACTTTTGCAAGAGAAATTTCCAGGATGCGTTTTTCGAGATTGAGTGATGTCAATTGGCCCGCAAGATCCTGCGACATAACACCTTTGGATTTCTTTTCATGGGGCTATGCAAAAGATCGTGTTTACGCGAACAATCCTCAAAATCTTGAGCAATTGAAAACCAATATTCGTGAAGTGATGGCCCAGATATTGCCGAAAAGTCATTGAAAATGAACTCAAAAGGATTGAGGCCTGTAAGAGGTCCCATGGAAGACATTTGAATGATGTTGTATTTCACGTATAATGACAAGGTTTAATCTTCATATTGAGTTAAAAATTTGGTTTCCACCTGAATACTTGATGTGTTTTGTTTAGCTTTACTTTCCCAAGCGTAAAATGAATAACCCTATATCTCTACGTTCGTAAAGTTACAATATTCTATAGCATGTCATCGGTTATAAAAAGTGATAAGAAATCCGTGCAGTTTCCTTAAGGACCTGGTACGAAATGTACTAGGCTTCGTCTCAAAGCTCGTTTAGATGCTGATCTTGGCGTAGATGACCATTTGTATCTATTTTGCCTAAACAAGGATGAACGATTTGCATTTCGGCAGTAATAGCACCTGTAATGATACTGAAAAAATAAAAAAAATTATAAAATTTCCTTTAAAAGCGCTATTTATTCTTAATGTTCTTAACCAGATACCGGTATTTCGAGGACAAGTTATCCTCTTCATCAGTGGCGGTATTCTGAAGCTCTTCTTATAATCATCCGAATATTTAAACCTTTCACATTTAATGGTAATAAACATAAATATCCTTAAGTACTACTACGAGAAATAACAAACAATTATAATGCAATTAAGGGTATAAAAATTAACAAAGCGCTTGAAGGTTAAATTCATTACAGGGAATTAAAAAAATGGTAAAGTAATTACGGGTTAGCTATGGCAAGTAACATAATTGTGGAGATTTAATTACAAAAAAATTATTAGTTAATTGATGATTTTCATTAGGTCACTGTTTCCATTCCCTAGATCCGTATTTAAACGTTGTTCACTGGGGACTCTCGAGATCCATAAGGATTCGCAAGCATCCAACTTTTTCCAGTCCCGGACATCCTGTACTATGTCAAGATTAGCCCATTGAATAGTATGAGATTCCTCAATAATATGTCTGGCTAATGATGATCTTGCTGTATCTATTCCACCTCTTCTGATGATCTGTTCAGCCTCCTTAATATGTTCTTGGAATCTGGTTTGTGCCAAGCGTTTCGTCTGTCCAATATATACTTTCTTACATTCTGGGCAACTGATCCTATAGATTCCACTCTTTTCCTCTTTTTTCTTGCCATCCTTCGTTGATCCAAGGATTGTTTCAATGCTGTATTTTCTGCTCGTGCTAGCCGTATTGCATCCTGTCTTTCTCAAAATGCGTTCCAATCTTTTGGTAGAAGATGAATGAGTGATTGGCATCCATTTTCGTACTTGTCGTCGTTCTTGTAGAAATAGTGAAGTGAGCCCATTTCTTCTATGTTGTTTCTCCATTTTTCGAATACGGTGCTCGATCAAACTCCTCCTATACCCATTTTTGCTAGCCGTGTCCACGATGTACTGTTTTTCTCGTTCCAGACGCTGGTTATTCAATGGTACTGTTAACATTCGGTGGATCATACAATTGTATGCAGCCATTTTCTGTGCATAAGAATGGTTAGAAGAACAGGAGAGTGTTCTCTGGGTACTTGTGCTCTTCCTGTAGATATCAATATCACTCAAAAGAGGTGAAAGAGGGAAAGAGAGACGATAGGAGCAGCTATGGGTAACCCTCTTTCACCTCTTTTGAGTGATATTTTCATGGATTGGCTAGAGTTCGAGGTGGAGAAAAAAGGAATGATGCCTAAGATATGGGCCAGATATGTGGACGACATTTTCACGATGGTTAAAGCAAATGAGGCGGATGAGTTACTACATGTACTCAATGGGATACACCCTAAAATAATATTCACGGTGGAAAAAGAGAGTGAGGGCCAATTACCGTTCCTGGATCTTTTGATCATAAAGGCCAAAGGTGGATTAGAATTTGATATCTACAGGAAGAGCACAAGTACCCAGAGAACACTCTCCTGTTCTTCTAACCATTCTTATGCACAGAAAATGGCTGCATACAATTGTATGATCCACCGAATGTTAACAGTACCATTGAATAACCAGCGTCTGGAACGAGAAAAACAGTGCATCGTGGACACGGCTAGCAAAAATGGGTATAGGAGGAGTTTGATCGAGCACCGTATTCGAAAAATGGAGAAACAACATAGAAGAAATGGGCTCACTTCACTATTTCTACAAGAACGACGACAAGTACGAAAATGGATGCCAATCACTCATTCATCTTCTACCAAAAGATTGGAACGCATTTTGAGAAAGACAGGATGCAATACGGCTAGCACGAGCAGAAAATACAGCATTGAAACAATCCTTGGATCAACGAAGGATGGCAAGAAAAAAGAGGAAAAGAGTGGAATCTATAGGATCAGTTGCCCAGAATGTAAGAAAGTATATATTGGACAGACGAAACGCTTGGCACAAACCAGATTCCAAGAACATATTAAGGAGGCTGAACAGATCATCAGAAGAGGTGGAATAGATACAGCAAGATCATCATTAGCCAGACATATTATTGAGGAATCTCATACTATTCAATGGGCTAATCTTGACATAGTACAGGATGTCCGGGACTGGAAAAAGTTGGATGCTTGCGAATCCTTATGGATCTCGAGAGTCCCCAGTGAACAACGTTTAAATACGGATCTAGGGAATGGAAACAGTGACCTAATGAAAATCATCAATTAACTAATAATTTTTTTGTAATTAAATCTCCACAATTATGTTACTTGCCATAGCTAACCCGTAATTACTTTACCATTTTTTTAATTCCCTGTAATGAATTTAACCTTCAAGCGCTTTGTTAATTTTTATACCCTTAATTGCATTATAATTGTTTGTTATTTCTCGTAGTAGTACTTAAGGATATTTATGTTTATTACCATTAAATGTGAAAGGTTTAAATATTCGGATGATTATAAGAAGAGCTTCAGAATACCGCCACTGATGAAGAGGATAACTTGTCCTCGAAATACCGGTATCTGGTTAAGAACATTAAGAATAAATAGCGCTTTTAAAGGAAATTTTATAATTTTTTTATTTTTTCAGTAAATATGAACGGTTTGATAAAAGAACACGCGATTTATTACGAATTCATTTTATTTCTTCTCCTAAAGAGTCATCAACATATATAATTTGAGATCTTTGTCAGTTAGTTGCTCATATCGTATCATCATCAGACTCTTAGGAATCACTCGGAGACAGAGAATCGCTTTTCGTGACTCGATCTTCTTCCACATGATCTTCAATTTCTGATGACGAGTTATCAGACGGATCATCATACTCACTGTCTTATTCTGTATTAAGACGTTTACGTACCTCTTCTTCTTGTGATCTCAGGTCCATCTAAACGACAAAATAATAGAAATTCCCTCGTAAGCGCAAAAATTTATACACAAATCGTTCTTATAACAAAGAGAATACATGGTGGCACTTCAACCAAATGTTTTTAATAGGAAAAAAATTTAAATACCATCATATTTTTTCCCCAAAATAGCAACAACATCCCTTTTTATGACGTGTGAGAGCAGAAAATTCAAAATGCAACAAAGCACATAACTTTGCAAAAAATATACACTACTCCCGAACACTATCTAAGCACTGTGTAAATGCAACAAAATAACACATTGCATTGTTTAGACTAATTAAGGAGGTAGAAAGAGACCGAGAACAAAGAGCACGGGCAAATGCATGATCTCAACTTTTGCAGAAACTGCGTAGTCTTGCGGACGAATGTTTAGTTATCTATGGCTAAAACGACTGCCATTTTGTTTTGCGATTACTGATATTGCTTGTTGAACGGATTCTCAAAGATCTGGATAATATATGACGTTCCTGAAGCTTTCATTTAAATCCTAACAAGCATGTAGCGTCTGAGTCGATTGAATCCGCATATTGCTCCATAGCCATGTATTGTTGTCGTTGTAACACCGAAAATTTAAACCACCATAACTTCGTTAAACACTATCTAATCCTTCTGAAATATTCATGGTTGATTAGTTTTATATACATATTTAAGGGTACCCCCACGATATTATTCATGAAGTTGTAAAATTGATTAATCATACTTTTGCTAACAAAGCTTATCGAATTTCAACCTCTGAGGGGGGGAGTGAGATACAATTTTTTCGTGTTCTTCCGTTTCTCCTGCCTACCCAATCATCGATATTGCAATTTCAATAACTGATACTGAAAGACCTTGTCAAGGCCTATCATTTGGTATCCTACTAGACTATTTTTGGTGAAAAATATTTATTTTAAGGGGTCACATCCGTATATGGAGAGACCCCCCTTAAAACCATTGACATTTTTTTCAATCATTGAACTTTCATTAACCAAAAACTTCTGAGCTGTTCACGAAATTTGTTGACTTTAGCTTTTTTAGTTCCTGAGAAAATTTGCTGTGACTGACGAACCGACAGATAGGTAGATACTATATATTATAAAAAAATTTTTACAAAACCCTAAACACGAATATTTGCTATGAGATCTAGATTATTTGTCTTTGCAGATTTATGATAATAATTATACCAGACATGGTAACCCAATAATCAAATCAATGCGTGCATCATCTCCCATTTTCTGCACCTAGCTTTTTCATCCACATTCATCTAACCAACTCTTACTGGTATGTGCGGCGATTCAATGAAAACCAATAAGTATCTGCAGGCTATGACTGTAGGCTAATTATAGGACGACCCTATGCCTTCCACATTCTAATTTCTTAGCAATAGCCGTTGGTGAGAATAATGTTGTGGTAGACGCTTTTTCCGACTAAACACTATTATCCATGTAATCACTCGTATGGGAAATTACAGATATGAACTTCCATACCATACGTTTCCGTCGATGACTACATTTTATTATTCATAAAGTCAATGAACTGCTCTGGATAGGATTATCTATTCACAAACGGCGAGGTTTATTGAAAACTTTAACTTCTAACGAATCATTCCCTCATAATGTGCATCCTAATCTGATCTGGATTAAATTTACGGAGAAAAGATGAACTTGTGGAAGAATATACCGCGCTAATTGATATCTCTCATTCTTTGTATTTTGATTGTGAAATGTTTTCGGTAGAATATTTTGATATTTTTAAATTGATTTCAAAAAGTAGCTGGCGAGTAACATTTATAAAGTTTGTAGGTAACCTTATTTTTTTAAAATTACATTTTTGATAGACAATAACTTTAAGCTCCTTTGAACGCTTCCTTCAACATGCCTGATCTTCGGGATAAGTAATCAGACAGTGCTTATCGACACTAAAATGTAAAGCTCTAATTTTTCTAAGCTATATTGTTAGATTTATGTAGGATAGATAGTATCGTCAAAACTTCCAGAAACGTTCACAAAAATAATTTTTGGATGTGAATTCATGGTAATCCAGGTGCCCAAGGGCAATTTCTTGGACAAAATCTTGCTGATGCGAAGAATTTTTACCCTTTTTTATATAAGAATTTTTTGATCATCAACGCTTCAATCAACTCACATAGTTATTTAAGATTAATTAGCACTGTAATAATTAACCCATTCGTTATTAATTCGATTTACTTGATTGATTTATCAATTGATCGATCATTTTGATTCAATTCACCAAATTCAATTCGCCACAAAGCGAAAATACTTTGTTTCGAATACCAAATGTTCATTTTTATCGATCGAGTAGCCCATTTTCATTCATTTTTAGGGTTTTGTAAAATAATTTTACAAAACCCTACTAGTTTCGCGACCAGTCTGTCCGTCTGTCCGTCCGTCCGTCCGTCCGTCCGTGTGTCACAGCAGTTTTTCTCGGAAACTACTTAAGCTAGAAACATCAAATTTTGTGTGTAGGTGTGAAGTGGTGATCTCTTCAAAGTTCAACTAAAAAAAAAATTTTGTAAGGTATTTAGAGGGGGTCTCCCCATAAAGGAGAGTGACCCCCCGAAAAAAAAATTTCATTGAAGGTAGGGTATCAAATGAAAGGTCTTGATGAGAACTTTTCAAAACAGGTCTTAGTTTGGCAAAATTTGCTTCGACGGGCGCACAGGGAGGGGAAATACACGAAAAATTTGTGTCCCCCCCCCTCGCGATTGGACACCTGTGATCCGAAAAATCTGAAAAAAATCAGGAATGTAGGCCTTGGTGCGTACAACAACAACAAATACGTGAGAAGTCGCAATTCACTCAACTTTGTTAGTAATAGTATGATTTATCGATTTTATGTTTTCTTAAATAAAATCTTAACGGTACCCTTAAATTCAATGAAATTCAGTACGTAGATGTCTATTCATAAGATTGATCTATTCTGAAAGTTTCATAAAGATTAAATCATATTTAGCGAAGTTATAGCGGTTTGAATTTTCCTGTTTTACTATGGAACAATATGCGCTGCATGTATTACTATGGCAACATATGGTTATGGAACAACATGCGCTTTTTATCGACTCAGACACTACAGTTTTGCTAGGATTTGCATGAAAATTTCAGGAATGATAGGTGTCATGTATATCTTTGAAAATCGGTTCAGCTAGTAGTATCAGTAATCGTAAAACAAGATAGTGGCTGTTTTAAATGCGAAGATTGAATAATTTGGAGTTATTTTTTCCCAACTTCAACGTTTAAGGTGCATGCTTTGAACACTTGATTCAATTTAATGAATGACTGAAGATGAGTACCTACAAGTAATGCTCATAAGTGAAATAAGTCAAGGAGGTGGGAGAGAGCTCCTAGCAAAAGGGTTTTGTAACCATTCTAGGATTCGAAAAAATTGGCCATGAATCGATGATTTCAGCACAGTAGAGTGGCCCCTGAAAAAAATTCATCAAACGTAGCCGGTATGAGTATAAAATGATAGTTTTCATGGGAGCTTTTCAAAACAGTTGTTAAACTGTCAGTTTTTGCTACAGTGGGGGCACAGGGGGGAAATACATGAAAAATGTGTTTCCTCCGTCGCGGATTGACATCTGAAATAATTATCAAGGGAGATATTTATGAGTATAACAATAACAAAAACCTCAAAAGTCGAAATTCATTGAACTTTGTTAATAATAGTATGATCTTGGCATTTCATATTTTCTCTAATAAAATCGTCTTTGACATGTTTCTTGATTTGATTCGATCTGGTGACTGCATTTTGTAAATTGAATACAAAACCCTTCTGACATGAGCGTAGGTCTGTTTACCCAACTTGTTTTATTTGTCAAAACTTTGAAACAAAATTTTATTCATTGTTCAATTGTTGGTTGGTCTATTTCATAGCTGCTGAACGTTTTGGGAAGGATTTTATTGAATTTTTGAGCTTTTTGCTGAATGTATTAAATAAAAACAATAAAATCAAAGTCCGGGACAAAAGAGTCCCGGCGCAAAGATTTGGAGGGCCCGGCGAGATGCACTTGGTATTTATTTTGCCGTACATAACTAAATAATTGTTTTTCCCCGGTGAACAGGTCGTGAAGTGCTGTGTAGTATCTTGGTGTATCCGTGCGTTCTGTTCTTGGTTGCTTTCCGACTTTCTGTGCGATGGCGAATGTGGATCACCTGATCGAGGACCTAAAAGGATTGGCTCGAATCGTCGAAGGCGTCATTTCAAACTACAAGAAGGATTCGCCCTCAAGGAATCAGGAAGCCGGGTATTATTCGGAGTGACTGCGGCAACTGGAGGCCACGTGGCAGGATTTCGAACTACACGATAGTCACATCCGATCCCTACCGGAGGTCGCTCCATTGCATGAGTATTTTGCCCTACATATATACGACACTACCAAAGGCAACTACCTCCGTTACCAGCAGCACTTCCGCAACCAAATGCGTGCCAAAACACACATGGACACGCCAACCGGGGAAACACCACCAAAAGGGCTCGAAATTTAGGATTGCGAGGACAAGAACTACACTGCAGAAACCTCAGCACCAAGATATGCCAGTGTGGTCAGGATGCTGCGTCGCTGCAAAGTCATGGCAGGCTCGTTGCGGAGGATCATCGACCGTTTGGACCAGAAGGAGGTCACTCGGGCCTGGTGCAGGAGTAAACTCATGACCCTCCAATGAGGTTGGCAACAGCTGGATGAACATCACCTGCAGATCGTGCAATCATTTGGAAGAGCTTACCCAAGATTCAGTCATACGTCTGGAATCGAAAATAGATGAACTCAGTGCCACTCCTGCCTCAGCGACTCTGCATATGACTCCTCTTACCATGCCTCTACCGAAAATAAAACTCCCCACCTTCGATGGGTTCTATTTACATTGGCAACAATTCCACGACTTGTTCAAGCAAATGGTGCATAGCCAACCGATGTCCAAGTGCCAAAAGCTATGGTACCTTAAGGTCGGTCTCACCGGAGAAGCGGAGCTTTTGATTCAAAATTTTACATTGTCAGATGATAACTACGAGGCGGCTTGGACAAACTTGAAAGAAAGGTACGACAACCGACGACTATTGGTAGCGACGCTCATAAACAAATTGGTGAGGCAGCCATTTCATGCTAATGAAAGGCCATCAGTGGCAGCAATAAAGGCTCTACATGACACCAGACAAGAGTGTCTTAGAGGCCTGGATAACCTGCAAGTATCTGCAAGGGACTGGGATCCGTTGCTGCTACATGTGGTAATCTGAAAATTGGATCCAGCGATTCACGCATCATACGAACAATCGTTATCCAACCCGCGCGAGCTACCACTCTTGAAAAGTTTGTTGGACTTCATGAAAATGCGTTTCCAGGCCCTCGAGACACTCGGTCATAAAAAAAAGAATCCGGAGATCAACCGTAGAAAAGCCAGAAAGTTGACCTCGACCGCCACGGTAGCTTCTCGGTGCTTACTGTGTGGACAGGATGACCCCTTTTACTACTGCTCAGATTTCCTCAGGATCACTGCTGCAAAGAGACTGAGTTTCATGCGAGCTAAGAACCTGTGTGCAAATTGCCTTCGAAAAGGACATCAGGCTTTTAGCTGCGTGGCCAGAAGTTGCAAGCAGTGTTCCAAGAATCACAAAACCCTGCTACATATGTCTAGAGAGAACAAGCTCAAACAGACCAAGACGATATCCTCGAGCACGATAACGACGAATCAAGACTCGAAACCGCAAACAAATGCAGAACCGCCATCGCTCGCTTTAACGACTATGATGGAGCCCCGACCCCATGGACATGTACTTCTGGGCACAGTCACTGTCAGGCTGATCACTAGCAATAGGAAGACGACGGGTTGTCGAGATGTGCTGGATCTGGGCTCACAAATAAACCTAGTCCCCAAAAATTCATCAAAAAATTGGGTTTACCATCGACACCATACCTTGCACTCATTGAAACGGTAGGCGGTAGCGCTGAAGAGGCATACCATAAGGTAAAACTCAGCCTCAGATCCAGATTATCAGGATATGCCACGCAGTTGGAAGCCTGCGTCATGGACAAAATAATATCCCCGCAACAGTCTCAGAACTTGAACACATCGGGATGGCACATTCCCAAAAACATAAGGCTGGCAGATCCAGACTTCCACTGAACTGAGCGCACCGATATATTGCTGATTGCTGAACACTTTTTCGAGGTCCTAGCCATTGGACAAATAAAGTTAGGTCCACAGCTCCCAGTGCTCCAGAACACGCTCCTAGAGTGGATTTTAGCCGGAAGAGTGATCATACCTCAAGTGGCTTCTGTGACATGTGGCATCCTGGCAGAAGATAACCAGCTGATCAAGTGATTCTGGGAGGTCGAGGAAGTACAGGATCCGCAGCATGAGCTTACGTTAACTGTAAAGGCTTGCGTAGCACATTTATATCATACAATGAGAGGACGTCTTGATGGCCATTTTTTGGTCAAACTCCCGTTCAGCAAGGAGCCTGAGACGTTAAATGATTCCCAAGCAGTGGCTACTTGCTGATTCATTGCTTTGGAGCGTCCACTGGAGAGAAACCCTGATCTAAGACTTTCATACGAGGACTTCATGGAGGAGTATATTTGGCTTGGGCATATGGAGCAGATGACATCGCAGCAGTGGGAGGGATTACAATACTTCCTTCCACATCATTGTGTCCTGAAGCCTGGCAGTAGTACAATCAAGCTGCGGGTGGTTTTCGATGCATCCAGTAAGACGACCACAAATGTTTCGTTTAATGATGTCCTTCATACAGGGCCTACTGTCCAGGATGACCTTTTTTTGAAACATCTTCGTTTCAGAATGCCATGTTTCGTATTTGGCACCCACATCAAGAAGATGTATCGGCAGATAATGCTCCATCCTGAAGACTGTCGATACTGTGGCTTGATTTGGTGAAATTGTTCAACGTAACCAGCGTAATACTATCAATTGAAAACAGTAACCTACGGAAGAACGTGTGCCCCATATCTAGCTACAAAATGTCTATAGGTTCTAGCACAAGAGAACCAACAGAAGGGTCCCCTGGGCAGCAGTGCGTTGGAGAAGGATTGCGATATCGATATCATGACCGGGGCAGACAGCTTTTAGGAGGCACTTCGCAAGCAGGCGGAGCTATCCACCATACTCTCGAGCGCAGGTATGCATTCGCGCAAATAGCGTGCCAACCATCCTCTATTGTTGAAGCAGATTAAACCTGAGGACCAACAGGTTAGGAGGACGTTAGGAGTCATCTGGAGTCTGAAGACTCACGAGTTCCAGATTCAAATCAACCTGGATCCAACCGATGCGAAATTCTCCAAGAGGACGATGGCATCTAATATATCCAGAATGTTCGATCCATTGGGCATTCTGGCTCCTATGATAGTTGCAGCCAAGCTACTCCTGCAGGAATTATTGCGATTGGAAATGGACTAGGATGCAGCATTAGCAGTGGAGATCCATACCCAGTGATCCGATTTCCCAGTGGTCTGCCATCATTGCAGCAGGCACGATTTTTTCGTCACATCAGTACAGGCGAGAAATCCGTGCAAGTACAGTTGCACACCTTTTTTAATGCCTCTGAGAAGGCATATGGCACAGCGATAGACATACCGTCAACCCTGGGGAGCGGTCAAGTCGTCGTCAGGTTGCTGTGCGCCAAGTCAAGAGTAGCCCCAATCAAGACACTTACTGTTCCGCACCTGTAGTTGTGTGCGGCGAAACTGGGCGCTGAGCTCACAAGACGAGTTAAGACAGCACTCAATCTGTAGGAAGTTTTTCAGGTATTCTGCACCAATGCCGAAATTGTCTTGGCGTGGATCATTTCTACTGCATCATCGTACCATACTTTTCTAGCGAACAGGGTCTCGGCTATACAAACCCTCTCAAGGCCAGACCGATGGCGAAACGAATTGAGCCGCTGTAGTATGTGGTTGCAAGGACCACCATTTTTATCCAGGGCAGAATCAGATTGGCCTTCCAAGTATCGAAGTGGGGGCCCTTGCGACTTGGCGACAAAACGGACCAAGATCGCTATGTTAGCGGCAGAGGCTCCTGAAGCACACTTTATTCAGCAGATCCAACACGGCAACTCCTTCAAGAGGCTGCAGCGCATAGCAGCCTACATGATGTGGTTTATCTGTGATCTCAAGCCGGCAGTCAAGCAATCTCAACAGACAAATTTTAACTGCGAACTTTTGGATATCAGGTCGGGGAGACAAGTCTCTAAGCACAGTCCGTTGGTGGGACTGGCGCCATTCCTCCATCCAAAAAATGCGTGTCAGTGGGAGGCTACCAAGATCACGTTCAACGCCAAACATCCAATTTTGTTACCGTTCAAACATCCGTTCACCAGACTTCTGATGATGGACATCCATCGCGACCACTGCCATCTAAGTGCGCAAAAACTGCTCACTACCACTAGACAGCGGTTCTGGCCAATCCGAGGAAAACAACTCGCGAGATCGATCGTTCAACAGTGCATGTGGTGCACCCGACTTAAGCCTAAGCTGTTTTCACAAGTCATGGGAATCCTGCCAAGTGCACGTATTCAACCAGCCCGTCCGTTCATCAACTCCGGCGCGGATTTCTGTGGACCTATGATGATCCATGACCAAGGTAGAAGTACCCGACCGCAAAAGGGGTACCTAGCCATATTTTGCTGTTTTGCTACAAAGGCCGTCCATCTGAAGCTAGTCAGCAATCTAAGCACAGAGGCTCTCAAACGTTTCATTGGACGACGACGACACTGCTGAAATTTATTTTGTGATAACGCCACCAAATTTGTTGGAGCTCACAACTAGCTATCAGTATTGTCATCCTCATTATATTCCAACGAAGTGCGTCAAGAAGTAACAACGGTGTGCTCCAGCCGGGGAATCGATTTTCATTGCAGCCCTCCACGTGGGTCTGTTTCTGGCGGCTTGTGGGAGGCAGCAGTCAAATCAGCCACAAATTTTATCTGTCGAGGTATTCCGGCAGTGGCACTCACCTACGAGGTGCTGCATACCTCAGTGGTTGAGGTGGAGGCTGTCCTCGATTCTGGACCACTGACTCGGATTTCAAACGATCCCAATGATTTGGCAGCCTTAATTCCAGTACACTTTTTCATCGGAGAACCCCTCACAGCCATGGTGGATGGTGGCGCACAGCCAGTCACTGGAGGTCTCCATGCCCAGTGAAAGCTAATGAATCACCTCAAACTCGAATTCTGGAGACGATGGTCGCACGAGTACTTGGCGCAGTTACAGCATCGTGTCATGTGGAGACAGTCGCAACCCAATGTGATCCCGGGAGCAGTGGTCATCATAAACGAAGATAACACCCCATTAATGAAGTGGCCACTGGGGCGAACTATCAAAACGTACGAAGGCGCCGATGGTTTCGTACCATTCGCTGATGTCAAAACCGCCAGATACAGCTGGAAGACTTTGCATTCTGACATAATTTTCTGGTTGCAAACATTATGGATGACTGCATTCTCGGAATGGATTTTCTGTGACCACATAGAATCACGCTGGATTTGGGCAAACGGGTATTGAAATCGTGGAATATTGAAGTATTGATCAAATTCCCAAGATGAATGTGGTAGTATTTACCGACACTGATGTACCAAAATCCCCCGAGAGCATTGTATGGGCCAAGCTTGTTGATGATTCTGGAGACCACCGATCTTATCTGATAGAGCCAACGAAGACATCCACTGCGCAGTTTGATTGTAGGACGAAGCCTTGTAAGATCTGTAAGGAGTCGATACGTACCGGTTAGGCTCCTTAACACCGCAGACTCCACCACGAGCATCAAAGCGGGAGAAGTCATCGGTAGCTGCCAGCTTGTTTTCACCATCACCTCTTTGAGAGCTACTCGCGACCATCATTGGAAAAGGAGGCAAGACACAGATAGCCCGGAAATCCACGTCTGCCAAGTTGAAGCAGACCAAATTGCCAGTGCATCTATTCAAGCAAACCTCTGATCTGGTCGCCAAGTACAGTGACATCTTCTCAACAAGCCTGGATGACCAAGGCCAAACGAGTATGGTACCTCACGTCATAGATATACAGGGAGCCAAGCCAATTCGAAAAGTATGGATTCTTCTTCCTATAGCCAAATAAGGAGAAGCGAACGCACTAATCTCGAACGTGGAAAAACAAGGTGTTACTGAGCCTTCTGTTAGTCCATGGACCAAGCCAGTAGTTGTAGTGAAGAAAAAGGATGGTAGAACTCGTTTTCGTGTCAACTATAGGCAGCCTAACGACGTCACTAAGAAAGATAGTTACCCGCTTCCACGCATCGATGACATCATGGACACTTTAGCCGACGCAAAATGGTTTTCTACACTCGATCTCAAGAGTGGCTACTGGCAGGTCGAAATCGACAAAAAGGACCGAGAGATGACCGCATTTTCAGTTGGGACTAGATTTTGGCGATATGTGGTGATACCATTTGGGCCTAACAATGCACCAGCTACCTGGAATACGTGCTACGAAGCTTAACCTGGAAGACCTGCTTGGTGTACCTAGATGACATCATTGTTACCGGGAGATCGTTCAAAGAACTTGTGTGGAGCCTAGAAGAGGTGTTCTCCTGACTACGACTGGTGAATCTGAAACTTAGTTCGGACAAATGTACCTTTTTCGCAACTAAAGTAAAATACCTGAGACACGTGGTATCAGCAGAAGGGGTCAAAATAGACCCTGGGAAAATTGAAGCCGTGAAAAGCTGGCCAACACCAAACAACAAGCACTTGAGCCAGGTGACCTACTATCGAAGATTCGTCAAAGACTTTGCCAACATAGCTCAGTGTCTCCATCAGCTAACCGAGAAAAATCGTCCGTATGTCTGGAATGAACAATGCCAGGCAGAATTTGAGACCTCAAAGGAGAAGTTGTGTGAATCACCCATGCTGGCATATCCGAAACCCGGAAAAATGTTTATAGTTGACACTGATGCGAGCAACAACGGGATTGGAGCTGTACTCTTCCAGCAAATCGATGGCGAAGAAAGAGTCCTCTCGTGCTACAGTCGAGTTCTCTCAAAAAGTGAGAGGAACTACTGCGTACCAGGATGGAGCTATTGGCGATAATAGAGGCAACCAAGCAGCTCCACAAGTAACTATTTGCCCAGAAATTTGTTCTTCGAACTGACCATGCATCGCTGAAAAGGCTACTTAACTTCAAAAACCCCGAGGCACAAGTTGCGAGATGGATCGAAAGATTGCAGTCATACGACTACGAAATTGTTCATCGGAAGGGCGTATTTTATGGAAATGTTGACGCCCTATCTCATGGCCCATGTCTAGCTACCTGCAAGCATTGGCGACGGATTGAGGAAAAGGAGCCGCCCGTTGATCTGCAATTGATAACGGCCGAGTTCGATGAAGGTTCGTCTTCGGAGGAGATTCGAAATGCCCAGTTAGCCGATGAAGATATCGGACCACTGCTCTTATGGAAGGAGACAACTGGGCGACCAGAGAGGAAGGACGTTTCGATGCAAGGCGCCACCCTGAAAAGTTATTGGTCACAATGGAGGGTGGCGTACTCAAGCGGAAATGGGAAATGGTGGATGGCAGCTTCTATAGGATGTAAACTATACTTCCCAAAAGCCGAATCCACGATGTAGTTAAGAAAATGCATGAAGGATTCTCGGGAGGCCACCTTGGTGTTAACAAGACCTTAGCGAAATTGCGGGGATGTGCAAACCTACAACGTGGGTGTACCGTTTGAAAATATTGCTGTTGACATCGTAGGACCTTTTCTTGAATGCAAATGGGGTAACCAATACACGCTGGTTGTGGCCGATTATTTCAGCAAGTGGCCCGAGGTCTACCCCATTCCCACCCAGAAAGCAACTACTGTAGCCGAACAGCTAATGTTAAATTGGGTCAGTAGGTACAGAGTACATTCGGATCAAGGCCGAAACTTTGAGTCACTGGTTTTTGGCGAAATGTGCGAGCTGCTGGGAATACAGAAAATGTTCCGATGGAATGGTTGAACGTTTCAATGACACACTTAATAAACACCTGGCCAAGATAGTTGACGAGAAACAAAGGGACTGGTCCGGACACATCCCACTGTTTCCGATGGTGTGCAGAGCTGCCAAACATGCATCGACGGCCCCAACCAAAGTCATTTTTGGAAAGACTATCTGCCGGCTGATGTAAAGTTCGGGACACCCCCTGAGAAACCCCAAAGGATCTCGGCGTACGCAAGTGAGCTAAGGCAACGGATGAACCAGATACATCGGACCGTGCGAAACCACCTCGAATCAGCTACTGACCGCATGAAGACTAGGTATGATCTAAAGGCAAATTCTACTGGCTTCCAGCAAGATGACTTGGTGTGGCTATATAACCCACAACGGTGGAAGAGAGAGGGACCATACTGGGTTACAAAGCGAATCAACGATGTCGTATATCGCATACAGGAGCGCCGTAAGCCAAGAGCCAAAATGAAAATCATGAACCTGGACCACCTTGCCCCATATTACATCCAGGGAGACTTGACTACAACTGGCGACACATCTTTTCGGGGCGAAAAGAACTAAGGTGGGGGCAGTGTTACATGTGCAAATGATTCTGCGAGCTACTGGCGCAATTGTTTTTGCAACTATTAAGAACATCATGATCAATAAACGAATGTATTCAAAAGCACAAAAACCCACCAAGCATGATCAATGCTCACAGCGAGGTACTCAGAATTTCTCGAATATTCCAGGTAGTTCTCGTCAGAACATTCAACAATGTACCAGAAATGGATTGAATAACTATAGACCCTATATAAAAAATTATGATTGTGCATTTTTTTAGGGTTTTGTACCAAAATACAAAACCCTATTGCAATCAAAATTTCATGAAAGGTAGCCGATATGAGTATCAAATGAAAGTTCTCTATGAGATCTTTTCAAAACAGTTCTTAAACTGACAGTTTTTGCTTCAGTGGGGGCACAGAGGGGGGGGGGAAATACATGAAAAATGTGTTTTCTCCCTCGCGAATGGACACCCGTGATTTGAAAAATCTGAAAAAATTATCAAGCGAGATATTTATAGGTATAACTTTAACAAATACCTCAGAATTAAAAGATTCTTTCAACTTAGTTAATAATAGTATGATCCTCGAACATGACGTGTTTCTTAATTTTATTCGTTGCTGGTTACGGCATTTTGTAAGTTGAGTACAAAACCCTTCTGACATGAGCATAGGTCTGTCTACCCAACTTGTTTAGTAAATAAACTCGTTTAGCTTAAGTTAAAAGACAGTGCGTTTTCACTTTCCCAGAACATTAAAATTATTGGCCGCGAACCATAACATGCGACAATATATATATATATATATATATATATATATATATATATATATATATATATATATATATATATATATATATGTATGTATATATATATATATATATATATATATATATATATATATATATATATATATATATAAATAAATTAGGTCAGGTACTAAATTATGTCAGGTGGAGGGATATCAAGCTTAGTTTTTTTTTGATTTTTGGATGTCCATTTGTTCTGTTTTATTTCGTTTCCGTTTTTGTCTGAATGAGTGTTCTAGGCACTGAAGATGACTCAAAGGAGTCAGACCTTGTCTGCTTTAACAACAAAACAAATCCAGACGGCTCTTAAAGAAATAAGAGAATAGGCCTGCGGATACCAAATGAACAAAGTAATTGAGTATAAGACTGCTAGCTAGGCTAAACTGTTGCGATCATTCTACAACCTTAGCCAAAGACTTCAACATTATACCAGCATTTGCATAAATGGTAATAAAGCAAAACACAATTGCTGCATGAAAAACACAATGTAGGGCACAAATATTCCGCATTAAAAATGAAATAGGGACACTGTACATAGAAAAGGATGAAATCAATGAACAACTACTACATTCACACCTACAATTAACTAACATTATATAAACTGAAAACTTTCTAGTATATCGTGAGACAAAACATTCATACTCAACTCAAAACGAAATATGAGACTATGACAAAGTAACCTGCCAAATTGATGAAAAAGAAAGACCATACCAGTGAACAGAGCCTTCCATCCACGGGCTGTAAATCTATGAGATACACTTTCTACGATACAAGAAATGGAGCTGTTGAATAAGGGACTGAAACACAGCTTATATAACACAAATCGCAACAAAGGCCTAGAACAATGCTGCAAAAACAACAGACACATGCATAATATACTGCAGTAGATATACTACAAACAATTTATGTAGACAGACCTACACTCATGCCAGCAGAGTTTTATATAAAACTTCTCGGAAATGCAGTCACCAACAACGAATAAAGTCAAGAAACATGTCAAAGAGATGTGCATGTTTCTATTTTTAACATTTTGTTGCAAACCAACAAAAATCACCCAAATCACGTATTGTCAAAAATATTAATGTTATTGACATTATTTAAAAATTTCAAGATGATCAAATCAAAACTGTAGTAGCTGATTCGATGGAAAGTCAATAAAATGTCAGAATCATTTGTTATTGTTGTTGTGATTTGAGAAATTTCAAACGGCTATAACTTCCGTGCACATCATTTGATTTTCATCAAACTTACAAGGTTTAAGGACCCTTATGACACAACTTAAATATATTAGTTTAAGGGTACCTATACGATTTTATTGGGGAAAATGTGAAATTCGAAGATCATACTATTATTAACAAAGTTGAGCGAATTTCGACTTCTTAGGTATTTTTTGTTGTTGTACTCATAAACACCTATATTCATAATTTTTTCAGATTTTTCGGATCACAAGTGCCAATCGCGAGGGGGGGACACACATTTTTCGTGTATTTTCCCTCCTTGTGCACCCCTCGAAGCAAAAAGTGTTTTGAAAAGTTCTAATCAAGACCTTTCATTTGATACCCATATCGGCTACCTTTTATTAATTTTTTTTTAAATTATATATATTTATAAATTTTTTGTACTTGAACTTTGAAGAGAGCATCACTTTACACCTGCATACAAAATTTGATGTTCTAGCTTAAGTAGTTTGCGAGAAAAAGTGCTGTGACGCACGGACGGACGGACAGACAGGATGTGATTTTAGTACCACGCACTAACCTTAACAAAACGAATTTCCACAAAGACGATAAGATATTAAGGTGCATTCAAAAAAACTTACGTATAACCTACTAACAGTGACAAAGGCTGAAAAAGGACATAAAACGGTGACCCTTAAAAACAACGGACTACATACAAAAAACAATAGACTTCATTAACGCCCACGGATACAAACAGGTAAGCAAAGACGCCACCAATAAGTTCCAAGCAGACCTACGCATTGCTATTGTACAATCCTCACTAATCATTCCATCTAATTCTAAGCACCTCTACATAAATCCAAATCCATCCACACCACCCCTTAAAGCACAAGCTAAACTCCAAAAACGCAACATCCCTATCCAGCCTGTCGTCAATTTCCTCCCATCTCCTACATACCAATGCGCAGGGTACATAGAAACGATATTGGCTGATGTCATGCACCTTGACGACAAATACGCATTAAAGAACAGCCATGATATAGCGAACTCTACATCCTCCTTAACCTTGACTGATACTTGTCGACTTTTACCACCACGCATCACCAACTTCTATACGTCTGTACCCGTCGATGAAACACTGACCTACTAGAAGAAAAACTTTCATTCCACAACAGCCGACGACTCACAGATCAACTGCTCAGTTTCATAAAGACCATAATCAAGCAGAACTATTTGAAGTTCAATAGCAACCCATAAATTGCCAAGGATGGTCTGGGTATGGACATCCAATGTCCTGAATAAAATCAGAAACATTCTTACAATCAATCAATACCCGAAATTGTCAAAAGATTCAATGCAATATTTTACAGACGATATGTGGAGGACTGTTTCATCGTTATTGACTCAGAAGAAAATAAACAAGACGAACTACTTACCTAAATGAATGAAATACACTTGAATATAAATTTCACAATCGAAAAAGGAACAAACGGACAGCTCAACTTTATGGACCTAACCGCGACACGCGAACAAACACGATTAGACTACAAAATATACCACAACTGATCATACCATACACGAAACATCTAAATATCCCACACAACATAAGCTAGCATCGAACAGATCAACGGTGCAAAGACTTCACTCCATCTCCTTGACTCCAGACTCAACGAACTAAACAGCATGTACAGAAAAGCTAGTAATAACGGATACAAACAACGTGACCTTGACAAACTGATTGAAACTCAGAATGATCAACAATGGGTTTTGTTGACATACAAACTATCAAACTTCCTTAGAAAATACAAACTGCAAATTGCATGCAAAAGTAACAACAACATTGGCAACAAACTGAAATCAAAACTGAATGACACATCAATATACAAGAACAGTGGCATATACAAACTGGCATGCAAGGACTGCGACATAGCGTACATAGGAAGGACAAAACGTAAACTGACGACAAGATATATAGAGCACTTACTTAAATTATGCGACGTGCCTACAAAACCACGTACACTCTATGGCATTGCTACACAAACAAAACAAAGGACCGAAACTTGACACACCGTAACATTATCAACGAACAACTTCTTACAAATTCTCACGCAATTTTCTCAGTACTAGATCACACTCTCAGACAAAAACGGAAACGAAATAAAACAGAAAAAACGGATATCCAAAAATCAAAAAAACCAAAAACCTAATATCCCTCTGAGTGACCTAACTTAGTACCTGATCTAATTTAGTACTACCTGCTTAACCCATCCTACGACTATATAAAGTCATTCCCTTCAACACATCCTTTAGACACTGAAGATGACTATTTTGTCAGATATGAAGAGTTGTGTTTCATATTTGGCAGAACAAACAACAAGAAATCATGTGATATTGATAGTATCCCAAATATACTCGTAGTTTTCCCACATTTGCCTGAGGTTGCTATTAGAAATTGTTGCATATTGTTCAAAAACATGTTGAACAATTCATATGACCCAAATGATTGGGAAAAGGTTAAGGTTTTTCCCATTTTGAAGAATGAAAAAGAAACTTCCAAGTCCTAAATCTACCACCTGATCAGCATGCTGCCTAACATCAGCAAGGCCTTTGAAGTGATACTAAACAAAGCATTTAACGCCTACATTGAGCAAAATGATTTATTGCCGAATGGCCAATTTGGTGCTCCTGCCAACAGAAAGAAACTTTCGACAGCTTCCAACAACACAGAATGTGTTGGAGCGTGTCTCATTGATATGGAGAAAGCCTTTGATACGATTAGATGGACTACTTTTTAAACACCTTCAGAAGAGTTTCCCCAGACACCTTCGCCATGATTTGCAATATGTTGTATGGAAAATCATTTGTTGTAACTGATGGGAATCTAATGACGTTGCGTGACTTCAAGGTTTTGAAAATTCTACAGCAGGGAATAGTTCCCAACAGTCTCAACAACCTTCAAGGATCATCTAACAATGAAAGAAATTCTTCCCTTTCAAATCGTTCAACTATTTCTTTCTATTATCAGAATGTTTGTGGCTTGAGAAACAAACTTAAGGACTTCTTACTCGTGTCTCAATTAACTAACGATTTTGTTATCTATTTAACTGAAACATGGTTGAACAAAAATATTTCAAATGCGGAAGTTTTATCAGATTACTTAGTCTACAATAAGACCGTAACCGTAAGAGGGTTAAGGATCAAGCTTGATAAGCTCTTTTTATCGTTACGACTCAGCGCAGATGTATTTATATGTCCTATAGAAACCTGGTTAAATAGTCACATCTTAAACTCGGAAATTTCCCTTGATTTTGATATTTACCGTTGTGATCGGGACTTGGCCTCTGCAAATAAACAAGATGGAGGTGGTGTTCTTGCAGCTGTTAGTAATGCAGTACGTAGCTCTCTTTGTGCTGATTTTTGCTTTTCCCGTGTTGTCGATTGTGGGATTGTCAAGATCTTCCTTCCTGACAATACATCTTTATTAGTTTCCTCTGTCTTCATACCCAGCAACTCTCCTTTTTATGTGTATGAGACATTCTTTGACGAGTTTTCTTCTTATGTCTTATTGCATCATCGGCAATCTTTAATTCTAGTATGCGGTGATTTTAATTTGGGAACAGTGCAATAGACGAAGAACCTCATCATCATCTCTCGCGCGGTTCGGACGTGTTTTGTATTCGCTGCGTAACTATCTTTTCTCATTCTTATTCGCGATTTTTATTCGGCTTTATTGGCGGTGTTAATTATCGATCTTTAACTCCGGAAGTGCGTTGTTAGTGCATTTTCTAATTAATTCGAGAAAGTCTCTCTTTCTTTCTTAATTTATTTAATTAGAGGTCGCCTTTCTAAGTGTTTAATCTACATTGTTCTGTGACATTTGATTTGCGCCATCTCTTGGTCAATAGCCGTACTGACGGTTCGCGTAATAAAACTTGTTTGATCCCTTAACTAAAATATATAGTGTATCAAAATAGTAAAAATTTACTATTTACTTTTTACACCGAATCTTAAACATAATTTGTCTAGTGATTAAAGTTACTGAACTGATCAGCTTATCATTCAAGTATGTCAGGTGATTCACCCATTAGTGCCATTAATTGCAAAATTTGTAAAGAGCCTGAGTCATCGCGTAACAAGCTCATGGAGTGTGATGCTGATATACGGTATTTGTTGATATACGTGCTAAGTTCTCGCGTAATATCACATTCAGATGCGATGAATGTAGTGGTGTGTCGCTTACAGATACTATTCGACTGTTAAATGATAGCACCAAACTACTTCAGGAAATCAATGCGTACCTTTTTACGGATCCAATTGCTATGAAACCAACAGAACCACCTCACGCTTCTTGCCAAGCATCTTCACCCCTCTTATTGATTGATTCGATGCCAGCAAATAACAAGGAAAATTTTGGAGCCAGCAAGGGGGCTATTCCTAAAAATTTTCCACCTAAACCGACCTCCTTGCCATTTTTGGCTGCTACATCAAGTGAAGCAGCAATATCAACTCTTCGATCTGTTGATGGGCAACTGGAACCGGACCAGCAACTGCAACTGGATCAGGAACAACAGACTCAAGATTCGCATCTTTCTGCTTTCCCTTCTAGCACGGAGCATTCCTACCGTACACAAGAGCCTGTGTGTCGTCCTACGCTTCTGCCAACTCGCAAGCCTATTTGCGTTGTTTCTCCACCACTCCAAACATTTGTGTCGCGACTGGCGTATGATACTTCAGAGGAGGAATTAAAGGACTTCGTTTTGAGTGGGCTGGATAACCGACCAAATACATTTTCCTGCAACGCAACCAAACTTGACCAATCGTGTGGTTGCATCGTTCAAATTAACTTTGCCAACAAACTGTGATGCAGTACAAAACAGCAATTTCTGGCCCCCAGGCGTCTTAGTTAAGCCTTTTGCTTCGAACTCCAAAAGAAATTTTCGAACATTCAAACCAAAACTTCAACAACATTAGCTTCTAGTCATTCTTCCTTTAATCAGCCTAACTTTATCACTAAGCAGAATTCATTTTTCATTTATAACCAAAATGTACGTGGTCTAAGATCTAAGCTGAAGGATCTCTCTTTATCATGCTTTCTCTCCTCTGATAAAATAATCTGCCTCACAGAAACGTGGCTTACTGACAGTTTTCATGACGCTGAGATTTTTTCCAACCATTTTTTAATAAGGCAAGATCGCGATCGACAATTATCAAATAAGAGGGATGGTGGCGGTGTTCTTATTGCCTACCATAATTCCCTATCTGGCATTCCTCTCTCTGATCTTCACTTTTCTCCTCCTGTTGAATGCGTTGTCGCTAAGATATCTTTTCACCTGCTCGTCCTCTCCTCGTGGCTTGTGTATTTATTCCTTGTAGTTCTCCATATTCTGTATACGACACTTTCTTTTCTGAATTTTCCTCATATTATTTGACTCGTTTTTCTAGCTACCCTATTATACTGTGTGGTGACTTTAATCTTTCCTCTCTGTCCTGGGTTGGAAATCATGTTTCAGGTCCCTCACAAGACTCGCTCTTAATTTCTCCCTTTATGTCTTTATGTTCTTTCTCTCAATTTAATAATTTATCCAATATTAATGATCGCTTCCTAGATTTAGTCCTTAGCAACCTAGATTCTTCCACTCTGAAGCATTCTCCTGTTCTTTTTCCGTATGTCCCCCTTGATCCTCATCACCCTCGAACCAATCCAAAGCGTATATCGAAAAGAATGCACTTTAACTTCTACAAGGCAAATTACTTCCTAATTTCTAATTCTTTATCCGCTGTTAATTGGAATACCTTCTTTCATGGTCTTGATTCAAATGACGCCTGTGAGAAATTTTATGACTTGCTCAACTCTGTCATATCAGCAGCAACTCCCTTTACCTGTGCTCGTGACTCCCATGGTACACCCTGGTTGAATCACAATGTGATTTGTGCCCTGAAAGAAAAGGATCGGGCTTGTCGTATCTTTCTACGTACCAGGTCTACTGAGGATCGTGTAAACTATACTCAGTTTAGATCTGCTGCAAAAAGGGAAGTAAACTTGGCAAAAGCTTCTTACTTCAGGAGTATCGAGTCTTCGCTTAACTCTAACCAATCCAAGCCATTTTGGAAGTACATCCGTTCTCTTAAATCGTCGACTAAAAATCCCTCCTCATTAACCTTAAATGGGCAGCTCACGTCATCTCCTCAGGAAATATGCGAACTTTTCGTTAATTATTTTTCTTTACTTTTCAATCTCTTTAACACGCCTGCGCAAAGTTCACCCTTCCCTGCTTATCATCAACCCACTATTTCCTCTATCACTTGTTCTTCTGTAGAAATTGAAAATCTTATCAATACTCTTGATGTTTCTGTTGGTGCTGGTTCTGATGGCATTCCTAATTTCTTCGTTAAATCTTTATCATCCACTATATCTGTTCCTTTAGCTTTACTTTTCAATATAAGCTTATCTACTAGCCTATTCCCTTCTAACTGGAAAAGAGCTTTCCTCCTCCCCATTTTTAAGAAAGGTGACGCCTCTCTGGTTTCAAATTATCGCCCCATCTCTTTATTGTGTTGTTTTTCCAAATTACTGGAACGTATTGTTTACTCCAAACTGCTTGCGGCTGTGGAGGATAAGCTGATTCCTGAACAGCATGGTTTCATCAAAGGTCGTTCTATTATGACCAACCTTATGGAATTTACTACGGTTGCTGCTGGAGCCTTTGAGAATCGATTTCAGGTAGAAACCCTGTATCGTGATTTTTCTAAGGCCTTCATGCACTTGGTGTTGTTGGCAATTTGTTCAAGTGGCTCTCCTCCTACCTTTCGAATCGAATATGTCATGTTACTTTCAATGGTTTTACCTCTTCTCCTTTTGTCCCATCTAGTGGCGTTTCCCAAGGGTCCATTCTCGGTCCGCTTTTATTTGTCATCTTTATCAATGATCTGCCTTCAGTCATTAACTCCTCCTGCCTTCTTTATGCAGACGATGTGAAATTATTCAAGGTCGTATCCTCTCAAAATGACCTTGACATGCTGCAAGCTGATCTAAATTCCTTGGACCTATGGTGTCAATCTAATCAGCTTCCTCTTAAAGTTTCAAATGTATACATGTATCCTTTTTCTCAAAACCCTATCCATTCATTGGTCATTTCTTCATAAAAAATAAACGTCTTAGCACCGTGACTCATATCAAAGATCTTGGAGTCACCTTTGACTCCAAACTAAAATTCGATCTTCACGTCTATGCTATTGTTTCCAGCGCATCACGTGTATCTGGATTTATTTTACGTCACTCCATCATCATCTGATCCCTTTTCTTGTATTAAGTTATTTGTAAGTTCAGTTCGTTCTATCCTTGTATACTGCTCCCCAGTCTGGTCTTCTCATTTCGTTTACCTTAAATCCTCGATCGAATCTGTTCAGCGTAAGTTTACGAGAATTTTACTGTTAAAATTTCGTATTCCTCATTGTTATTATCATGTTTGTTTGTCTATCCTTGGTATTCCTTCTTTAGAACACCGCCATATTTATCTGGATGAGTGTTTCCTTTATCATCTCTCCCTTGGTTACCTTAACACGAAGTTGGTAGCTGAGCTCCCGGTCAGAAATGTTGTCCGTCCTACCAGAAGTTCCAAAATCTTTGATGTTCCGTTCGCCAGGAGCGTGACTTATTTTCACTCTCCTCTACTAAGAATTACGCGTAAACACGATGATCTTCATCTTGGATCTTTCCCCACTTCTTATCTCCATTTTAAAAATAGAGTAACTTCTGCACTCGCTTAGCTTTGAATTTTTTCTTATACTCGTATGTTTTCTATATCTCTCTATCTTTCACTATTATTACTATTTTTGTAATTGGATTATATCTGTAAAATAGCAATGAATAAATAAATAAACAAAATAAAAAATAAATAAACCTCCCTTAATCTGTTTCATCAACCCATGCATCTTCCTTATCTCTCTCCTCGTTTCTATCACTCTGTCCACTATCGCAATTCAATAATATCTCTAATGCTAATAGTCGGGTACTTGACCTTGTTCTTTCTAACTTTCCCCTCTACTGTCTATCTATTTCCATTGCATTGAATCCTCTTGTGGGTATTGATAGTCATCATCCGCCATTATTGCTCGATCTCTCCATTGCACCATTGTCAAATCATACTTTTGCTTCTTCTCCAAAATTCAACTTCTTCAAAGCAAACTACGAAGCTCTAGCCTCCGAGCTGAGGTTGCTTGGCTGGCAGGAGTTTTTTGATAACTTGGAGTGTGAGGAAGCTCTGAGTAAGTTTTATAATTACCTCTATGAGTTGATTAAACGCTTCACACCTTTACAAGCACTTCGCAAAGTAAAGCAGAAACCATGGCTAGCTAAACAAGTACTTTGTACCTTGAATGCTAAAAGTAAAGCACACCACCGTTTCAAGCGTTGTGGTTCTGAAGAATCCAGAGCCCGCTTTTGTGATCTGTGTCTTGTGGCAAAAAAAGAACTAAAAACTGCAATGAAAAACTACTTCAGTAGCTTGGAGAGTTCCCTCATGGCGAATAATGTGCAACCATTCTTGTCATACATTAGATTCTTCAAGTCCTCCTTTTCAGTCCCTCCTTCAGTCCGCTGAAATAATATAGTTAGCTCTTCTCCACAGAATATGTCCAACTTGTTTTCTCAGTTCTTCTCGTCAACTTTTATTCCTTCTTCCCATGTCTCCGGTCCAGTTAATACACCCGTCATTCATTTCATTGACATTTCTTGACTTTTCACTGACCATATCGATGTTGAATCCCTCATTAATTCACTTAATCCTAATATATCACCTGGTCCTGATGGCTTACCGAATATTTTTTTCGTCGTTAGCGTCTTCGCTTTGTATCCCTCTGGCTTTTCGCTTCAACGTCAGTCTAAAGACTGGTATTATCCCTACTTATTGGAAAAGAGCAAACGTTGTTTCTATTCATAAAAGTGGTAATCCTTCTTCTGTGTCCAATCATCATCCTATTTCCCTAATTTCCTGTTTCCCAAAATCAATCGAGCGTCTGGTACATAACCGGCTTTCAGTTTCATTTAGTCCTATCTTGTCGAAGGAACAACATGGGTTTCTCAAAGGTCGCTCTACGACCTCAAATTTAATTGAATTCACCGATTACATTACTAAGGCCCTAGACAATCGATTGTAGGTTGATGTCATTTTTATCGACTTCCCAAAGGCATTTGACATGGTCAACCATCAACTTCTCTGTTACAAACTTAAGGTTTTTGGGGTTGCTGGCCCTCTCTGATCATGGATGGAGTCCTCCTCTCGTATATGTTCTGTTAGTTACTGTGGAACTTCCTCTATTCCATTTTATCCGTCCTCTGGTGTTCCTTAAGGTTCCATTTCCGTTACTATTCCTATTGCTTATAAATGATCTTTCTTCGGTTATCGCTTCCTATATCCTACTGCATACCGATCATTTCATAGTCTTTCGCGCTATCAGGTCTGTACAAGATTGTCAATATCTTCAGATGGACCTGATTGCAATTAGTAACTGGTGTTCGTCTAACTACCTCTGTCTTTATTTTGCCAAATGCAATAAAATGACTTTTAATCTAAGTCATTCTCCGCTGTCTTTCGCCTATATGTTAAATGAAGTTGTGTGCTGTGAGCATTGCTAAGCATCTTGGCGTTACTTTCGATCCTAAGCTCAATTGTGATGCACACATTCGAATCGTGATTACTAGGGCCTCGAAAATATTGGGACTTATTTTCAGGCATGCTCATAAATTTAACAATAAATCTACCCCCGTCCGCTTGTTTATCTGTCTTGTCCGTCCTATCCTCAAATATTGCTCTGTAGTTTGGTCTCCCGGCACTCCTACCTCATTGACTCGATAGAGAATGTCTAGCGAAAATTTACTCGTGTCTTGTTTTACGAATCCAAAATCCCATATCAAACCTATGACAATCGTTTACCCTTCTTACTTCTGCCTACTCTGTCGTCCAGTCACTTGTGTCTAGATCAGTGTTTTCTATATCAACTCTGCCACAATCAAATTTCATCAACATTGTATGCAGACTTACATTTTCGTCAATCATCGCGTTATTTTCGGGCAAACAATTTTTTCGTGCCACCGTATGCCCGTATAAATTTAATTTTCATGCTCCCATTATACGAATGGTAAGGAATGATGATAAGCTTGAGCTTGGTCCTTTTTTCGACTCATACTTAGTTTTTAAATTGAGATTAAGAAGCCTGACTCTTATAGCTCAACTGAAATAAATATTAGACTTTTTTTGTGCTTAAATTTAATTTTACATGCATATTTATTATTGATAATATCATTGAATTTCTTTTTACATTAACTTTAACACTTAATTCTCATTTTCAATAATTTTCTCTTCTGTTTGTTTTGTTCCATTTTGTAATTGGATTATGTTTTGTCTGTTAAATGGACTTTAAATAAATAAATAAATAAACCTTCACGTAACTAATAAATCTGATAGTCTTGGTTGCAGTCTGCAAAACCCTTGATAGCTTACTTTGCGGTGATTTCAAATTTTCTCGTGCTGTTGAGTGTGTAATTGTTAAATACGTCTTCCTCATAACTCCTCTCTATTAATTGCCTCTGGGTATATTCCCTGTAATTCTTAAATGCATACGAAGCCTTCTTTGATGAGCTTTCCGCTTATCTTCTTGCTCGTCATCAACATTCTAAAATTATAATTTGTGGAGAATTCAACTTACCATCAGTGGAATGGGATCCCTTAACAACACCTAGTATTTCCTCAACAAATAATCCTACTTTATTACCTTCTTCCTTTCTTTTCCTTTGTTCTTTTTCACAGTTTAGCCATATCCGCAACTTTAATGATTGAATTCTTGACCTTGTCTTTACAAATGTTCCAACTGATTGTCTATCAATAATTCCTGTTTTACATCTTTATATTCAACCTGATCTCCATCATCCACCTTTGTGTCTAGCACTAACCGTTGATACCCTAAATCCTCAGAGAATAGCCTCAGTTTATCGTTACAACTTCTTTAGAGCAAATTATGAGGCAATTAAAACCAATCTGGACTCGGTTAACCCTTATTAACTGGCTCGATCCGAATGTTAGTCCTGGTCCCGATGGATCGTCAGATATATTTATAAAATTACTTTGTTCCTCTTTGTGTTTTCCTCCATCCCTTATATTCAATCTCTGCCTTAGCACTGGAAAGACGCAAGTGTTGTTCCTGTCTTTGAAAATGGTGACCCATCATCTGTTTCAAACTATCGTCCCATATCACTCTTCTCCTGTTTCTCGAAGCTGCTAGAACGACTTGTACACAACAGGCTTCTTGTCTCATTAAGTCCAATTGTCAAACCATAGCAACACGGATTCTTGAAGGGTCGTTCAACTTCCTTGAACTTAGCTGAGTTCGATGATTATATTACAAGAGCTCTAGATAAGCAGCTTCAAGTTGATGCAATATTCACGGATTTCTCCAAAGCTTTTGAATCCGTGAACCATGTTCTTCTCTGTCAAAAGTTAGCTTTGCCCGGCATATTCGGTTCCCTACATTCTTGGATTTCATCCTATCTATCCTCTTGTTCCTGTCATGTAAATCTCTATGGCACAAACTCCTCCAAGTCCTTGGACTTCTTCTTTTCTTACTATTTATCAATGATCTTCCCTCTGTAATATCTTCTTTTTGTCTCCTGTATGCTGATGATGTCAACGTATTCCAGATGATTAAATCCCTTGAAAGATTGTCAGCGACTAAAAATGATCTTTTTAACCTCTATAACTGGTGCAATGCAAACTCTCTTCGTATCAATGTTTCCAAATGTTCTAAAATGACTTTTACTCTGAAAATTGTTCCTTTAACTTACAATTACACCCTATATGATGTTTTTCTCTTGTCTGCAGGCTCATGCAAAGATCTTGGTGTAATATTTGACCTCGTGCTTAAATTTAGTGCCCATGTTTTTAGCATAATTACCAAGGCATCAAAATTTCTGGATTTATTATGCGGCATTTGCACAAGTTTGCAAATATTGCAACCGCTGTTCGCTTGTTTACATGTGTTTTCCACCCGTTTCATGAGTACTGCTCGGTAGTGTGGTCTCCTAGACATTTATATCTTGTGAGCTCGCTAGAAGCTGTTCAGCGTAAGTTAACCCGTATTTTGTTCTTCAAATTTAACTTAACCTATGAGTCGTATGAGCGCCGTTTATCCATACTTCGTCTCGCTTCTCTGTCGTCCCGTGGAACCTTTTTAGATCAATGTTGCCTTTACAAGTTTTACCACCAACAAATTGCTTCCACTCTGAGCAAAGACTTGCACTACAGACAATAAGCACGTCCTAGTTGGTCTAATAGCATTCTCGAGGTTCCGTACGCTCGGACAGATTTATATTTTCAGTCAATTAAGATGCGAATCATCAGAAAATATAGCAACCCCGAGCTCGGTTCTCTATTCACGTCCTACTTGGTTTTTTAAAATAAATTAAAGACGTTATTTTTGTGAATTGCGATTAATATTTCCCTATCATTCAATTTTTCAAACTTTGATTTAGCCTCTAATTTCTTTTCTTACATGTTTTAATTCGTATTCTTAACTTTTTCCTACTTGATTTTGTTTTATAAATGTGTCTTACCTTAAACGATATTTAATTGTCTGTCGACTTTGTAATTGGATTTTTGTATGTAAAATTAATTTAAATAAATAAATAAGTAAATAAAAGCTATTGTGCCTCTGCTTTTCTCAATACTCATTCACAAGCTATTGAACGGCTTTAATTTTAACGTCTCGCTAACGCAATCATTGGTAGTGTTTGCTGATATCTGATCATTTATATAGCAGATCGAAAGGCTACAATAGTTTAGAGCAATCTTCAAAAAATGTTCAATGATGTGTAGCTCTACACCAACAATTGAGGAATGAAAGTCAATGCATAGAAATGTGAAACAATTTTGTTTCGGACAACGCTGTGGTTGGCTAGTTTAGACCTGAAACGTAACTGGAAGGATTACCACATTATGGTTGGTGAGGGTAGTTCTGAACGGGTTGCACATAAATCCTGTGTTCCATGACTCAGTGTTTATCTTGGTTAGTATCTGTACTATACTGAACATATCAAAATCATGCTCAATTAAGCGCGAAAAGTAAACATAGACCTTCAAAAACTCTTTTATTCCATACAGATTGATCAAAGTTCAAAGTAATCTGTTAAGATACCTTTTTTTAAGGGGTTTTGTAAAATAATTTTACAAAACCCTACTAGTTTCGCGACCAGTCTGTCCGTCGGTCCGTCCGTCCGTCCGTGTGTCACAGCAGTTTTTCTCGGAAACTACTTAAGCTAGAAACATCAAATTTTGTATGCAGGTGTAAGGTGGTGATCTCTTTAAAGTTCAACTACGAACAATTTTTATAAGGTATTTAAGAGGGGTCTCCCCATATAGGGGAGTGACCCCCCGAAAAAAAATTTCATTGAAAGTCGCCGATATGGGTATCAAATGAAAGTTCTTGATGAGAACTTTTCAAAACAGGTCTTAGTTTGGCAAACTTTGCTTCGAGGGGCGCACGAATGATTTGTGTCCCCCCCCCCCCCCCTCGCGATTGGACACCTGTCATCCGAAAAATCTGAAAAAAATCAGAAATGTAGCCCTTGGTGAGTACAACAACAGCAAATACATGAGAAGTCGCAATTCACTCAATTTTGTTAGTAATAGTATGATTTATCGATTTTATGTTTTCTTGAATGAAATCTTAACGGTACCCTTAAATTCAATGAAATTCTATTTATAAGATTGATCTATCCTGAAAGTTTCATAAAGATTGAATCTTATTTAGCGAAGTTATAGCCGTTTGAATTTTCCTGTATTACTATGGAACAATATGCGCTGCATTTATTACTATGGCACCATATGGCTATGGAACAACATGCGCTTTTTACCGACTCAGACACTAAAGTTTTGCTAGGATATGCATGAAAATTTCAGGAATGATAGGTGTCATGTATATCTTTGAGAATCGGTTCAGCTAGTGGTATCAGTAACCGTAAAACAAAATAGTGGCTGTTTTAAATGCGAAGATTGAATAATTTTGAGTTATTTTTTCCCAACTTCAACGTTTAAGGTGCATGCTTTGAACATTTGATTCAATTTAATGAATGACTGAAGATGAATACCTACAATTAATGCTCATAAGTGAAACAAGTCAAGGAGGTGGGAGAGAGCTCCTAGCAAAAGGGTTTTGTAACCATTCTAGGATTCGAAAAAATTGGCCATTAATCGATGATAGCAGTACAAGAGAGTGGCCCTTGACCAAAAAAAATTCATCAAACGTAGCCGATATGAGTATGAAATGAAAGTTTTCATGGGAGCTTTTCAAAACAGTTGTTAAACTGTCAGTTTTTGCTTCAGTGAGGGCACAGGGGGGAAATACATGAAAAATGTGTTTTCTCCGTCGCGGTTGGACATCTGAAATAATTATCAAGGGATATACTTATGACTATAACAATACCAAAAACATCAGAAATCGAAATTCGTTCAACTTTGTTAATAATAGTATGATCTTCGTATTTCATATTTTCTCCAATAAAATCGTCTTTGACATGTTTCTTGATTTGATTCGAGCTGGTGAGTGCATTTTGTAAATTGAATACAAAACCCTTCTGACATGAGCGTAGGATTGTTTACCCAACTTGTTTTATTTTTTTTGTGGTAGGGAGGTGAATGCTATTTATGCACAGAGTGTGGGACTCCCATGCGCGACTGGACTACCCACTAAACACCTCCCCTGTCAACCTGAGAACCCAGCCTGGAACCGTTTGACACATTACTTCGGGCCAGGTCTCGGTTTGTTACGCCGTGGGGCGCCTTCAAGCTGAGGAGTCCCTTTCCTAGCGGGAGGGGAGAGGGGAAGAGGAAATGCCAGAAGAGCGATCCCCAGCCCCAGCGCCCCCGGCTGCTGCGAGTCCCTTTTATATTTTAGGACGGCCCGAGCATAATGTGCCACCTGGTTCCATTTGTCAACCGATTCGAGCATTACCGCATCTATATTATCCGGGGTGAGCTCTCCTGTCTCCCAGTAGAGATCCCTTTGCAGCCTGACCCATTTCGTACACGCGAAAAATGTGTGCCAGGCATTGTCCTCCTCTCCTGGGCAAAACCGACAATCGGGAGACCGTGACTTACCGATCTTGTGCAGGTCAGACTGAAAACACCCGTGCCCGCTTAAAAGCTGCGTCAAAAAGAAGTCAGTCTCACCATGCCTTCGATTTAGCCACGGTCTTACATCCGGGATGAGGCGCGCAGTCCACCTTCTCTTCGTGCAATTCACCCAAGACTGCTGCCAATCGTTGAGCGAGCGCTGTCTCTCCTCGCGGACAGCTATCTCCCTTGCATCTTCGTTTCGGCGCAGGTAAATAGCGTGGCACTCTCTTGCAAGGAGAGCGACAGGTATTACGCCTGCAATCACTCTCAGCGCCGAGTCGGAGACTGTTGGATACGAAGATGCAATTCTCAGCGCTCCTCTTCTCTGTACCTGTGCCAAACGTTTTCGGTATACCTCCTTGCTGAGAGCGGCACCCCATACCTCTGCTCCGTATAGCAGCACTGATCCTACGGCACTCATCAAGAGGCGTCTTCTTGATGGGCTGGGTCCCCTACGTTGGCCATAAGTCGAGTCAGAGCCGATATTCCCGAAGCAGCCTTCTCAGCCGTTGCCCTGATTTGCTCAGAGAAACTCATCTTCGAGTCGATCAGTAGCCCCAGGTACTTCACCGCTGTCTTCGATTCGATTTGTATATCTCCCATACTGATCATCTTTACTCTAGGGATTCTCTTTTTTGTCAAGATGACCACTTCGGTTTTCTGCAGTGCTAAACTGAGCCCGCGAGCAGTCATCCAGTCCCTCACTCGGCGCATTAGCATACCTAGCCTAAGTTGCGCTTGCTCAACGGTGCGTCCGGCGACCAGAGCCGCAACATAATCCGCATAGCCAACCAAGCGCGACTCATCTGGCATCTCAAGTCTCAGTAGCCCATCGTAAGAGACGTTCCACAGGTCGGGACCAAGGATAGATCCCTGGGCAACACCCGATGTAATTTCCATCCTTCGTTGGCCCTGTGTCGTGTCGTAGAGCAGGCTTCGGTCCTTAAGGTATTTCCTCAAAACCCGCATTAGACATTCTGGAACTTGAAAAGAGTTTCCAGCGTATCCAGAATATCCACCCATCTAGCGGATTTGAAGGCATTCCTGACGTCGAGTATCACCAACAGGACGATCCGTCGCTTGGTGCGACTATATGCCTCTGCCTTTTGGACCGCGTTCACCACCTCTGCAATCGCATCAATGGTAGAACGTCCTGCTCTAAGGCCGTACTGCCGAGGAGATCGGTCCCCAGCAGCACGAATCACGTCAGTGAGTCTTCCCTTGATGAGTTTCTCTAGCACTTTCCCAGCCGTGTGTAGCATGCATAACGGGCGGTATGCAGACGGCGATCCGGGATTTCCCTTCCCCTTGCTGATCAGCACGAGCCTCGCCACTTTCCATCGTACCGAGAAAACCCCCTCCCGTAGGCAAGCGTTGAATGTGCTGAGCAGCAAGTCAGGACAATGGTGATAGACGAGCCGCAACACCTCAGCTGGAACACCATCTGGAGCTGGAGCCTTCCTCGCTTTCAAGGAGAGGACTGCCTCCTCCAGTTCCAGCTGTGTGAAGAGTGCACACTCTACTGCTGTTTCACCATGGACAGCGTCAACACGGACGGGATGGGCGGGGAAGAGTTCCCGCACTATCACGTCCATCTTTTCCGCGTCATGTATACAAGGCTTCCGTAGGGCACCAAGTTTCCCCATGACCAGCTTGTAGCCAAGGCCCCACGGATCCTTGTTCACATTGTCCACTAGGTCTTACCAGCAGCGAGCCTTGCTGCTGTTGATCAGTTTGCAAAGGCATTTCCTGGCCGACTTATATGCTGCCACCTGGTTGCATGCCTCGTCACGGTTCCGCGCCCGTTGAGCCTCACGTCGAAGCTTGTGACACTCCCTTCGCATTTCCGCGATTTCAGTTGACCACCAGTACACTGGGGGCTTGCCGTGTCGGGGTCTTCAACGGGGCATATAAGTGCAGCAAGCAGTTGTCATTATGCTCATAGTAGAGTTCACTACGTCTTGAGCTGCCAGTTCTTCCGTCCCCTCCGAAGCTCCCTGCAGCAGCTCACCTGCTGTGAGAACCTCGACGAACCTCTCGACGCCCATTCTTCCGATGTTCCATCCAGTTGTAGAAGGCCGAGAGCACGGACGTCGGGAGACAGCATCAATTATCTCAAGCAGAATGCACTGATGATCACTGGCTGAGTAGTCCTCTAATACTTTCCAGTTGTGTATCCTCCGTACTAAGGACTCCGAGGCGAATGTCACGTCCGGTATGGTTCCCTCACAGCCAATACGGCGGAAAGTCGGCGCATTTCTGGAGTTTAGTATGACGAGGGCCGTCCTGGCCACCATTTCCAGGATTCGTTTTCCCTGCGGATCCGTCTGAGGCATGTCCCATTCGATTGCTTCAGCATTGAAGTCGCCCCAACGAGCACTTTGCCCTCTGCGTTCGAGACAGCGCCCTCCAAAGCCTGAAGCTTGGCTTGGAAAAATGATGTCGACTCGTTAGGCGTTAGGTACACACTAAAGAAGGTGATCCCTGAGCACCGAACCCACACGAAACCATCCCCCCGTCCACAACTCTCCGCTTGAAAGTCACTGTTCCGAACCCAGATAGCGGCAGTACCCGTTTCATCAGAATACCATAGTGCAGGACTTTCATTATGGTGTTGCTCACTCAGCAACAAGAAGTCGGCTTTCATGTCCCTCGCAAACTGCTCAAACAGATTTTGGGCGGTTGAACTGCGGTGAAGGTTTAGCTGCAGGATGCGGGTCATCGAAGCTCTGATTTTGCCTTGGCTCGGGCTTCCTGAAACACCCGGCATTTTCCTGATCCCAAGACGTGTCCGAAAACAGATTTTGGATCAGCATCCTTGCAAAGAATACAGTGTGCCTCCTTCGTACACTCTTTTCTTTTATGTCCCATTTCACCGCATTTGTAACATAGGGAACTCCTATCGGATCCTTTGCATACTTGTGTGGTGTGACCATAACCAAGGCATTTGAAACATTGAAGAGGCGTTGCTCTTCGCCGTATCCTACAGACAACCCACCCGATAAGAATATAATATCTTCTGAGTTTGAGTTCACGAGATAAACAAATCCAATGGAGATACTCATTTGCTATATTCGTTTACGCTAGTCGTGCTGAGACGCAACAATCTAGGTATTGGTGGCTCAACGACAACGTCGAAATTATTCGTGATCGTTTTCTGTGCTTTTCGTTACTCCGTTTTAATTGTCGGACTATATTGCTACATTCAGTGTTTTGTTTTTTATGTTAAAAATTAGGGATAGGTCTCAATATTTAGAATAGTATATGTGATGTTTATTATATTAGGCTTAGAGATATAGTTAAACGGTTAGATTAGGAGTATTGTGATAGCATTTTATTAGTATGAGGTAAAGCTTTCACTTGAATTTGATTATTCTTGGAATGAGGGGTCGTGGAGTTAGGGCGATTTAGCACCTTAACTTCCTTATACCTGTGAGTAATTCAGTACCCATCTACCTTCGTAAGCCAGTTTCAGTCATTATATGATTTTAGAAATAATTTTTTACAGAGTTATTTGGCGAATCGTAATTCATCCCCGTTCTGTACAGTTTGAAGGAATGCCAGGGTACTATTAGTATGGTTGTCAATTGTTTCAAAAAGCTTCAGTGCTTTGTCACGTACGGATTTTTCAACTGTCTCAAGTCTTGGGTCCTTGTGTACGAGGTGTGTTCAAAAAGTATCGCGAATTTTGAATTTTCGCGGGTTACGTATATTCGAATTTCGATTTTTTTGAGGCGTTATGTTGGTACTCATGTCTGTTTCTTATGCCGACAAGCTCGGCCATTTTGAATGTTCACCTGGTTGGTGATAGCTGCTTTACTTGCACGTGTTTTCAATCGTCTTCGATTTTTACTTATTCAAAAAAATGGATCAAAGAACGTGTATCAAATTTTGTGTGAAAAACGAAATTAAGTGCGCGGATGCATTCCGAATGTTGACTGTGGCATACGGAGAAGCTACCTTGGACCGAAGCAACGTTTATCAGTGGTACAAAATCTTTTTAGAAGGCCGAGAAGATGTGAACGACGAAGAGCGTGCCGGACGCCCGAGCACTTCAACAACAGACGAAAAAATTAATGTAGTGGAGAAAATGGTATTGGCCAATCGTCGAATCACCGTTAGAGAAGTTGCTGAGGACCTAAACATATCGATTGGCTCGTGCCATTCGATTTTTATCAACGATTGGGGCATGAGACGGGTCGCCGCGAAATTCGTACCAAAATTGCTCAATTGCGACCAAAAACAGCAACGCATGAACATTGCTAATGAGATGTTAAACTCTGTCCGCGACGAACCAAATTTGCTCCAGAGGGTCATAACTGGTGACGAATCGTGGGTTTATGGTTATGACGTAGAAACCAAAGCTCAATCATCTCAATGGAAGCTGCCGCATGAACCAAGACCGAAAAAAGCGCGCCAAGTTCGGTCGAATGTGAAAGTTTTGCTGACAGTTTTCTTCGATTGCAGGGGCGTGGTGCATCATGAGTTCTTGCCACAGGGAAGAACGGTCAATAAGGAATATTACCTGCAAGTTATGCGAAATTTGCGCGAAGCAATCCGCCAGAAACGCCCGGATTTGTGGGAGAACAAAAATTGGCTTTTGCACCACGATAACGCCCCTGCTCACACATCGTTGCTTGTGCGCGACTTTTTGGCCAAAAACAACAAACTAATGATGCCGCAGCCACCGTATTCCCCAGATCTGGCCCCCTGTGACTTTTTCTTGTTTCCTAAACTGAAGAGGCCCATGAAAGGACGACGTTACGCTACGCTTGACGAGATAAAGACGGCATCGAAGGAGGAGCTGAACAAGATTAAAAAAAATGATTTTTTGAAGTGCTTCGAAGATTGGAAAAACCGTTGGCACAAGTGTATAATATCTCATGGAGATTACTTTGAAGGGGACAAAATAGATATTCATGAATAAATAAATAATTTTTGAAGAAAAAACAAAATTCGTGATATTTTTTGAACACACCTCGTATGTCAGTGTTTCTAATGTACCAGGTAGTTCTTAAGATCTTTCTTATAATTCTGTTTTGGAAGGACTGGAGTGCTTTTTTGTTAGTCTTTGTCGTCTGGTAGGAAGCAAAACTACCGTATAGTAGCGTTGGTCGTATTATTCGGTTGTGTATGAGCAACGGATGTTTAAGGCTAAGTTTTTTGGATTTAATGAGGGGGTATCAAGAGGACAGAAGTCCAATACAGTGTCCCCGATTATTTTGTATGTGTTGTTTCCATGTAAGGCTTCTGTCGAATGCAAGTCCAAGGTATTTATAGTATTTATATATTTTATTTATTTTATTTATTTGTTAAGCCAAACAAGGCAAGGTAATCACAAAAAGAAAGTACTTATATCTAAACAAATCGCAAAAAAAAGTAAACCTATATTAAGCAATAATAACCTATTTTAATGCGTCAGTTATGTTCTTTTTTAAGTTAAATTTTGAGATAGAAGGTGAGTGATGTTCACTTATGGAATTGAAGATCTTGCAACACCTATTAATTAGCTCTTTGTCTGTGTAGATGGTTTCATGTTGGTCTAAATGAAGCAAAAGAGTGTTTCCAGTACGTTTAATAGTTTCCTTAAACCTGACTTTGCTTGATAATGATGCGACATTTACTATCTTTCTGATTACAACCAAAACAAAGCAGGAGCTTAAGATAGTTCTTCGAGGTGAGAGCGAGAAAAGATTCAAAATATTAAGTCTTTGCTGGTAAGGCGGCAAGTTAGCAAAGTCTCTTGGGTCGTAAGTATTACGCAAGGCAAAAGGAATAAACTGTTTCTGGACAGATTTGATGCGGATGCTGTGAGTCCCAAAGCATGGATTCCAAATTATACAGCCATATTCAAAGAGGGGGCGCACAAATGAGTATATAGAGTTTTGGTGACCCATAGTGACCCATAGATCTGGCACGATGTTTTATGAAACCAAGCTGCTTACATGCCCGAGCAAACATTGCATCGGCTCTGAGTCGTAAATTCAATTTCTGTCCAAAATAACACCCAGGTCTGAGATCTGGCCAACTTTTTGAAGTGGGGAATTTTCAGATTGTAAGTGTGCTCGAATACGGAATTAATTTTCGAAAAGCTTATAACATGACACTTTCCAACATTTAGATCTGTTATCATTACACCATTTCAATAATGAATTTATTTTGGCCTGCAGAAAAATAGCCTTGGAATTGGAATTCACTGTGTGGTAAAGTTTGTGGTCGTCGGTATACAGAAGATGAGGTACGTCACTTAAAATTCCAGAAAAGCCAGAAATGAAGATTTTGAATAAAAGGGGACCCAGGTGGCTATCTTGTGGCTTTCCGGAACAGGCAATAGTTTCTCTTGAAAAATTACCCTGCAATTTTACAAACTATGTTTGATTATTTAGATATAATGCAATCCACTTCAGTAAGCACCCAGATATGTCGAACTTTAGAAGTCCATATAAACTGAAGTCCATATAAACAGCGTCACTCTAGTTATCTTTTTCTATTTCGCAGAGGAAAGTTGAGGTAAGAAGTATTAGATTAGTAGTAGTTGATCGACCTTTGCGAAAACCATGCTGCTGCTCATTTAATCGTGGCTCAACCAACGAGGTAAGCTTATCACAAATAATTTTTCGAACAACTTCGGAATAGTTAAAAATATGGCAATACCTTTATAGTTTGTTATAGACTGCATATCGCTACTTTTGAAAATTGGAGTTAAATGAGAAGACTTCCAGACAGATGGAAAAGCCCCCTCGTGATAAGGACGCGTTGAATAGAATAATCAGAGGGGAAGTGATGTGATGTATACACTCAAAAAGAAATCTAGGAGGAAGAGAATCAAGTCCAGGACCCTTGTTAACATCAAGTTATTTTAAACCGTTCACGATATCTTCACTAGACAAACTCACTTCATCAATGAATGGTGCTGTCGTTGAATGGCAATTTGGTATGCTGGAACAAACGGTTGCCGGGTGGAAGTCCTCTTGGAAATGCTCAGCAAAAAGGCCGCATATAATTTGAGGACAACCCGAATTACTTTCACCATAAAGCATTGATGTTGGAAATTCTGTGACTTTCAGCTTGATTTTTGCGAAATTGACAAATTCTTTGGGATTACGAACAATATTTTCCCCGGTTAAATTGATGTAATGATCATATGCTTCGCGAGATCTTATAGAGAATTTCATAGCCAGCTCATCATATTTACTCTTAAGGTTTGTGTCGAAGTTGTTACCACTCATTAATTTATAGATTTTGATCCTTTGATTCCGCAGATGGCGAAGGTCGCGGTCAAGCCAGGGCTCGGAAACTTTGATGTTTTTTTTTATTTCAGGAAAATTAGTTTCAATGCATTCGAAGAGTGTTTTATAGAATGAAGAGACTGCTTCTTTAATTTTGAAAGATAGTTCCAATCAATATTGGCCAGATAAAATTTAATGCTTTTATAATCAGCATTTAAAAAATCAAATACAATACAGTCATTGTACGTTCGGGAAAAAGTTAAATCAGATATGGGAAGTTCAACCGAAGAAGTGAAATGGCTTCGTGTGTTAGAGAAAAGGTTCTCTTTGTCACTGGTTGCACTGACAACAAAATTGTCATAAGCATTGGTAAAACTGAGATCCAACTATAGGGTGGTCCAACCACAACGCATGATGTTAATTGTAAATAAAACAAAAAGTTTTCATTGAATTATGTTTGTATGATGCACGTGCTATCTCGTTCGACGAGATGGTACATCACACACAGTTATTGCCGGGTCAAAACGTTTGCAATGAAATTATATATTTTTATCAATGAATCGAAAGCCTTATGGCTCCTACCTTAATTGCGCACTTTCGTGAATATTATTGCCACTTTCAACAAATTAAAACTTCACTTTGTTCACTTCACTTGTACTTTAATTAATATATTCTAGATTTTTCACACTTCTTTGTTGACTGCTTCTCTACGACTGAATTTCAGTTAGCAGTTAATATTTAGTTAGCAACTAACCGGTACATTTTCTATTTCCAATTCAATTGTAACTAAAAATAATCTATTACAATAACATATTATGTTTGCTATTACATTTCTATTGGTGCAACCCATTAAACGAGAATTGTCAGATTGACAATAATAATAAACAAGTATGACAGCTCTTGACATAAGTGAGTGTTCATTTGATCTCGTAAAGCTTAGGTTGATGCTGCTCTCGTCAGATAAGTATAAATATACATTTCTATTAACAATTTGATTCTTTGTGTTTCCTTTTCCTCTTTTACAGGTCTTTCCACCTTTACGTTTACTTCCGAGAAATTCAACGCTTATTGTCGGTTCAAGTTTGCAAATTTATTCACATGGTGGTCCTCATCCAGACATCAATATACTGTTCTCAGTGGAAAATGCTAATATTGTTTCCATGGACTCGGCAATTGTTTTGGGCAAAAAGCTTGGAACTACACGAATTACTGGTCGATGCGTTGGTGAAAATCCCATAGATGGAAGCCAAATTATATTCTCAGAAGATAGTGTTGATGTTCAGGTGATTCCATTAGAGAGAATTCAAGTGCGTACACCATTAGTACGTATCAAAGCTGGGGCTGTCATGCCTGCATTTGTATGGGGTGTTCCGGATATTTCTCCCGTTATACTAGGAACGATGGAATCAATTCGTATTATTTGGTCAACAAATCAACCAGATGTTGTGAATATTTTCGGAATATTTTCTGACGCTGGTATTGAATAGACCGACCAGGATTTAATCTCGGTTCGTGTAAAAGCATTGAATCCGGGAAAAGCGAGAATACAAGCATCTGTTATCCTACCTGATGGTCAACGTTTATCTTCATCGGTGGAAGTTGTTGTGTTTAAAATGCTTGAACTAGAATCACCAAGACGTATAAATCAGGATTCGGGAAGATAAATCCACCGTACGACATGCAACATACTCCCCCGGATGAGATGTGTCAGGACATCTCATAAGCTTATGTTGGTAGTTTAATAGGTATCTGTAAATATAGCGATTAGTATAAGTTAATAATAAATATATCAATTTTAGCCATGATTGTGTCCGATTCGCAATGTTATGTCAGCAAGTTGATTGATTTTCTTTCTTCATGTACTGTGACCATTTGAAGCTACTTCGTTTTGATTGAGATGGTAGTGTCGATAGGGTGAAGTTATCCCACCTTATGCTGGGCGTTCCCCTCTATCTTCACGCATCTCTTGTGTTCTGTTTGATGTATGACGTCGTTTACTAAGTTTTGGATCTTGTGATCTTATGTTTTGCTTATTATGTGGCATCGTTTAGTCAATTTTGGGCATTGTGATACGCTCAGTGAAAGTGAGAGAAAGGGACGGATAATTTTCATTTCTGATTTCGATCATAGGGTGAGATATTTGGTAGGCGGATAGCATTTTTTGCGCGCAATTCGTTAAATATTATCAATATCTGGTGAATTTTGTGTCGGTAGTGGAGCAATGTTTGATATGGCTCTTTTGTAAATTTTTCCATTTATTAGTATAGATACTACGCGTACTATACAATCTTTACCTGGATGCACGTCAACAATTTTTGCTAATGCCCATCGGTAGGATGGTAATCTTTCGTCTTTCAGAAGGCACAAATCTCCGATCTTTACATTATTTTCTATACTAAGCCATTTTGGTCTTCGTTGTAATCGGCTTAAGTATTCACCTTTCCATCGCTTCCAAAAATCTTGAGACATCTTTTGCACTAGTTGCCATCGATTCAATCTGCCAATATTTACATCTTGTAATTCCATTTCTGGCGGTGCGATTAACGTGTCTCCAATTAGAAAATGTGCTGGCGTTAAGGCTGTAGCATCTGTGGGGTCATTAGTGAGTGGACACAGTGGGCGCGAATTAAGACAAGCTTCAATTCTAATAAGGACAGTGGTTAGTTCTTCATATGTTAGCGATGCGCTTCCGATTACTCGCCGTAGATGGGATTTTATCGATTTAACTCCCGCCTCCCAGAGCCCGCCAAAATGGGGTGAAGCCGGGGGGTTAAAATGCCATGTGATTCCTTCGTTTGCAAAAATCTGAGCAGCATCGTTGTTTAAGTTGATCATTCTTTTGAGCTCCACATTAGCTCCTACAAAATTCGTACCGCAATCTGTGTAAATGTGGGAACTAAAGCCTCTGCGTCCTATGAACCGACGCAAAGCTGCAATGAATGCTTGGGTGGACAGATCGCTGACTACCTCTATATGTATAGCTTTAACAGTTAGACAAATGAATATGGCAACATATCCCTTTGTAATTTTGCTTCCTCTGCCTCGTCTGTCCTTTATATCAAAGGGTCCACAAAAATCAATGCCAGTGTGAGTGAAAGGACGTGAAATAGTCACCCGTGCCGTTGGCAGGTCTCCCATGAGCTGAGTTGCAGCTTTGGCCTTCTCTCTGAAACATCGAATACATTTATGTACGAAGTATTTTATTGCATTGCGCCCATCTATTAGCCAATAAGTTTTACGCAATGTAGTTAACATCAACTGTGTCTGTCCATGTAGGGTTAAGTGGTGGATTTGCTGTAGGATCAATTGAGTAAACTTTCCAACTCGTGGTAAAATTATGGGATGTTTCTCATCTAAAGGTAAGGATGCGTTATGCAAACGTCCACCTACACGGATTATGCCTTTGTTGTCGAGAAAAGGATGCAGACTGTGCAACTTGCTTTTCTTCTCCACTGACCTGTCTTTGTTCAAACAGTCAAGCTCGGATTGAAATTCTTTTCCTTGTGCATATTTTATCCAAAATTCTAATGATTCGCGTAACTCTGTAACACTCAAATAAGATTGGTTGGTTCTATGATTTGTTCTCCATCGGATAAAACGAAAACAATATGCAGTAACCCTAAGCAGTTTCGTGAGTGTCGAATATTTTCCGATAAGGTGGTCTAACAGAGATGTTGCGTTAAGTCCAATGTTAACTGCTACACATTTCCTTTGCTCGGTTTCTACTAGTGATACATCCTTCATCTTAGGCCAAGCATCAAATTCTTGAGTTAACCAGCTAGGCCCATGCCACCAGAGATTACAATTGATTAAATCTTGAGCTTTGATTCCCCGTGACGCAAGGTCCGCTGGGTTGGATTTTGGGGGCACGTAACGCCATGGTATGTTTTCCGTTTTTTCGATGATAAAAGATGTTCGATTTGCGACAAAAATGCTCCAGCGTGTTGGGTGTCCCTTCAACCATGCGAGTACAATTTCGGAGTCCGTCCATAGCCAAGTAGGTACATTCTGAGTCTTTAGCGCTTCGTTAATTTCATGTAGTAGTCGTGCAAGCAAAACTGCTCCGCATAACTCCAAGCGTGGTATGGTGACTGGTTTTACAGGTGCTACTTTAGTTTTGGCCATGATTAAGTGACTATGAACTGTCAGCTCAGTATGTACGACTATATAAATTACTGCTGCGTAGGCTCGTTGGGATGCATCACAGAAACCGTGGATTTCGATGTTTGAATTTGGCTTGTATGTGATCCATCTAGGAATTCTGATTGTTTCTATTGCACGAAGTTGTTTTTGGAATGATTCCCATTCCTTGTTGATTGTGCTTGTCACTCTTTCATCCCAGTCTTGACCATGTAACCATAAACTTTGAAGCAGTACTTTGGCTGAAACAATAATAGGTGCTAACCAACCTAAAGGGTCATATAATCGGGCCACTTCGGAAAGAATTGAGCGTTTAGTTTGCCATTCCTTAATTACTTGGGTCTTCAGACGATATGTGAAAAAATCTTGCACTGGATACCATACGATGCCTAACGACTTATGTCCACTTTCCGTGTCAAAATTAATCCTTTCACGCATCTCAATGTCTTCATTGGCAAGGTCCTCCAACAGTCTCTTATCGTTGGTTATCGATTTTCTTAATTTGAAACCACCAGATTTCAATAATGCTATCAATTGGTTTCTTTTGTTAATTGCGTTGTCTACAGTATGTTCACCAGATAGCAGGTCATCGACGTAGAATTCTCCTAATATTGCCTTGGAAGCTTCAGGATATGTTGCGCATTCATCTCTTGCCAATTGATGCAGGGTTCTGATCGCTAGGAACGGTGCTGACGTCATCCCAAATGTTACCGTATTAAGGCAATAATCTTTTACTGGCTGACTAGCGTGCTGCCTCCAAACAATTTTTTGATAGTTTGCGTCATCATACCAAATTTGTATAATCTCCATCGCATGATAATGTAAGTCATGCGGTCTTGTATGGTAGGCCCGGTCATCAGAACGTCATTCAATGATATTCCCGTACTTGTCTTCCTAGATGCATCAAACACGACACGCAGCTTTGTTGTGGTACTTTCTTTGTAGACCGCATGATGCGGTAAAAAAGTGGCAGTACTAATTGTTTTTCCAGCGATGTTCTTCACTTCATTTTCTCGTGCTGTCTCGGTCATGTGTCCTAGATCAAGATATTCTTGAATGCACATGGTATATTCTTGTTGTAATTTTGCGTCTTTGGCGAATCGCTTCTCCAAATGCAACAAACTATGAATGGCATTAGTTCTGGAGTAACCTAGAATGTCTTTGGCTTTGTCGTTCTTGAATGGTAGTCGAACTTGGTAACAACCATTCTGCTTCCGGATTGTGTTCATTTTGTAATGCTCCTCACAATCCACTTCTTGTTGTGTCGTTCCGCTGGAGATTCCGATTTCTTCCAGTTCCCAAAATTTCTTTAGTTGATCATTTAGCTGCGCATTTTCATTTACTTCAATTTTATGTGTGTATACTATTGGATCCTTAGCATCATACAATCTGCCTGATATGATCCAACCTAATTTTGTGTTTTGCAGCATTGGGCCTATTTTCAATTTTTGTACTTCGCCGAGCAATATCTGAGCATACACATCCGCTCCTAATAACAGATCGATCTTTCCAGGTTGATCGAAATTTGGATCAGCCAATTCCACATTTTTTAGATGTTCCCAAATTACTGGTAAGACTGTTTGAGACGGGAGAAAGTTTGTTATTTTTGCCAGAATAATTGTATCTATTGTTAGGTATTCTTTGTCCTTTGTCAAAATTCTAATTTCTAAGTTTCCATTTGTGATTATCCCTTTTGTCCTCCCAATTCCTGTCACTATAACATTGGTCGATTTCCTTTTTATTCCAAGTCGTTGAGCTGCATGTTCCGTAATGATTGACGCTTGCGATCCCTGATCCAATAAAGCTCGTAAAACGATGTATCCATTCGATGATTCTACTTGTACAAGAGCTGTTGCCAATAACACCGCTTGCGTTGAGAAAGTTAAAGAGTTGACGTTTGCAGTCGTGGCTGATGAAGTCGAAGGTCTAGATGCGAAGAGTGTCGAAGGTCGAGAATTGTTCGCACAAGAAGTCGAATACGGGTTTCTGAATGACGAAGAAGCTGGTGATCGTTGACTAACATTTTCACGATTAACAGAATCAGGTTTGTGAAGCAGCGTATGATGTGTCTTTTTACATTTGAAACATCTTGATATGCTGGGACATGCTCCTACTAAATGTCCTTTGCCCAAACAATTCAGGCACAAACCGTTCCTTTTAATAATTCCAAATCTCGTTATATGATCTGCGCCTAGAAAATCCGAACAGTGCCTCAGATGGTGAGTTCCTTTGCACATACTGCAGGAAAGCTGTTTGTTTTGTATCACGTTCACATGTTGAATCGATCTTGGATTCCTGGCTCTTTCCACCCCAGCAGCTTCAAGAGCTCTAAACCGACACTGTAAAAATTCCTTTAAGGCTTGAAATGATGTCACTTTACTCGTGCCTGACTGCTGTTGTTCCCAGATTTGCCTCGTTTCTGTTGGAAGCCGTTGTGTGGTTATGTGCACCAGCATTGCATCCCAAGTGTTTTCTATCTTTAAGTTTTCAATGGCTTGTACGCAGTCCACCGTTCTATCTAATAATGTCCTAATTGCTGACGCGGATTCGTTAGCGCTGTTGAGTGAAAGTAATTTCTTAAATTGAGAACCTAATAAGACATGTTTATCATCATACCGTTCTATCAATAAATTCCAAGCAGCTTCATAATTGGAATCAGTGATCGAATAATGTCGTAACAATTGTTCCGCATCACCCACCAAACTCCCTTTTAAATAATGCAACTTCTCTACTCGAGACAAATGAGATTTTGTATGAATAAGCGACACATACAAATCCTTAAAAGCAGTCCACTCACTGTATGTCCCATTGAATTTCGGAAGGTTTATTCGAGGCAATCGTACCTCTCCCTCCTCAGTAGGTCGGGAGGAAGGATTTGAAAAACTTTCCTCTACTGTTTGTGCCTTCAACTCATTCTGGAGATCCGCTAGTTCGATCTCAAAATTTAAATCCAAATCTTCAAACAGTGAATGAGTATTTTTCATAAAATATTCATGCCCTAAATCCTCTTCCCCCTTCACTAAGCCCAGTATCACTTGATGCCTTGCCATGAAATCTTGGCGGATTTCTTGCACCCGTTGTAACAGTTTGGTGGCATATGCCGAGGTTTTCCGTACTTTCGAATCTTTGCGGAAATTCGAATACATGCGGTTAAGTTGTTCATTCAACAGCCGCTGTTGTACCGCTAATGCTTCCATAATATGTTTCGTATGTCAAATCACGGTACGTTATTATTAAGAGATTACACAACATATATACGACAAAATTGTTTAATGTTTCAAATATTGCCGTATTTGAGTATAAATTGCAATGTATGAATATAAATTGCTATCCCTTTGTATAATTCCTATGTTGAAGGACCCCAAAATCGATACGCGGAATGTGTATTTAAAATTGCCACAATTGCGGCGTTACGAGAATTTTATGCGGATATATCGAATGTTGTTATAATTACGCAGTACTTGCCGCAACTGTACATAAAAAATTGCCGTATATTTTTAACGGACCAACAATGTTCGCTTTGCCACATGTATGCAATTTGTACAGTTTTATTATTACCACGTACGTAATTTATGTGCCCTTTCACGAGTGTTTGCACATAACAACACCAATCTGTACGTAATTTAGATCCGTAATTTATATCCGTAATTAGATCCGGCTCGACGGACCAAAAAATGTATGATGCACGTGCTATCTCGTTCGACGAGATGGTACATCACACACAGTTATTGCCGGGTCAAAACGTTTGCAATGAAATTATATATTTTTATCAATGAATCGAAAGCCTTATGGCTCCTACCTTAATTGCGCACTTTCGTGAATATTATTGCCACTTTCAACAAATTAAAACTTCACTTTGTTCACTTCACTTGTACTTTAATTAATATATTCTAGATTTTTCACACTTCTTTGTTGACTGCTTCTCTACGACTGAATTTCAGTTAGCAGTTAATATTTAGTTAGCAACTAACCGGTACATTTTCTATTTCCAATTCAATTGTAACTAAAAATAATCTATTACAATAACATATTATGTTTGCTATTACATTTCTATTGGTGCAACCCATTAAACGAGAATTGTCAGATTGACAATAATAATAAACAAGTATGACAGCTCTTGACATAAGTGAGTGTTCATTTGATCTCGTAAAGCTTAGGTTGATGCTGCTCTCGTCAGATAAGTATAAATATACATTTCTATTAACAATTTGATTCTTTGTGTTTCCTTTTCCTCTTTTACAGGTCTTTCCACCTTTACGTTTACTTCCGAGAAATTCAACGCTTATTGTCGGTTCAAGTTTGCAAATTTATTCACATGGTGGTCCTCATCCAGACATCAATATACTGTTCTCAGTGGAAAATGCTAATATTGTTTCCATGGACTCGGCAATTGTTTTGGGCAAAAAGCTTGGAACTACACGAATTACTGGTCGATGCGTTGGTGAAAATCCCATAGATGGAAGCCAAATTATATTCTCAGAAGATAGTGTTGATGTTCAGGTGATTCCATTAGAGAGAATTCAAGTGCGTACACCATTAGTACGTATCAAAGCTGGGGCTGTCATGCCTGCATTTGTATGGGGTGTTCCGGATATTTCTCCCGTTATACTAGGAACGATGGAATCAATTCGTATTATTTGGTCAACAAATCAACCAGATGTTGTGAATATTTTCGGAATATTTTCTGACGCTGGTATTGAATAGACCGACCAGGATTTAATCTCGGTTCGTGTAAAAGCATTGAATCCGGGAAAAGCGAGAATACAAGCATCTGTTATCCTACCTGATGGTCAACGTTTATCTTCATCGGTGGAAGTTGTTGTGTTTAAAATGCTTGAACTAGAATCACCAAGACGTATAAATCAGGATTCGGGAAGATAAATCCACCGTACGACATGCAACAATGTTAACATTTTTTATTATAATAGAAGGATCTATGACAATTATGTGTGAAACAAAATATCACCCAAATGCTTCCCACGGCTACGGCGGCATACTTCTATCCGATAGTCCATATTTTCAATGACTTGTTAATGTGCTGAATTATCTCATCCTTTAGCTCTTGAATTGTTCTTGGCTTATTGACGTACAGTTTTTCTTTTAAACATCTCCAACGAAAGAAGTCCAATGGTGTCAAATCACATGATTGTGGTGGCCAATCAACATCGCCACAAAGTGAGAGAACACGGCCATTGAATTTCTCGCGCAAAAGAGCCATTGTTTCGTAGGCTGTGTGGCAAGTGGCACCATCCTGTTGGAACTACATATCATCCAGGTCCATAAACTCAATTTCTGGCCACAAGAAGTCCGTTATCATCTCGCAATAGCGAACACCATTCACGGTAACTGCTTGGCCATCCTCATTTTGGAAGAAGTACAGCCCGATGCCGCTAGCCCATAAAACGCACCAAACAGTCGATCTTTGTGGATACATCGGCTTTTCAACAATCACTCGTGGATTTTCATTTGCCAAAATGCGGCAACTCTGGTTGTTAACGAATCCACTGAGGTGAAAGTGTGCCTCGTCGCTGAAGATGATATTTTTTGTAAAGTCACCATTCCCTTCTGTCTGTTCAACCAACCATTCGGCGTATTGTCGACGCTTGAAATGGGCAGTAGGCTTCAGCTCTTGAGCCAATTGAACCTTGTAAGCATGTAAATTCAAATCTTTATTCAAAATTCGCATCAGTGGTGTTCGTGAGATGTTCAACTGTTGGGCACAATGACGAGTCGAGGTTGACGGCCCTTCTGCCACACTATCACGAACAACAGCAATGTTTTCCCCAGAATGAACTGGGCGATTGTGGACACATTTGGCCGATTATGCTGACCAAAAAAATCACGAAGTGCACGAAATGCATTTTGATTTGAATGCTCATTATCATAAAAAGTTTCAACAACCTTAACGCACTGCCCAATTGTGTACCTCTCCATGGCACTGCAACAAAGAAATGTCAAATGAAATTGGGGGAAAAAATTGACGTTAAGGTGTGACTCACAATTAACATCGTGCATTATGGTTGGACCACTCTTTTGTTTCCTTTTTGGTTGAGAGTCAGTGCTAATTGTTGTAAGTCATTACATAGAAAGTATTGATTAGATTAAGATCGATGGCGTTTGAGAGATTTTCCGGTAAAAGATGGTTACAAGTTTCATCAAGAGTAAAAGAGAAATTAGGGCGGTTAAAGTCTCCCAAAATTATTATTTGATCGTGTTTCTTGAGAGATGCAGCAATGAAATTTATAATTTCACATATCTTCTCGTAGGAGGTTTCTTTAGATTTGGGTGGAATGTAAAATACCCCTATATTTATAAAACACTTGCCTGAGCAAATTTGAACCACCTTATGTTAAAAAGTTTTATAGGAGGTAGTATCAATGTTTTCAGAGGCCATGGAACTTTTGATCGCAATCAACACTCCGCCACCTTTGGCTAGAACTATGGATGAAAAGTCACGACCAGCTCTATAAAAGGACCAGCTACTGTCTAGAATTTCTTTGTTTGTGTAGCCATTATTTAGCCAGATTTCAGTGAACGTTGATACATTAAAATGGCAGGACTTAGCATCAAGGTATAATTTATTACTTTCCCTCTCATACCACAACAATTATGGTAAAAGAGTTTAATACCATTCAATGGTAAATTAGTATTAGGAATGATACTTTTTAAACTCTTCTCTTGCTTTTTGGAGTATAGAAACATGTTTAGATCTCACATGCAAACCGTATGTTTCTAGATCATTCCTTACCTGGTCAGTAGAAAGTCCGAGCTACTCGTAATATTTAACAAATTTAAGGCGTAATGGCTCAATCTCAATAGGAAGGCCTTCTTTCTGAATTAGAACTTTTAGATAAGATTTAGTTTTACCATCAAAACAGGTTGATTCAGGCACTTTGTGCATATAAGCAAGATAAAGTTGAACACACTCAAACAATTCGTGGTCCCTCTGTCTAGAAAGTAGATATCTACTCTCCAGATTATTCTTCATATCTGTAGCTAACTGGGTCTATGGGTCTATGTGACTTACCTTGCGAGCACAGATCGTAGTGTCTGAAACTGGTGGAACATGGATTATACACTCAGAAGACAGAGCCAACGTATCACCACGGACAAAATAATTCTACGTCTAACTTTCATTGCATATAGACGTGTTTTTAAAAGCTCCTGTCAAGAATTTTTGAAAATTAAAATAATTTTTAAAACGTCAACGGACATTAACAAATGTGAACAAAACAAAAGCGATGAAGCCACAGAAACCATTCGGCAAAGAAGAAGCGATAACAAATAAGAAGAATGAAACAAATTGGGTAGGCAGGTCTACGCTCATGTCAGAAGAGTTTTGTATTCAACTTACAAAATGCAGTAACCAGCAACAAATAAAATCAAGAAACATGTCAAAGACGATTTTAATGGAAAAAATGTGAAATTGGAGGATCATATTATTATTAACAAAGTTGAACGAATTTTGACTTCTGAGGTATTTGTTATTGTTATACCCATAAATATCTCCCTTGATAATTTTTTCCGATTTTTAGATCACAGGTGTCCATTCACGAGGCAGGAAACACACTTTTCATGTATTCCATAGTAACACAGCGCATATTGTTCCATAGTAATACAGGAAAATTCAAATCGCTATAACTTTGTTAAATACCATTCGACCTTTATGAAAATTTCAGAAAAAATCAATCTTATAAATAGTCATCTGTATGCTGAATTTTATTAAATTTTAGGGTACAGTTAAGATTTTATTCAAGAAAACATAAAATCTATAAATCATACTATTGCTAATAAAATTGAGTGAATTTCGACTTATCATGTATTTTTTGTTATTGTACTCATCAAGGCCTACATTCATGATTTTTTTCAGATTTTTCGGATGAAAGTTGTCCAGTCGCAAGGGGGGTACGTGAAAAGTTCGTTTATTCCCCATCCCGTGCCCCCCTTGGTACCGATAAGGCAATTTTAAGACTTGTTTTGAAAAGATCTCATTTAGACCTTTCCAATGACACCCTACTCGGCTACCAATGTTGAAAAAAATTTTTTGAGGGGTCACCTCTCTATATGGGGAGGCCCCCTTAAACCCTTTTGAAACATTTTTCCACCCTTGAACTTTCAAGAAGTCACCACTTCTAACCTTTCTACAAAGTTTCATGGCTATAGCTTCTATAGTTTCGGAGAAAAAGTGTTGTGACATATAGACGGACGGACGGACGGACAGACGGACAGGTCGTGATTACAATAGGGTTTTGTTTTGTACAAAATCCTGAAAAAAGAGGTGACAACAAAAAAGGGCACCTTAAAACCAGTCGCCACGCAAAAGGCTCAAACATATAAATCAAGATTACAAGATACGAACAAGACATCAATCCATGACTTTGAAAACATACTAAGCGCAGGAGGAGCAAACGGCAGCGCCAATTACTATGCGGTACTTTCGGCGATGAATGACGAAATGGATACTGAGATGGAGTGCCAAGATAAAATAGGTAATGTTAATGATTGTAGTAATAATTTTATTGAATACTAGAAATCAAAGAATAAGAAGAAGGAGAAGAAGCCAACCGGTGTGTCTGCTTATTTTCCTGTTAAAAATAATACGATAAATTCGAAAGTTACTCCGATTATTGTTTTTGGGCAGCGTGGAGGGGATACAGTTCAGCTATTGGATTGACAATTTCGAAGTTAAGAGAGTGATCGCTGATAAACTCACAATTAAGACAAAAAAAATGGCTGATTTCAAGCTAGCGAAAGATGCTCTTAATAGTGTAAAAGCTCCCCACTTTACATGCACACATCAGACGTTCCTGTTGAAGGGCTTGGACTGTGGGGGGAATACAGTTGATCTCCTTGAAATGTTATAGGAAGCAGGACCAGCTGTCACATTCATTAGCGTTAAAAATTTTGCTACAAGGAGTTCAACTGTTGAAGGCAAAATATTACCTTTTTATTTGGTCCAAATTACTAACGATAGCAGTCCGAGAGCTCTCCAAAAGTTAAGATACTTGAACTTTAGAGTAGTGAGGTGGGAACGCCACCAAAAAACTGAGATCAACCTGTGTTACAGGTGCCAAAGATTCGGTCATTCAGCTGCTACTTATGCCATACACTATCGCTGCGTTAAATGCAAAGATATTCATGTCCCCGGCGAATGCCAATTGGCTCAGATGGAGCGAAAAGAAAAGTTATATCGTGTGATCATACCGTAGTATAAACTGCGGTTTATTTGGTCATCCATCATCATATCGAGGATGCCCTTGGAATCAAGACGCACAAATCAAATTTTCCCTAAACCAAACCCAAGTACATCGCAATTTTTTATCTTCCAACTTCGTCGAACCCGGAGTATCATTTGCACTTGGTGCTCAAGGACCAGCAGACAACAATGTAAATAAAATAAATAATGTAAGTCGCAACATTGAGCTGCTTCTCATAATTTACCAACAGCTTGAATCTCTATCAGAGGGAATAAATAAACAAGACCAAAAAATCAATTTCGTTTTTCAACGTTTTGGCCAACATGCCTCAAAATAACTCGTCATCCAGTAACATTCCCATGGATAGGATTCGTCTCATCTCGATCAACGTCAACTCCATTGTGAATCTACATCGACCTGACTGTCTCTTGGAGTTCCTTGTCAAGCAAAAGCCTGACATCATGCTTCTCACTGAAACCCACCTCAATTTATGCCACTCCATGACATTCAAGGATTTTGAATTCATAAGAAACGATAGGGTAAACGGTGATGATGGAGATGGCACTGGGATATTGGTGCCAAGACCCTATTGTTTCCAAAATCTTCAAACAGTTGTATTCAAAAGCTTTGAATCTCTTGAAGTGTACGTTATCAAAATTTTACTGCCAGGTGGGGATAACCTCTTCGTTATCTCTGCCTATGCAACTGATCGAAATGTTCTCAAGTTCAAGGAGGAGCCTACCTTGTTTGAAATACTCGAATTGAACAGGCTGTATAATCATTACATTCTTGCTGGTGACCTGAACGCCGAGCAAATATCATGGCTAAACGCCACCAATAATCCAAGAGGTGTATTCCTGAAATGTGGATAACAGAGAACCAAATTCAATATAGGTGCAATCTATATGGGTCAGAGTTCCCAACATATACTAGGCCAAATTTGGACCTCTGCACTGCTGACTTGAATTCAGCTTTGATAGTCCTCAACGGAAACTGCAGGTGCTCCCCTACGGCAATGACTATAACGCAGTCGTAGGGAAATCAATCATCAAAATGATGATGTCTTCCTCATTCCAGTTCAACATGAAAATCATCGGTTGAATTTCAAAAACCCAGATTGGGGATGATTTCAAAAGAAGTTTAATTGGGATTGCCAGAAGCAACGTCCTCCTTCTGAGGATGGCAGCTCTTACCCAATGGTTACTAATGACAGGAATCTAATTAAAGATGAAAAAGATCTCTATTTGTCAAAGTTAGAAAAGCTGACGTTGAAAACGATTTAGATAATAGTTCCCAAGATTAAGCATCGAAACAATATGGAAAGATATGAAACACCAACCATAGTTAAGTAAAAAAAGATTGAAAAGCCTTCTTCTCACACGCATCAACTATATTCATCGGCAATTTTTAGACTATAACCATCCAACCATAATACAGGTGCAATCTATATGGGTCGGAGTTCCCAATGTACCCTAGAGAAAATTCATATTTGGACCTCTGCATTGCCAACGCAAGACTTGAATTCAGCTTTAATAGTGCTCAACGAAAACTACGGGTGCTTCCTTACAATGAAGACCATAACGCAATTGTAATGGAAATCAATCATCAAAGGGATGATCTCTTTCTCATTCCAGTTCAACATGCAAATCATCGGTTGAATTAAAAAAAAAACAGACTGGGGTAAGTTTCAAAAGAGGTTTAACCGAGATTACTAGAATCAATGTCCTGATTCTGATGATGGCAACGCTTGCTCAATGGTTCTCATGACAGGAATCTAACTAATGATGAAATAGATCACTATTTGTTGAAGTCAGATTAGCTGACGTTGGAGACGATTAAGAAACTAGTTCCCGAGATTAAACACCGAAACAATATGGAAGGATATAAAACACTAACCATCGCAAGGTTGAAAAGATTAAACAGCCTTCTTCTCACATGCGTCCACAATATTTATCGGCGATTTTTGGACTACAAACATTCCTCGTTGGCTTTGTTGAAATTACGCCTGAAGAATGTGAAGTCAGCAATCAATGGGTGGATAAATTGAGGGGTATTAGCCCACAGAACCCAGATGGTGTTTTCGCAAAAGTGAATAGCTTATTCCGTAAGAAGTCTCGACTGAAGGTATCGAATCTTGCAGTCGCGAGTGATGAGATAAATCTTCTCGATAGGGCTGGTATCGAAATTGATAGTACGACTCCAGATAAAAATGGAAACAGGATTATATGTGAGGGATTGCATAAACTTTCCCATTTTGAATTTGTTCATCTACCAAACCCTGAGAGAGGGAATGAAATATTTTCCGATCTCGTTGAGGCAAAAGTTTCATACTTCAAATTAAGCCTGAACGGTGAATCAATTCTTCATTTCAATGAAACATTAACAGCTGACCTCATACCGAGCTTGAATCTCATTAATTATTTTGTCAGCTATGAAGACTTGTGTTTCATATTTTGCAGGATAAACAACAAAAAATCATGTGGTACGGATGGTATTCCAAATGTAGTTCTCCGTCATTTGCCTGAGGTTGCTACTAGGAATTATTTCATATTCAATTTGCCAAAATACTAAAAGAATTCAATGAGCGGAAAGCCAAAGGTGAAAGTGATTTGACAATCAAATATATTAATGGCATCTCACAAATAAACGAGAAGAAAAATTCTCACATAAAAAACGGCAGTGTTACTTCCCAACAGATCAGCCCTCACCAACATTAAATATTTATTATCAAAACGTACGAAGCATTAAAAATGTGCAAAAGTTAAAAGAACTTAAACTAAATGTCCACACCAATACAATCAAATTTGATATAATCGCCTTAACAGAGACTTGGTTAGATGAGCAAGTTTCTGATTCTGAATTGGAAATAACTGGTTATCAAATTTTTATAGCAGATAGAGATCTCTTACACACTAATAAATGTCGTGGTGTAGGAGTATTGCTCTATATCAAAAGTTGTTTTAAATGTACCTTGCTTAAAATTCAACGATATGGTGTATAGTTTCTGACAGTGTCACGACATTTTTGATTGTATAAAAATATTTACTTTAACATATGTATGTGCCTCCTTTTGAAAATAATATGAAATTAAACTACTTGGATAATTTGGAAAAATATAGCTTCGAATTGGAAAAAATCATGCATGAGAGGACAAATTATAGCAGCATTATTTGTGGTGATTTCAATTTGCCGGGATATCGCTGGCAGTCTGTTGATGAAGTAACATTGGCTCACGGATTTCATCCCAATTGGTATATTCGATCAGCTGTTGAAATTATTGTTAATTTAGCAAATAGATCGCAGTGTAAACAAATAGTTCATGAAACCAACAAGGCGGGTAATTGTTTAGATTTACTTTTTACGGATTTATTAGAAACTTCTTATCGAATTTCAGATGATCCAATAGTTTCTGTATTAGATGAAGCTCATCCAAATCCTTTTATAGCAACGGTATGTTTAAGTTCATTCAAAAGTATTAGTTTTAAAGAAGTCATATACAGCTTTAACAATATGAATGTTGTAAATATTGAGCAAAGATTTGAACTTATTGATTGGAATTCAGTTTTACATGAAAACTTTTCTATTTATGCTACGACTAATGTCTTCTATCGAGTAATTTATTCATTAATCGATAGTCAAGTTCCTAAGAAAATTATCCAGTATTCACCTAAATGCCGTCCTTGGTTTGATTTTGAACTAAAAAGAGCAGTTTCCTTAAAGAAAAAATTGCATTGTAAATATAAGGAATCTGCTTCAAATATTACTTACACTGAATCTAGGTTTCAAAGGGCAATATTTAAAAGATTGACACAATCCAAACATCGATTATATATGGAAAACATTGGAAAAAACATTAAAAATAATCCCAAAAGCTTTTGGAACTACGTTGATATTAAAAATACTAAAAATAGATGCATTCCTGATTCCGTATATTTAAACCAGATTGAAGCTAAAAATGGAGAAGACATTGTAAATCTCTTTGCTGATCACTTCAAACAAACATATGTATCTACTCCTATAACTTTTACAAATTCACAGAATTCAGATGTTCTTGTAGAAAATTGTTTCAACCTTCTGCCTTTGAATACCTTCCACATTACTGAGCAAGAAGTTAAAGATTCATTGCTAGTTTTAGAAAATAAATTAAGTATGGGCCCAGATAAAATACCTTCTATATTTATTAAAACGTTTCCAGATTACTTATCAAAGCCTTTATTTTTAATCTATCAAAAATCTTACAAAACAGGAGAATTCCCAAAAGTATGGAAAACGTCTTTCATAACTCCTGTACCGAAAATGGGTGACAAGCAGAATGTTGCGAATTATAGGTCAATAGTCAAGAGTTCAATTTTTGGTAAAATTTGACTCTCTAACTGAAAAGCAACTTTCAATATATTTACGGAAAGTCATCATTAGAAACCAACATGGTTTTATGCCGAAACGTTCTACAATTTCTAATTTAGCTCTATATACCAATTACATTAATGACAGTTTAAAATGCAAAGCACAGGTTGATTCCGTATATACTTACATGAGAGCAGCTTGTGACAAAGCCAACCACAACATCCTATTGCAAAAATTGGAAAAGCTAGGAATACAGTCGAGCCCACTTAAGTGCAACACGCTTAAACGCAAATTCTGTTTAAATGCACGCGTTTGCTAAGCCACATGCCTTTTTCTCAGAATTCGTTCTAGAATTCGACTCATAATTGCAACACGTTTAAATGCAAAATACTTATAAGCGCAAAAGAAATTTTAGGAGGATTAAGGGCACGTCGTGTGTTTAGATACGGTTAAATGCACATTCAAGTTAGTTTGTTACACGTGCATGTATTTTTGTTTATTGACTGATTTTTCGTTGCATTTTTGGTTTCTGCTAGTTCTTTCCTTTTTTGGTGACAATTTCGCAACGCATTTACATATTCAAATCCATAACTTGGTGATGAATAGTCGCATCAGTGTGGTTCGTGCTTGTACAGGTGTCTTTTCAGTGATTTATTATTAAAGTTTACTAGCCTAGTGAATTTCCTCACTTTTTGTGATACATATCTACGTTATTTACATAAGTGCATCAAAGAGCTAAAATGGGTATAAATGCATTTTGTTCAATTTAATTTGGGTGAAATCAATTCTTTAAAAAAATTTCAGATCGTCAAAAAGTTAATAAAAAAAAATAATCTGACTTTCAAGCAAAAAACAGAAATTCTTCGAAGTTTAAATGAAGGGAAATTAAGGAAGGAATTGTGTTGTATGTATGGTTGCCACCCATCCACTATATCCAGAATAGTGAAAGAAAAAGAACACTATCAGCAGCTTGAAATCGAGAATGGTAACCTCCAAAGGAAGCGACTACGAAAAGGAACGCATGATCAAGTGGACAAAGCACTTAGCAAGTGGTTTCAACAAATGAATGCCAGCAACGCAATCATTACTGGCCCAATGTTAAGAGAAAGTGCCATTAAATTTGCTCAAATGCTTAACGTTGATGGTTTCGAAGCCACCTCTGGATGGCTTCATAGATGGAAAGTCCGTGAAAATGTTTCCTTTCACAAAACGAGCGGTGAAGTAGCTGAAGCTGACCGTCAAGCCGGTAATAATTGGCTGGTGAATGTTTGGCCCTTCCTTAACTCGGAATATGAAAGCAGCTGCATTTATAACGCGGATGAATCAGTTTTATACTATAAAGCACTTCCTCGAGGTACAATGGCATATCGGAACGACAATGTCCCTGGGATGAAAATTCGTAAGCAGAGACTTACGTTGCTTTTTATGTGCAATGCCGATGGATCGGACAAATATATATTTGCAATTGGAAATGCAAAAAAACTTCACGCCTTTAGAGGTAAGAAAGTCCCAGCACCCTATTATAATTCGAAGAAAGCTTGGATGAATCAAGACATTGGGAATCAAATTCTTTTTGACCTAAATGAAGATTTCAAACAAAAAAATAAAAAGATTTTGCTCATAGTGGACAACGCAAGCTGCCACAAGTTAAACACAACATTAAGCAACGTGAATATCGTTTTTTTGCCTCCAAACACAACCAGCTTGATTCAGCCACTGGACCAGGGAATAATAAAGTGTTTTAAGACATATCACCGTACACATTTTGTACGAAAGCAGCTTTTAGCTTTAGAAAATGGACTTTCGTTGCAAGATTTTTCAAGAACAATTTCTGTTCTAGAAGCTTTAAAACTTACAAAAATGTGTTGGTGGTTAGTTGCTCCCACCACAATACAAAACTGTTTCAAAAAGGCAGGGTTCGTCAATCTGAACAATGGAAGCCTTTTAGATCTTGATATGAAGCTTTTTCACGAAAAAGTCATCGATTTACCGATTCCAGAAGATGAATTCACAGAATACCTTTTATGCGATACAAATATTGAGTGCTATGGGGAATTGACACATGAAGAAATAGTAGCAGAAGTGACGGAAAGCAACAATGAAATAGCTGAAAGCGATAGTGAAGAGGATGAATGTCCAGAAACTGAAAATACAAACATAAGGCCTTCATATAGCGAAGCTGTATCTTCACTTTGTGTGCTCCAAAAGTATTTTCATGATTATGAAAATATTCATCTTGAGTCGATTGAGGAAGCAATTTTAAAGTGTTCAACCAAAATATGTTTTCAACAAACAAAGATTACTAAGTTTCTGAAATGATATAATTTTTCGTTTTGTTTGTATGAATAATTTACACTGTTTTTTCTTAAATCATTGACTGAATTTTGCATTACGTTTTTTTGTCCTTAATAAAAGCTATTGATTAATTCTTAAACGATTTTTTTGCAATGCCAGTCTTAGCTGATAAACGCAATAATTGTGCAACTATATGAAGTACGGTTAGTTGCACAATATTGCATATATCCGAGTTCGGGTTAAATGCACAGCTCGGTTAAATGCAAACGATTTTCAAGCCACAATTGATTGCATTTAAGCGGGCTCCACTGTAGTAGGGAATGCTTTTAAATGGATTGAGTCATTTTTAAAAAACCGTAAATTAATAGTAAAAATTAAAAATTATGCCAGCTTTATATTCAAAGCCACCTCTGGCGTTCCACAAGGCTCTCATTGCGGGCCATTGTTATTCATTTACATGATCAATGATCTTATAAATGTTGTTAAATATTCAGAGTTGCTGCTATTTGCGGATGACTTTAAGCTTTTTAAGTCCATTTCATGTCACGAAGATTATCTAAAACTACAAAGTGATTTAAATGAGGTTAATATCTGGGCTTGCAAGAATGGATTTGAGTTTAATGTTAAAAAATGTGCCATCATTACATTCTACAAGATTACATTTCATAATTATAATTATACCATAAATAACCACAATTTGGTTCGAGTTGATAAAATTAAAGATTTAGGTATTTTCTTTGATAGTTCCTTATCCTTCGAAAATCACATTTATCATGTAATTAATAAGGCATTTAAAAAATAAGGGTTTATAACAAGATACAGTAAAGATTTCAATGATTCATCAGTATTTTTGCATTTATACAAAACTCTAGTTAAACCCTTGTTGACATATGGTTCAGAAATATGGTCACCAAACGCACAATGGCTCTCAGCTGAAATAGAAAAAACTCAACACAAGTTCTTAAGAACATATTCTTTTCGTATTGGCTCTCCCATGTTGTTTGGTGATCATAACTATACTTATATGTTACAAAAAACTCATCTACCTACTCTTGAATCTAATCGTACATATCAAGATGTACTATTATTGTATAAAATAATAAACTCTCTAGTTGACGCACCAGATTTACTAGGTAAAATTAACTAGCGTGTTTCACCAAGATATTAAGACCTACCGATATTACGTTTGCCAAAAATTTAGACTCGAGTACTTACTTACACAGAATTATTATTAACAGAGCTTGTAATGTAGTTAATGAAAGACTTGGTAGTATTGATTTGAATCTTGCAACTCTTAATGATATGAAAAGAATTTTGAGATCAAATATATTATTTCGAAATGAAGAATTGTAAAACAACATTGTAATTTAAGCCACAAATTGTAAAACTTGTATATTCGGCCCTGCCCGTGAACTGAATTAAAATAAAATATTCTTCAACAATGTTTTGAGCAATTTACATTTCCGAAATGAGTGGAAAAAGGCTAATATATTTCCGATCTTGAAGAAAGGAAAAGAATCTTCATGCCCTAAAAGCTATCGCCCAAACAGCTTGCTGCTTAACATCAGCAAGGTAATTGAAGTGATACTCAACAAAGCATTTAACGCCCACATTAAGAAATATGAGTTGATGCCGAATTGCCAGTTTGGTTTTCGTGCCAAGCATTCGGCCACACATGCAATGACGAAAGTAACCTCAGACATCCGTTGGAAACTAAATGATAGAGAGTGTGTTGGAGCATGTCTGATTGATATGGAGAAAGCCTTCGATACAGTGTGCTTAGAAGGATTAGTCTTTAAAATCCTTGAGGACAAGTTCCCCAGACACCTTGCCGCCATGATGTGTAATATGTTATACAGGAAATCGTTTCTTGTAACTGATGGAAATCTGACAACAATGCGCGACAAGGTCTTGAATGGTCTACAGCAGGGAATATTTGCATTCCTCTGCTCTTCTCAATATACATTCGCAAGCTATTGAACGGTTTTGATTTTAACATCTCGCCAACGCGATCATTGGTAGCGTTTGCCGATGATTTGATCATCTATACGGCAGACCGAAAAGCTTCAATAGTACATAGCAATCTCTAAAAACTATTCAATGATGTGTAGCTATACATTGACAATTGGCGAATGAAAATCAATGCACAGAAGTGCGAAACAATTTTGTTTCGGACAACGCTGCAGAGGGTCAGTCAAGACCTGAAACGTAATTGGAAGGATTTTCACATCATGGCTGGCGAAGATAGTTTAAAACGGGTCCCACGTAAAACCTACCTACCTCGGCGTTTATCTCAATCAGTATATGTACTGTACTGAACATGTCAAAATCATGCTCAGTAAGGCACAAAAAGTAGGCATGGCCCTACGAAGACTCTTTCATTCCAGATACATTGATCAAAAGATCAAAATTATCTGTTACAAGATTTTGGTTGCACCAGTTTTGACATATGGATGGCAGATTAAATTTATAATGATTAGTATTGAATAAAGCGCTTTTGACTTGACTCCTCCTATACAGTATGTACCTTATCAAAAAGATAAATAAAAAATTACTCATCTATTAGGCAATGTTAACTCCTGTTCGAACACATCGAATATTCCATTCTTAGCTGAAAATTATAACTTGCAAGCGCCGTGTTTCAGCCAATCTTTTCATATACTCGTATGAAATAAAATTGAACGTAATAAAGCAGAAAAATGATGGCTGAAAGATAGATTAGTTAATTTTATGGGTATTATTAGAAAAAAACTTTTTGTGGAGAAGTTAAACACCATAATTTTGATGCAAAATATAAAAACGTTACATATACTATGACTTTACAGTACTAAATTTTATGATAGAAACTAGAATATTTAAAATGCTTCGCTAGTTATGTTTAAAGTTCACTATTCTAGATAAATTTATCTAATATACCATCTTTAATAATAGACCAATTACCTGTACGGTAGCAACAAATGTTTGGCGCGAATCAAGTTTCTTGGGAATTAAAGCTGAACAGCCCAGCACCAGTGATGCCACTAAGAGAACACGGGCGGTATTAAATTGTTACACAAAACCCCGTGAATTCTTCCAGTGCCATTTCGTGTGCTGGGAACAAGAAACTTTTCTTTCGTCAACCTTTGTTTTCCGTCTTCCTCTTCCTTTTTTCGTTTGTTGATCAGGACTTTGAATATCCGCACGTTTTTGTACAAATAAACACAATAAGCTGTTGGAGGGAACTCTGCTGTTGTTCGACTGATTACAGTCATTACCTGTTCCCATGTGTTTCGCGTTTGATATTGCTGAAATGCTAGAAAAGTTCTTTTTCTGAAAGATACACTTACCAGATGTGACTGAAGTATAGTCAGTCAGTCGCCCGTTGATTGTTGATTGGCGTACCGCAAGGTAATTGTCTCAGCGACGTTAGTGCTCTCGATGTACTTACTCGTATTGCAGCGCCAACCATGCTTTACCTCCGGTGGATATGTATCTTCTGCTGCTCATCATCGACCAATCTTCTAGTTTTCATGTTTCAGCAACGCGGCTAGTGAAGTTAGTGGAGGCAGTGAAGCTAGTTGAGAAGAAAGGCATAAAGAAAGAAGATATACGAGTATGTTGCAAGAATTTTATTGTAGATCCATTTCATCCCAACTCCCAGATGTTTGATGTGGTCTTCGTGCACGCGGAGGAACTGTCCCTCTCAATAAAGCTGGTAGATGTATCTATCATCGGATGAAAAAAGATTTCCGTTGAAGAGTATCCACCGCAAGTAGCTTCAATTGACTTGATCTTACCTGCGCAACTCAAGTGAACTCAACTATCCAAAACGGAAAGCACAGTGATATCTAAGAAGTTGACCCGAGAATAAAACTCGCTGTTTGCAAGACTGAAGATGTTAAAAGTGAAGATAGCATAAGACAGTGATGGCCGCGATGGTGGCGGCGGCGCTCCGTGTCTTCTTGATCCGAACGAAGAAGATCATGAATAAGACAAAGTTGTTGTCGTTTCAAGTAATGATGATGATTGTAAATCACTTTGAGAATCTTTTACAAATCGCTAGATAATTCCTTTTCGACATCATGAGGAAGTCCAACCGTTTCGGAAATCATTGATTCACGATTATGTCCCACAGTTCGGTAATTATATGTCTTCGGAACATTGTATGGAATTGGACATGCTCTTGATTTGATATCGGATAGGTTTGAAGGGAATTCGTTAGAGGTAGTGGCATGAGAAGTAGTAACTTCCGTATCTTTAGTGAGTGTGTTCGAAGGAATTCATTCATCATAAATGCAGTTTCATTTATCATTTGAAAAGAACGCGTCATGAGACAATCTGCGCAATTAGCAGATGTTATTGTAGATGAAAGCTAGATGTGCAGCGGCGAAGCTGACCATACTATTTTCTGCTATAGAGTACTGTTATGGTAACAAAATTAGACATTGTAACAAATTTTAGCGCCAAAATCAGATTTTCGTGATCAATTTATGATGATACATTGATACATTGAAATGCGAAATGGAACACTCATAGCATCACCCATATGCCTGTCTGTCAGTTTGTTACCGCAAATTTCCTCACAATCTACTGCTCCGATTAAGTTCAAATTTATTACACATATAAATTCGTGTGACCCAAACACACGCGTATAAGTTAAATAAATAAAATTCAAAATGAAGGTCACTTTTCGGGGAGAAAGAGACGGAATAAAAAAAAGTTTGCAAAATGTACCGTTAGACATATCAGATGAAAGGTATTGTTGTGAAGGTGTCAACTAAAGGGTGTTTTTTTCAGAGGCGGAGAACTTGAAAATGGCAACACTGATTCCAGTGACAGCCGATTTCAAGGTTCTCCATGTTTTGAGGGTAGTTCTGTTTGGCAATCAAACATGAATAATTAAATAATACTGGAGTGGACAACCACGTGACAATATGGTTGCAACAACCCCTGCGACCACTTTTCCTACTGCTACGCTCTTGTTTACAACCTTAGAGAGAGCCAAATTGCACAAGCAAACATGGCTGCTTTTCAATGTAAACAAATTTTCATACAATACCAAAAATTTACTTTCTATTTGATAAACCTTCAGCATTGTATGAAAAACATGCAAAACACTAATATATTAACTACTCACTTGTGAAAGGAAACACCTACAGATCCTTTTCCACTATGATTTTTTCACGAAGGCACTACACATTTCTTTCTGAAATTCTGAATTAATTTCACAGTGCCACACGTTAAAGTTACTTGAATCACAAACTGTAATCGTATTAGCTAAACTTTTTAATTGGATCATTTCACCCTTTTCACATCAACTTAATGTAAATCTATACGACAAATTTGCTCTACATTTGAAGCTTATCTAACGTCGCGCGGATATCGATCACTCTTTCGGATGGCTCCGATAGCTTTTTAAATTACTTTTTATGGAATTGTTTGCAGCTACATATAAATGAGTTGCATATTTTGAATAATAATTTTTCTGAAAAATTAGAGAAGAAAAATGTTAGAAGAAGGTGGTTTCGACGTGTGCACTAATTCTCCTCAGGCCATCACTCTTAGATACACACATTAAGTTGATGTGAAAAGGGTGAAATGATCCAATTAAAAAGTTTAGCTAATACAAGTACTTACAAGAGAAATTTACCTTGCATATAACTTGCAGACACAAAAACATATTGAGTTTGCATAAGTAGAAAAATTAAAAATTAACTCCCTCACCTCTGAGCATGGTGGTCGCCATCACCGATGTGTATCTAAGAGTGATGGCCTGAGGAGAATTAGTGCACACGTCGAAACCACCTTCTTCTAACATTTTTCTTCTCTAATAATTTTTCAGAAAAATTATTATTCAAAATATGCAACTCATTTATATGTAGCTGCAAACAATTCCATATAAAGTAATTTAAAAAGCTATCGGAGCCATCCGAAAGAGTGATTGATATCCGCGCGACGTTAGATAAGCTTCAAATGTAGAGCAAATTTGTCGTATAGATTTACATTAAGTTGATGTGAAAAGGGTGAAATGATCCAATTAAAAAGTTTAGCTAATACAAGTACTTACAAGAGAAATTTACCTTGAATATAACTTGCAGATACAAAAACATATTGAGTTTGCATAAGTAGAAAAATTAAAAATTAACTCCCTCACCTCTGAGCATGGTGGTCGCCATCACCGGTGTGTATCTAAGAGTGATGGCCTGAGGAGAATTAGTGCACACGTCGAAACCACCTTCTTCTAAAAAGTAATGTAATCGTATGTTTAAACACTTGGAACGAATTTAGATCGCGAACACTTTCCACAGTTTTAATATTGGATAAAATTCGCGACGAAACTTGCAAATTGGCCAATTTGGCGTCCAATTTGCATCAGTCAACTTGACAGTCATTTCACACCAAAGACATATAAAGTAATGGACGCGAAATGAGCTTATTTTCATCCATACGTGAGTGGAGTACTTTTACTACATACATGCCTTCCTCTCGCATGCGAATTGAAATCCCCCTGCCTTTCACGCCGCTAGAGAATCCACACATTCAAGTGGCTCTCTAGTTGCTCTCACGAAAATCCCGCTTCTCTTACACCTTCACTCCCGAATTGTCAACAAAATATCAACCATATGATCGAAAACATATGATTCGTGAAAATTCAACAATGATGGGAAACGTCTAATCAAGTTGAATTTGAAATTGTACACAAAACAATTTTTTTAAGATAAACCGTGTTTAATCTAGTGCAAAAGCTTTGCAAATGTGATAATTGATCAACCGGAAAGTTTGTTATGGATCGCGAGTGTTTTTGTGCCGGAAAATGAAAAATGTAGTGATGTGTATGGAATTGCAAAAACAGCTATAGGAAGCATGTCAGGGACGTATCCTTCGTAGGGTAAGTAATTTTCAATCTTTTATATCGTTCAAGTTAGAATACCCGCATGGAAAATTGATTTTGTTTAAGATGCGAGAATTAGTGGGAGACGTCACGTCAAATTTATTTGAAATTCGAATCAACAGCTAATAACGCGCCAACTTCACGCCACATGATAAAATGCTTCAATTCTCTCAATGTATTTCGTATCCTCTCTCTCACATCTATGGTTAACACCTAGTCAGCTTTTGGAACAAGAAAGTGACTAGCAAGAGGCAGACGGGGAGGAAATGACAGACTGTTCGCTTGGAAGAGAGCAGAAACCGGTCGCATTCTCTCTCATGCATTTTATATGACCTTAGCCCATCCAGTTCTTATTAATCTTAGATTCGGAGAATGGGCCGAAGGAAAGATTACCACTAGAGTTGCAACGAATATTCGGTTACTATTCGGTATTCGGCCTATTCGGTCAATTTTTGGTATTCGGCCGAATACCGAATATTAAATCGCCGAATACCAAATGCCGAATATATACAAACAGGTGTTAGAAATAATAAAAGAATGCAATTAATCCTATAAGTTTTATTAATGCAGAATATACATGTTAAGGCTCAGAAAATGCAGTTTTGCTACTGGAACGAGTATATCCAAAAATACTTTTAAAATTTAACATTATGTACTGTGTTATTTATTTAAGAGATCAAAGTACATAGGTAATGAATCAAATAGAAAGTAACTAATTATTATTTTAAACTAAAATAAATCGAAATTTTCGGAAATTAAACAAATTCAAGTGAAATTAACAATTAGATTCTTCATTCAAACGTTATAAATTTAAATTCTTGCCTTAAATTTAATTCCTTTGCTCTTTTTTCATGTAAATGAGAAAATAAAATTTACTTATCATAACTAAAGTTAATTAGTGGTAGGTTATGGTGCAGAAAAATCAACTTTTCCGCATTTTCAGGTAAAAGTATGTTTCTCTTTTCTTCGTAGACGTCTCCTGCTTCACTGAAAAGTCTCTCCGAATACACACTGCTTGCAGGAGTCGATAAATATTTAGCAGCTAGTTTGACTAGACTTTGGGAAAACTTTGACTTATATGTAGCCCACCAGGTAAATGGGTTGTCATTTCTCTTTAAAGCTTTCATACTCAAGTACTTATCAAGGTCACGTGATATGGTGCTCTTTGAAGTTGAAGCAATTTCAACTCCGTATGAAGCTCTCAGCAACTACTTCTTCATAGCACTCCCAGAAAGATGTTCGAATAGGACAACCTTCTCCAGACTCATCGGTTCTCTTACGCTTAGACTGCATGGAATAAGAAGATCGGGCGCTTTCATCGCTGCTGGTGTCATTATCTGATACTAATCCTTCAAGCTGAACGTATTGTCGGGCTCTTTCCTTTTGCAACTGATTCGTGAAGAAATACATCTTAAACCTTGGATCTAACAAAGTTGCCATCAGGTAGTTTTTATCATCGTTAATTCGTGAAAAACTTTGTTTCATCGCTTGTTGCATGGCAATCGCCATTGATATTAATTTTGGTGTAAAGTCAGACGAGACGGCCTTCTCGCAGTAGCGGTTGAGAGTGACAACATGAGGAATAACTTCAGATAAGCAGGAGAAGTTTGAACTTGTAATTTTGGTTATCTCTTCAAACGGCTTAAGTAATTTCAGCAATTGATCTACAATCTCCCACTGCTCTGCACTTAGATTAGATATACTTGATGTATCCGTCAAATATAGAGAAATAGCTCGTTTTTGTCCAAGAAGCCTTTCTAACATGTAGAAAGTAGAATTCCAACGTGTTGTTATATCTTGCACTAAAGTATGCTTGGCTATCCGCAGCTCTTCCTGAATTCTTTTCAGTTTTTGTTTTACTGTACCCGAATGATTAAAGTGAGTTACTATTCTTCGTCCCATAACAATAGTTTCTTCAACCTCAGGTTGAATTTTGAAAGAATCTTTGATTACTAACTGTAATGTGTGTATGAAGCAACAAACAGAATTCATTTTAGCTTCACTGAAAGCTTTAACAATATTGCGCCCATTGTCATGAACAATAGCACGAATGTTTGATGCAGGAAATCCCCACCGGCTCCGTATATATTGCAGAACATTAGCTATATTTTGACCTGTATGTTGTCCTTCAAAGTGTTGTATATTCAGTGCAGCATGCCTCAAGTTAAAATTGCTGTCAAGCCAGTGTGCACTAAACCTGAGGAAACTGACATAGTTTTGCAAGCACGTCCACATATCGGTAGTGACTGATATATAGTCTATGTCTTCAAGCATCTTTTTTATTTTTATTCCTACTTTTTCATAAAGATTAGGAATAATTTTTTCTGCAAAGTACGGTCTACTTGGTATCGTATATCTCGGTAGTGTCTCATTTAATAATCTTTGAAAACCAGGTTTTTGAACCATGCTCACTGGATGATTATCAACCGCTATCATTTCGGCAATCAGATGGTGATATTTTCCTGCCTTAGGATCATTTATATCCCATTTTTTGGTTTTCTCTTGACAGTCGTAAATAGTTAATTGTTTTGTGGACTTACTTGAACAAAGAACGGCATTATCTGCTGCGTTTTCTTTCGTTGAGGTCGAGTTGGATTTCGGTATCTTCTGATACTCGTCATAGTGTTTATTCTTAAGATGATTAATTAATCCCAACGTTGAAGCTTTTTTCCACATGCCTCCCCGAGAAATTTTAACATCACAAAATATGCACTGCACACTACGTAAATTTTCGTCATTTTGCTCAAAGGAATTCCAAACTGAAGACCGTTTTTTACTCGACATACTGTTCTAAAGTCACAAGATCGGTTACATATAAAACAATTTCAAAGAAATTCTTGGTTCGAATCGCGAAATTGAGCATATGCTAACGTTTACAAAGCAAAACACTATTGGGAAAGAACGAAACTGGTAAAGTAAATTCAACCGAGTTCATCACTGGGCATAGTGCTCGAACCATTTTACAAGGAACGCAAAACACATCTGACTTAAGTACACTTTTCATTGTTTACATTAGAGCAAAATGTGAGCGAAAAGCATGGTAAGCAACGCACCGATCGAAAATAGACTTTGCCAGATAGAATGTATCGAACTCAGGCGGTTGGAAAAGAAATTCGGTGCAATTGATCGCAAAAACGATCTCAAGCAGCATTTGCTCGAAATTCATCAGGAATTCTGGGAAATATACACAAACTGGCTTCAAAGTTTGTTCACATTACAAGGCAAAGAATATTTGACTGAGAAGTATTAACATTGTGGTGTAAACAACACATTGAATGCTGCTTATGCATAAGCGCTTGTAAGTGTATTAATCAAACCGAATTGTTCGGCCGAATATTCGGTATTCGGCCAAGCTTCTAACCGAATATACTATTCGTTGCAACACTAATTACCACTTATCCGCAATTTTATTTGAAAATTTTGTTCAGTGATGAAGCACACTTTTTGGTAAATATTTACATCAATAAACAAAATTGCAGCAATTGGAGCGATAGTTTTCCACAAGCAGTTGTAGAAACACCCCTGCATCCAGAAAATGTCAGTGTTTGTTGCGCTTTATGGGCCAGTGGGATAATTGGTCTATATCTCTACAAAAATAATTAAGGTCATAATCCTACAGTCAAGGGCAAGCCATACAGAGACATGACTACTAACTTTTCGGTGCCTCAATGGAAAGTCATGAATGTGTTTGACATGCAGTTTCATCAGGACGGTGCGACATGCCACACAGCGCGCGATACAATTAACTTACTGAAAGACACATTTGACGAACGATTAATTTCACGAAACGGCCCAGTTAACAGGGCCGTTATTACTACGATCGTGCGACTTGGCACCGTTGGAAAGTTGAATATTTACGCCAATAAACTGGAAACAATTGAGCACTTGGAAGCCAACATTCAACACTTTATTGCCCAAAAAAAGCCTGGTTTACTACAAAGAGTGTATTAAAATCAGACCTCAAGATTACGCCACGTACATGTCAGCTACGGCGACGACATGCTTGAAATCATCCCTAAACATTAATGACAAAAAAGTATTTTTCAAATAAAGTCAATTTCATGGATATTAAAACATTTTTGTCTGTTTGTATTTCTATTTAATCCTTGCCTCTAAAAAAAAACCCCTTTACAGCTTTCAAGTTAATAATTTTCAAGTTCTCCAACAAATAACTTTGTTCATTAGGCTTGACATAGTCTGTGGGGCATTGTAGAGGCCAAATGAAGTAGCGGCCAACTCGTAAGATCGTTGTTTAGGTACCATGAACTCTGTATTCTGTTTCGATCCATATTGAAGCAGAATTTCCCAGAAAATGTGTTTAAAAAATCATATCATACGGTTTTCACTAAAAATCAAATTGTCTTGATAACAAGAGCTGGTCGATGCAGGCCAAATTGAATCATGTTTAGCTGAAGAAAAGGTATCAAAAAAAGATCACGCAATCTACACTTCCTATATATAACCTTGTTTAAGCACCCGACTCAATTTGGTATGTAACATGTTTTCTACCGTAATTGATATAGAAAAGTATGATTGCTTGATGGATGTAGCATCATCAACATTAACTTATCTCGAAATTAAAGCAACAATAGCCTTGTTCTTGTTACTGGTGATAATCATAATCTTTGCGAGGTGTGATTTATGTGAATATGTCTGAGCGATAAACATTAGAATAATTTTTGTGCTGGACAACTATCGCACGAAGTCACGTCTTTTTTTGTGGTTTAAGAGGTAAAAGCTATTTACTCTCTGAGTGTGGAGCACCCAATTGCGCAAGACTCCTAGACTACGCACTAAACCACTCCTCTGTCAAACTGAGAACCTAATCTGGAACCATTCGACACATTATTTCGGGCTAAGCCTCTTTTTGCTACGCCATGGGGCGCCTTTAAGTTGGGTGACCCATCTTCCAGTGGGAGAGAGGAGAAAGATGGATTGCTAAAAAATTGATTCCCCAGCCCCGATGTCCGCGGCTACTATGAGTCCTTTTCTTCTATTAGGACCACCCGAGAATAATGTACCACATGGTTCCATTTGCCAGCCGATGAGACTCCGCGATGAGCCTATCCGGGGGAGAGTTCTGCTGGTTTTTGCGTGCAAAATATGTGTGGAAAGCAACATCTTCCTCTCCTGTGCAAAACCTATAGCCGAGGGACGAATATTGTGCAAGTAAGACTGAAAAAACCCATGCTCGCTCAAGAGCTGGATCAGGTAGAAGTCAGTCCCACGGTGCATTTACTGAGCCACGGTCTCAAATCATTAATGAGGTGCGCAGTCCACCTCCCCTTCATGACTTTCACCCCAGACTACCGAATCAGAGGCTGTCGGATATTAACATGCAATTCTCAGTGGTCCTCTTCTCTGTACCTGTGCCAGGCGTTTTTGGCACGCTTGTTTGCTGAGAGAATCACCCCATATTTCTGCTCCGTACAGTATCTCTACGGATCTCATCAAAAGTCACCTTCTTGATGGGTTGGGTCCCCCTACGTGGCCATAAGTCGACTTAGAGCCCATAGCCCTGAAGCAGCTTTATCAGCCGTTGCTCTGATTTGTTCAGAAAAACTCATCTTCAAGTCGATTATTGGAACCAAATATTTTAGTCGTAGTTTTGATTCAACCAGCACTTCTCCAATACTGATTGGTCCTACTTAGTGGATTCTCTTCTTGGTCAGGATGTCAACTTCGGTTTTCTCTAGTGCAATATTCAGCCCAAAAACAGCCATCCAGCCACTCACCTAGCGTATTTGCATACCTAGTCTATGTTGCGCCTGTTCCATGGCACGTCCAACAATTAGTACCACAACACAATCCAAACAGACGATCAGGCGCGACTCATCCGGCAACTGTAGTCTCAGTAGTCCATCGTACGATATACTCTACAGGTCTGGACTAAGGACAGATCCTTGAGCAACATTTTATGTAACTGGAATCCTTCGTTAGCCCTGTATTGTATCATAAAGCAGGCTTCGGTAATATAAGTAGCCCCCCAAAAGCCGCATGAGATGTTCTGGAACTTGAAAAGGGTTTCTCAGCGTATCCAGAACATGCACCTTTCAATCGGAGTTAAAAGCATTCCAAAAATCAAGTGTCACCAACAGAACCACCCGTCACTTAGTACGGCAACGTGCCTCCACCTTTTGGACCGCGCTTACCATCTTCGTATGTACTGATGATCTCTACTATTGCATCAATAGTAAAGCGTCCTGCTCTAAAGTTGTACTGCCGAGGAGATAGGTCCCAGCAGCATGAATCACGTCAGTGAGTCTTCCTTTGATAAGGTTTTCTAGCACTTTCCAGCTGTATATAGCATGCATAATGGGCGGTATGCTGAAGGCGACCCAGGGCTCCCCTTCCCTTGCTGATCAGCATAAGCCTCGCTAGCTTCCAACATTCCGGGAAAACTCCTTCTCACAGGCAAGCGCTGAATGTAGTGAGCAGCAAGTCAAGACAATGGTAAAAGATCAGCTGCAAAGCCTTGGCTGGGACAATGTCCGGATCTGGAGCCTTCCTTGTTTTCAATGAAAGGACTACCTCTTCCAGTTCCAGCCGTGTAAAGCGTGGGCATACGACTGCTGTTTTGCCGTGGACAACGTCATCATGGAAAAGTGTCCGCACTATCTTGTCCATCTTTTCTGCTTCATATATGCAGGGCTTGCATAGGGCACCAAACTTCCGCAAAACTAGTTTGTAGCCGAGAAGCAACGGATCCCTGTTCACTTTTTCCACTAGGTCTTGCAACAACGAGCCTTACTGTTGTTAATCATTTTGCGAAGGCATTTCCTGGCCAACTTATTTGCTGTCAACCGGTTATTTGCCTCGTCCCGATACTGTGCACGTTGAGCATCACGTCGAAGCTTGTGATCAGTTGACAACCAGTATACTGACGGCTTGCCGTACCGGGGCCTCCAGCGGGTAAAAGAAGTGCTGCAAGCAGACGGGATGATCCTCATAGTTGAGTTCACAGCACAGGTGATGATGCTCATAGTTGAGTTCACAGCACAGATCCGCGAACACGCGGATCAGTTGAGGCATGACTCATTTGATCGCTTCACCCTAAATGAGTACGTAAGCATCTGCGTTCGAGACGGCGTCCTTCAAAACATTAAGTTTGGCTTGGAAAGATGATACCGGTTCATTTAGCATTAGGTACACACTAAAGAATGTAGTTCCTGAACACCGAACCCACACAAAACCAAAAGGATGGCTCTCTACTAGGAAATCAGCACTGTTCCGAGGCCAGATGGCGGTATATCAGATTCGTCAGGATACCATGTTGGGGAGCTTCAGTTGTGGTGTTGCCCACTGAGGCGTAGCAAGTGAGCTTGACTGACCCTCGCAAACTGCTTGAGTAGATTTTGAGTGAGTGTGTTCCGATGAAGGTTAATCTGCAGAAGACGGTTCATTGCAGAAGTGCTTTGGCTTTTGTTAGGGCTTCCTGGAAAACCCAGCATTTGCTTGTACCTGGCACGTATTTCAAATGATTTAGCCTAGGGTCAGGTTCTTGGCATAGAAGCAGTGTGTCTCTTCTGTAGACTTTTTCTTTTGCTGCCCTGTTTCGCCGAAATTATACTACAGGATTCTTCTGTAAATTCCCTTATAGCAATATGCCCATATCCGAGGCACCTGAAACATAAGAGATGGATTGCTCTTCGCCTTACCCTACAAGTAATCCAACTCATTCTGATTTTCGCCTTTTCTATCACCTGCTCGGTATATTTTTCTGAATTGTCGGCAATGGCCATGTGCTGATCCCAATAATTTAGATTGGTCAGCCTAATGTGTGTTTCGCTCAAGCTAGGAAAATCTCGCTTCAAGACATCTTTTTTCTCGGGTAAATGCATTATACAGCAAAATCTCTTATTTCGAGAGCAGCCGTAGATTCAAGTAAGGCTACGGCTGCCTTTTCTCCGAGTAGACCCCAGTTTTATACTTTCCTAGAATATGATGGTGGACGATACTGAGATGAGAGTAAACGTACGGTTTTGTTAACATTATGGGTCCAGACTTTGTCAACATAGTTAGATAATGTATAGCTTCAATTGATTCCAATGTCTAGTCGCTGGTCTGACTCGGTCAACGAAGACAGTTCATCGCTGTTCGGATTTCATAATTGTAGGACGCGGTCAGTGGTCCGAGACAGTTGGGAGGCGAGTGTTGTAGGAAGCAAAGGCCCCAGAGGGGCTGTAGAACTACGAAGAAGAAGAAGAAGAAGAATGTTTAGTTAGTATATTGCTTGACCCGCTACTGTGCTTACAGACGCGATGAAGCGTATGTCCTCTTTTCCTTTCTTTTATATGCTGGCTGTTGTCTTTTTAGGGTTTTGTAAAAGAATTGTTTATAATACCCTATTAAAATCGATATCTGTCCGTTGGTCAGTGTCTCACAGCAAGTGTTTTCGGGAAACTCAGAAGTTCTGTTAAATGAAATTTCTGTGGTCGAATTAAAATTTCAAAGGCTTTTAAGGGACTTCTTCCCATATAAGGATCACCAAAGACGGTCGAGTATGGTGAAAGGTCTTTGAATATCTATTACTGAAATTGCAATATCGTTGACGGGGTAGGTGCTGTTATGTTCCAACGAAAAGAGTTTGAGTCTATTTGTAGTTCAAGAGATTGTTTTCGTAGTCAGCGTTAATTTTTATCTTCCACCTTTGAAAATACTCCAAAAGACTCTCAATGGAGCGTTGTAGACTTGAAGATACGATTTCTGCTTATCGCGAAGCGTAGTATTTATAAGCGTCGTTGATACAGGCGGAAATTTTAATGTTGTTGGGCAGACGTGGTAGGCAGTATTGGAACTCTAGCTAGAATTGGTCACATATTGGATAATTTGTCGTCAATTTTGACGCGAAAAGATCTGCTCTGTAGGAAAGAGTTAAAAATTATTATTAAAGATAGTCGAATGAAAAATTCATGTATTTTAAAGATTAGCCTAGCATGCCAAACTTTGTCAAAGGCTCTTGCTATCTTGAACATAACTAAGCCTGTTGACTTTCTGCCATTCATCCTATTTCTGATGTGGTTGACCACCCTTATTAGCTGGAGTTCACAGGAGCATCCAGCTCGCAAGCTATACTGTTCCTCTGTAATTATTTTCTTTTTCTCACTGTATTCGGTTAGTTGAGTTAGAAGTGCTTTTTCTGTAAGCTTAGAGAGAGAAGATAGAAGGCTGAATTTCACTGCTGGGTGAGGTTTTCTGAGGCCAGGACATCTCTAAAAGCTTACCAATTTGTAATCTTCTTTACTTTTAGAGGCTTATCAATGAAGATTTCCTCTATTAAGAAGTGCACCGGTTTTTGGTCAGAAAAGAACTCATCGAGAACCGTTGATCGGATATCATGGTGAAAATCTCGTGAGATCTCAAAGTCTAGAATATTACCAGAAGCTCAGCCAAACTGCATTGCTTCACTTGGCATGTGAAGTCTACCATCAGTAGCTTTGATGAATCTGTAAAGCTCAACCGCAGAATGATTGCTTCTCACAGCACCCCAGGAATTATGATAGGCGTTGAAATCACCTTTCATCTGGAGTGGACCTTCTATCCCAAAGAGGGAGTTTAGGTCTTCGAGGGTGATTGTACATGGGCATGACTACAAATTCAAACAAGTTTGTTTTTCTTTTAATCGCAGTTGCTATGCGTCTCGGCCTAAAAAAGGTTTCGTACGTAGTATTAGATCAAATTTATAGTCTACTCTAAACTGCCTAAACTCACCAGTTCTTTGTTGCAGGGAGTTTGCATTCCAGGTAAGTATGGAAATGTGATTCATGGGGGAAGTCATTGGGCGTTTCTAGTTAGGTTTTGTGGCGAAAAAAAAACCTTGTACCACTGTGGCCATCATTTTTTGCGTCATGAGTTGCATCTGTGATTGCATTGTGATGAAAATTTGTTCCATATTCGGTGGTATGAATTTAGTTTGTGGCTGGTACGGAGCTATGGTGGTCTTGATGGTGGTTGGCTTGGGGAAATCCACACTGAGTTGTTGTTAGTTTTATATGGTGATTCACGAAAAGCTTTTTCTTACGTTTTTGGGGTTTTGGAGACATTTTTCGTAGTTAGCGGGTTGTTTTCCTCCACAATTAGTACATTTAGATTTTTAAGTGATTTGTTTTTTGCAGTGTGCAAAGTGATGAAGGCCATCGCACTTCAAACATCGAACTCGAGGGTGACAGTTGCTCGATAAGTGGCTAAATTGTTGATAATTGTGACACGTAGTTTGTCCAGTATGTGATTTTGTTGATTCTACTTGGCAAGTTGTTCTGACATTTTAAATTTCAGTTTCTGCACTCGTTAAGAGGAGTTTTACCAATTTTTAGGGCCTGGATTAAAGTTTGATGTAGAAAACTTCAATAGGCTGAAGCCCTTGCTGCTGAAAATCTTCTTTCATTTCTTCCACCAATAGTCCGTGAAGACTATGAATTACCACATTCAGTTTTTTATCTTCGGGGAGAAAATATGTTTGATACTGACAGTTTTGTTTGGTTAATAACTTAGTTGTTTTCCTATTGTCTATTCAGGATTGAAATGCAATCTGCGTTTCCAGATAAACGCGTTTGGCAGACTTATATTTTATTTTTAACTGCATCATAAGTGCAGATAATTTTGTCCATTTTTCTGGTTTACGGAGAATTATGGGAATAGTTTTTTTGGAATGCTTCATTGGGAATATCTGATATTCATGTGGTTCATCTCGATTGGTCGTTGAAACCTATGCAGATGTCGTGGGGAGAAGAGCTTGTGAGGGTTTTTTGGTAGCTATTTCCGGTTCTTTTCTTTTTAGTGTGCCTTTGTTTGAGGCAAATTCAATAAATGATCTACCTTTGAAGAAAGAGCAATACTGATGAGCTTAATCACTTGAGAGACTAACTCTTGCGGTTGAGTTTCCCCGACTCATCCCTATAAACTCTGATATACCAGGCATTTCTTAAATCAACCATTTGTTCCTCAATACTTTTCACTCCTTCTTAAGAGTAGGAATGAGTACATCCAATGCCAAAAAACTTGTTCTTTTTCGGGCAGTTTTTTACCAGAACAAGTGAAGCGAGCAGGCGAGTGCTCCTAACAGAGTGGTTTTGTGACCATCCTAGAGTTCAAAACAAGTTTTCTGATGACATGCATCGATGATTTGATTTATTCATCCAATATGGTATTTGTATAAAATATCGTTCAAATTTTTCCATAAGATGCCGAGTTTCTTTCACAAGCACATAACAGCCACCATTTTGTTCCAGCTCAAATAATTTTTCTGAATGCTCAACCAATTAAACGAATTCCAACAACACTCTTCCTCAAATTTTCATTAAAATCCCAAGAAAATAAGAGTACCTGCGCCGATTTGAAATATGTATTAACCATCAACACGTTTTACTATTGTTATAATTCCATACAATTGAAATGGCTCTAACTCAGTTTATTATTATCTTATTTCTACAAAATTTTGTAAGATGAGGACTTCGTTTTAAGCACTTTAATTTAGTTTAAGGGTACCGTTTTGATTTTATCGGAGAAAACGTAAAATGGACAAACCCTACTATTATTTAAAAAGTCCAGATTTTTTTGCTCAAAGGTTTTCAATCGCAAGAGGTAACACAAATTTTTCGTACATTGGCAAGTATCATCCTCTCCAGCGCAGAACACAAAACTGGGAGACCGTGAATTGCCAATCTTGTGCAGATAAGACTGAAAATAGCCATGCCCGCTCTATAGGTAGGCCAGTTAGAAGTCAATCTCACCATGACTATGATTGATCCACGGCTTCAAATCAGGAATCAAACGCCCACTTCATCTCCCCTTCATGTCAATTACCCAGAATTGTTACCAATCGCTGAGTAACCGTTGTCTCTCTTCAAGTGCAGCTGACTCCCTAAGACTTTTGTTTCTGAGCATGTAAGTTTTACAATGTTTTTGAGCAAGGAAATTGATGGGTTTATCGCTTATAACGACCGACACAGCCTGCTGAGAGACTGCCCGATATGCAGATGCAATTTTCAGTGGTCGTCGTCACTGCAACTTTGCAAGGTTTATTCAGTATAGCTCGTTGTTGTGATTGTAGCTCCATATTTCGAATCCGTGCAATAGCACAGATTGTACGGAACTCATTAGAAGCCGCCTTCCTAATGAGGCAGGTCCCCCCTATGTTGGTTGTAAGTCAACTGAGTGCCGACAGTACAGCTTTATCCACCATTGCTCTGATTTGCTCCGAGAAACTCATCTTCGAGTCCATCAGAACGCCTACGTACTGCACAGCTAGTTTCAACTTTACTTGTACTTCCCCAATGTTGATCGTTCTTACTCTGGAAATTCGGTTTTTAGTCAGAATGACCCATGCAGAAAACTGCCTCCAGTACAAGACCGAAACCACGAGCAGTTGTCCAGCCCCTCACTCGGGGAAATAGTAAACCTAGTCTAAATTGGACGTATTCAACTGTGCGTTCAATGAATAGCGCCCCAACATCATCCGCACAGCCAATCAAGCGCCATTCTTCCGGCAGCTCCAGAAGAGAAGTTCCGCAGTTCAGGATCGAGGATCGAGCATTGAGCAATACTGAATGCGACTTCTATCTTTCGCCAACTTCCCTACGGGTCATACAGCAGGCACCTGTCACTCAGATAGTCCTTCAGGATCCGTAGAAACGATTGCGAAACTTGAAAAGGGGTTTCTAGTTTTCAGAAAATTCGCCCATCTAGCGGAATTAAAGGCATTTCTGACACTTAGTGTCCCCAGCACCACAATTTAACTGTTAGGGCACCTGTTAGCCTACGTTTTTTTACATTCTACTATGGAAGTAGGTCCCCTGCAGAATAGACTGCGTCAGTGAGTCTTCTTTTAATGAGCTTATAGATAACTTTCCTGGCCGTGTCTGGCATACATAACGGGCAGTGTGCAGACTTCCACTGCGGGTTTCCCTTCCCCTTGCTGATCAGTATAAGCTTTGCCACCTTCCAGGGTTCTGGAAAAACCTCTTCATGCAGGCGTGCATTTGATATACGAAGAAGCAAGGCAGGACAAAATCGTAGTCCAGCTGCAATACCTCAATTGAAATACCATCTGATCCTGAAGTTTTCCCAGCCTTCATGGATAGAACAGCCTCCTCCATTTCCATCCTCATAAAATGAAAGAACTCCACTAGTGTTTCGTCATGAACGGTATCAGCACGGATACGAAAAATGCTTTAATCATTTTAATTAAAACATCGAAAGGTTTTATTCAAAACGACTAAAGCGTTTTAAGATAACTGATGCTTGCGGTACTTCTGTCGGACTATCAGTCTATTCAGCTGTGATGGGTAGTGATTGAAAAATCGCATCACATCATGACTAGTGCGCGATGGCTATTTTTTATTTAACAAAAACACCTGGGTGCTTTATTTGAAACCCCTAATGCGTTTTATTCAGTAAAATACTTGAACGCTTTTGATTAACAGACCCAAGTGTCTCAATTGGTTTCTCAATGATGCGGCATTGAAGGCCAATAAATGTTGATAACTGCAAATACCCAAACAGCTCTGCTACCAAACACTGCTTATATCTCCTTGTAGTGGTAGCTGGAGATATTTACATTTTATAAAAGGTTGACGCAAGAGGGTCAAAGCATGTCTTTCACATCTGATAACGAAAAATAATGTTAAAACAATGGCACCGTAATAGAGGCTGGGCGACAGGCTAAGCTCCCATGCCTGCAAAATTCTACTTGATTCGGAAACCTGCGACAGAGCCTTGGAATGGATTGTACCTACGGCAATAATCTTGCAACCGAAAAATGGACTATGGTATTGGTTCCCAGAATACCAGATCACTGAGCAACCCTGTTACTGTTAAATCCTTTTAAAATAGTCTAGTCAATATAAACTACAGTGCTGGGAATTCAGGAAATGAACTGGCCTAGAAGGGATGTACAAGACATGATATCGGATACAATATTTAGATGTGGGAAGCTTAGAAGAAAGCAAGGATTCAGAGTGGCCTTTATTGTGGATAGAATTTTTTTTCAAATTGCTCGTTATTTATTTTAAGGTAGTCAACGAACTATTATGTTCAATCATTTAAAAGCAAAATCCTTCAAAACTTGGCTGCTAAACGTACATACCCCGATAGAAGAAAAATATGAAGAAACGAAGGAAACGTTCTACGATCACCTGGAAAGACTACCCGACTTATTACCAAAAAACGATACAAACGAAATTCTAGGTTATTTCAATACTTAGGCTGGCAACGAGCTATCTCATCGTGAAACGACTGGAGAATAAAGCCTCCACGGTGAAACAAATGACAATGGCTAGCACCTGATTAGCTTTGCTTGCAGCTGAAATCTGGCCATACGTTTGATATACGAGTATTTCCCACATTGACACATACGTAAAATGATATCGGTACAACCGGATGACAACACACAAAACCAGATCGGTCATGTACTGATCAAACGAAGACTGGCCTTGAGCATACTTTACTTAAAGGTGTACTCGGCAAAGGCTAGTCCTCTACAGAAATTCAACATCAAAAGTCATCCTATGCAAAAACTTTCAAGAGGTCAATCAGCTGGCTTCGGTCCTTTCAGAAACATTGCTAAAAACAAGCAGCGAGCTGTGACTGGAAATGAAAGCGGCAATTAAGACCATGGCAGAACAGATGATCGGACATCACACCCTGCGCAAAACAAATAATTGGTTCTATGATGAGTGCCAGAATATGTTGGCCAAAAAGAATCAAGCGTACAAATAATATTTAGGTAGAAAAACCAGGACGAAGATAAAACATTAAAAAAATCCCAGAGGAATAGTGAAAAAGATCATTAGAATTAGAAAATGAAAATACTTTGACGACCAATTGACAAAAATCGACGTAAGTCTACTGAGAAACAACACAAGACTAGCATACAAAGTAGTGAAAAGCCTAAAACGGTGCTCTCAGCCCAAAACCATACTCTTGCGTGATGACATCGGCAACATCATTGCTGATGAAAACAAGATTAAGGAAAGATGGGTATCCCGAAGAAAGTCCATTTGCCTCACCAACTCTGGATGAAATTTGTTCCACCATCAAAGCCCAAAAGGGAAACAATGAGATTCCAGTGAAGCTCATTAAGTAGGGTGACAGCAGTGGGGTTCAGAAAGCCATCCACAAAGTTATCCACCGCATTTGACAACAAGAACAAATGCCGGACGATTGGACCCAATCAATTATATTCCCAATCCACAAAAAAGGTGACAAGCTACAATGCGGAAACTATAGAGGCATATCACTACTTTGTACGGCGCACAAAATGTTTTCAAATATCATAGAAACTAAAACTGATACATACGCCAACAGTATTATTGGGAAGCATCAAGGTGGATTTAGAACAAGTACACTCAAACAGGTACTTTAAGCAAGCATGCTCCAGCGTTGACCATAAAGAACTGTACCAAATAATTATTTGCTTTGGTATTCCAGCCAAATTGGTCTGTCTTACCAAAATGGCATTGAAGTCGACAACCTTCCGAGTTCACACCAATAAACAACTCATCAATGTGATGCGTTTGACCCAAATATCGCACTAAAGCGGGGAGATGGACTTGTTCCATTGCTATTCAATTTGGTTCTAGAGTAAGCCATAAGAAAGCAACGTATCGATAAAAATAGCACACAATTATACAAGTCAAGCCAAGTGGTAGCGGTAGCGTCAAAATTTTGTCACATTCGTTATTAACTGCCGCAGAACTTTTCCTGAAACAGTGAAACAATGAAGCAAAACTAGAAGGGCTACAAATCAATGAGAATTAAGCAAAACTCATGATATAGTCAAGAAAAAAATACTTCAAATTCACAAAATATAACACATGGTGAACATAGTAACAAAAATGTGGGCTAGTTTGTGTCTTTGGGCGCCAAAATAACGAGAACCTGTAACGAAAGAGACAAAATACGTCGTAGAATACAGCTCGCCAAGAAATATATAATTCAGTTGTGATGATCTTGAAGATTAGCTGCATACACAGGAAAATAAAGCTCCAAGAATAAAATTCTGTGATAAGGCCTGTACTATGCTATGGGTGCAAAACATGGACCGTAACCCAAGCATCCGCATACATATTGAACGCCTTCAAGCCTCCGGTCCTGAGGTAAATATTCAGAGCGAAGCTAAACGGGGACTAATGGCAGATTCGATACAACCATGAGCTGTATAAATTCTTAACAAACCGAGAGTCTCAACAATTGTGAGACTATGAAAGGTGCAATGGGCTGGCCAGGTGAGTCGTATGGACGAACAACAGATACTCAAAAAGGCAATCGTTGCGAGAACTGAAGGCCAGAGACCAGTGGGGAAACCAAGGAAACGCTGGTCTGACTTGGTCGACGAAGACAGTTCATATCTCCTCGGTTTTCGAAATCGGAGGATGCGGTCAATGAACCGAGACAGTTAGAGGCACTATTTCCAGGAATCGAAGGCGAGAGAAGGGCTGTAGTGCTACGAAAAAGAAGATAAATATTCTCAGATAGCTTCCATTGGCCCCACTAATTTTAGGTGAAGTTTTTTCTACCAGTAATGGCCAAAACAATCATGAAGCACCGGCATCGATGAAATTCCAGTGGAGCTCATTAAATATGCTGGCAGCGGCATTCATAAAGCAATTTACACATTTGGCAACAAGATCATATGACAAAAAGTGTAGCCATACAATTATGTTCCCTATCCACAAAAAAGGAGACAAGCTACTTTACTTTGTACGGAGTACAAAGTATTTTCAAGGATCATAGAATACGAAATCAGATCATATGCCAACAGTGTTATTTGAAAGCGTCAAAGTGGCTTTAGACTAGATACAGCAGGTACTTGAAAAATGCTGGAAGTTCAGCACAGACGAACAACAAATTCTCGTTGACTTTAAACAAGCATACAACAGTATTGATCGTAACTTACTATGCCAAATAATGTTTCGCGTTGGTATCCCAGCCAAATCAGTCCGTCTTGCAAAATGACAATGATGTCAATAGCCTCCCAAGTCTGCATCAATAACCAACTCACCGATACCTTTGGCACAAATATCGGACTAACGCAGGGAGATAGACTGACCCCATCGCTATTCAATTTGGCTCTGGTATATGTCATAAGAAATTTACCTATCGATATAAGTGGTACATTGCTATGAATGTGGAGCCAATTGGTAGCCTGTGCGAGCGGCATTAACATTTTATCACGGGTGTTAACAACCACCAAAGAACTTTTCCTGAATAGTGGGGAAAAGTTTGTATCGCTACAAATCAATGAGAATTAAACAAAACTTCAAATATACAAAATATCAGTATGAAAATGTAGGTGAATTTCCGTATTGAGGCGCAAAAATAACGAAAACCCGCAATGAAAGAAATGAAACGCGCTAAAGAATATAGCTCGCAAATTAAATATTTTATTCAGTTTTGGTGATCTTGAAGACCAGCTGCATACTCAAGAAAACGAAGCTTCAAGTATAAAAATCTGTGATAACTGTGATCTGTGAAACATAGACCCTAACCCACGCATTCGCAAACATATTGAATGCAATCGAGAGACCAGTCGTGGCGTGAATAATCGGAGCGAAGCTAAATGGGGACCAATGGCAGATTCGATACAACCATGAGCTGTATGAAATTTGTGACGAGCCGAAGCTTTTAACGATTATAACAAACAAATGGTATTCGTTGGGAGAACTGAAGGGCGGAGATCAGTAAGGCAACCGCGAAAATGCTAGTTTGACTCAATTAGCGAAGACATTTCGTCGTTGTTCAGATTTCAAAATCGGGTGATGCAGTCAATGAACCGAGAAAGTTGATACACTTTTTGCAGGGAGCAAAAGGCCAGCTCATGCGATATGTGTACTCCCAAGAGCAAAGTTTAGGAGTCTGTAGTATAAATTATATATTTACACTGCAGGTGACTCAAAGAAGTCAAAACGCTTACTTAATTAAGCAAGGCCTGATGGTTTTTCAAGAAAAAAGGTTCTACATTATTGATGAAATGGTTGGGCCTTGTAGAGCTATAGTTTCAATTTAGCCAAAATCTTCTGGCTTCTAAAACGAAGCTGTAAAGTAAGCTGCAGTGATATATTGAAATATAATTTTTGCTAGTGAGACTTTATTATAGGCTTATTTAGTCAAACATGACAAGGTTTGTAAATTACCTACAATTAAAATAGTTTTAATATGTTGGAAACCCTTTTGAGTTCGCGTTCAGAAGAATGCTTAGCTTTAATCCAAACTGTTCTTTCGGTATACCTGCTTTTTCTGCTGAAGCCTTATTAAGATCATGCAGATGGAATATCTCCTCTGTTTTCAATATTGAACATCAGAGCTTGATCGGTCTTAACTTTTGAGGGAACATTTAGTCCTGTACTGGCTTAACAAAAAATAATAACAACTGCATTAGTTATGACTATTAGCACTTGCAAAATGTTGTTTGCAAAACACATGATTTTATCACATTAGGAATCTGTAGTATAATATCCAGCGCCTCATTTTTGATGAGTCTTTTAATTATGTGTTTGATTCTTTCAATGGCTGTTAGTTATATCTTATAAATTGTCTTTGCCTGAAATACCAGTGCTTAAGAGCCTGTCTTTTACTTCCTGTATCAATGTCATCTTCGCGCTCGCTCAACAATTGGCAGCAGTCTTGGGTGAATTGCACGAAGGGAAGGTGGACTGCGCGGCTCATTCCGGATGTGAGACCGTGGCTAAATCGAAGGCATGGTGAGGCTGACTTCTATCTGAGCCAGCTTTTGAGCCGGAATGGGTCTTTTCAGTCTTACCTGCACAAGATTGGTAAGTCACAGTCCTCCGATTGTCGGTTTCGCCCAAGAGAGGAGGAAAATGCCTACCATACATTTTTTACATGCACAAAATGGGTCAAGCTGCGAAGGGCCCTCTACAGGGAGACGGGAGAGCTCACCCCGGATAATATAATTGCGGCGATGCTCAAATCGGTTGACAAATGGAACCAGGTGGCACATTATGTTCGGGCAGTCGTAAAATATAAAAGGGACTCACAGTAGCCGGAGGCATTGGGGCTGGGAAATCACTTTTCTGGCACTTCCTCTTTACCTCTCCCCTCCCGCTAGGAAAGGGATTCCCCAGCTTGAAGACCAGTCAAGGCGTAACAAAACGAGACCTGGCCCGAAGTAATGTGTCAAACGGTTCCAGGCTGGGTTCTCAGGTTGACAGGGGAGGTGTTCAGTGGGTAGTCCAGTCGCCTTTTTACGAGCATGGGAGTCCCACAATCTGTACGTAAATGGCATTCACCTCTGAAACACAAAAAAAAAAGTGATTTTCGTCAGAAGAATTTCTTCAGAATTGCATTTCCAGTGGATCTGCGCAAGCTTGAGCTTTCCCTTGATTATCAAGCCGAAATCCTTTTGAGCCATATGTTAGTTGTTCCCTAATTTTATTTGTGCACTGAAAATATTTGGATACTCTCTAAAAACTACCGAGTCCATGCTCGAAAGTCTGCAAAAACTCACCTATAACTTGTTTTGTTATAATATAACCTTATCATGGATTTTGTTTTTGGAAGTTTAACTTCCTTTATGGAGGTTCTAACGAAAAGTGAACGAGGGATGTGAGCCCAGAAAAAGCGTACCGAACGAAAAAGTGAACAAAGTAAGACGAACGCGGTGCGCTATATATATACGTTTAAATGCGCGAGAGGAGTGAACGAAAAAATTATTCTTTCTCCGCAATACACTTTCCACACCACCTTTTGCTGACGCTGTTCCAGCTCTTACAACGCTGTCCCAACTCCTCCAATGGTGTTTTTGCTCGCCAACGCTGTATTAGCTCTTCCAACGCTATCTTAGCTCGTCTTCCCTAAACGCTCCAAGAATGATCCACCGCGTTCACTTGTCTCAATGCCACAACGCCTTCACACCATAAGAAGATTACGCCAACACAGCAGTGAGGCACTCTGGGAGTGCCCGGTGGGAAGTTTTGTTTCGTTTTGCAAATGATTCTGTTAAAAAGTTGTGTATAGATAAATGCAGGAAAAATTTCATTTCATCGTGGAAAATATGTTGGACTTGATATTAATCTTATTGGGGATTTACGGCAGTTACCACCAGTGAGAGCAACGCCAATTTTCAAACAAATTAGATCTTTACTAACTGGTATAACTCTTTGGCGTTCTTTAAAATTTTATGAACTCACCTAAGTAATGCGGCAAAACGTCTTATTTTCTAATACTCTAAGAAAAATTGGTAACGGAGAAGTATTAGAACCAGATCAATCCCAGCTCAAAGTAAACCGATTTTTCAGTAAAGAAGAGGCTCAAATATTATGTCCTGAAGAAGTTTGCTTATTTTTGACAATAACAGACCACGTGGACAGTATGTTAAAAGGAGCGAGCCAAAAATAATTAGATTTCGTGATTATGACAAAAAGTTATTGAACTAAGTATTTTGTCGTATTATATACATCCTAGACTTTTGAATTTGTCACATTAATTCCTGCATTTAGCTGTTTAGAACTTTTTAACCTTTACATAATCATTTGCAAAACGAAGCTAAACATCCCACTGGACACTCCCGGAGTGCCTCACTGCTGTTTTTAAATCGGAAAAACGTCCGGCTTAGTTAAGGGTCACCACGTCATAAGTCAATTTACAGTCATTATACAGGGTAGTCCTACCAAAACGCACGATGTTTATTATAAACAAAACAAAAAGTTTTCAGAGAATTATGTGTGAAACAAAATATCGCCCAAGTGCTCGTCACGACTACGTTGGCATACTTCTATCCGATGGTCCATATTTTCAATGACTCTGTAACATAATTGAGGTTCAATGTCGTTAATGTGCTGAATTGTTTCATCCTTCAGCTCTTGAATTATTCTTGGCTAATTGACGTACACTTTTTTTTAAATATCCTCAGAGAAAGATATCCAAAAGTGTCAAATCACATGATCGTGGCTGCCAATTAACATCGCCACAACGTGAGATAACACGGCCATTGGATTTCTCGAGCAAAAGAGCCATTGTTTCGTTGGCTGTGTGGCAATTGGCACATCCTATTAGAACCACATATGTCCAGGTGCATAACCTCAATTTCTGGCCACAAGAAGTCCATTATCATCCCGTAATAGCGAACACCATTCACGGTAACTGCTTGGCCGTCCTCATGTTCGAAGAAGTACGGCCCGATGACGCCACCAGCCCATAAACCGCACCAGTCACTCTTTGTGAATGCATCGGCTTTTCCACAATCACTCGTGGATTCTCATTTGCCCAAATGCGGCTATTCTGCTTATTAACGAATCCACTGAGGTGAAAGTGTGCCTCGTCGCCGAAGATGATTTTCTTTGTAAAGTCACCATTCCCTGCTGTCTATTCAACCAACCATTCGGCTCATTGCCGACGCTTGAAATGGTCAGTAAGCTTCAGTTCTTGAATCAATTGAACCTTATAAGTGTGTAAATTCAAATCTTTATTCAAAATTCGCATCAGTGATGTTCGTGAGATGTTCAATTGTTGGGCACGACGACGAGTCGAGGTTGAAAACGTAAAATTAGTAAAGGCTAACTAATTTCAATGACCGTATCGTATATTGTTTCCAAAAGGCAATCTTATAAATGAGAAGATGAACTTACCGCATTCCACTGAAGAAAGAGCATGGATCTGAAAAAGGTTAGAAAATTGATTAATATAGTGTGATTCATAGGGTGGAGCCTAATACTTTAAAGAAATTGTCTTAGCTTGAAATAATGGGAATTGAGGTTTTTTACTATAATATTATGGATACTACTAATTGGATAACGCTACCACTGTTTTTGCAAATTTTCGTAAAATATAATTTCTGGAAACAGAAGAATAGCTTGAATAAATTAAATTAGTTGTTATTTAACTCTAAACATTTTTCCACTTTCTGCCTCTCTTGTACATAATATGAAAGACATTTAGCGCAGGTTCATCAATTCAGCTGTTTTTCAAAAACCTGATGATGAAAACAAGGAAGCAAAGTTGAAATTATTATCATTTATACACATTTTCTTCATTATCATAGGTTCATTGGCTACATTATACGCCGGTTCAATTCCCACAGTCATTCAATAGCGCAGACTGAATAGCAACAATAGTTGAAATAATTTGTTGTAATTCTTAAAATAACAAATCTTCTCACAATTGTTAGATCAAATAATATAAAATTGCATGCAACACATACGCACACATTGCGATGCATGTATGTGTGAACATGAATTTTTATGAAGAAAAATAAGCTTTTCCTCAATCTCACATTGCGATACATGGAGGAATTGGATGATTTAACAATAGTTGGTGCGTCAGCATTGCAAATCACCGGATGTGCTTTTGGTGCTGTTGAAGTTGATTTTAATGTTCTCCTTTTTTCTGACAATGACCATCATTACAGTACACAGAGAAAGAGTAATAATAACGAAATGCATGGAAAAAACATCTAAAATTATTTGATTAGTCACCATTATGTCATGTATCCAACTATAAACTCACATGTCGCGATGATTCGAGCTTTTCGGATATGGCTTGATACCACGAATGTTCTAGTTGAGAACAGTTATTTTGCTTTTGCTACTTTCCGGTGGATTTAACCCCGCATCCATAATGTGGCAGAACGGAGCCAGTCTTGTGGTTTGGTTGATGGAGCAGCGTCTGCTAAACGCTTTTCAGCTAATTTTGTTGGTTTAAGCTCTCCGCAAGGCGAGTCTGGAGCCCAACTGCCCCACGGCATCTTCACACCTGCCACTCACTCCACTCGATTTCATAGTTCAATCACTTCGATCATTTGAACTATTTCATAATCGATATAATTGTAGTTATTATTGATCTTTCCACTAAATCCAAAACAACTGAGGAATCTGTTAGGGTTAAAGCGTTCAAATTGACTGACCAACGATTGAGTAATGAGCAGAGCAACGTGTCGGCCGGTTGGCGTGGACGAGCAGAAGGAAGTCGAAGAAGTCGTTTGATGTTACCGTACAATTAATTTGGTACACGATGAAACTTCACATTTGCCTCGAATCCAATGGATTTCAAACGTTTCACCATGCAGCTAATTTCTACATGCGTTATTATTGATTAGTTTAATTTAGGTTCGAGATAAGAACAAATTACAATTGAAAACGATGGTTTGGAGAAATCCAGTTTTTTTTTCGTTCCATTATGGAGCACTTGGTAGTCCTCAAATCGAGGAAGGAAGAAAAGATGAAATTCTTCGCGCATGCATACCCGGACTCTTACGTAGTTCATTTCGAATCAATTTTGGATATTACCATCATAGGAAGGAAGGCTCTAGCATAAGTTTGGAGTGATGTATTGTGACTATTCCATTGGATTGCCTCAGCATGGAGTCAATATGGTGTGAAGTTAATGAACGAATAACACCCGGCGTGATGAAAATGTCGATTTCACGGTGAGGTTTCGAAAGCTGCTTCGAAGCAGGTTTCGAACTTAGCAAACTTGTGCTTCAGATTGATGTGAAAATGTTAACAACTTTGTCAGGAACATTAGTATGTTTTCAGATGTAATAAATATTAAAGGTAAATAAGTTTGGAATGAATATTGGCACTGCTAGAAGTATTTATCTAACATTAATCAAAAAATAGAAAATTTTTGGTTGTGAAATTAAGCGGACTTTTATTGTGCTATTCCCTAAAAACTGTAGCGTAGGCAGCAGAATTCTCGTGTCAGAGGAGTTTCGCCCTCAGCCTATGGAATGCAAATAGTTTTTCTTAAGGCTACAATGAATAAACTTGAGAAATCGTCCGGCAGCATGTTCATTAATTACTTTTGCCAAGGAAAATTTTAATTTAGTGGGCGCTGTTTGTAAGGACTTTGAACTCAAATACAAACCCCTATTGAAGCCATCAGCTGTGTCAATATGTCCGCCTCCGCTTTATATGTTTCGAGGAGTAATACGGGGGATACATAAGAAATTCTCGCTTAACCACCTCCCTCCCCTCCTCTGTTTTTGATTTAGCACCCCTTTCGGCCCATCGCTTAGAGAAAGCTAGGGTGCTCATTATCTTGATCGAATTTGTCGGCACTCAAGAAGGTGATATGGTCAGTACCACGCTTTGGCCGTGTGTTCGTCCACCTGGCTACGATACGCTCTGATTATAAACCAGTACGGATCATAACTGAGCGGGCTTAAAGCCCGTCCGGAAAATCACTTAAAACAAATCTCATTGTCGCCAACGGGATTGAATCGGGGACCTTCGGCTTACGGGGTGAGCACTCTAACCACTACACCACGCGGACTACTAGTGATTGGACGTGAAAACATTTTTTATGAGTGCTATAACAATGAATACCTTAGGGGTCGTTCAAGTATTACGTAAGCAGATTTATTACAGTTAACTTTTTTAGTTAATTTACTGCTCCCAATTCTAAAATAGCGAGTAGAAAAAATGATAATAGATTAAAATCTCAGCTCTTACATTGACGTGATATAGCTTTACCTAGGAAATAAAGTATCTTTTATAGATCTGCCCCCAAGCGCAACTCACCTCTTGAAACCTTTAGACGTTGGGTATTTCCGATCAATGAAAAAAGCATGGTGAAAGGTACTTAGTACTTGGCAGGGGAAGGGTAGCAATAGTCGATGCTCATCAGTACCGAAGGGCAAGTTTCCAGGTCTACTAAAAGAACTGATGAACAGTCTACAAGAAAGGTCATCAAACAACCTTAAAGCCGGATTTCGTAAATGTGGGACTTATCAATTAAATCAGCAAGATGTGTTGGATCGACTCCCTGTGCAAGTCATCGAATCTCTGCCTGTCATCAGAGAGTTGGTCGAAGAGAGCTTTATTCAAAATCTTACTTCAAAAAGGCAGGAAATAACGTCTACAAGAACTATTAGAAGTCCCTGCAGGAAAAAGTATCACATTTGATGATATAAGCCCCCGTAACGATAATTCTGCGCAGCTTTCAACTTTGACGGGGGTACCAAGACCAAGACCGATCGATATCTCCTTCAACTCCATACTCTGATACATCTGACAGCGATATTAAAAGGAAAGGACAAGTTACTTATGCAGAGAGCGATGAAAGACCCTTACTCGTCTCCACGATTAGATGAAAGTTTGGACAGTGATATACAACCCAACGAAAATTGAAATCCTACAGACTCACATGACATAATTAAAGGCAATGTTGGTGATTACGTGGCTGTTAGTTATGATAATCAATTTTACCTATGTGAAGTAAAGGCTATAGAAGATAATCCAGCTTAAATATCGAATAAAGTCAAAAGTGGGGCCTTTTGGAAGTGGCCGCTCAGCCAGATATAATTTGGTATTTCAATCACAATATAAAAAGAAACTCATTGACCCATTCAAAAATTAATGAGAGATATTTTCGACGTACCTGAACTACGAAAGTAGAGTTCCTAATTGACTAAGATCGTTTATCATTGCAATTCGAAGGCTATTTATAATTGGAATTATTTTGAAGAAAAACATTTGTTTTTGTTTATATTTCGTACGAATAAATGGTTTACTAAAGGACTTAGGTATGATTTTTCATTTGTAACTACAAATTCGCAGATTAACTATATTAGGTTTTGATTGTGCCACCTTACTTAGATCATACCATATCCATGAAAAAATAAGGTGGTCCAAACTCATCCAATGACTTGGAATGAAATTGTGGCACGAGAAAAACTTCTTCATGGCCACTATTGGAGGGCAAAAAAATTAAAAGATTACTAAAAGTAAAGCTTAAGAACATTACTATTTATTCTGCAATATTTTTTCAGCAGAAATACTCCAGAAAGGTAGTCCTCATCTATGTAACTTTATCTAGGGACTAATATGCAGAATATGGTCAGGGAACTAATGCAAAATTATAATATGCCCTGTACACAAAAAGGGGGACAAATTAAGGTATGAAAATTGTGGAACCATCGCTTGGTCGTGTACGTCTCATTTAGTTCTTTCCAAAATCGTACTCGTAGATAGAAAAGTAAAGCCTTATTATGAAAACTATAACAGAGTATCAGGGAGGCGGTCTACAACAAACCAATAACTCTCAACTAAGTAGGTACTTGGAAAGTGCTGGGAATACAACGTTAATCTGTATATACACTATGTAGAGTTCGGGCAAGCATACAACAGCGTAAAAAAATGCCCTGTACAAAAAAATATCTAAATTTAACGTGCATCAAAACCTGTCTACGTGATCAAAATCACGATGGTAAACACCAAGTTGCATATCAAATTAAACAGCAAACAAACGGATAGCTTTTTAATGAAATCAGGCTTAAAACAAAGGGGATGGACTTAATCCAATGCTCTTAAATATTGCGGTGGAATACGTCATTAGAAAGACATCAGCTGAAACCTCTAGTATACTACTGTACAAGCTCAAAAAATTAATAGCATATGCTGATGACGTCAATATTATGGCACGATCAACTTCAGATTCTAAAGGAGCATTTCTAAGCTTGGAATCTGAATTAAACCAAATTTGCCTATGAGTTAATGAAACTTCATAACTCAAACGGGGAAGACCACTCCAGTTCTAAAAAATATCACCGTAGTTGAGTACAGCCTTGAAAATGTGGATAATTTGATTTACCTTGGAGCCAACCTAAATAGAAAAGGCACTGAAAAACCAAGATTGCACACCGCAAATAAAGCCTACCACCCTGTAATTCCCATTTTAAGGTCTAGAGTTGTGCACAGGCAAAATAAGCTCCGTATTTAAACTCACTAGCCAAACCTGTGTTGTTATATCGAAGTGAAAGATGGACCCTTATGAGCGAATCCCAAAAGCAGTAGACAGGTTTGAAGGCAAGATGCTCCGGAAAATTTGCGGCCCAGTGAAACAAGAAACAAAGCGGAGACTACGTTGCAGCGATAAGTTGTATGAATTTTTTGAAGAATCGCCGGTATCTGCTTGCGTAAAGTTACGCAAATCGTAATGGGTGGTCTATGTAGAAAGAATGGAAGAAAATCGTCTACAAAAAACATTAAAGGACAGAGCGCAAGGTAGACGTCCAGCGTGGCAACCGAGGGCTCGATGGGAAGACACGACAGAAGCTGACAGCAGATCGTTGCTGGGAGTGATTGACTGGCGAAGGAAGACATGAAACCGTAATGATTGGAGGAAATTAATGCAGGAGGCCAAGGTCCGGCTTGGACTGTTGCTTCATAGATGATTACTCTGTTGATCTATTTGTTCTTTGTCAGTTTCTGGCAACTAATTACAATATTTTCATAATTTAGCCAAGTACATAACCTAAGATATGAAATGTAAGCCTTGATATAAAGATTTGTTTCGGCTGAGCTACAACTTGGAGCGATGGCAATTCCTCGAAAATATGCTGAATTTCGATATTTTACGGAATAGTTCCCCGATGAAATGAAAACCTCTGTGCTATACTTCTTGTAATGCTGCACCGAGCAGGCAGTGAAGTTGGCAAAGTATCGAATTCGCCGCTATCGGTTAGCATTGCACCATTTGAAGTTGGATTCTCGTTATTTGATGATGATGATGACGATGCTGATGATTTACTCTCCAGCAGGGTTTCTGCTGTAACGAATAAATAACCAGGTTCAATCACTAAAGGAGTCTTTTAGGCAAGAGAGAGGAAGCTTGGATGTCGCAAAAGAAAATGTTTCTGTAGACAGCAACAACAAATTAACCTCAGCGAACGCGCTTAAGCATTTCGTTTGGAAGTATTTGAGTTCAACCAAGTTGAGAGAACTTGATAAAAATTGTTCAGTAGTGCCCTCAAAAATTTTGGAATAAGCTAAAATTCAATTCATGGGAATAAAATGTTTTTGATTGGCTTGGGATGATTTGTAATTGCGTACGTGGGTTTACTTCAATATTTCTACTATACTTAGAGGAATCCCCCTTTGAAAGGGTTTAACTTTGCAGAACTCAAGGAATATAACTACTGTTTAGTACTTACATGGGGGACAATGCATTCCACTAGGTAATGCTAGCATGCATAAACATCTTCTTCTTCGTAGCACTACAGCCCCGCTCAAATCTTAGCTCCCTGCTTCCAACTATCTCAGTCCATTAACAGCATCCTCCAATTTCGAAATCCGAGCATTAATGAACTGCATTCGTCGATCAAGTCAGACCAGCTTTTCTTCGATTTTTCCACTAGTCTCCACCCTCCAGTTCTCGCAACGAATACCTTTTTGGGTATTTGTTGTTCACCCATACGATTCACATGGCCAGCCCATTGCAGCTTCCGATGCCTTACAATCATTGAGACTTCCGGGTCAACAAAAATCTCATACAGCTCATGATTGTATCAAATTTGCCATAGGTTACCATATAGCTTCACTCCAAAGAACCTGCCCTGAAAGAGTTTAAAAATTAGTCCATCTAACCCCATCATATCAAAGGTTTTCTCTATATCAATGAGACATGCCCCAACACATTCTCTATCATTTAGTTTCCAACAGATGTCTGAGGTTACTTTTGTTACCGCATGTATGGTCAATTTCTGGCACGAAAACCAAATTGCCAACTCAGCATCACCTCATATCTCTCAATGTGGGCGCTTAATGCTATTTTAGTATCACTTCAAACACTTTGCTGATGTTAAGTAGCAGCTGATTGGGCGATAGATTTCAGGGCGTGAAGATTCTTTTCCTTTTTTCAAGATCGAGAATACCTTTGCGTTTGAATTGCCCAACATGTTGTTGAACAATATGCAATAATTCCTAATAGCAACCCCAGGTAAATGTCGAAGAACTAGATTTGGAATACCGTCAATACCATATGATTTCTTGTTGCTTATACTGCCAAATATGGAAAACATGTAGTGAAAGCTGACAAAATATCAATAAGATTCAAGCTCAATATGTAGTCAGATGTCAATGTTTCATTGAAATGAAGAATTGGTTCGCGGTACAGGTTTGATTCGAAGTCGGAAACCTCTGATTCCCTCTCTCATGGTTTGGTAGGTTTCAAAATGAGTTCCAATCAGGGCAAGTTTCTGCAATCTATCTGTTATAATCCTGTTACCATTCCTATCCGAAGTCATACTCTCAATTTCGATACCGGATTTATCTCATCGCTAGTGACTTCAAGATTTAATACCTTTGCTCAAGGCTACTGACTTCACTTTCGTAAAAACGCCGTTGGGGTCCTATAGGCAAATACCCTCAGTTTTTCCAACCATTGATTGCTGACCTCACTCCTGAAGTATGAACGGATGAAGCTCCGGACATTCTCCAGGTGCAATTTCAACAAAGGTAACGAGGGATGGTTATGGTCCAAAAATCACCGATAAATATTGTTAACGCATGTAAGAAGAAAGCTTTTAAATCTTCTCAATCTTGTGATGGTTGGTGTTTCATACCCTTACATATTGATCCGATGTTTAATGTTGGGAACTACTTTCTCAATGGTTTCCATTGTCAACTTCTCTAGCTTCGACAAATAGAGATCTATTTTGCCTTTAGTTGAATTTTTATCACAAAAAACAATTGGGCAAGAGTTGCCATTATCAGAAGGTGGAAATTGATTCTGGTAATCCAGATCAAACTTCTTTTGAAACGTTCCCCAGTCCGTTTTTTGGAATTCAACCAATGATTTTCATGTTGAGCTGGAATGAGAAAGACATCATCCCTTTGATGATTGATTTCCATTACGATTGCGTTATAGTCGCTATCGTTAGGAAGCAACTGCAGTTTCCATTGAGAACCCAATAACACTTAAATAACAAAATTTACACCTTTCACAAATGTAAAGAGGCCACTATCATACGATATACGATTTGATTCCAAATTATATTGTTTTTCTTGTTCTTCTTCTTTTTAGCACTACAGCCCCTCTCGGGCCTCCGGTTAGAGATAGAAAGATAGAGAAAGTATCTCATTTTCATGACCGTATTGATTTTTTCGGAAGTTGGTTTGGTCAGTACCATGCTCCCGTGTGTCTACTCAGCTATGATATGATCTGATTAAATCAGTACATATCACAACTGAGTGACCACTCGTAGTCTGTCCGAAAAATTTCCTGAACTAAATCACGTTGTTTACCAACGAGATTTGAGCCTGGGACCTTCGGCTTATGCGTCTCATGTTCTAACCACTAGACCACACAGACTATTATTTTTAATTCCACGTTAATAGATCTTGAGAAACTACTGACACATCACTTTGATGGTTGGTCGATTATAATTATGCCATAAATAGCTTACAATACTTTAAGAGGGGCACTTGGCCCCTCCCTATCACTATCCTCATATTATAAAGTAAACGTTTCTTACCTAATTATTTCAACTAACCACCCCTTGAGAGATGGTTTTAACCTACCAGTGTAGGGATCACACAGCGACGTTAGTGCACCTAGTAAGCTAAAGGAAGAATAAGACAAATCGACACTTCTATCCAAATGTTCAAGTGACTAGACGTCTCAACAAGCACGATCTGTATTTCATTTAATTTAAATGATTTTAATGTATATTTTGTGTGAAGTTAAATACTCGTTGTGTTTGTTAACCTTGCGTTTATTTATCGTGTGTAATGCTTAAGGAACTACATGGTGGGTGACCTCTAGACAAACTCTTTACACACGCGCTTCACATGAAAGAAAAAATGGCGGAAAGTTACGCAACCGGCGTCATCGAAAAGGCCCCATCGGAAAACCCTGCCGAATTTATTGCAAACCCCATGATTCCCGCGAGAAGGCCAACACCTGTCACAGTGGAACCTATAATTAATGTTAAATTAGCGGTATTTTGGAAACAGCAACAGAAATAGTGGTTCTTAAGTATCAAGTCCTAATTCGTGGTCAATAAAATGACATCCGACAACGCGAAATTTCACGCCATTATAGCAACGCTCGATTTGCCAGTGATGGAAGAAATCGCCGATTCAGTGGAGAAACCGCCAACAACAGAAAAATACCTTGCAAACAAATCTATGTTAATCGCACGATTTTCTGATTCTCCCGAAAGTCAATTAAGCCAAGCTTTATCGGAAATCGAATTGGGAGACTTCAAACCCTCATAGCTCTTACGAAAAATGAAAGTACTCGCAAGCGAACCACTGGGAGAAGAGGTCCTAACAATTTTCTGGATCCTGGCAGTAGTGCAGCAAGTGGCAGTAGGAAACTTAATAAAAATGGCAGAAAAAATCTTACGCAAACGTGATTTTGCTATGAAAAAACATAGTGTTAGCCAGAAAAGCCAGGAACAGCAACCAACTTCGAACTTGGCAGAACAAGTCGCAAAACTGATATTGATAGTTGAAAGTCTCGAGTCAAGAACATCATGATACACGAAGCGTACACGACCAAAGTCACGAACACGTGCAAAATTAGCAGATTTACTTTGTTTTTATCACCAATGATTTGGAAACAAGGCCAGGAAGGGTAGAGCTTCGTGCAACTTCGTAAAAGTGGCAAAGAACTAAATTTCTCTTCGCCGCTTCAAACGATTCGCGGCGACGATATAAATACAAACCGCTTAATAGTACGCAATTAAAAGCTCAATTATTCTTTCCTTGTTGACACTGGTGCCGAAAGATCCATCCTGCTACGCAAGAATGTAAAAGTGTTATCGAAATCTCAAGTATTTGCCTTGAATGGAACTATATTTGAAACGTTTGGAAAGAAAGTGTTAGCGCTCGACCTCGAACCTAGAAGACAGTTCAAGTGGGAATTTTATGTTGCAAAAATAACAACATCAATCTCAGGCGAGGATTTCCCAAAACAGTTCGGGTTACTTGTGGACATTTCGCATACACAACTTGTTGATATGAAAACCAAACTACATGTAGACGCGTTAAATTTCAATGGCACTTATCTGCGTATTTTTGCCGTTGATCCAACCAACAAATTCCAAGAGATTTTGAGCGACTTTCTGGAATTGACAATGTCAGTTTATTTGTAAAATGACATGAAACACGAGGTTTGTCACCACATCCTGTCCAAAGGCTCGCCCATCAAAGAACGCCCCAAGCGGCTACCGCCGGACAAGTATACAATTGCAAAGTTACAAGCTTTGAATTAATGATGGAAAAAGGCATTTGCAGAGTGTCGAGTAGTCCTTGAGCAAGCTCCCTACTCCTTAAACAAAAGAAAAACATGGAATGGCGTCTATGCGGCGATTACAGACGTCTCAACGCCGTAGCTATTCCAGACAGCTACTCGATGCCCTATATACACGATATAACTCAGGACTTAGTGATATTCTCAATATTCTCAACATCTGATCTTGCAAAATCCTACTATTTTGTACCAATAGCACCCGAGGACATAGCAAAAATAGCAGCCATAACACCATTCGGACTCTTCGAATTTCGCGTGACATTTGGACTTCAAAACGGTGCGCAAACGTTTCACTGGCTGCTGGATTCTGTACTCCGGGGAATAGATTTCACCTTTGTTTACTTGGATGATATCCCCATCGCGTCGTCTAAAAACGACGAGCATAAAAACCATCTCAACCAAGTATTTCAACGTTTTGAAGCCAACAATCTAAAGCTCAATCCAGACAAATGTGTATTCGAACAACCTGAAATAGAACACTTGATCACCTTGGCTGGGATTGAACCATTAACGCAAAAAGTCAATGTCATATTGAAGTACAAGCCTCCACCAACATTCATCAAACTAGGTAGATACCTAGGAATCATAAATTATTATAGAAGATTCTTCAGAAACGCAGTATCAACGCTGGAAACGCTAAACAACCATCTTAAGGAAAGCCGAAAAACGACAAAAGAAAGATAAATTGGACTAACGAAGCAATTCAGGCATTTGAAGCAAGCAAGGAAATGATTGCAAAGGCGACGAAACTTGCACATCCCATTGCAGAAGCCCCATTGGCATTTGCAACGGACGCTTCAGACATCGCACAGGTGGCGGTACTAGAACAATTCTCGGATGGATATTGGCAGCCTCTTGCTTTCTTTTCACGTAAATTTAGCCCTGCGCAACAGAAATATAGTACATATGACCGCGAATTGCTGGCAGCTTACATGGTGGTAAAGCACTTCAAATACTTCCTGGAAGGCCGACATTTCGTAATAGGAAAAGATCACAAACCATTAGCATTTGCCTTTTATCAAAAACCGGAAATTTGGTTGTGAATTTCGAAATGGACTGCGGTTACCTGCATTGTCGAGAACATGCAATGCTGGAAATTGCAACTCATTTCGCAATTCACAACCAAATTTGAACACGTTAGCGAACCCAAGAACACGGTTGCAGACACACTGTTGAGAATTGATTCAATCACGATGCCAACAGCAATAGATTTTGGCGAGCTTGCCAGAAAAGAAGAAGAAGATGCAGAGCTAAAACTGCTACTAAACTCAAACTCGTCATTATTACTAAGGCAAATACAAGCAGGCCCATCAAAGGAACCCTTTTACTGCCGTACATAGACGGAAACAATCCGACCGTACGAGTAAATCCCTAAGTCGCCGAGACAGAAGTATTAAACATGTTTCAACAGCCAGCATATCCAGAGGAAAAAGCAACCAACAAGTAGATTCGAGCGAAGTACAATTGGCCGGGAATCGACAAAGATATCACCGATTGGGCGAAACCTTGCATAAAGTGCCAGCGATCCAAAATCAATCATCACACGAAAAGTATATTGCATCAATTCACGCAAAATAGCGGACGCTTTGAACATGTCGATATTGGCATCCAAGCAGCAAAGGTACATACTAACGATGATCGATCGATTCGCCCGGTGGCTGCAGGCAGTACCCATCAGCGACATCACGGCGGACACAGTAGCAACTGCTTTCTACATGCACTGGATTTCACGTTATGGTTCACTTGAAACAGCAACAACCGATCAGGGATCTCAGTTTGAGTCCGCGCTGTTTCGAGCCTTATTGTAACTGTTTGGATGCAAGCGCACTCGCACGTCACCATATCATCCTGTTGCAAATGGAATGGTAGAAAGATGGTACAGAGGTCTTTGCGTATGGACGTCTTTTAAATCGCTCCTGTCAAAAGTTTTCAAAAATTAAATTAATTTTTTAAAAACGTTAGTCCGAAGTTAATTTTTATCGGAAAATATCTTATATTGTCGAAGTAATCGACTCAGGAAATTTCTATCGAATATTTTTACTTCGATTGATAACGAAAAACAAATTCACAAAGAAAATTTCGCCGCTGGTATGGAGGAGCCCGACGGCTTCCCACCGTTGGGGCAACCTGGGGAAACGACGAATACAAAACTGGCGACAATCACCAAAAGAAAACATAACGAAGAAAACTCCGTAGATGGAGGGTGCAAGCTGCAAATAATAGCGGACAATCAACAAATGGCCAAATTGCAGAAAGAAAATGATGAACTAAGGCAAGAGATACAGTCTCTCAAGGATCTTTTCAAGAAAGGGATGAAGCCTCAAAAGACGCAGCCGCAAAATCAATGGCAACAGGTAACAAAGCCGAAGAAAAGTGCAAAGCAAGTAAATCCAGAGGAAGTTCTAAGTGCTGGTGGCACCAACGAAAGCAAAATTATTTTGCAGCGCTGGAGGGATTAACCGAAGATATGGAAATCGAAGAAAACATCGGAGGTAATTTTAATCAAGATAATGACGTTAATTTTATTCAATATTTCAAGAACAAAAATAAGGAGAAAAAACCAGCCCGCAGTTCTGCTGGTTCCTCTGAAAAAGCTTCCAACAAGACAGAAAAAGTTCCGCCAATCAACCTGTTCGGACAAACCGGGAAAGATATGGCAGCCGAAAATAAACTGGCCAATTTCGAAATAAAAAGAGTTAATGACGAAAAATTAACTATAAGGACGAAATCACTGGTTGATTTCAAGTCAGCCAAAGATGCGCTGATTTCTGGGGAGGTTCCGCACTTCACCTATACCCCAAAAAGTGAAAAAAATCAGACCTTCTTGTTGAAGGGTTTGGACAGCGGAGAGGATACGGTCGATCTTCTTCAGGTGCTCAAGGAGGCTGCACCAGATATTGATTTTGTTTCAGTCAAAGCCTTTGCGACAAGAAGGTCGACCGTAGAAAGGAAGAATTTACCACATTACCTGGTACAAATTGCAAATAAGAGCAGTCCAAGTGCCCTTCAACAAATAAGGTACTTGAATTTCAGAGTGGTGAGGTGGGAACGCCTCTAGAAAAGAGAGGTCAACCAGTGTTACCGGTGTCAAAGATTTGGACATTCGGCTGCCAATTGTGCCATGCACTATCGTTGCGTTAAATGCAAAGACGTTCATGCTCCCGGTGAGTGCAAATTGGCTCAGACGGAGCCTAAAGAAAAATTATACTGCGTTAACTGCGGTGTTTTTGGTCACCCAGCATCATATCGAGGATGCTCCCGATATCAAGATGCAAAAGTTAAATTTGCTCCAAAGCAAATACAAGAACACCGTAATATCATACCTTCCAACTTCGTCAAGCCCGGAGTATCATTTGCACTCGCCGCTAGAGGACCAGCAGAAAATGCTGGAAATAATGTAAATAATGTAAGTGGCAATAATGAGCTGCTTCTCAAAATTTACCAGCAGCTTAATTCTTTATCGGAGAGAATCGACAAACAAGATTCAAAAATTAACTTTGCTTTTCAGCGTTTAGGTCTTTCAAATGCCTAATAATAACTTGTCATTCAGTCATATTCCCATGGATAGGCTTCGCCTCATATCGATCAACGTCAACTCTATCGTTGCTACACATCGACGTGATTATCTCCTTGAATTTGTTGTTAAGCAAAAGCCTGACATCATACTTCTCACTGAAACCCACCTCAATTCATGGCATTCCATGGAATTCAAAGATTTTGCATTCGTAAGAAACGATAGGGTAATAGGTGATGGGGGAGGTGGCACCGGGATATTGGTAAGAAGACCCTATTGTTTCCAAAATATTGAAAAAGTCGAATTCAAAGACTTTGAATTTCTTGAAGTGTCCGCCATCAAAATTTCACTGCCAGGTGGGGATAACCTCTTCGTTATCTCTGCCTATGCAACTGGTCAAAATGTTCTCAAGTTCAAGGAGGAACTCAATTCCTTGTTTGAAATACTCGAATTGAACAGGCTGCATAGTCATTATATTTTTGCCGGTGACCTGAATGCCAAGCATACATCATGGCTAAACGCCACCAATAATCCAAGAGGTGTATTCCTGAAGTCATGGATAACAGAGAACCAAATTGAATACAGGTGCAACCTATATGGGTCGGAGTTCCCAACATACCCTAGGACAAACTCATATTTGGAGCTCTGCATTGCTGACGCAAGACTTGAATTCAGCTTTAATAGTCCTCAACGGAAACTGCAGGTGCTTCCTTACGATAGCGACCATAATGCAATCGTAATGGAAATCAATTATCAAAGGGATGATTTCTTCCTCATTCCAGTTCAACATGAAAACCACCGGTTGAATTTCAAAAAAACAAACTGGGGAAAGTTTCAAAAGAAGTTTAATCGGGAGTACCAGAAGCAATGTCCCTCTTCTGATGATGGCAACGCTTGCTCAATGGTTCCTAATAACAGAAATCTAACTGACGATGAAATAGATCTCTATTTGTCGAAGTTAGAGAAGCTGACGTTGGAAACGATTGAGAAAGTTGTTCCCAAGATTAAACATCGAAACAATATGGAAGGATATGAAACACCAACCATCGCAAGGTTGAAAAGATTGAAAAGCCTTCTTCTCACCCGCGTCAACAATATTTATCGACGATTTTTGGACTACAACCATCCCTCGGTGGCTTTGTTGAAATTACACCTGAAGAATGTCCGGAACTTAATCCGTTCATACTTCAGGAGTGAGGTCAGCAATCAATGGGCGGAAAAACTGAGGAGTATTAGCCCACAGGACCCAGATGGCGTTTTCGCGAAAGAGAATAGCTTATTCCGCAGGAAGTCTCGAGTGAAGGTATCGAATCTTGAAGTCGCTAGTGATGAGATAAATCTTCTCGATAGAGCTGGTATCGAAATTGATAGTACGACTCCGGATAGAAATGGAAACAGGATTATATGTGATGGATTGCAGAAACTTGCCCTGATTGGAACACATTTTGAATTGATTCATCTATCAAGCCCTGAGAGAAGGAATGAAATATTTTTGGAGGTCGTTGAAGCAAAAGTTTCCGACTTCAAATCAAGCCTGAACGGCCAATCAATTCTTCATTTCGATGAAACATTAACATCTGAGCTCATACCGAGCTTGAATCTTATTGATTATTTTGTCAGCTATGAAGACTTGTGTTTCATATTTCGCAGAATAAACAACAAAAAATCATGTGGTACTGACGGTATTCCAAATATAGTTCTCCGACATTTGCCTGAGGTTGCTATTAGGAATTATTGCATATTGTTCAACAACATGTTGAACAATTCATATTTCCCAAATGAGTGGAAAAAGGCCAAGGTATTTCCGATCTTGAAGAAAGGAAAAGAATCTTCATGCCCCAAAAGCTATCGCCCAATCAGCTTGCTGCCTAACATCAGCAAGTTGTTTGAAGTGATACTCAACAGAGCATTAAACGCCCACATTGAGAAATATGAGTTGATGCCGAATTGCCAATTTGGTTTTCGTGCCAGGCATTCGACCATACATGCAATAACGAAAGTAACCTCAGACATCTGTTGGAAACTAAACAACAAAGAATGTGTTGGAGCATGTCTCATTGATATGGAGAAAGCCTTCGATACGGTGTGGTTAGATGGACTAGTTTTCAAACTTCTTCAGGACAGGTTCCCCAGACACCTTGTCGCCATGATGTGTAATATGTTATACGGGAAGTCATTTGTTGTAACTGATGGAAATCTGACAACAATGCGCGAATTCAAGGTCTTGAATGGTCTACAGCAGGGAACAGTTACTGCGCCCCTGCTTTTCTCAATATTCATTCGCAAGCTATTGAACAGCTTTGATTTTAATGTCTCGCCAACGCGATCATTGGTAGCGTTTGCCGATGATCTGATCATCTATACGGCAGACCGAAAAGCTACAATAGTTCAGAGCAATCTTCAAAAAATGTTTAATGATGTGCAGCTTTACATCGACAATTGGCGAATGAAAATCAATGCGCAGAAGTGCGAAACAATTTTGTTTCGGACAACGCTGCAGGGGGCCAGTCAAGACCTGAAACGTAATTGGAAGGATTTCCACATTATGGCTGGTGAGGGTAGTTCAGAACGGGTTCCACATAAATCCTGTGTTCGATACCTCGGTGTTCATCTCGATCAGTATCATGCTCAGTAAAGCACTAAAAGTAGTCATGGCTCTTTGGCGACTCTTTCATTCCAGATACATTGATCAAAAAGTCAAAGTTATTTGTTACAAGACCCTGGTTAGGCCAGTTTTGACATACGGATGCCAGATCTGGTACAACCAGAGTGCTAGTACAATGGAAAGATTAAGAGTTTTCGAAAGGAAGTGTCTTCGTGCATGTACTGGTTTGTACAGAAAGCCTGAGACGGATTGGAAGCACTATATATCGAATAGAAAAATTTATCAAACCGCTCAAGTGACAAGAGTCGATATCTTCATATTGAAACTTCTTCGGAATCATATTGCAAGATCTGTAACTGTGAGTGAAAACCCTTGGATTTCACAGCCGTTCCACCCTACAGACGGGTATATTGTGACTTGCCTCACTACTGGCTTCGTTCCTCCAGAAGCATTCGTTTATTTGGACATGAATCGATATGTTTTTGATTCTGACGGCGTCCCAATCATATATCACATATACCGACGGGCCACCGATAAGAAGATAAAATATCCTCCGAACCTGAGTTCACAAGACCAGCAATTCCAATGGAGATACTCATTTGCTAGATTCGTTGAGGCTGGTCGAGCTGAGATGGAGCAATCTAGGTATTGGTGGCTGAATGACAATGTCTAAATTATTCGTGTTTATTTTCTGTTTTTGTGCTTTTTCTCGTTACTTAGTTTTTCAGATTCATCTCATTATTGCTACATCTAGTATTGTTGTTTATTTGTATTATAAATTAGGTATAGGTTTCAATATAAGGTAACGTTTTTTTTTTTGATTGAACTTATTTAGAATTAGGGTGTAACATATTAGGTATAGGATATAAGTTCATTGTTGTGTTAGTAGTATAAGAAATTTTTGAATAATGCTGATTGGTTTTTTCTCCTTTTTCCAATTGAATAAAAAAATATCTAATAATATTAATTAATTTAAATTTGCAAGTGTATTTTTTTCATTAAATGTGTTTAACTGTTAACGTATAAATTTAGAGAGCCATTCGGGCCATTAAGTTTTTTATAGTTTTATTGTTTGAAATTTGCTTTATGTTCTTTTAAAAATTTATAACGATTGCTATAAAATAAAGCGCTTTTGACTTTGACTTTGAAAAAAAGATGGTACAGAACCTAAAATGTCCCAGTGATGAACCGAAGTCTTACCAACCATATTATTGAGACAAAGCACTGCCGTCAAAATGGACCTTGGATGTTCCCGAGCAGAGATGATATATAGCGCAACCCTACGATTTTCAGGAGAATTCTTTTTTGATGAGAATTCTCGCGTGGTGCCGCAAATTTTTATCGAAAAGTTCAGGGATGACACACAGCAGCTTAAAACCTTGTCAGTCGCATACCAGCGCAAAGATAGTATGTTTATCTTTAAGGACTTGCATACTTGCAGACACGTATTCTTACGCGATGACAAAGCGAAAAATCCTTTACAAGCCTCTTACTCGGGACTTCACCAAGTAAGCGACAGAATTAACAAAAAAGTTTTCATCATTTCTATCAACGGGAAAGAGTGCAAAATATCCACAGAAAGGCTGAAACCGGCATACAAAACACAAAACGACGAGGGCATATCAAGTTCGGCGCAGTCTACTATTAAAACCTACGCTGGCCCACGGGAGAAAACTCGATTCACGACAAATTAGCAAATGTCAAAATATCAGCTGTAAGAAAATATCCACGCACTTGGAGAGGGATCCTGTAGGGACCGCACAGCGACATCAGTGCACTTAGTAAGTTGTAGCGGAGATTAAGCAGACAAAAAGACAAAGCGAGCCTTCTCGATCCGAATGTTCAAGCGACCAGACGTCTTCACCAGCGCCATATGTATTTCTTTCAATTTAAATGATTTTAATGTACGTTTTATGCGAATTAACTATTCGTTGTTTTTGTTAACCTTGCGTTTATTTATCGTGCGTTGTGTACAAGTCAGTCTCATGTGAGTGAGACGTACACAAATTATTGTCACTCAACCTAAATATCGAATCACCTGGGCAGTGCATTTTATTTTGCCCAGGCCCATTCATTGACCAGAATTTTATCCGGTCAACCACGAAATTAAATCCCTATACTTCTTTGATCGCAGCGCCAATTTTTCTCAGCTAATTATGTTCAGCACCAACCGATCCATGATCCGTGGGCAGAAAAACCTGAGAAATATTTTTATTCGAACCTAAATTCCGAAATACCTGTCGCCCGGTTTTGTTTCTTTTTTCTAGTTTTCCTGAGAGCTCGATATTTGTGATGAAAGGCTGACGAGCAGAGTCAGCAAAGCTTGCGCTATTCGCAACCACCCCTTCTCGGTGACTTCAACGTCACACCCTCATTCACGCGGGAAAACTCACAACTTTGACTCAAAGAAACGAACAGGAGTCCTCTATCGCATCTTCACTCAACACCACTGCCCCACCAAGCTAATGACAATTAGCCAAAGCTTACTGGGAGAAAAGCCATAAAGTATGCTACCGTTCTAAAAACTTAACTGCTCTATATAAATCGATGTTAATCATGCGAAAAATGTAAGGAAGCATAAATCCTCCTAATGTGCTAAGGTGACTAAATTGCCCCTGAGGCTGCAAAATGAAAACGATAGATTTTTGGCTCAAACTACTTAGAAATGAAAATAATATCAAATTCATTTTGAAAAATGTAAATATTTCAACTTTAATCCAAAATCGCCATCTTGTACTCCCAACTCATATTTAATCTTTCGCATACCTTAATCCACTTCATCTGATCAGTCTGCATCAGAGAGAACCAACCCTATTAAAAATCTATTTAAATCCTTACCCATCACATTGGTACACAATCTACGAATAAATCTTGTTGATCTTCCAATTAAGATTAATTCAACCTGATCATGGGAATGAAATTCCTCCATTGTTACCAGATTCCCCATTGATGGCTGACTCGTCGCTGTTTGCCTACCAATAACACTATTCAACAAGAAACACCCTGAGAAGATTTTTTTCTAACCAAACAGTCAGTTGGAGCCATCCAGGTGATAATTACCTTTGAATAACAATGTTTTAGTTGAACGATTGCTTCAGGTGTTCAACTGTTTGGGTCAGATTCGGATGCCTAATGGATTTGGGTAAATGATTTTAGCAAAAATTCAACGCAACCTATCACCTTTTCAGCTGCTTCTCATAAATGGCTACAATGTTTAGTGCTAGTGTTTGTTCGGGGCGATGTAATCTTTTCTAAGCATTCCGAAAGTAAGCAACAACTTTAAGTGGTTACCACTTTTGGGTGAATTTTTCTTTGATTGTTTCTTTATTCTGAGAACTAAGAAAACATGAATGAGGCAAATAGACGGAGCAACGAGGTACAATGAGGGCATCGATTTGCCACATAAAGTCCCTATTTGAAGCATGTATACGAACGAAGCTTTCTTTTAACTGGTCCTCTTCTTCCTTGAGAAAACAATTATTTCTTTATGTGATACCAATCAAAATAGAAATCCTCAATTCACGCATTAAGACCCCCGATTTACTGTGTCTTCCCTTTGTCAATTATACTAAACATCAGGAAAAAAACACAAAAATACCGTTTCATTTGCAAATTTGCGAACGATAAAAACAGTAAAAGTGAATGTCACTTCCTTGTTTGCATTTTAAAATTGCCTAAGACGCATGACTTCTTGGTACTATGAGCAACAATCTTGTATTTGGTTTGTATAAAATTTAGTGCATGGTGAGTGAGTAGGTTGACTTTCTTCATGTTCTAACCACGGCCAGTTCACATGATTATTTTAAATATCACTGAAAGGTACTCTTGAAATGTTGATTCTTAGGAAATCTATATCCCCAAGAATGTTAGCTTCTATCTAACAGATGCAACAGTAGCTCGATGTGCAGAGAGGTTTCAATATCATGGGGTCTAGTAAGGAAGAGATGGATCTTACTACGTATCTACGAGTATAGCTGAAATGGTATTAGATTTTTCGTTTAGCGTGCATGATTTTACGGTGCAATGGATCTTATCGAGATTGCGCAGCGTATGTGCCATGTTTTTCTACACTTGGTGTCACTGACGTTTTGCGAGATTCATACAAGAATTTACCCAGACAACTTAATAAAAACATGGTCTCTGTAGTACTCTATAAAATCTCTCTGAATGCACAGAACAGCCGTTTTAGAAGTTTTGTAAAATATCTGAAGTTCATGTTCAATTAAATGAAAAAGCAAAAAGTATTCGATAAATCTTGAAGATAGTAAAAGAAGAAATATGCGAGATTTGATCGTAGGTAATGAAACATACTACTGTGCCCAAAAAATAAGGTGATATTTGAATTTAAACTGTGCGCGTTGAAGGATTTGGAGAATTATTTTTTTAGGTTGGGAGTACTGTCAGTAACATCCATGTCAAATTCAGATGTTTAAATATTCATTAGTGATTGAGCTACGCGTCGTTTTGCGAGCTGCTAAAAGTGAGTTTTTCGAAATTATTTGAATTTGCATTAAATTTTGTTTGCGGAATCAATTTTCTGCTGCGGATACGTTAACGATGATGCAGAAAGCCCTTGGTGATGTCTAAAAAAAAATGTTTACAAGTGGTATAGTGAGTTCCAAGCCGGCCGTGAACGTGTCGAAGACGAAGAGCGTCCTGGGCGACCATTAACCTATTCTCTTCTTCGATTATCGTGCTGTTGTACATTATGAATTCCTTCCGCCGAGCCAAACAGTCAACAAGAAATATTATTTGAACGTTATGCGTCGCTTGTGTTACGCTATCCGTCTAAAAAGGCCGGAATTGTGGAAAGACAATTCTTGGTTTTTAAACCACGATAATGCACCATCCCATACCGACTCGTAATTCGTGATCATTTAGCCAAAAACGCAACCCATATCGTTCCACAACCACGGTATTCACTTGATCTTCGAACCGCGCAGTTTAAATTCAAATGTCACCTTATTTTTTGGTCACAGGTATGTAATTCTTCGTTGCAATTCCTCCTTATAATGATTATTGGATTAGCACTTGAAGGGGAAAATCCTTTCGACGACTCTGGAAACTACAACAGAAAAACTAGCTGTTGTGAGCCCTCAGAAGTGTGCACCATATAAAGTGAAGTGGTGAATGCTTTTCAAGCGCCTTTTCAGGGTTTTGTATTAACTCACAATTTTTTTGTTGTTGCTTTAGCACTACAGCCTCTTTCCGGCCTTCGCTTAGTTATAGTTAGAGTATCTCATTATCTAGATCGAATGTATTGGTAACACGGCAAGGTGATATGGTCAGTACCACGCTTTGGCCGTGTGTCCGTCCACCCAGCTGCGATACGTTCTGATTTTAATCCAGCACGTATTATAACAGAACGGGTTTATAGTCCTTCCGGAAAATCACTCAAATTAAATCTCGTTGTCATCAACGAGACTCAAACCAGGATTGGGGTGAGTGCTGAAACTAGTACACCACGCTGACAACACTAACTTATAATAGCGTACTGAAATTGCGACCTATCTTTGCTTGTGTGGCACGTGGCGCCGTCTTGTTGAAATTAAACGTTGTCCAGATCAAAACCATCCAATTCCGGCCATAAAAAATCATTAATCATCTCTCGATAGCGCAATCCATTCACCGTAACTGTTGCCCCAGCCTCATTTTCGAAAAAGTAAGGCCCAATGACTCCGCCGGACCATAAACCGCATCAAACAGTCAGACGTTGAGGATAGAGAGGCTTTTCAACAATAACTCCTGGGTTTTCCGAGCCCCAGATGCGACAATTTTGCTTGTTGACGAAGCCACCGGGGTGGAAATGGGCTTCAACACTCAAAATGATTTTTTAATAGAATTCCAGATCATTTTCATGGACTTAAGGACCTAATCAGCAAAGACACGACGTTGTTGATGATCGACCGGCTTGAGTTCTTGTGTTAACTGAACTTTATAAGCCTAAAGACCAAAATCTTTATGCAAAATACGGTGTAATGACGTTTGTGGAATGCCTAATTCCAAAAAACGACGAGAAATGGACAAACCTGGGTTTTCTTCAACACTTTCGGCTACAGCAGCAATATTCTTGGCTGTTCTTGAGTGACGTGCACGGGTTTTATTCTTCACATCACTAAGTTGTCCTAACAGCTCAAGTTTTTCCACCAATTTCTGTATTGCTGTCCGAAAATGTTCGAGTTTTACGAACCGTCTCTGCCAAATTTTCACCATTTTTATAGTGAATTTTAATAATTTCAATGCATTGTTGAAGCGTGTATTGTTCCATTTTTATTAACGGCGTAGCTTTCACTTGTCAAATGTCAAAAAATAACAGCTTCAAAAGTGACATCTACCGAAATAGCGGGCTGTTCAAAATAACACCTCTTATTGGAAAATACTTTAGATACATACACCAAACTTGGTAAGTATAGGGTGGGCAAAATACAAGTTTCTTTTTGAAAATGCAATAAAATGAACAATAATCACATTTTTTCTTATATTTTGGCTTTTTTTACAAGAACAAATATTCCCGTTAGTTGCGAAATTCATTTTCATTCATATGGCTGACACGATTGGCGTGACAGAAGGCCATTCTCTCGGCCCGATTTCCCAAGGTATTATTGATGGTTTCCGGCCCATATCTGAGCAATGGCTTGTTGAATAATCAATTTCAGTGCTTGAATGGTTTGTGAATTTGCTGCACCACATCGATCTTTCATAGCGCCCCATAAAAAGAAGTCCAACGGTGACAAACTGCACCTTCGAGGCGGCCGATTGACATCGCCAAGGCGGCTGATTACACGATTTCCGACTTTTGTGCCCAAAAGATCGATTGTTTGATGAGCTGTATGGCATGGTGGGCCATTTTGTTGAAACCAAAGGTCAGTCAAGTCCAAATTTACAATCTCCGGCCACAAAAAGTCGGTTATCATGCCCTTGTAGCGCTCTTTGTTGAGCAAAACAGCATTTCCAGCCTCATTTTCAAAGAAAAACGGTCCAATACTGCCATCACTCCAGAATCCACACTACACTGTTGACAATAACGTGTAGGTTTTCCTAGCCCCGGATGCGGCAGTTTTGTTTGTACACATAGCCGCCGAGATAAAAATATGCCTCATCAGAAAAGATGATTTTTTAGAAAAACCGGCATACAATTCGAGCTACTCTAATGACCAAACTGCGAAGCGGTAACGAAGCGAATGGTCATTTGGCTTCAATTCATAATTCATTTCAACATAATTTTAAGCGGGAAGCAGCTGTCAGTGTCAAAATAACATGTGATTTAATAAGAAACTACTATATGACCCACCCGGGATATGTTAAGTGATGGATTCTTGAAAGATTGAGCGTAAAATTTTTTGATTTCAAAGGTACCCATAAAATTCCTACCAAAGGTGATCATGACGAAAATCAAATGAAAGGTCTGTATCATCGGGAGCAGGGGGAGGGAAATGTACGAAAAATTGGTGTAACTTCTCGCGAGTTGCAATTCAAAAATCTGAAAAAAGTCATGGGAGTAGGACTTTATGAGTAGAGTAATAACAAACATCTTAGAATATGGACATCACGAAACTTGGTTAATAATAGAATAATTTATAAATTGTACATTTTCTTAAGGCGCAGCCCCCAGTAAAACTGCAAATTTGAGTAACATTTACAGCCGTTCACTTCAGAAACGTTACAAATATTTGCAAAAATTATTTTGCTAGAAGTCAGAATGAACCTTTGGCTATTGAATCAACTCATTATATTTTGCAAAAAATTTGTTGAAAAGTTATTAAATTCAAACAAAATAACATGCCTTCGTTAAAAAATGTAGTTAATCTCAGAAACTACTTAATGTATGTGTGTGTATTTCCCTTTCCTCTGTGCTCCCTGAAGCAAAAAAAATTATTAATGACATGTTTTGAAAAGTTTTCATCCAGACCTTTCATTTGAAACCCATATCGGGGATCTTTGATGAAATTTTTTTCAGGGGTCATTCCCTTATATGGGAAGAATCCTTAAATACCTTTTACAATTTTATTGTAGTTGAAATTTGAAGAGAGCACCACTTTACTCCTGCAAACAAAATTTGATGTTTCTAGCTTTGATGCTTTGCTAGAAAAATTGCTGTGACACACGGACGGGCGGACGGACGGGTCGCGATTTAAGTAATGTTTGTAAAATTATTTTATACATTTAGTAATGACTGACCTTCAAGCACGTCTACCTCCAGAAACACTTAATTTATTTAAGCTAGGTGTTTTAATTCGAAAGTCAGTTACACTAATGAAGATCTAGAAGCTGTGAAATAACTTGCAATGGACTATAAACTGCTTGTAGACAACATGCCAATTTCACTAGTTGTTAACGAATATCGACTGCGGATGAAAAAATGGCTGCGAAATCAGAATATTTCGCAATTGATTCCCAGCTTGATAGAAAATCGCAATACTGAATTGTATCCCAACATTAAAAATTTGTAATGCATTTTTGCTACACTACTAGTTAGCATAGCATTTTTGCTACACTACTAGTTAGCATAGCGACAAGAAGCTTAAAACGTGTTGAGATTACGAGTACTCTGACAAAAACAGACCGCTTAACTAGACTAGCAGTTCTATACTCGTACGTCCACAAAAATATACCACTTTATGTAGAAGAAGTCATAAATGGTTTTTCACGAAAAAAGAAGAATTGATATTGTAATTTAAAATAAGATGTTTCTTTCTAAATTAGATATATTATTTTAATCATATTGGGGCTTGTCCTAACTGGACCTTGACTAAGTGACCTCCCTGATTCGAATACTAGCTATAATTCCACCATCAAACCGCGATCCACTTGAACGATATGGTGGTAGTTGGTATTACAGTATAATTTTATTGTTAAACCGAAAATTTTGAACGCTCTCCAAAAACTGTCAAATCAATTCCGTAACCCTGCAAAAAGCTTTCCTATTGCTTATTTTGGAATACTTTAACCTTACCACAGACTTCGTTTCTAAATTAGATAGACTTCTTGCGTACTTTAGGATCACCACGTCATAATTTAATTTACAGTGATTATAAAGGGTGGTCCAACCATAATGTACGATGTTAATTGTGAGTCGCACCTACCCGTAAGTTTTTCGCCCAAATGAATTTTACATTTGTCAATATTTGACAAATCCAAGCATGGAGAGGTACATCATTGAGCAGGGCGTTAAGGTTGTTGAAGCCTTTTCAGAAAATGGGCGTTCAAATCAAAATGCATGTCGTGCACTTCGTAATTTTTTTGGTCAGCATAATCGACCAAATGTGTTCACAATCGGGAGAATTGAACACAAATTTCAGCAAACCGGGTCTGTTAGAAATGTGAAATCACCTGTGCATGCTCGCCCAGTTCGTTCTGCGTAAAATATTGCTGTTGTTTGCGATAGTGTGTCAGAAGAGCCGTCAACCCCGACTCGTCGTCGTGCCCAACAATTGAACATCTCACGAACATCACTGATGCGAATTTTGAATAAAGATTTGAGTTTACACGCTTTCAAGGTTCAATTGACTCAAGAGCTGAAGTCTAATGGCCATTTCAAGTGTTGGCAATACGCCGAACGGTTGGTTGAACAGACAGAAGGGAATCGTGACTTTACAAATAAAATCATCTTCAGCGACGAGGCACACTGTGTTATCTCACGTTGTGGCGATATTAATTGGCCGCCACGATCATGTGATTTGACACCGTTTGACTTCTTTCTCTGGGGATATTTAAAAGAAAAAGTGTACGTCAATAAGCCAAGAACAATTCAAGAGCTAAAAGATGAGATAATTCAGAACATTAACGACATTGAACCTAAATGATGTCTCAAGGGTCATTGAAACTATGGACTATCGGATAGAAGTATGCCACCGTAGCGATGGCAAGAATCTGGGCGAAATTTTGTTTCACACATAATTGTTATAGATTCTTCTATTAAATATTAACATAATTCTCTGAAAACTTTTTGTTGTATTTACAATTAACATCGTGCGGTTTGGTTGGACCACTCTTTATGTGAAATCAAGTTGGGAATAAAAATTTAATATAATTTGTTATTCTAATGATGAAAATGTATAATTAGAAAAGGCTGAACTCAGTTAATATCAATGATCCTGTGGTATATTGTTTCCCAAAGGCACTCCTATAAATAAGATGAGCTTACCATATTCCATTGAAGAAAGAGCATTGGATCTGAAAAAGGTTAGAAAATTGATTAATATAGTGTAATTCATAGGACGGAATTCAGTAATTTAACGCTACGTTCATGTCAGGAGGGTTTTGTACTTAACCTACCATATGCAAACATATATAATGATTTGTTTCAAGAAAAATTTTGATAATGTACACAACATATATATTGTTGTTTTAAAAGAAAAACCAGTTTCACTCCATTTCAATCGGCAAACATTTTGTTCCAATATTGCTAAAATCATTGACTAAGCCGATCTTTAATATATTTTTGTTATTCATCTTATCCGAAAAATTGCAATCTAAAGTGTAGTGTCTGGTTCGATGGACAGCCCTTGTAATAGAAAAATTGTGGATGATTTTTGTAATCGGAGAAAACTCAAAAGGCTGTAACTTTTGTTGATTTTATTGCAACAGAGAATTAAAAGACCTTTTATAAGACGACTTATATATCTAATTTTATCCAATTTAATGATACTCATACTATTATTAGCAAAGATCATTCGGTGATCTTTGCCAACAAGTTATATGTTATTAGATCTACTTCCATGATTTTTTTATCTAAAGGCCTTCAGTTTTCATCTTCTTGTACGTGAAATATTGAAGTTCGATGCAATGATTTTCTCACATTTGTATGAGATTTCCCGAAGGAATACTAAACGAACCTGTCATCGGCAAAAGACGTGAAGTCTCCACACGTGCCAATGTACTGTACCCTACAGGTCAACTAGTCCGGCCACTCTTAGTCTACTCCTAGGTGGCTGCTTACAAGCTAGCTAGTTCGAAGAGGAATGTCCGTGAGCAGACTACGTCCGAATACAATTTCTCAGCCACTGATTCTAATGTCCGTTTGAAACGCATTCTGAAAATTTTCCGAAGAAAACTTTTCACTATTAATTTAGCACTGCCTTCGTGAGGTTCCTGATCAATCAACAGAAACCAAAAGCAAGTCCGCACGGTCCCAATCTCAATACCGACGCATTGCGCAACATAAGCCACTCTAATACTAACTGAAGTATTCCACAGAATACAAACACCGAATGCAAACTATGCCACCGCGTAACCGAACCAAACAATCGAACCGTTCAGTCGCAGATTGTTCAAACCCTACCCACTCGGTGGCATACTTGCCTCCCGCTCCTGCAAAACTAACAACTGAATAGAGACAGAATGGTTAATTTAGTAATTCATTTTTAGTTTCATTTTATTTTCTTCTTCCATTTGTGAATTTTAACTAAATATAGTTTATACGACGGAGTGGAATGTTGCTCAGTATGAGTTCCCGTCTAGCTTCGCTCCTTTTATTCGGCACAGGACTCGTCGCGTTAGAGCGCATGTTTCACACCCACAGCATAACGAAGGTTTTATCATAGATTTGTATTCTTGGAGCTTTGTTTTCCTGTGTATACATGCAGCTGGTCTTCAAGATCGCCAAAACTGAATAAAATATGTTATTTACGGTCTATATTCTTCGGTGTATTCCGATTCTTTTATTACCCGTTTTAATTATTTTGGCGTCGAAATACACAAAATATACTATCTTGCTTATAAGACCACCTAGACACTCAGATTTGTTTGTTTACACTCATGAATCACTTAAAAACAATGAAAACATTTTTTGAAACCACACAATGCTTTTTGGCAGACAAGTTCGTTTCTTTTACTGTATTTCTATTTCAACCCTCATAAAGCATAGTGTTCTTCTGCAAGGCACTACAAATAAGACACAGCTATAAAATCAGACCAAAATTTTGCGAATTGGATAGAAACTGTGGTCACAGTGAGCGATCAAACTCAGAAATCTGCCAAGGAAATGGACGTATTCTAGGAAAATCCATGACTACGCCTTTATGTCACGCCTGGGTTAAGCCTTTAAACTAAAAATTATAAAACCAAAATTCGCACGTCAAAGGAGAGAAAAATCGATTTAAAGTTTTGAGGTAATGACGCGTCAAAAATTGGAAATTTTTTGGCTTTCAGCCACTAAAACTGCCCTTAGCTTCTGCAAAGTACCACAAATTTATACTCTTTGAAAAATTCAGATGCTAATCTATTTATTGATAGTAAACTAATGCAAATCGGTTGGAAAGTGACCACAGCAATGCCATGAAGGGAAAAATAAATAGTAATCAGTTTATTCCCTTAACGCTGCATTGAATAAATCAATAAAAACGAACTGCTCTTATGGGATCAGATCAAACAGGTTTGTAAGCTTATATAACTAAATACACCGAGGATAACAGTTTTGAGTTTTTTTAATTATATTAAATTTTATGTAGATCAGAGAAAGCATATATATATGTATATATGTATATATATATATATATATATATATATATATATATATATATATATATATATATATATATATATATATATATATATATATGTCCTGTACACAAAAAAGGGGATAAATTAAGGTGTAAAAATTATAGAGGCATCGTTTTATTGTATACGCATTTCTACGCTTTTTTTTATGAACTGCGAATGTCAAAAAGTTAGTTAAAGTCAAAATTTTTATCATTCTAAAGTTCACGAACCAGCAACGTTTGGAAATTATTAAAAATAACCACCGAAGCTCTGAGTCGGGGTTGCAACTTTAACAGCGCTTACTTCAATTTTCGGCTGTAATAATCACCCCACCCGACAGGCTGTGCATTCTATTGTGGATAATTTGGAGTCCAGATTTTAACTATTGGACGTTTGGTGCAAAAAAGACGGCGTACCGCTCGATACTACTAAAATATCGCAGCCGTAGGTGCGTAGATTCAAAATGAGCCAAATCAGTAGGTTCTACGTCGTTCTCAAGAATTGAGCATTGCTTAAACGACGCTGTGGCATATTTTGCAAAAATATCTTGGCCTACATAGTCACAAGCTCAAATTAAATCTATAATTAAAGCCACTTGATCATTCAAAATGCCAAAACTTCTCCGATTGGGCTCTGACAAAGCTTGAAGAAACTGAAGAATTTCATCAAAAATTTTTTTTCAGCGATGAAGCTCGTTTCTGACTCAATGGCTTTGTTAATATGCAAAATATGCATTATTCGTCAGCAACAGACCCACATGTGCTTCTTAAGACACCGTTACATTTGCAGAAAATTACTGTTGGTGTGGTTTTTATGCCAAGGTGGCACACATTTGGTTGAATTCTGCCCGAACTTATGATGATACAAGCAGTTCTTGTATTTAGGCTTGCTAGCGCTGCGGCGAAATTTACCCGAACTGGACGATGGTTGATTACGCTTTCTTGCGTTGATTCCCAAAATTTTGTCGGTGATTTTCGCTAGACCTAGTGATGGTTCCGATGATACAGATAGAATTGCACGTATAGTTTCAGGCAAGCTCTGTAGCCATAGAGTTTTTAGGATATCATCGCTGACAGCTGCTGATGCTAATTGTCTCATTTCAGACAGTAAAAATGAAGGTTTTCTTTCACCCAATTGCATTTGTGACAGTAATTTCCTTAGCTTGGTCTATCAGGAAATTCTCCAATGATTCTTGCTCTCAAGACGAGAAATTTATTATCTGTTGGCGGATTTTTAATGTTATTGAAAGCTTTGTATGCGATGTTTGTCGGCAGTTGACTTACTACATGATGAAATTTGAGTCAATCCGATGTGATTTTAGCTACTGTGAATTGTGACTCAATTTGATAAAACCACAGCTCAAGATTAGCCCTGGAAAATTCCGGGAGCTTTAAATGCAAAGTGTTATATACAGGCTGCTGAGGCCACTGGTGCATCACTCTTTGGATCGTTGGGGTGATTTTCTGACGTTTCATCTGCCTCGTTGAGTATTTTTGGTAGCATACTTAATTATGCGGTAGGACACGAGTGTTTTTATTACAGTTTTTCTTTTAAATTACGAAAATCGATATACAGGGGTCACCACTATGTGGGCACTCTTCATTATGTAAAATAAAAATTCACAGTTATGTTTTCTAATTTAGATTTAATTTGGTTTTGTTCTCGCGTATACGTTCTGACTGCGCACATTGACTTCTCTTTTTTTATGTTTAAACCTGATTTTTGTCACTACCGTAGTGCAGTGATTTAGTTATTATTGCTTTTAGTGCAGCGGAATAAACGGTACAATTTAGTAAAATTTACTAATAAAATGTAAAAAATGAAATTAATTTGTAGTCGCTTCATATCCATGGACAGCCCGTTATCCGGGATCGACAAGATATGAAATCTTAAAACCACATCTAGAAGGTTATAAATGAAGCGAGTACTCGCCTAATCGAGAATAATATCGACTTCATTGAATGAAGATACAAATTTACCCCACCAGAATTTCTACGAACATGACACTTTGAGAATATTGAATCAAACTTCAATAGAAAAACAATTCTATCACAGTCAAGAATCGATTTCGGTTAGTGAAACAGCCAAAATACATCACACCGTCAATATTTTGAAGATTGCATTAGTACACCGAACTTTGCAAATTTAAGGTACTCCGGAGCAGGATCTCCTCAACTATGCGGCTATTGACCTCCAAAAAGATCATCCTGAGGCCGGACTTTTATGGTTACTACGAGGCCCTTGTGGTTACGTTCGCCAGCTCGAATTTCCCGTCTTATTTTGCAAGACTACTTCACGACCTAGCACGACAGTTAAAGTTTTACACGAACAATACCGACAACATATCACTTGCTCGAAGTGTTATAGGTCCCGTTTAGACTCCCACGATGTTCTCCACCAACAACTGAACGACGACTTGTAATTGTATTTGCTGGTTGTCTTTGTCTCTACACTGGCACAAACCTATGAATCAAAACTTTAAATAACGTAACTTTTTAATTCGTTTTGATTACTCAGTACTCGAGATGCACGAGTCCATTCAATTTTCACTTCTAGAGTTATCCTCTTTTTCTGCAACCCTCGTTCCAGATATCTAAAGCAAGCTACCAGGTCACCAGTCGCAACATGCAAAAATCTGATGGCAGATCCCGGACAAAGATCTGTCACTCAGACACCTGTCAACTTCCGGTTAGGACTGCCCATAGAAATAGAGAGTACTGGATCCGCAACCGGTCACAAGAGCCGAAGCAATTAGCAACCTTCGTTAAAGTTGTGTGAAGTTGAGGTTTGAAGTGATATGTTTTTGTTTTTGCACTTATTTCACTCCGGAATACGTTCACGATTATAAAGTTTTTAATTTCGAAAATTGCGTGTACGAAATCGGCACTTTAGTTCTCTGTTTTTATTAAAAACTTGCGAATTTTCCATAGGCTTTGACATATGAGTTTTCTCGCCGTTGTCTCTCCTCAACAAATTTCTTTAGCTATGACATTCAAGTTTTCTGTGAGAGAACGTTTGTTGTGTTGTACTCAAACTGTTCTACAAATGATCACGAAGGTGCGATCGTGTGCACGTGAGACGAAATTTTGTAGCTGTGCGCGGGTGTTAGTGGGGGAAGTGATTCTTCTGAAGAGAGGAAAGAAAAACCTGTATGGAAACAAAGGGGAAGGAGAAGCAGAGGGAATCCTATAGTTTCAAGAACGTGTTATTTATAGCTTATTTATGTGGTAAATTTGCTTCCCACATGGACGAGTACACAGATTCTCGTTGCTTAAATATTTGGGCCAATATTGTCTTTTGATGAGGATTACTTTATTCGATAGATTTATACAGTGGAAATATTCATCTAATTGACAGCTTGGCTCATTGTAACCAACGTAGAATGTTGTAGGAAGGTTTGCTTAAGTAATGAAGTAGTAACAGAAGAACAGTATATAGAAAATCGACTTTAATTCAAACTCTTAAAACTTTTTTAAACATTAACTTAAAAACACTTCTTCTTACACTTATAACTAATTAGTCTTTTAATTTACAGTTTCAGTCATCGATGAATTACAAGGATAAAAACTAAACTAAATATAATCAAATTATATTGATGACGATCTATTTCGGGAATAGAAAAACAGCCCTTTTTTATTAATTTACGAACTCAGATCTTACAAATTATATGGCCCCTACTGTAAAGTCATTCATCTTTAATTGTTGGCCAGCACCAGAATATTTTGCCTTTCTTTAAGCAGCCTACAAATGCACCTTCTTCATACGTTGACAAAACCTCACCAGAGTAGCTCCGTGGATTCCAGGTCACGATAACATGATCCCGTACAACTATATTGTCAGCACTACATACATAAACAGTTTGAAGAACAATATTATTCTCCTCAACACTAGGGATCCTTGCGTAGCTATTTTTCCGTTGTTCGTTTCTAGCAATATCTCTTACTCTTCTTCGACTGTCATCACGTCCGGTTCAGCTAGTTTAACCCTTGTATCTGAATAACATTGCTCAGGGAAACATCGTCTTCAGAGTCATCAAACGGAAAAATGTGGTTTTCTGTGGAGGAAGCCAGAGAAATAGCGGACTCAGTATCGCTTGAGGATGAGACTTTTCGCTGTATTCGTTTTTCGGACATCGTCTTTCTTTTCTTATTATTCGCTGTGTGAACACCAGCAGGGCCTGATTCAACAACATCAGAAGCAGAGATTGATAAACCAGGGGCTATATTGAGTTTCTTTTTCCTTCCTTTATTTTCTGGGCAAGTGTTATCGAGTCGCGACTGTTTTAATTTTTCCAAGAAATTGCTGGCAATAAGCTCTGGATTTAAAATACGGTCTTGTCTTGGTAGCCTTGCCAAGGGTTCTTCTTTGTTTAAGGGAAATATGCCAGTTTGTGAAACTGGAGATTAAATCTTGTTAATGAATCTAACGCTTTTTTAACCAGATTTGGATTTGGATCTTAAGGTGTCGTCGGCGATTTTCTTCCCATTTGGCTGTACTTTTAATTTAGTAATATTTGTCGCCATTTTCACTTCAAAGGACGAAAATAAGCAACGTCCAACGGCTGAAGAATGTGAGTAGCATGTGGCGGCAAACACATAAAATAGATGTCATTCTTTTCAAGTTCGGACAAGACCGTTTTGTTGGATTTGCGATGCGAGGTTGTCATCAATTGCAACCTTTCCTTCTTCCTTTTTCTTCAGTATTGGCAAGAAATAATTGAGAAACCAGTCTTCAAATGCGACGCAAATCATCCATCCACTTTTCGTCCTATTATAACGGGTCCCATTGGAACCATTTTCAGTCCAAGTTGACCAAAGATTTTTTCCTTTGTATATAACGTAAGATGGAACTGTTTCGCCAACAGTGTTCCTACAAAACATGACAGTAAAGCTAATTTTTGTAGCATTTACGATAGTCGCTGGATACTTAATTCCTACTCTACACAAGACCTTTCTTTTTCCTGAATCGTCGCAAAGATTAGTTTCATCGTAATTATAGATGTTTACAGGTGGAACATTTTTCGATTAATTCAGCAATGACGGCTTCAGATGTTATTAGAGTGTTTTCGAGATAATATTCTGTTTCTGGAATGTTGTTTTTAAATGTTGCCAAAATTTGGCCCTGAGATTCAAGATTATCCTTAATAATCATACTGTCAGTTAGTGGGAATCCATATTCAGAAAGCGCTGTTATATGTGCCACAAACGTGTCTCCCTCTTCTTTCGTAAAAACAGTCGGTTTGCCAGGTTTATTGCCATACCTTTTGACTAACTTATTTTTAATGGTACTTCTGGGTACACTGTTCTTTTTGAGGCAGCTCTTCGCGTCAGAATTTTTGATCTTATAGCGGCTAGTCTGCCGTACTAGAATCGATGTACCGACGACTACCTGGCCTTCTTTGCTACTTAGATGGCATGTGAAATAGCAATTATATCTACGGCAAAATATTAGAGAAAAAGGAAAATAATTGTATTTTTCCATAAGAAAAAAATTAAAAGGGGTCAAAATATACCGACTTTTAATTTTTTTAAATTTATAACACAATAAATGTATAAATATTGTTAACATTACTAGCCCCATACTCCTGAACATATACATAATAATAACATAGAAAATAAAACTGGGAAACTTACCAAAATACACAGTTTCTGAGAAAAGTTAACAGGAGCAAAATTCCCTGGATAAAACTGCCAAATCTTATCGCGGCACTGACAAGAATGAACTTGACTCACGGTCGATCAAACGGCACCTCGCTATCAGTTGTACTGCCATCTATATCTTAGAGTATGAGTTAAGACGTTCGCTCATGTGACTAGGCGGGGAAGTTTATAATATTTTCCGGTTTGGGACAAAGTTAACTCCTAGGGTCAAAGTAAGCCACTTCTGCAGTATGTACTTTCAGAATACTTTTTCAGATGAGATCCATAGGAAATAGCCCCATAAACTTATCAAGAAATGAAACTGAAAAAAGGATCTGATGTAGGATCCCTTTAATATAGCTTTAAGTTAAGCTTAAATGTTAATTGACTGTGCTAAAAATCAATTTTCAACGATGAATATATCCAATGACATGTATCCAGATTAGTTTATATTATACGTTCTGACGTTTTAGTGGTACAAACTTGCAGAAGTATTTTATAAAAACTATATTACAAAAAATAAAGTTTTATACACACACCACTTGACTAAATATTTGCAAAAAATTATAGTGTGCCAACAATAAGTATGGTGAAAAACTCGATGAACATTTTTGTCTTGCAACTTTTGTATAATTGATTGAGTGATGATCAATAAAACGTTGAATCTACTGACCCTACTAAAGAAACCTTCCATCTATCAGGATCGCAACTTCCAACTACTAAATCCTCTTCATACCTCAACTGCGGGACAGGTGCAAAAAGCCTACATGCTCGATACATGTCTATCTATGCATTAACACCGCAACGTTCCTTTCCTCCTGGCTATTTTTCATGCCACAACCGATAAGCGATTACATTTAATTAGAGGGGGAACTAGGGAACTATTTAAATAAATTAAAAGGGTAATTAAAAGCGTAGATTGCACTATCATGGGAAAATTACAAATTGACTGACTCAAAAGATACGAGAATTTACTGTGTAGGTTACCCCAACTACATATCGCTAATCGTCGACGATGGAACGATGGAACTGGCTAACATTTAATACGAGTATCCCCATTGCAATTGCACATTCAACTTGTTCGACATGTTAGCATACTTTTATCACATATTCTATAACAAGGTTGTATTTTTGTCTTGTGCGTTTCTTTGTTGCAATGTTGTTGCTTTATTTTTGCTGTTTCCTAGATCGATTTATTTTCCTATTTTCCGCACAACTGTTTTAGCCCGCATTCTGTGTGAAATGTAAAAACACTTGCACAGGCGATACTCTGAGAAGTGATAAGCGAACCATGACCGATGGAAAAATGTAAATAAATGCAAATATTATCGAGTATTCACAGGGGAAAGGTAAATGGTTGAATGTGTGTTGCTCTGTATTCGTTACCGATCGATTTTGTACTTCTGTACTGGGTTGTAACATTTGAGAAGGCTCATTCATAATCGTGTTTTCATTTCCGGGCATTTAAAGGCCAGATTGTACAGGTGCTGCAGAAGAACTGTGACCAATGCCTCCGTGACAACCATACGAGTATATTGGCATGTATTTTAGTCCTAACGAATTATTTAATCATTTCTCCATTGCTCAAGCTGGTCGGTTGCTGTTTAATCGTGTTTTTAGGGCTTTGTAGAATGAATTTTACAAGAACCTACTAGTTTCGCATCACTCATGCTTCACAGCAAATTTTCTCAGAAAGAATTGAAGCTTCAATAAAAGAACTTTTACAAAAATAAAAAAAGCGATTTCAAAATGCCTTCAAATATATGAAATAAATTTTAAGGAATCTGTTCCGAATCCATATTGCTGACGCAAGATTTGAATTTAAATTTCATTATCTCAACAGAAACTTCCTTATGAAAGCGACCCCGAGGCAATCCTGATGAAAACAAATCATCAGAGGGATGATGCCTAACAAACTGGGAAAAGTGTCAAAAGAAGTTTATCGGAAGTACTAAAAGCAACGTCCACCTTCTGATGATAGCAACATTTCCCCAATGGTTCCTGATGACAGAAACCTAATTAGCGATGATATATATTCTATTTATTGAAGTTGGAGTTGCTGACATTGGAAATGATTGGAAAAGTAGTTCCCAAGATTGCATATCGAAACAATCTGTAAGGATATGAAACACCAAACATTGCAAAGTTGAAAAGATTGAAAAGCCTTTTTCTCACACGCTGGGGGGGGAATGGGGGAGTCCCCGCGGGCCCGGCCTTCCTAAAGGGACCCGCAGGTCTTATTCATCAATAAAAAACTTTTGTATCTTTTCTCCTGAAATTTTTACTACTTGAAAAAAAAAAAATCTTAAAAATCGTAAATTAGCAAATGATAACTGAATTTAGAACCAAAAATGAGAAATTATTTGGAATTTTTTTTTCAAATTTGGCGTGTTTATTTTACTGTGCTGCTCATTCCGCAGTTGAATGGGCGAGTTTACATGTGGTCGCAATCAAGTTGTGACCAGTGGCCGCAAACAACTTAGCTAGATACTTTCTCAAGTCTACCAGGCTGAACATGCTATTCATGTTCATTTTCTATACGATACACATTTTATCTATGTATGTTTATCATACTCGTTCCATTGCCATCCATCATCAAGTGCAGATGACGTACGCACTGCCGCACAGCATTTTCACGGGTCTCTCGCCAGGACCAAGCACACATTTCTCATTTGCCATACATGATTCTCATGATCTTTCCCCTTGAACTATCGATGGATGAATGATTGCCTTGAACCTTCTAAAAATTTCTGAGGTGAAGCTGACGGGCATGCATTTGTTGTAGATCGTGCTGCTTGGTTGTTTTGACATGTGCAAACCTCTTTAGTACATTTTGGTTTCTCTCGATGTCGCGTACCTTTCGTCCAAGAAAATCCGATTAACATGTTTGCAACTGGCAGCACGCTGAAGCGTGTGCATGTAAGCGCTACTTATGATCATAGTATACTCAACAAGTAACCACACTCCATCAACCCTCCGGAAAAACCGAACACAAGCCGAACAGCAAGCCATAAATCTTCGGTAGCAGGTAGATGGTAAACGCTAATGCGAGGAATGGCGCGAATATAAACATATGCTTCGATGAGAGATTTCAGGGCTACCAGAGCTAAAAAATCAATAACATTGCAGAAAAACAAATTCGTTCCATGCAATCTTTTAGTTTTTTATTATGATCTGGCAGCACTCCTATGTTCTGAAATGCGTAAAAGAACACGTCCGTCGGAAATTTTATCTGCATTTTGCTTTGTTTCTTGAGCGCGCCAAAAATGGATTAGCTGTAATGCCCCGGATCAGCTGTAATGCCCCGGATCAGCTGTAATGCCCCGGATCAGCTGTAATGCCCCTGGGAAAATTCAAAAAGTGTGCAACGCAGGGTATATGAAAGGCTACTAGTTGAGTATACTATGCTAACGATTATTAACTACGATCGCAGTGCATCTGACATTCTAACAGAAGTTGTGGCCCAGGCTGCAACACTTTGTAATTGTTTGTCGTTAGCCACTTTCACAACGTTGTGCAAAACAAAAAAAAGAAAACAGTGGTGATTGGCCATAATAACACATGAGTATGTTAAGTAACAATAATTCATTATCATTGTGCATCGAGTGAGAGAATTTTACCGACCGTCTAAAAATGGTGGCGCAAGGGCGCATAAAATGGGATTTGAGAATTTTTGAAGTATGTGAGTTGCATTGCTGTGTGCAATTTTCGAAGTTCTTATTCATATGGTCATGGCAAAGCTCTCAATCTCCAAATAGTTGTACACTAAATTTTTTACATCCACGAATGTTGTTTGTTGACGTTATGTCGAAATATCAAATGGCGGATCGAGAGTTTTTATATAATTGACGTTGAAAGAGTAAAATAAAATCTCGTAATAGATCGAATTCCACTCTCCTTCCATAGTACGTCAAATATTGGATTTTCCATTCACGAGTTGTGAGAAAAAATTTTCTTATTATGTTTTTCAATTTTGAAGGGATGAAAGTGATTATTGGTAAAAATTTTTTTCAAACTTTAAGACTGTACAGAAATTATAAATTTGGCAAATTGTTAAATATTTCATAAATCCTCTAGTTATACATCATTAAGCAAAATCGAGAATAATTAATAAAAAAATTTTCATATTAGATGAATTATGTTCAAGCTCAAAAGCGCAAAGAACGCTTGGAGCGAGATAAAAAATAAAAGGAACATTCTAAACAGCAGAGAAACCTCTTCGAATACAATTTCAGACAGAAAAACTCGATTGTTGGAACTGCTAAAGGTTGTCAGTATGCTGATTATATGATTTACATTTAATATTATGATTTATCGCTTTTAAATCTTGCGCATTATCTTAACCATGAAAACAACGTACAACCCGTCTTTTCAGAAAGAGGTAAATCAGTGGAAGCTGCAAATGATGACGTAGTTATTCAAAACTTGGGAACTGAAAACTCTGTAATCGACATTGATCATGGTTTATCTTCAATGGAAACACAATCCATGTGAAGGACCGAAGAAGAACAGCTGTATCGTTATGATTATGATATTGGCTCTGTATGTATTGAGTTTGTCCACTCCAACGTGGTGCACGATATAATTTGTCGAGGTCACCAAAAGATGCTCGGTTCTATTCTACATGATCGTAACGATGAAAACTTTGCCAAATAGGGAGAGGGTGGAACGAGATTGGTTGGTGTGGAGCCTTATGAACGCTTTGTATTGCTTACCTTGTCGTTTGTTAAGTGCCAACCCATTCAATCGTCCACAACTTTGTTCTACAGGGTGTTCAAAAAACCAAGCTTGAAAAGAACTGTACTATATGTTATCAGCTCATGAAAATAATCCAGACCACATTCAGTGCTGCGTTCAATGGCGATCGTTGCAGATTCGACTTCGAGAGTAAACTTCAATTGATACACTTCTAAATGAAAAGATCATCAGTGAAACTAGAAAATGGCACGAAATTTTGCGTCCGATCCTAGACACCATTTTGTTGCTTGGCGAAAGGGGCCTATCCTTCAAAGATGCTAGCATCTTCTTGGAGAACGGAACAATGGAAATTTTTTGGGGTTTTTAGAACTGATAAGTCATCACGACCCGATACTTCGCGAATATTTAGAGAAGGTTAGGATCAGTTAATAACAACACAAACGTATACATGTCCACTGTCTTTCGTTTGAGATTCAAGATTAATTTATTCAAATCTGTGCTAAACACGTTAAATCGGCCATACTGAAAGAACGAAAAAATGCCAAATACTTCGCTATCATCGTTGATGCTACACCTGATTCGAGCCGCGTCGACAAACTACGTTGATTTTGCGGTACGTTTATTTTAACTCGAAGAAAAAGATATTTATAATTCAAGAACGATTTCTGGCTCATGTCGATTGTTACCAAAAAACTGGCCAGGTGATTGTTGGTTTAATTTTCGATACTCTAGAAGAGTATAGCATTGCTTTGGAAGACTTTCAAGCGCAAGAATATGACAATGGTGCTAATATGAAAGGGTCATAAACTGGGGCACAACCTCATATTCTGGAGAAAAATCCAAATGCTGTTTATTCGCCCTGTGCAACACATAGTCTCCATTTATGTGGTGTTGCCTCTGCAGAATGCTGTGAGGCAGCAATCACTTTTTTGGAATTGTTCAGAAATGCTATACCAGTTTCAGCAGCAGTCCACGACGTTGGAAAATCCTCAAAAAAAGGTATAATGGGTTCCCTTCACAAAATTTCAGATGCAATGTGGTTCGCTAGAGATGAGGCAGTTAAACCTTTTGCCAAACATATTTCAGGATTACATGAAGCACTAGAAGGCTTAACTAAACTTAATCTGACTGCCGAGACTCGTAGTGATGTCAACACTGTTCTAAAATAGATGCAAAAATTTAAGTGCATCCTGATGTCTTCAATTTGTTTTAAGATATTGGCAGCTATCATTGAAAGGAGCATCATTCTTCAAGCCAGAGACGCTACTATCGACATCGAAGATCAAAATCTCGAAAGTTTGCTATCTCACTTGAATTTGATTCGAAATCGATGGGATGACATTTTAAATGAATGCAAAACGATTGCCATTCAATTGGGGATTTTATCAACCTTCCCTAACACCCGAATGAAAAATCGCAAGAGGTGTTTTGATGAAAATGAAGATGACGATGACACGAGTGCAGACGATCAAGAGACCAATTTCAAAAGGAACACTTCTTAATCATCGACTCGGTTATTGTGGGAATATCCAATAGGTTCAATGCCATGACGCATTTACATAATGGTTTCTCTTTTTTATGGCTATTCACAGCGATTTATGAAACCAAAATTCGAAATGCTGCCACAAATTTCGTCCAAAAACACAAATCGGATGTTTCTGAAGACTTAGGAGATGAAATGATCCATCTGAAACACATATACAAAGGTAACTTCGAAGAAGAGTTATCACCCCTTACATTGCTAAATGCGATCTTTGTTCGAAATCTGGAGACGATTTTTCAGAATGTGTGTGTTGCCCTCCATTTATTTTGCACTATACCTCTTACTGTCTCCAGTGCTGAACGTTCATTTAGTTTTCTTGCTTGCATTAGGCCCCGTAATTGTTTACCCCTGGGCCCAGATTTTCTCTCGACGGCCCTGCTCACACGCGTTAAGAATATCGATCGGCGATATCTAGACTCGTTGCTTTTGTTGAAATCACACAGTAAAAATGTTATCCATTCACACTACGAGTGAAGTCAGTAATTGATGGACGGAGTAGTTGAGGGGTATTAGCCCACAGGGCCCACATCGCGTGAATAACATATTTTGTAAGAAGTCTCGAGTGAATGTGTCGAATCTTAAAGTCGTTAGTAACGAGATAAATCTTGTAGATAGGACTGGTATCGAAAATAGCAATGTGACTCCGGATACAGATGGAAATAGGATTATATGTGGTGGATTGCAGAAGCTTGCCCTGATCGGAGCACATTTTGAATTGTCCACCTACCAAATCATGAGAGAGGGACACAAGTACTTTCAGATGTCATTGAAACAAATATTTTCGGTTTCAAATCAAACTTGAATGACAAGTCCCTTCTTCAATTCAATGAAACACTGACCTCCGACCACATACCGAGCGGTAATCTTGTTGATTATTTTGTCACCTATGAGGACTTGTGTTTTACATTGCATAGATTTTATTTATTTAATTCATCACTATTTTACAGAATTTATAATTCCAATTATAAAATAGAAATAAAAATACGTGTTGCTACGAGTGACCCTTGTTTCCCACCCGACCAACTGGAAGGAAATCTCGCGTATACTATTCACGCAAGACCATAAGAAAATGAAGAACTTATTTTGAGCACCGGGATACATTTGCCACCGCGAGCCAAGGTTTAAAGTTACGAATTATTGTGAAAGGAAAATTCAGATAAATATTCGAATTAAAATAAAAAAAAACACTGTGTAAAGTAAAGTAATCATGCACTATATATAACTAGTGCGTAAGTCTGCAAGATAAATCCACTTCCACACCAGACAAGGAAAACGAAAAGCTTCCTCTCACGGGATGCCGGAGCAACAAGAACAAATAGCCATCGACTGTGATTCCTCCGACTTTGTAAGTTCAATTTATAGCGCAGCTTGAACATCAGGACACAGACACTGTCATATGGCCACTTTGCGGTGTCACAAAATTTTGGATCTGATGGGATATTGTGGTAGTGGCAGTTTGCAGGATATTTATCAAGTATCGAGTCCGCCAACAGAACGACAAATCACATATTTGTACCGTGAAGTACACAAGGGGTTGGAGTAGTTACAATCGATTTCGGCGTACCAGCACAGATGACGGCGACAATATCTACAGCAACTGCAACTATGCTAGGACCAATACGACTTCAAGGAATAAATACACTCGTTCTACTCACCGATCAAACTCGTTCAACACTTATTAATCCTGGTCAAGCATGACAAACTTACGAATATAACCACGTATGATGGGATATGCCACCAGCTTTTCGTTTTTGCTTAAAAATGAATCTTCGATATTTAAATTACTAAACATTCACAAATGTGCCAGATGAAGGAAAATTTATATTTCAATTGCCTAATATCAAAATAGTTTGAGTGCCGCTGTTCGATTGCCCGCGATCCGAGAAGCTTTCTTGGCGTAAACATTGAATTTCAAATGACGATCAAAAGTCACACCTAAATCTTTGAAACTCTCGACCAAAATGAGCACTGAGCTTCACTAGAGTACGAAAATTGAATGGGGTAAGTTTTATTGGTAAAGGTCATGGAAAGACACTTAGAGATGTTAAGTTGAAGTCGATTTCTAGACACCAAGAGGACAAAAGATTTAAGTCATCCTGAAGAGCTCGGCAATCCTGTACTGAAATAATGACTCGGAATATCTCCAAGTCATTAGCATATAGAAGGGGGTTAGATGTGAAGATAGCTATGAGGTCATTAATAAAGAAGTTGAAAAGAAATGGACTTAAGAATGATCCCTGTGGAACACCAGAAGTTGGGACGAATGGATGGGACGTAGATTCATTACAGATAACCGTGCAGGAACGATGAAAGAGAAAGGAGTAAATCCAGGAGAGAAGAGATCCCTGAATGCCGAAACGGTGGACCTTGTCGATCAGAATGTTATGATCTACAATATCGAATGTTTTCGCAAAATCAGTGTCTACCACATCAACTTGACCTCCTAAGTCAAGTATGATTACAACCGTGTTGATAAAATTCACCTATGTTGGTTACAGTAGTACGTCTTTTTATAAATCCGTGTTGATTTCAGGATAGGTTAGAGTGCAAAACATTGTAAAGTTTACAATGAACAATGCATTACAAGATTTTTCCAAAGCACGGGAGCGGTCACCCGCTTTATGGATGGGTAGGATATTTCCAAATTTTCAAACTTCAGGAAAAGTACCCCTTCCGAGACTTGAATTAAAGATATAGGCGAAGGGAATGCATAAAGATGAGGAGAGGGATTTAATAAAAATGTTAGGGGTTCCATCAGGGCCAACTGCACTGCTAGAATTCAGTGACTGAATTACCTCTGCAACTTCTAAGGGTTTAGTGTATAAATCAACTAATAGTTCTGCAGCGAATTGTGGGTTTTCATCAGAAGTGGAGGTCGGGGAGCGATAGACCGCGTAAACATGTCGCATATGACCTGGTCATTGTAGACTAAGTGGTTCTAATATGACAATGCATGGATATGCTGACGCGAGCCAGCGAACATGTCTCATATGGCCTGGTCATTGTAGATTAAGTAGTTATAAAACCACAATGCATTGATATGCTGACGCGTGTCTTTTGTAGAGTTGACGTAAGACCAGAAGGATTTCGGGTTATTTGCAATTGCTTGAATTGCTCTCAAATAAGATAGCTTTGCGATTTAATGACTTTTTTCGCATTAGTACGTAGGTGACGAAATCCGGAGGGATCCATTTCTGATCTCGAACATAAATAGCATTTCCGGACCGATTCCTTCAAGGATAAAGCAGATTCAACTTCTCTCGTGAACCACAAAGGACGATTTGAACGGGGTCGTGTGGTCGGTGTATGTAGTGGGATAATGTTGTTAAGCACTGCATAGAATTGCTGTGTTGGGATGTTTGGGTTGTCTAGATTGAGGGTAGCATGCCAATTAATAACTTCAAAGTCAAAGAATAAACAAAAAGAAACCTTGTGGTATAAGCGGTATTTTTAATATAATGCTGCGGCATTTGGCCGAAGTTGCTGTCGAAATCATTGCATATTGTTCAACATTAAAATCAATGTAAAAACTCAAGGCATTTTCGATCCTGAAGAGGGGAAAAGAGTCTTTGTGCCCTAAAATCTTTCACCTAATTAGTTTGCTGTGAGTACCTAACATCAGCAAGGTGTTTGAAGTGATACTGAAGCAAGCATGAAACGCTCACATCCAGATATATGAGTTAATGCTGAGTCGCCAGTTTTGCTTCTGTGACAGGCATTCTTTCATATATGTCATAACGAAACTAACTTCTGGCAGCTGCTTAAAAAGAAACAGTAAAGAATGTGTTGGAGCGTATCTGATTAATATTGAGAAAGCGTTCGATACGTTTGGTTATAAGGACTAATTTTGAAGTTCCTTCAGGACAACTTGCCGGAATGTTGTGCTTAATTTTATACGGAAAATAGTTTTTTGTAACTGATAGAAATCTGATGGTAAGGTGATCAGTAGTAGTATTTCTGATGGTCTGAAAATTTATACGGCAGACCAAAAAGCTTCATTAGTTCAGAGCAGTCTTCAAAAAATATTTAGTGATGTGCAGCTTTATACTGACAATCGATGAATGGAATTCAATGCGCAGAAGTGCAAAACGGTTTTGTTTCAGGCAACCGTGCGGTTGGCCAACCAAGACCTGAAACATAATTGGAAGGATTTCCACATCATAATTGATGTAGATGGTTCAGAATGGGTTCCACATAATTCTTGCGTTCTATACCTCGATCCTCGTCTCAATCAGTTTCTGTACTATACTGAACATGTCAAAATCATGCTCAGTAATAGTAACAAAGCAATCTCCAATTAATTTTCATCTGTGAGCATGTTCTTATTATTGCAATGACACCAAATATCTCTAGCCTGACATAGGCAGAGGTTGGGCATTCAATACATACTGCATAATTTTTTTATCCTCTTCTAAGCACCGTTAGTGAATAGGGTTTTCAGCAATAACTAATCTTCGCAGATCAGTACCAAGGGAATTGTGCTCTGTCATCTGTACAACCAGAGTTCTACACTCTTTTCTAATTAATTTAAATATAAAATGTGTTAATTTCTGACTTCGCTCTTTTAATAAGGATTTATTAAGACCTTCAAATCTCACCCAAGACTGCGCCTACTGAGTCTTCAGCCAGCAGTTTATCTTGTGACCGCTATGAAAGCTGGAGACTCCTATACACAATTTTCAGCTAAAGGATGAGGTCTCAGGGCTCTCCTTCACGAAAGCGTCAGATCTTTCATTCCCCTGGTACCCTTTATGCCCGTTCTCTCTTAGAAGGTTATGCACGTGAAAGGTAAGTATTTCACCGAGAGGGTAGGATTTCGGTAATCCGCGAATGGTCGGTTTTGTGTTGCGGTCGGTACGCGGGGCCATATCTTGAGTTTTGCGTTTTTTTTTTTGTTAGAGTATATTTTTTGGTTTTGCTTTCCAGTGGGTTATTTTAACCAGCTAGACCTTTTCTGCGGATCGAAGGAAAAGGGAATAGAAGTAACGTAAGTTAAAGTAGAGTCGGTGGAAGTTGTTCGATGCATCGGGCATTTGAATTGGTGGCTGATTTTTGTACTTTGGACTTAGTCTGCTCGCACAAGACCTGCCACCGAAATTCCTCTCCGAACTAGTTAGTGATATAGCAGCCACCTAGGAGTAGACTAAGAGTGCTCGGACTTGTCAACCTGATGGGTACAGTCCGTTATATCGTTCCAAGATTCCCATCTTCAACCGTTGAGAGGTCGGTTTAAGTTTCCTTTGGCCGAAGAAGTCTTGAGGCATCAGTCCAAGGAAGGTAGGAGTGACTGGAACGACAGACAATGCAAGGGTGCGATTAAAATATGGTACTAGGCGTTCAAGGAATACATCCAGCGATCAACTTGGGCTAAAGAAGAACAATGCAACACTCTCCGACGAAAAGCTGAAAAAATGTGACGAGGGAAGAAACGACTAACAGATAAACAAAAACATGACCCTGCGTGAAGTCCAATGGGCATATGCCACTATCAAACAACTGAGAAAAAGCTGCAATTCATAAGCAAGTCTTTGCAAAAGTACACAAAGCACAATCTAAGGTAACACAGTCGAAATTAAAAACAGAAGGCTATAATGTTTCCAGAAGCTATTCACAGCATCCCCAACTACTGAAGCTGTGACCATTCCAGAAGCAGGTCACATTCTCATCACCAACCAGAGAAAAAGTACAGGTACAGTATAGGACCTCAGAAAAATAAGGCTCCTAAACTAGATGGAATACCAGCAGAACTGCTCTAAAACGAGGGCTCCCACCTAAGTCGCCTTCTGCATCGACCAATATCCCGAATATGGTCAGAGGAGCAGTTACCAAAAGCCTGGCGAAAAAGTATGTGCCCTGTGCACTAAAAGGAGGCAAATTAAAGGGTGCGAATTATAGAGATATCGCTCTGCTGTGAACGTCCTATAAAGTGCACTCCGAAATCTGAAGGCTTTCGAAGTGAATGATCTTCAATAGACCAAATATTTTCAGTAAAGCAGATGCTCGAAAAGTGCCTGGAATATAACATCGATGTGCATCAACTCTTTGTTGACTTCAAACAAGCATACAAGAGTATCAACAGAAATGCGCAGCACAAAATAATGCTTGACACAAGTAGTCCGCACGGTCAAAGTCCCGATGCACAACACAGAGTCCCAGGTCAAGGTGAACAGTGAACTAACGGACAGCTTTAGGATAGAAACAGACTTAAAACAAGGGGATGGACTTGCCCCAATGCTCTTTAATATTGCGCTGGGACAATCTTACATGCCGAAGGAACATTTCTGAGCCTAGAATCTACAGCAAACCCAATAGGCCAATTTTTTTTTTGTTTTCTCAGCACTACAGCCCCTTTCGGGCCTTCGCTTAGGGATAGTTAGAGTATTTCATTATCTCGATCGAATGTGTCGACACTCTACAAGGAGATATGGTAACTATCACGTTTCTCGGTGTGTCCGTCTACTCAGCTGCGATATGTTCTGACTTTAAGCTAGCAGGTATCATAACTCAACGGGCTTATAGTCCGTTCGACGAATCATTCGAACTGAATTTCGTTAGCGCCAACGAGACTCACACCAGAGACGCACTACAGGCGGAGGTGGCTTGCAACCGAAAAGCACCAAAAAGACACGCTCTCCCTCGAGGCATCAGTGGGTCCTAGCAGCAGCAAAAGAATGGCCGGTAGCCCAATTGAAGGCGACCGTGAGAAAAGGAGGAAGGACGAGACCATAAACGAAGTTGTCACTCCAGGCGAGGAGTTTCATGTGGTGCGAAACAAGGCAGCGAAAAAAGCGGCCAAAAAGCTGCTCCTAGAAAAAACAGACAAAGAGCTCAACCACGAAAAGAAGAGCAAAGAACCCCCCGATATACCGCAGAAAACAAAAAGCGAACCGCGGTGCAAACCCTTGTGAGAGGCACTGCTTATTAAACCCACTAAGGGCCGAACCTACGCAGATGTCCTCCGTGAAATTAAAGGAGCGGTCAAGCCAGGCGACACCAAAACTGCCATCAAAGCAGTTCAACCAACCCGGACCGGTGGCCTGCTGGTGGAATTCGGGCCAGAGGCCACAAACAAAGATGCATTCCGTGACGCGGTTCAAACGGTTCTTGGAGATGCGGCAACCGTTGCCTCGCTCGAACCAATGGCCACCCTGGAAATCAGGGACCTCGACTGCGTCACGGACAAAGCTGAAGTAGAGGATGCCATCAGGAGGGAGTTCCCCAGCTTAAGTGAAGTCAAGGCAAGATTGACACGTGAAAACACAAGCGAGCAACGCATGGCTATTGTCGAACTAGCTGATAAAGACGCCCAGCAAATCCTGGCGAAGGGCAAAATTAAGATAGGTTGGGTGATCTGCAGGATACGGAGAAGAGCGATCCCTATCCGCTGCTTCAGATGCTTCGAATACGGACACACCGCTTTTGGCTGTAGGGGACCCAACAGGAGATCTCTGTGCTACAAATGTGGTGAAACGGGGCACAAAAGGAAGGAGTGCACGAACGAGGCAAAATGCATTCTTTGCAAGGATGCTAAGCTAGCACCCGGCGACCTCAAACATGAGCCGGGGACAGGGAGATGCTGGGTTTTCAAGGAGGCCCTAACTAAAGCCAAATCGATACTCAAATGATCCGTATCCTGCAGGTCAATTTGCACCGAAGCACAAACGCCCAGGACCTACTTGAGCAGTTTGCGAGGGATAAGAAAGCTGGCCTCCTGTTGCTGAGCGAGCAACATCATAACAAGGACTCGCAAGCGTGGTACCCTGACGAATCTGGTACCTCGGCCATCTGAGTTCGAGACAGCGCCCGCCTTCAGGTGCAGGGCCATGGACGCGGGGATGGTTTTGTGTGGGTGCGGTGTTCAGGGATAACATATTTCAGTGTTTTCAGTGCAATGCCATCTTTTCGAACGAAACTCGATGCCCTGGAGGACGCTGTCTCGAACACAGAGGGCCACACGCTGGTCGGGGGAGACTTCAACGCTAGAGCCATTGAATGGGGTATGCCACAATCCGACTCAAGGGGAAAGCAAATCTTGGACATGGCGGCCAGAACAGCGCTTTTGGTCCTAAATACTGGTAACACCCCTACTTTTCGCCGCTGGGGTTGCGTAGGAACCATACCCGATGTGACACTCGCTTCAGAGTCCCTGGTACCTAGAGCACACAACTGGCGAGTACTAGAGGACTACTCGGCTAGTGATCACCAGTATATAGCTGTTGAGATTCATGACGGTGCCACTCTGCGTGCATGTGCCCAAACTTCAATCCTCGGATGGAGGACTAGGAGGATGGACGATGAAAGGTTCGCTGACGCGCTTACGGCAGGCGCACCGTTGCTGGGAGCTCCGCCAGGGAGTGGAGGGCCTACAGCCAAGGACTTGGTGAACTCAACTATGAGTACCATCATAACTGCTTGCGAGTCTTCCATGCCCCGTCGGAGACCCCGACACGGTAAGCCTCCAGTATACTGGTGGTCAAAAGAGATCGCCGAACAAAGAAGCGAGTGTCACAAAATTCGGCGAGAGGCCCAGCGGGCGCGAACACGGGAGGAGGCAGACACTAGGCTAGCAGCAAACAGGTCCGGCAGGAAATATCTTTGCAGGCTTATTAACAAGAGCAAGGCCCGATGCTGGCAAGATCTCATGGACGATGTAAATAGGGATCCGTGGGGCCTAGGTTACAAGCTGGTCATGCGAAAACTTGGTGCCCAACGGAAGCCCTGCTTACATGAAGCAGAGAAGATGGACGAGATCGTACGGGCACTATTCCCCACGCACCCTGTCCGTGTCGATTCAGCTCATGCACAAACACCAATAGAATGCTCACCTTTCACAATGATGGAACTGGAGCCGGCAATTCTATCCATGAAAGCAAGGAAGGCACCGGGACCAGATGGCGTTCCTGCTGAGGTTTTGCAGCTTGTCTACAAGCTTTGTCCTGACTTGTTGCTCAGTATGTTCAACGCTTGCCTTTACGAAGGTGTATTTCCGGAACGCTGGAAAGTGGCGAGGCTCGTACTGATCAGCAAGGGGAAGGGAAATTCCGAGTTGGCGTCTGCAAACCGCCCGTTATGTATGCTAGACACGGCTGGGAAAGTGCTCGAGAAACTCATCAAGGGAAGACTCACTGACGTGGTCCGTTTTGCCGGGGACCTATCTCCACGGCAGTATGGTTTTAGAGCAGGTCGCTCCACTATTGACGCGATAGCGGAAGTAGTGAGCGCGGTCCACTGCCAGTCAAACAAAAGGGTTGTGTTGCTCATGACGCTTGACATCAGAAACGCCTTCAATTCCGCTAGATGGGCGGATATTCCGGAAGCACTGGAAAACTCTTTTCAAGTTCCAGAATATCTGATGCGGATTTTGAAGAACTAATTGACAGACCGGAGCCTGCTCTATGAGACGAAGGAGGGTCGGCGGAGGATGGAAGTTACATCGGGTGTTGCACAAGGCTCCATCCTTGGCCCAGACCTGTGGAACATCACGTACGATGGGCTACTGAGAATCGAGCTGCCGGATGAGTCGCGCTTGATCGGCTATGCAGACGATGTCACGGCGCTAGTTGCGGGACGCACTGTTGAACAAGCGCAACTCAGACTGGGTATGCTAATGCGCCGAGTAAGGGACTGGATGACTGCTCGCAGGTTCAGCCTAGCTTTGGAGAAAACCGAAGTAGTCATCTTGACAAAAAAGAGAATCCCTAGAGTAAGGATGATCAACATTGGGGAAGCACTGGTTGAGACTAAACTAGCAGTGAAGTACCTGGGCATTTTGATCGACTCAAAGATGCGTTTCTCCAAGCAAATCTGGGCAATAGCTGACAAGGCTGCAGCGAGTGTTTCGGCTCTCAGCCGGCTAATGGCCAACATAGGGGGTCCCACCTCATCAAGAAGGAGACTTCTGATGAGTGCAGTACAATCTGTGCTGTTGTACGGATCGGAGATATGGTGTGAGGCTCTCAACAAGGGCTGTATCGAAGACGCTTGGCACAGGTGCAGCGACAGGGAGCGCTGCGGATTGCATCTGCATATCGGACTGTCTCAGAGTCGGCAGTGCTGGTCATCGCAGGAGTGATACCCATTGCCCTCCTTGCCAAGGAGCGCCGCAGAATCTACCTGCGGAGGAACGAATGCGACAGAGATGCTGTCGCCCACGAAGAACGAGAACAATCACTCAGTGATTGGCAACAGTCCTGGGTGAGCGATACAAAAGGTAGGTGGACCGCACGCCTTATTGGTGACCTGAGGCCGTGGCTCAATCAAAGGCATGGTGAGATTGACTTCTATCTAACTCAGCTACTGAGTGGACATGGATACTTTCGGTCTTACCTGCACAAGATTGGTGAGTCACGGTCTCCTGACTGCATATTCTGTGCTGGAGAGGTCGATGATGCCTACCACACATTTTTTGTATGCAAGAGGTGGGAAAGGCAGCGCGGTGACCTCATTGAAGAAATGGGAGATCTCTCTCCGGATGAACTCACTGGAGAGATGTTGACAAATGGAACTGTGTGGCACATTACGCTCGGGCAGTCCTTAAGATAAAAAGGAAAATATATGAGCGCCTGGAGGCGTCCAGGGCGGAGGGGTCTCTTTTCTAGAAATCCCTCTCCCTTCCCCTCCTTCCGTTGGAAAAGGGATCCCTGTAGCCCGGTGGCGCCTAAATGCGTAGAGAAATGAGGCTTAGCCCGAAGTAATGTGTCAAACGGTTCCAGGCAAGGTTCTCAGATTGACAGGGGAGGTGTTTAGTGGGTAGTCCAAGGGTATCCTCCACGGGAGTCCCACACTGCCAGACTCGGCGGGCGTAAATGCTTTCACCTCCCTACCACAAAAAAAAAACCAGAGACCTTCGACTTCCAGGTTGAGTGCTCTTATTACTATACCACGCGGACTACAAGTTAATGAAACTAAATTCATGACTCAAACGTGGGAGCGAGCTGCAGTTCGACAAAACCTGACCATAAGAGACGGTAACCTTGAAAGTATGAATAGTTTCGTCTATCTTGGAGCCAACATGAATAGGAGAGACGCCAAGGGTGACGAAATTGAACGCCATATGTATAAACGCCGCAAATAAAGCCTATTGCTCCGTACTTCCCATTCTAAGGTCCAGAATTGTGCATGGGCAAAATAAGCTCTGCATTTGAAAATCACTAGTCAAATCAATGCTGTTATATGGAAGTAAAGCATGGGCCCTGTCGAGTGAATCCGAAAAGACAGTGGACGAATTTGAACGTAAAGTGCTCCTGAAAAGCTACGGCCTAGTGCAAAAAGGAACAGAGTGAAGACTATGTTAGAACGATGAGTTGTATCAATTATCTGACGATCCACCTGTATTCGCTTGCGTAAAGTTCCGCAAATTGCAATGGGTGGGCCATGTAGAAAGAATGGAAAAAATTCAACTACCCAAAAAAAACATTGAAGGGTAGAGCACAAGGTAGACGTCCAGTGGGAAGTCCGAGTACTCGATGAGAAGACATGATAGAAGTTGACAGCAGATCCTTGGTGAAAGTGATTAACTGTCGAACGAGGTCACAAGACCATGATGATTGGAGGAGATTAGTCCTGGAGGTCAAGGCTCGACCTGGGCGGTCGCACCATAGATGGTGATGATGAGTTGCGACTTAAAAGATATATAGGGGGTCAATAGTTATAATCAAATAAAATAAACTCAAATCTACCAACATGATGCTCTCAAGATAATAGCAGACGTAGTCGAGCTGCTATATGTTTTTGGCATTTGCTATAGTTTTTTGAACAGTATGTTTAAAACAATCTCTTCTTGTTTCCTGACTAAGTTTGGTAATCGAAGGTACAAAAAATTCTGCTAAACATATCTATGTCCATATGTTTTGCAATGAACATCTCTCCACGAACCCTCTCTCTAGCAGGAATAGTCTAGCCACATTTCACTTATCTATATCAGAAATTATATTCAATTTTACAGTTTCATCAACCCCAATTAACTTGATCGTCTAATCTCCAGTTTATTTCACCTCGAGATAAAACTTATTACACTCATTAAATCAGTTCTAGAAAGTGCGGCAACAACCTGTATCAGCATGCATAAGCTTGCTAGAATTTGTATCCAGCAAACTATATATTCTACAGAATCACTGCAAAAGAAAAAAAAACAATTTCACAAAACTAGACTATTTCTATAGATAAAGTATCCAACAGACAATTTATAGCATTTACTAAATGCCTTCAATTAGCCGGGAATTGTTTTCAAGATTGCGGTCAAGTATTCAACATTTCAGATCACTTCCAAAAAAAAACCAAAATTACCAAATTTGGTGAGTCTGCAGCTTAAAATGATCATCATCGAAATTGCAATTGGCTGATTGGAAATATTGTTCAGGATCTCTCCGAAAACAAAAACTAGAACTTCTCAATCGATCGTGATCAAGTACTTAGCGCCAACGGATTCATGATCAGCGATAGTTCGGATCTAACGTATTAGGATGCATTGGGTAGTCTTAGTCGTAAGAAAGATACCAAATCTGAAGATTTCCAGACGAAATCTGACTCATCATGGAAATTTCGGAAGGCACAAAAAAATCCTCGAACGCTGCAAAAGATGCTGAGCAAATATAATTGATGGCTTTCTTCAATCAAGGTGAGCATTCATTAATTTTTTCTACTACCCCACGGTTCATAACCGAATAAAAACGGTTGAGTGAAAAATAGATAGTTGCGTTTCGTTCAGTTGTTGGCCGTTGAACGAATCTATGATGAAAGAGCAGCATCTTTTTGATGTATGGGATGTTTCCCAAATTGAAATTGCTTGTTGGTAAAAATGATGAAAGGTAACACGATTTGTTAGTGGTTATTTTTATAACGGATAGTCGTGATGGTGAAAGTTCTATTCATAACTATTATTGTCCATACAGTTTTTCTTTAGTTTTAAAATTCTTGTGATTAAGAACAGTGTAAAATCTAAGTATAATTTCAGATGCAGCCAAGTAGTTTGGCTGGTGTCAAAAAAAGTTAACTTAATAGTTTTACATTTATATTCCTGTATAACTAAATGATTTACCTTTAACAGAAGAAGAAGCGCTGCACGTTTCAATCTGGAACAGAAAAAAATCTTAAATTAGATATTTGTTATTCTTTAGAATTTAGAATATACATATTCAAAATAAAATTTTTAGCACGTGTTAAAGGAAACCTCGTTATGTCTGTGTCTTAAAGTGCCGTCAAACCTCTAATATATTTCTTTATAACCTTGAATACATTTTAAAACATGCCCTACAGGTATGACACCTGGCCATTTATAATATCACCTGTTCAAATTACACATAAGTTATCGATTGAGTGATAAAATTCGAAAAATTTAAATCTATGGATCAACATCACATATTTAATTTATATCAATGAGGCCTTTAGGCTATCTGCGGTCGATTATGTTAAAGATCTTAGGCTCGAAAGACGTCAGCACGTACTTCAATAGCTTTGAATAAATTATTCATAAGAGAGCATCAACTTTTGGATCTTGGATTCAGTAAAATTCAAGTGCTATTTGTTAGTGACGTTAAGCCATTATGAATGAATCGGTTCCATTCATACTCAATGATTTAATATTATCTGCTGCAATCAAAACATTGCTAACCCAATTATAAACAATGCTGATTGCATGCTTATGAATCAAATTTTAATTCTTTTTTGGAATGCGAATTATTTGGTTTAAGGGTCTGCTATTTCGATGAAACTTTTATTTGATAATCACCCACGAGGGGTATCTGTTGGGAATAAAGAGTTCACCGGCAGATATAGTATGGGACAGTAGATAGATTCAGCTTTGACATGTAAATATTTTCTAAATTCGGTTTAATAAAATCGGACGTATTTTAGATTAGAAGCACACGAGACGTGTTTCATTTCTTATTCGCAAAATAGTGACCCTAACTACAAGTGAAGACATAGACAATTCCATAATACCAGTGAACCTCAGGGAGAGGCAACACACAACATTCTAATGTTGAGCAGCGTGACAGCGATCAAGGTTCCCCTATTCTGGGCCGATAAACTAGAGATTTATTGCGCTCAGCTAGAGGCACAATTCCGACAAGATGGAGATATCCGCACTCAGGCAGTTCAAAGATCTAGTAGAAACACCGCCATCAAACCATAAGTACGAATCTATTAAAAATTGTCTTGGGGCATTTGGAGTTTAAGAAGACCAGTGCATGAAAGGATTGCTGCACAGTTTCGAGATAAGAGACCAACGCTTATCACAACTATTACAATACATGCAAAATACGGCCGGGACAAAAGTGTCAGAGCCGACGCTAAGAACAATTTGGTTGGAACGCCTTGCATCCAATACTCTCACTCTTGCTGGATGATTTGGTTGCGACCGCTGATCGTATCAGTAACAGCTATTTCCCCAAGTTCGGGGTGTTCTTTCTATCATCTTTGCTTTGGCAGAGAAGCAAAACGATACAAGTCAATGAAAATTTCCAGGAAATGTATCCCGTCACTGATTCCGCAGGTGGGAATTAGCGGTCAAAAGGCGAACCCAATGACAGAACTAGCCCCAAATTTCTAATCGATATGAGAACGGATGTTCCAGTGATGCCTGTGCCTAACAACCATAAACAAATTAAGTGCAATAAAAACATTTGGTACAAAATGTTGTACCCTCGTATTACAATTGGTCCACACACTCATGTGAGTATTTCAGGTGGCTTCATCAGTACGGCCTATTTTAAGTGCAGACTTTATCAGGCATCATGGTCTAGTTATTCACCTCAAATATCATACAATTTTGAACCCTGGCGTGGAGTGATTTTCGACAAGTTTTATTAACTAAGTGAAGTACACCTCAATTTAAACTTTTCCCGCTAATTCAATATTTCAGTTGAAGAGATAAAATGGCATAGCCGCAGCGTAGCCAAAGGTCATCCTATAGCAAAGATTGTAGTAATCGAGCAGCCCGCCTAGGCAAACTGCTCGAAGGACCTTTACGAAAAAAACCCCATTTCATAATAATACCAACGCAATAAGTGTGGATCAATTTGATACGCAACTTATTACTAACCCAAAATAAACCCCGCCACTATCACCGCAACCATCATCGATAAAAAATTTTTCCGAAGAAAAAAAAAATTAAAAAAAAACAACAAATAAAATTAAGTAATGGCAACACCATTGCGACACATTTTAGCGAATCAATTGCTAGATTGTTGGAAGCGAGAATCTGCGCCGTTACCGCTATGAAGAGGCTCGTTGAAGGAGATGGTAAGCAGAATTCCTACGAAGCGGGACTCGCAGATTGCACACCGAGCGGGAGGGTCGTTGCTTTTTATTGACTGAACTCGTATGGAATTCACTCCGCTGCTCGTTCTTTAAACATTTCTCATAACATTGATATGTTTAACAAATGTTGAAAAGCAATTTATTTGATTTTTGGGCAAAGGTCTGCAGACTGCAGACCGTATGCTATATTCGCGAAAAATTTAATTTCTCTGTGAGAATTCCGCATTTAAAAGTTTCTGTCGTGCGTTGCAAGTTCAAGTAGGAAAATTGCCATCATCGTTCACAACGAGGAAAATTGAAAGAAAACCCATTCGCGAAGTATTTCAGTGAGTCGCAAAGTTCGTATTGGAGATGTGTTGTACTGGGATATCAGCGAAGTGATTTTTCGCATGGGATTTCACTCGTTCTCACATAATTGCGCAACTCCGCAAACTGCTTTTGGTATTTCCTAATTGGGAACCGCATCCGACCTCTGTCCGGGCTTAGTGGAGTGCCCAGTTACCGTTTTGGGCCCTTTCACGACCGTTTGTGTGTTTTGTCTGCTCGCAGATGCGACCAGGATTTCGCAAATGAAAGTTCTGGAGACAGCGCCGAGCACTTAGTTCTTTTCTGATCTTCCGCTTGCAATCTTGTGAGCTTGTCGTAAGCTGCTTTTCATCCGTGTCTTGAAAATCGTATTAAGTTAGACTTACGTGCACTCACCGTATGCACCCATCAAGAAAGTCAGCTGCATTGAACTGAATACTTGATGCCGTTTAACAGGTCATGGTAATAAAGTATACAAAATCTGTGAGTGCTATTATTTTGGTAGTGAACGCAGTGTGATGCCGCCTTAAGGGTATACATAATTCATATATATATTGGAAATTAACATAAATTTAAGAAAATGGATATCTTGATTCGTATATTATAATTGGGAGATGGTAAAGATGTTACTATGCTAATTTATTGTATTGTATTTGAACTATATTTGAACATAATCGTACGGATACTAGCAGCCATTAAGGATTATATTTTACATAATTCAGTGATACATATAAAACTTTAACATAAATCTGAAACATTTTTATTGAAGGGAAAAGTGCATGCGATTCTATGAACTATTCATTTAAATGAAAAATATATGGCCACGTCTACAATGTATTTTGATCCGGATGGGGGCCGCGAGGGGGCATCGCTTCCACCTCGATGCTCCACTCTTAATTGGGACGTTGATCAGGTTCGGTCTGTCACTTTTTAGTAGTCCATCCCTTCGGCAGGTTAGCTCGGGCTCGACACCGTCAAACAGTTAGCTTTATCTTGTTATTCGTGAATGCGAAATTTTCGCGTAGTGGGACCTTGCGCTGGGGAAAAGAACCCACCCCACGATACTGCAATGCTAGCCTACCAGCGCAATCACGTGTCCTCAGACAAGGCCATTCTGGCGAGTACTAATACCTTTGCTCGCCGAGACAGCAGACCATCGCTGCAGTCTTTAAGCACACATAAACATCCTGCGATTCACTACACAATCACCCTCGTAGACTCACGCAGAGCAAGCTGGCTATCATTGCCCGAACGTCGTTACTCAGACTGATAGGTATCTAATGCCGAATATGGAGATCTACCTTACAAAGTTACTTTCTTTTACCCATCATATTACAGCAGCCCTCGACCAGAAGGAACAAATTCACCTTATTTATACGGATTTTTCTAACACTTATTGTTAAATAGACCACTTTCTCTTATTTGAGAAACTTAGCGGACCCAATATTCCTGCTTGTCTCAATTCCTGACTCCCATACTATTTTCTATCCTACCAGCAGTTATCACATCCCCTTGTCTTCTTTATGCCGAGAACTTTAAGATTTTTCGAGTTATTGACTCCCACTTAGACGTTGATATTGTAATGATTTTACACGTTTCGTTAGCTCGGTTGAGAGAGTTTTCCCAAAGGAAATCTTAATTGACCTCTCATCAGTTCTAGACGTGAAGCCTTGGAACGTGACAACGGACTGCACCCATCAGATCGACAAGTCCGAACACTATTTGTGTACTCCGAGGTGGCTGCTGGTTAGCTAGCTAGTTCGAAGAGGATTTTCGGTCACATGTCTTACGCAAGCAGCTTAAGTCCGAATTACAAAACTCAGCCACTGGTTTAACTGCTCGATTTAAAATGTGTCAAGCAACTACAATAACTTTACTTCAAATTACGCGACTTCGTTCTGTGGAAAAGGAACAAAGACAACCGCTGGAAAAAAAACGCTCTCCTGAATTTTACCATAGTGGTGCCCGAAATAACATACTCAAATTCAAACCGAAAAAATCTACTCTAAGACCGCAACACGAAACCGACCATTCGTGGATTACTGGAATCCTAACCTCTCTACAGATTTGCTACTAAATCCTACTTAACCTCCTTTGTGGGGATGTAAGAGGGTGATGGCGAATCTTTCGCGCCTGATAATGGAATCGACGAAATCACCATGCCGCCAAAATGGAGGTTGGCCGATAGACTAACTCCCCGTCCCTGGGAAACCCTAAAATATTTCGAAACCTGCAGATAGGCTTTGGAATGGATTTGACTCACGGCTACGACCTCGCAAACGGAAAAAGGACTATGGCTTTGGATCCTGGAATGTCAGATCACTCAATTATCCTGGCACTGTTAAGGACCTTTTGCAACAGGCCAGTCAATATAAATTAAAAATACTGGCAATCCAGGAAATGAATTGGACTAGGAAAGACATTCAAGACCTGAGATCGCACACAATCTTCAAAAGTGGGAAGCATACTAGATAGCGAGAAGTCGAAGTGGCCTTTATTGTGGATAGGGAGTTCAAATCGCACGTTATTGATTTCAAGGCAGTTAATGAACGGTTTTGTGCGATCCGTATACAAGCGAAATTCTTCAAAATTTGATTGATTAATGTTCACGCCCCGACGGAAGAAAAGATCGAAGAAATTAAGGAACCGTTCTACAATCGCCTAGGAAGACAAGTTGACTCATTGCCTACAAACGACACAAACATCATTCTAGGTGATTTCAATGCTAAGGTTGGTAATGAGCTATCTCATCAGGGAACGACTGGAGGATATACACGTAGCCTGCACGTTGAACCAAATGACAACGGCCAGAGCCTGATTGACTTTGCATGTAGCAGAAATTTAGATATCACCGAATGGCAACACACAAAACCAGATCGATCATGTTCTCACCCAACAACGTTGGGCCTCGAGCATACTTGACGTCCGTGCATACCGAGGAGCCAATTGCAACTCAGATCATTACTTGATCAAATTAGCCTATCGGTGTCGTATGTCAAAGGCAAATTTGGCGAAGACCAGCCCGCTACAAAAATTTGACATCGAAAGGCTCCAAACGGCGTCTGTGGCGCAACATTTCACGGAGATCCTCGACAACCAGCTTGCTCCCATCTTATCAGACGCATCGCTAAAGACGAGCAACGAACTCTGCATGGAAGTGAAAGCGGCAATTAAGACCGTGGCAGAAGAGACGACCTGACATCAATCCCGGCGCAAGAGGATTGAGTGCCCGAATGCGTTAGATAAAACGAATCAGGCGTACAAAGAATACGTTGGTAGGAAAACCAGGACAAAGAGAGAACACTATGAAAATCTCAGAAGAGTAGCGCATAAGATAATTAAGATTAAGATAAGAAAATACTATGACGACCAATTGAGAAGCATAAATATAAGCCTAGCGAGCAACCATACAAAACATGCATACAAAGTAGTGAAAAGCTTGAAACGTGGTTATCAGCCCAAAACCACGCTCTGTCGTGATGAAATCGGAAATATCATCCCTGATGAAATGAAGATTAAGGAAAGATGGGCATCATATTTCAAGCACCTCTTTAATCCTCCGCATAGCTCCAGAAGATCGGAGCCTATAGATGTCTGCGGAGAGCTTCCATAGGCCCCACCTACTCTGGATGAAGTTTGTTACATTATCAAAGCCCAAAAGAATAATAAAGCGCCGGGTATCGATGAGACTCCAGTGGAGCTCATCAAATATGGTGACAGTAGTGTTCATCAAGCTATTCAGAAAGTCATCCAGAAAATTTGGCAACAAGAACATATGCCCAAAGAGTGGAGCCGATAAATTATATTCCCTATCCACAAAAAAAGGAAACAAGCTACAGTGCGAAAATTATTGAGGCATATCGCTACTTTGTACGGCGTACAACATATTTCCAAAAATATTTGAAAATAAAATTGGATCATACGCCAACAGTACTATTGAGGAGTATCAAGGTGGTTTTAGAGCAGGTAGATTGACAATAGACCAATTGTTCACAGTCAGGCAGGTACTCGAAAAATGTTGGGAGTTCAACATAGACGTACACCAGATTTTCGTTGAATTTAAGCAAGCCTACGACAGTATTGATGGGAACGTACTGCACCAAAAATGCTTTGCTTTGGCATCCCAGCCAAACTAGTCCGTCTTACCAAAATGACAATGACGTCGACGACCTCCGAAGTCCGCATCAATAACCAACTCACCGATACCTTTGACACAAATATCGGCCTACAACAGGGAGATGGGGTGGCCCCATTGCTATTCAATTTGGCTCTGGAGCACGTCATACGGAAGCTAACTGTCGACACACGAGGTACATGACCATACAAGTCGAGCCAAGTAGTAGCCTATGCGGACGACATCAACATTTTGTCACGGTCACTAACAACTGCCGCAAAACTCTTCCTGAAACTCGACAGCCAAGCAAAACTAGTAGGGCTACAAATCAATGAAAATAAAATAAAGCTCATGACGCAGTCAAGGGAAAATACCTCAAATCGACAAAATATCACACTTGGTGCATACAGTTTCGAAAATGTGAGCGAATTTGTGTATCTAGGCGCCAAAATAACGAAAACGATTAATGAAAGAGACGAAATATGCCGAAGAATACAGCTCGCAAATAAACTATTTAATTCAGTTTTGTCGATCTTGAAGACCAGCTGCATATACAGGAAAACAAAGATCCAAGTATACAAATCTGTGATAAGACCTGTGTTATGCTATGTGTGTGAAACATGGACTCAAACCCAAGTCTCCGCAAATATATTGAACGCGTTTGAGTGGCGGGCCCTGAGGCAAATAATCGGAGCGAAGCTTGACGGGGACCAATGGTGAATTCGATGCAACCAGGAACCGTATGAAATTTTCGACCAACCAGAGGTCTCAAAGAGATTGGGGAAGATGCAATGGGCATGAATCGTATGGACGAACAACGGATACCCAAAAAAGTATTCGTTGGGCGAACTAACGGCCGGAGAACAGTGAGGAAACTGAGAAAACGCTGATCTGAATCGGTCGACGAAGACACTTTATCGCTGCTCGGATTTCAGAATTGGAGGACAGTTGTAGGCACTACTTGCAGGAAGCGAAGACCCAAGAGGGGCTGCAGTGCTACGAAGAAGAGAACGAAGAAATAATAGAGCGTACTCAAAGATTGTACCTTTAGACAAGGGAATATCAGGGAATATTTCCTATGGACCCATCTGTTTATTTAGATGAAGATTTTATAACTCTTGAAAGATTCTTAGTATTATCTATTCTCTCTTTTTATTCTGAAAACTGCACTTTTAATTTCATCATTTTTATCACTTAACATATTTGTCTCTATTCAGCGAGTATAACATCGTGTAGCCATGTCGTTTTAGTTTTGCTGGGCTGAGTGGCATTTGTTGCTGCAATTATTGGAAGAAGACTGTTGTGTGATTTAGGTTTGTTACTTGTATGAGAAACTGACTTGGTAGACGAATTGTTTTTCCGTAAATTAGTTCTGCTGCCGTAGCTTCCATGCCACTCGGATACCCAGTCAAATGATGGGTAAGATGCATTTCCATTGGTCTTTTTTGTGGCATCGTATTACATATTTTAGCTGCCTATGCAAGCGTTCGACCATCCCATTTCAATCTGCTTAGTGCATGAAAAAAGTTAGATTGAAAATGCATTTGGCTTGGCTTACGGCGTTGTAATATTCTCGTAGCCTATCGAAGAGCTTACGCAAGTGTTTTGAGTGTTGAATTTTGTATCTGACGCTATTAGTATATCGTGGATGCAAGCATACGAAAAATCAAGGTCTCGCAGCATTATTTCGACAAAATGTTGAAACGACTACGCTGCATTCCTTAATCCAAAACTTAAATAGACCAAATGGCGTGGTTATTACGGTCATATGAATATCCTCCTTGGCCACTGGAATCTGATTATATGCTCAGACTAAGTCTATCTCGGAGTATACTTTCTTGCCTCGAAGTTGTCGCGCAAAGTCATGTGAGGGATGGTGAGTGCATTGGGAGCGTGGTAGTCATTGCATGATCGCATGTCAAGTACAACTGATCGGAGCAACTACTAGACGATAATTGTGCTGTGCTGAGTTGAACTTTTGTTTGGAATTGTTACCGTGCGATCGCGTAGTGATCCGGTGCCAGACGACGAAACTTGCTAGCTGCTGAGGGTTCTGGTACCATAAGGGATGGATCAGACTACGACTATATAGTCGCACTACTATCGCAAGTTACACATGGTTAAATGGAAGCGCGCACACTGCGATTATCGACAATTTTGGCCAGATCAGCAGTCGCAGGAATTTGCGATTTCTCCTAAAACCAATTTAGTAGGAAGTTTTTTTGATGCTCACGCAGGCGCACATCATTCGGATATTTGACGCTGATGTGCATGGAAGGCTCTTGCATAGCGCACAAATGAGCTACCGCATGTATTCCTGTCAAAGACATACCTTCAAATGAGCATAACAGTTCTGCGCATGCCTGAAGGTCCTTTGCGAATCTTGTCGCAGTGTTCATATTTGCGTCTAAAAATTGCTGGTTACGGCAGTAAAATCGCAATGTGGTCGAAACGTAAGTTTATGATGGCGCACATTGTGATGTCCGGGTACTCGGCGAGTTGCCGGTGATAGCCTTAATACTTGGTTACCCTGCCTCGAACACACGTCCTCGGACGCTGAGTTTCGATACGCGAGATCGTTCAGCTGACATCCTTGGAGGAGTAGGCCATAGTGGGCTAGGGAATCAGCCCCGTATGTAGAGGTTGCGCACCCGTTGGCTGCAGTGAGAGAGTAATTAGTTTTCTTGTGTTGTCCCCTGACGAATGAGCTGGAAAAACGCAAAGGTTTGCACCGGTTTCAATTAGATGTATGATCTTGCTGCTCTTATCTGTTGTGAAGAATCGGCGTGTGAGTGTTTTCAGGTCACTCGCCGCCATTAGCGAGGGCTGTTCCCATTACCCGAAAACTTGCTTGGTAGCATTCACTCTTTAGAGTTGGCGCCAAAACTGTTGTGGTACCAGCAAAACTCCTTTTTAACCTGGTGTTTCTTAGAGCTGTTACGGTTGTAGAAATTTCTGCGCCCATGATTAGAATCCCGCTCCCTTGATCCTCCCGGTCGTTGAAATGACTAAATTTTTCTTCTTGGGAGACGCTTAATCTTTTGATGAGCTGCTCTGAGCATGGTAAATGGATGGTGTGCATAAGCAAAGAGTATTAGATCTTCGATTTCTAGCGTGTAGTGAGTGTCGAGAGACAAAACCGCATGCGTGAATTTGGCTGCTCCGGAGGTTATGTTAACTGTCTTGAAGTTTCATGTGACGAGGGCAAACCAGAGGACTGGTTATGCCGGGGTAAATGCGGGCAGCATCACAGTTACTAGGGTAGATTCCGATTGCGCCATTCTGTTGCACGTCCCGTGTTTGGTTCGGCATTGTATGGTGCATAGCTTTCCCGATAATTATTTTCGAAATGATAATAATTTGCACTGCACCGTCAACTCCCGCTAAAGAACTGTTTTTATGTGCTTATTATTTTTTATTTATAACGTTAGGTATTCACCAGTTTGTAGCTGAAGATTGGGAGGAATAAAAGATTCTTAGTACTATTCCCCCTTTATTTCGCGAAACTGCACTTTTAATATCATCATTTTGATTACTTATACATCCCTACAAGGCAAGTATAATATCAACAATGCTCAGCATGCGGCTTGTTGCTCCAACGCTTTCGCGCCTACCGACGCAAGCCGATCCACAGACAAAAGGAAATCTTTTTTTACTTGTAGAGGATGCCGGTGCATCATAGTCCTTTTTCTGATGTGATCGCCACACACATTCACGATTTTTTGCTCTCATTATAAAATGAGCGGGGGAATGGAAGCGAAAGTAAAATTTACAAAAAAGGTAACTTCAGCTGTCTAAGGTTGTAATTTTCGAAGACTTGTTAGTAATTGCGGAAAGATAGATAGCTTAACGGTATATTGGTGTTCAAAAAAGTAAAAGATTCTATATTTTGTGTCCTAAATATTAAATTTATCAATGAAATATTAAGCAATTCTTACTGCTTTTGTATTGAAGTCTGTAAGCTCAATTAAAAGCAATTAAACGATCGTTGGAAAACTGTTAATGAAGCCTTCTCTTTTTGTCTATCAGACCATGGTAAAATTTGTTTTTCACATTTTAATTTTTTTATTTATCAGGTCCTTAACCAAATCATACGGAGTGGTCGAGTTATTTTGAACGTGAGTATACTAAGACTAGTTAATAGTGAGTACAGACATCTGCTTTTTAAGCACTTTTATTCCTGGTAATGATTATTAATAGGCTAATTGATAACGTGTCACTTTTTAGGTATAGAAACTTCCGCAAGTATTATGGGTTAAAAAAAGTCAAATGTTTGATGAAATATATTTCGTATGCGTCGAAATTGATTGAACCCCAATTTAATAGACAGAAAAACCCAAACATGCATGCATGTCGTCTAATAAACCATCAAAATATTTCGTTGTCACAAATCAAAATACATTTCTTAACTATGTTTACATTCTACTCGAACAATAACCGGAGTACCCACTCTTCCCATCTAAAGACCTCCCAGTTCAATTGAATTTTTTTCAACATTTCTACCTACACCACCGTTCACCCATTTACTTCTAACATATTGTCTATTGTCTATTAACATGTCCAATATGTTATAATTGAATTTTTCCAAAAATAACTCATCATGTCATCTGGCCATCTCCATCATAAATCATCTTTGCCAAATCAATGCGCGCACATGACGGTGATGCTGTTGAAAGGCCAGAACATGACGATATCACATATGTGTGGCTTGATTGCCGTAACACATTTTTATATGCAAATTATTATGGCTTTCAACTGATGCGTCATCGAAAACTTCTCTCACGCTGCGACAAACACCTCCAACATTCAAATGAATCGTCCATCGTGTGTGTAATCAATGGTGGTCGCTAATTACTGAATCACTTGGTCTTCGGGGTGAACCGATGGTGGCAACATGCCATCCAACAACAACATGGTCACAGCAAACGCAATGCAACGCAACACTATCAGCCAGATGAACATCATCATCAGCGTCTTCATCAACTTCAGCAGCGACCAGAATGCTCGAGTTGTGAGAATCGTCTTGCATATAAAACCATGTGGGAGCTTCCTGAAAAAAATGCCACCAAGAACAAGAACGGCGATGGCGCAAGGTGGCGGTGGAGGTGGAGAACTTGGGTGGAAACCAGTCTCAGTTTGTGGGCAGGAAGGATACACAAGAACAGCACTTGGTTGCGGTAAGATATGTTTAATGAAAAACGAGCTTGCAGAGGCTTCGCGAAGCCTTACAAGAGTCTTCAGCGCTGAGGAATCTGCAGGAGTCTCGGTCAACGTGGGCAACATTGCTCAGTGGTTTAACTAGTAAAATTATCTGCGTGTATGGAATCATTGCACAAAACGAAAAGAAGAAACTCCAAGCCAACCGGTACTGATCAGCATCGCAACATTTCGGATTGCTATACTACCATTGTACAAAGATACATGAATCGTGTCTCTTCCGCTAGTTTTAAGGTATTTATTGGAAGAAGTTAGAAAACAGGTTCCTGCTTCCAACCACTTGATTCTAATCCAACCAGAATTCGCCTTCAGAGAGGAAAGGATGGATCTTCCTAAAACCTACCTGACTTCAGATTTGTGAACAAAAAGTTTCGGGATCAATAGTCACTTTTGACTTTCGGCTAAAGCGATTCATTAATCAATCTTTGTAAAAGATCAGTCAAAACGATCCATGCATTGATCGAAGCACTGACTGACTAATGACCGCTCTTATTCTTCTTGGCTCACACGCCGGTCCAGGCGGCATCCTCCAGCCAGCCACCGACTCTACCATGCAAGAGTTTCGTCTTACACAGCCTGACTTTAATTTACACATTACGAGCGTCGGATCATTGTTCACACATGATCATCAGTGACGACATATTCACAATGCCGCCTTCATACGAGTTGGTCTACATCATATGATACCTGGCCAAACTACCTTCTATTATTGTACGCGCACCTACCGGTTGACGATCATCTGGCAACATCAACAACTTCCTTCTTGCAGAAGTCTACGCGTATACCAACAGATGTGTCATCATAATCAAATGATCATTGCAATGATCACAACACACTCGGCGCAACGAGCGTTGTGGAAGATTAAGAATGTGAGCAACGTGCAAGACGAAGATATTAACGTGACAAAATGAGGTCCATATAATATGCAAATGAGATGCGGCGAAACTGGAAGTTGAAGTCGTTGATATAGACGCGTTGAATGCATAAGTAAACGTACGACTCCCATATGGAGATATTAAATATACTCGTATGAATTGAAAGCGATCGTGAAAATATAAATGGATGCAAAATAGTGGTAGCGTAAAATAATACCTGGGAGTCGAATGATTTATGGAAGCAACTGCACACACATGTGATTAGTAGTGGCGTTTTGACATATGAAAAGATTATGCTGAATTACTCATCTGTTTAGATATTGATAAATTTAGTTTTATTCCCACAAGGAGTTTTGCGTTATTGTAAATAATGAATGGTCAAAGATTTGATGGGTTTAGGTAATTGTCTGCGAATATACTCGTACATATAACTACAGTTTTTTTTGTGTGGAAATCTAAAATCTTCGTGATTCATATTGAACTTGGAAGGCATCTTTATATTGCCTCGGATATTACTTATTTAAAAATCATGATTAATTTTAAATTCTGCGTGAGTTGAAGTACAAAAGATTGAGTTTTTAAAAGCCGAGTTTGTAGCGCCGACTCTTTTTTCTCTTTTGGGTAACTGCACTCTTGAGTGTCTATTTTACACCTTTTGACCATTTTTGAGACCAATACCTTTTCCTATTTTAGAACAGTTAAATGTAATATTTTCATTAAATAAAATATTAAAATAAATAAAAATATGCTCGAACCCGAAAAAATACGCAGTTAATTTCTTTCTTTGATTCTACCCTCCACCTTTTTTTGCGGCTGGGAGGTGAAGGCTATTTCCGCCCTGAGTGCGGGGCTCCCAGATGCGAAAGACATCTGGAGTACCCACTAAACACCCCCGTCAGCCTGAGAAACAAACTTGAAATCGTTTGACATATTACTTTGGGCTATGCCTCGTTTTGCTACGCCGTGGGGCGCCCTCTAGTTGAGGATCCCTCCTCTAGCGGAAGGAAGAGAGATTACTAGAAAAGTGATCTCCACCGCCCCTAGCTGCTATGAGTCTTTTTTAAGGTTCGTACTAAAATACAAAACCCTATTGCAATTACGACCTGTGTCCGTTCGTCCGGCCATCTGTATGTCAACGCAATTTTTCCCCGAAACTATCGAAGCTACAGCCATGAAACTTTGTGAAAAGGTCAGAAGTGGTGACCTCTTGAAAGTTTTGGGGTGCAAAAATTTTTCAGTGAGTTCCAAGCCCTGGTAGGGGACCCTTCAACGCTTTTTTTTCGCCATTTATAGTCGAGTAGGGTATCATTGGAAAGGGCAGGGGAAGGAAAAATGTACGAACTTTTCGCGTACCCCGCAGCCTCGCGATTGGACACGTTTCATCTGGGAAATCTGGAAAAAATCATGAATTTAGGCCTTTATGAGTCTAGCAACAACAAATGCGTGAGAAGTAAAAATTCACGCAACTTTGTTAGCAATAGTATGATTTATCAATTTTACATTATCTTGAATATACCCGTAACAGTACCCTTAAATTCAATGAAATTTGATACACACATGGCTTTATATAAGTTTCACAAAGATCGAGTCGTATTCAACGAAGTTATAGCGATTTGCATTTTCTCATATTACCATGGACTAATATGCGCTATATAACTATGGACCCATATGGCTATGAAACAATGTGCGCTTTTTACCGACTCAGACATTAGGGGTTTGCTAGGATTTGCATGAAAGATTCAGGAATGATAAGGATTGTGAATATCTTTGAGGATTTGTTCCACTAGTGACATCAGTAATCGTAAAACAAAATGGTGACTGTTTTAAATGGGAAGATTGAATAAATTTGAGTTACTTTTCCCAAATTTCAGCAATTAAGGTACATGATATTAACGCTTGCTTGAATTTATTAATGAATGGCTGAAGATGAGTACCTACAATTTAGAGGTGAAACAAATCGATAAAGTAAGAGAGTGCTCCTACCAGAAGTGTTTTGTAAACATCCTAGGGTTCGAAACAACTTTTCTGATGGCATGAATCGATGACTTAAGCTATTTATCCAATACTTGAATGAGATTTCATCCAAATTTATCTAAAAGATGCAGTTTTGTTCATAAGTATATAATAGGTACCATTTTGTTCCAGAGTAAATAATTTTTGTCTGAATTTTGAGCCAATTGGACATGCTCAAACTACTACGAGGGTCATTTTAAAAGTTTCCGGCGTTACCGGCAAACAATCATGGTACATTCAAGTTATCTTGCCAACCAATAGATAACCTTTACATAAATATGCCATGAAAATTTCAAGTCATTCCAATGAGTACAAAACACGTTGTACCCTACAGAAGTTGACAGGTGACGTTTGTTAAAAACAATGGATAAAATAGAGTATCGCGCGATGAGAAAGTACCTCTATTTGAAAGGGGGAAAAACGCGGGAAGTGAAAGAAGAGTTAGACTCCGTATATGGTGAATCGTCACCTTCATTTACAACCGTGAAACATTGGGTGGCCGAGTTCAAACGCAGTCGCACAAACACTTTTGACGATGAATGTTCTGGACGTCCAAAACTGTTTCGTCAGTTTAGTGTACAGAACCGTAATGGAAGACCGCTGATTAACCATTGCCGGAAGCTTGTGGGATATCAACTGAACGGGTGCATACGATTTTACATGAAGATTTATGTATGACCAAATTATCCGCGCGATGGATGCTGCCAAAGACATATTAATAAATGGACGAGCAACGAGAATCTGTGTAATCATCCACGTGGGAGACAAATTTACCACATAAATACCTTAGCCTCTCGAAATTATATGGTTCCTTCTGCTTCTCGTTCCCCGAGAGCTTTTTCTTTCCTCTCTTCAGAAGAATCACTTCCCCCACTGATACCCGCGCACACCTACAAAACTTCGTTTCACGTGCACACGATCGCGCCTTCGTTATTATTCGTGCAACAGTTTGAGTACAACACAACAAACGTTCTCCCACAACACAGCAAACGTAGACGTTAGAGAACTCGTACGTCAAAGCTGATGAAAATTCGTAACTTTTGAATAAAAAACGCAAACTAAAGTGCCGATTTCGTACACGCGATCTTCAAACCTAAAAATTTCATAAACGTGAACGTGTTTCGGGATGAAGTAAACTGCAAAAACAAAAACATATTTATGTCCTCCTCTACTTTACACAACTTAAGCGAAGGTTGCTAACTGCTTCGGCTTTCGCGATCGGTTGCGGATCCATTACTCTCTATATCTATGGGTGCCGCGTTTGTTGACGATCGAACAAAAGCGCGTATGGATGAACATGTCCAAAAGAATCCTACCGAGTTTTTGAGCTGATTAATTACTTTCGACAAAACCTGAATCCATCACCATACTCCGGAGACTAAACAACAGTCAAAGCAGTGAATTGTGGTGGGGAAACCAGCTCCGAAGGAGGCGAAGGACGTTCTCTCTGCCAGCAAAGTGATGGCAAAAGTTTTTTGGGACATATGTGGAGTGATTATGGTTGATCACCTTCAAAAATGTAAAACCATTAACGGACCCTATTACGCTGCATCGCTGAACCAATTGAAGATGAAACTCAAGAAGAAGCGACCACAGTTGGCGAGGAATAAGGTGCTGTTTTATCAAGACAACGCGCGAGTCCTCACATGAATGTTCGCAATGCCGAAATTGGACGATTGAAGTTCGAATTGCTTTAACACCCACCCTACTCACCAGACCTAGATCCGATTGACTTTTTTTTTGTTCCCTAACCTGAAAAAATTTCTGGGTGGGAAAAAATATAAGTCAAATATCGAGGTTGAAGAGGCAGTGAACCTGTATTTTTCAGGTTTACCTAAAGAATTTTTTTTTATGATGGCTTGAAAGCGTTTCACCAAATGTATTGACTTGCGTAGAGACTATGTCGAGAAATAAATTTGTGTTTGGCTTGAATTACGTATTTTTCTTTGAAACGCCGAAAACATTTCAAATGACTCTCGTATTACCAAAATTTTCATGAAAACTTGGAGAAAATAAAAGTACCAAAGGCGATTTCAAATAAGTATCAATCATCAACTCGTACTATTGTAATTATAATTCCGTACAATTGAAATGGCGGTAACCCACTTGATTATGATTTTATTTCCATCAAATTTCGTAGACATAAGGGCTTCACAACACCCGACACTACGACAAGTAGTTTAAGGGCACTGTTTCGATTTTTGAAGGAAAATGTAAAATTTACAAATTATATTATTATTAACAGAGTTGGTCATAAGGACCTACCATGATGATTTTTTCTGATTTATCGTCTCAAAGGTGTCCAACCACGAGGGGAGGGGACGCCACAAATATTCGTACATTTTGCCTCCCCTTGACACCCGGACTTTTTCAGACTGTGAAAGTGCTAAGACCTCTAATATGATACCCTACTTGACTGCATTTAATGAAAAATTTGTCAAGGGCCACTTCGTTGTGAGGGGGAGCCCCCTTAAAACATTTTGAAATATTTGATAAGAACTAAACTTTTGATAGACTACCACTTCTGACCTTTTTATAAAGTTTGAGCTTTATTGCTTCTAGAGTTTCTGGAGAAACATCCTGTGACACACGGACGAACAGATGGAAAGACCGACCGACAAGCAGACAGACAGGACGCGAAACCAGTGGGTTTTTGTAAAATTTCTTTCACAAAGCCCTTAAAAATCATGCAGATTATCCAATAACAAATAACTTAGAGGTTGAAATTCATTGGAATTGGCTAGTAAAATTCGACAAATTAATGCTTGAGAAATTGAACATCGGAGAGTACTACCAGTTAAGACACAAATCTCTACTAATTTATGCTTCGTGTCACTAACCTGGTGCTTCCATGGGTAAAATGTCTACCGAAGATCCATAAGCCTGGAAATGAGATACGAGAGATCATCGCCGCCACAAATATCCCAACAAGCTGAATCGCAAAGAGCTGGAAGAGGAATGCAACAAATGGGGGAGTCCTTCAAGCAATGATTAAGTGAAGCAAATCAACCATATGTGTCTTTCGATGTAAATGCTCTGTTTCTAAGTGTGCTAGTTAAGCAAACAGTAGCTTTATTTGAGGATTGACTAATATCTAACAGCACAGGTGACATCCAGAAGTAAAAAGCGAGACAGCTATATAAACTCGCCATCGTGTGCATGTCGGAAACATACTTTGCTTGCAGAGGACGGTTCTATAAGCAAAAAACAGGAGTTGCAACGGAGAACCTACTTTCCCCCTCATTAGTGAGATTTTTATGAGCTGGATAGAACAGAGGGATACGAAGGAAGATGTGCTTCAAAGAATTGTTGCGAATTCCAGCCATACCGGCATTCTCAAACTCGCAACTTCCAATTTCCTCCGTATCATCTCCACCTTATTTTGAGCACAAACCTTTTCTTTGTATATTTATTTTTTTTCTTAACATTTAACCGTTGGTTATGCAAATCGCCATACATGCGAAATGGAAATTGTTGCATTTGTCAATATGGAAAAGATGTGTGGGTAACGGCAGGGGGCAGGGGAAATTGCGGGGTTGGTTTTTTTTAGTTGGGGAGTCTGGTTTTCAGTTCCAAAGGGAATAAAGTGACAACGATAAGATTTAAAGGCGACAATAAATGTAAAGATAAGAATTGGGAAATAAATTAATGGCTAAATTGTGAAATAGATAGATAAGAAATGGGAAATACATTAATGGCTAAATTATGAAATAGATGAATTTTTCACTTGTGAAATATTTGAATTTTTCCGTGAAAAAAGTGGAAAATGAGGAAATAAATGCAAAGAAGTTTTGTAGAGGAATCTAGTCGTTGTGGCTTTGCGGACAGTTTGTGAAAGTGGATGTTGCAATCTCTAATCCATTTACGTGAAGCAAGAAAAAACTAGTATCGCACTTATCGGCGATAATTTTTGGTGTTTGGTCGCACAGCGAAGACGGCCTTTGTGATTCCATCGTGGGAAAGTCTCTAGTCCTCAGCCAAGTGCCAAAACGTGACAAATTCCGCTGGCTACTCGTTACAGTTGGTAATCATCTACCTTGTGAAGTGTGATGAAAGCTGAGCATTGACTTAAATCGCACTAAGGATTTGTTTCAAAACTCACTGGACAGAAGTGTGGATATTATGAAATTGTGATTATTTGCTGGAAATTAAATTGGCATTCTAACTTGACATACATTGAATATTCAATCGTTGATTGAAATAGTGAATTTTAATAGACCTAGACAACATTGAATTTGAATTTTAAATTGCTGGCAATCCGTGAAGGTCAAATCAGAGTTTGACCGACATAAAACCTAAGGAGTAAAGCAATCTACTAAAAACTTTAAATAGAATTAGTGGGCGATATTTTCTTTATTTTATTAAACTTCCCTATTATTTCATAACCAGAAAACTTGTAACCATAGCTTTTCTGATATAGGTACCACTTAAGTTTGGGACACTACAGCTCCTATCAGGCCTTCGCTTCCTACAAATAGCGCCTCCAACTATATCGGCCCACTGACCGCGTCCTCCAAATTTTGAAATCCGAGCACTGATAAATTGTCTTCTTCGACCGAGTCAGACCAGCGTTTTTTCGATTCCCTACTGGTCTCCGCCCTTAAATTTTCCCAACGAATACTTTTTTGGGTATCCGTTGTTCATTCATACGATTAATAAGGCCAGCCTAATGCAGCTACCGCACTCTTACAATCGTTGACAGCTCCAGCTCGTCAAAAAAATCATACAGCTAATGGTTGTATCAAATTCGCCATTGGTCCCCCGTCTAGTTTCACTCCCACCATCCACCTCAGAACCCGTCACCCAAAGGCGTTGAATATATTTTTGGATGCTTGGGGTAGGACCCATGTTTCACACCCAAATCAAAGCGCATATCTTATAAAGATTTGTATACTTGGAGGTTTGTTTGCCTGTATATGCAGCTGATCTTCAAGGTCGCCAAAATTGAATGAAATATTTTATTTGGGAGCTGTATTCTTCGGCATATTTCATATATTTAATTGCCGGTTCTCACCAACATTTTAATACTGTAGTCGCCAAAAGTGATATTTTGTGTTTTTGAGGTATTTTTCCTTGACTGCATCATGAAGTTTTATATTCTCATTGATTTGTAGCTCTACTACGTTTGCTCTTCTATCAAGTTTCAGGAAAAGTTCTTTGGCGGTTGCCAGCGACTGTGACAAAATGTTGATGTCATCCGCATACGTACCTCTTGTATCGACTAGTAGCTTTCTTATGACATATTCCAGAGCCAAATTGGATAGCAATTGGGCCGGCCCTCTACCTGCCTTAGTCCGATATTTGGTTGTCGACATCATTGTCATTTTGATAAGACGGATTAATTTGGCTGGGATATCAAAGCAAAGCATTATTTGGTACAGTATGTTACGATCGATACTATCGTACATATGCTTGCTTAAAGTCAACGAAAATCATGTGTGCGTCTATGTTGAACTCCTAGCATTTCTCAAGTACTTACTTCATAGTAAACAATTGGTCTATCGTCGATATGTCTGCTGTAAACCAACCTTGATAAACCTCTATAAAACTGTTGGTGCCTGATCGGATTTTATTTTCTAAATTTTTGAAAATATTTAGTACGCCGTACAAAGTAGTGATATGCCTCTATAATTTTCGCCCTGTATCTACTGAGACCTTAAAGAGAAGTACTTGGCGGTTTTTTTGGGAACGAGTTAAAAACTTCAAACTTCGTTTTGAAGAAGTTTCATAAGGTGATTTTTAATTTGTTTTGTGTTTAAATTTTGTGGAAAATTTTAAAGTGGTTTGTAGCACTTACAAAACCCTGTTTAAATCGATTATATCTATCTGACTGCCTGTGCGCCCATCCTTTCAGAACCATAGCAGCTCTAGACATTTAACTTGGGAGGTAGATCAGAAGTGATGACTTATTGAAAGTGTGGGTATCAACAATTTTTTCAAAGATCTTCAAGCTAGATCTTCAAGCAGTGTTACAAGTACGTAAAGTACAGGGAGAGGAATATAAAAGAAATTCGTATCCACCCCACCTCGCAAATGTACGCATCTGGAAAAAATCATAGAGGGAGGTATCTATGAGTACAGAAGCAACTATTTTTTTAAAACTGAAATCCACTCAACTTTTACAAAAATAGTATTTAGGTAAGTGAATCAGTAAATAATAGTAAGCTCATATATTATTAACAACTAGTTGTTTTCAATTTTTTAAATAGCAGCAGTAAGTTTTTGCTTTTGTGACATTTCTGTTACATTGAGCGGTGGGTGCAAAGGTAACTTTAACAGCATAGATGCATGTCCTGTTAAATCGTTATTTTTTTCACAATTCCATCTCGATCATTAGCTAACTTAACGCAATATAATAGCGACGATGAGTTGGACGGCAATGAAGACAATATTGCAGATCCTGATTATCAACCAGGATCAGACGACTTTGAACCTGATTATGATGAGGATACCTGGAGTGGTGTAGACGTAATCATGGAAAACATTGAAAGTAAAAGAGTCCACTGTCCGCGTCTCATAAACGAAAAATAAATTTAACTTTAAAAGGAAAAGTAAGAAAGTTATACCAAAAAAACGAAAAATGAAATTTATGGGAAACTTAACTTTACCGACTTATTTGTTAGAGCTAAATACATCAATTCTATATAAGTTTCAGTACTAAGTAAACAAATCTTTACATTGTCCAAAAAATTCTAACTAATTATTTCACGTAGATGATACTGGTATTTAACGGCTTATTGATGCAGTATATATGTATAATGATATTGCTGTAATCAGGCATTGGAATTTATCAACTGGCACTCCAATGATACAGCTAACAATGCCAAAACAAATGTTGAAAAATCAGGCAGCATATACATTCTAAATGCCATCATATAGTTTCCCAAGTGGTACAGGCTGTTCAAAGTTAGACCTGTTGTTGAAAATTGAATGAAATTTTTAGAAGTGTTGTTCCCATGGAATAATATTTTTGTATAGATGAACAGCAGTATGGCAATTTGAAGAGATAACATTATATATTTTGACCCCTCTCAAGTGGGGTCAATATATATAATGTTACCAGTGGGGTATCCAAATTTGCTTATACATAATATTGAACCCGAAACGGGATTCCAAAATCTTTTACTTCCTGGAGAACAAGACTTAGTAGCATCATCAAATATAGTTGTGAGAGTGGTCGAGGTATACCGATAGTTATTTCAGATAATTAGCGTTGCTGAAGTATTTAGCCAAGTAAAGAATATTTACTCTCCGTTGAGAATGTGGCTGACATGCATGGTGTTGTTGGGTCAAATGTCATATGGAAGGACAACAAAGTCGTTATACTGGTGTCTGCTGGCAAACTACCTGTCTTAGGTGAGACACAACAATAATGTCAATTTAAGGTCTTTAAATATTGCTCGACCCCCTTTTGCGGGAAACTATAATCGACAACATATGGGTGGCATAGATTTGATGGATAGCATTATGGGGAGAATAAAATTATAATACGCAGCAAATTATGGCAAGTTCAAAATTTTTACCATTTAATACATCTAAATTTGGTCAATACTTGGCTTTTATACTAAAGAGTCTAAAAGATAAAGCAGTTAACAGATAAAAAAAATACCTTTAGCGAATTTTAGGGTTGTGGTGGCCCAGACATTATGCAAACATGGACTTAAGCCTAACCTTAAGAATCGAAGTTCTATCGAAAATAACATACTGGTAGAAAAACATAAAGGTCCAGTGCAGCACATTCCGCAAATAGCAATACGGCAAGATTCGGATTGAAAAAAAGGATACGTTCTAAGTTTCTTAAATGTAGTATCCCAAAATGTTTGTATAAAATGCGGTGTAGCATTATATTATAGCATACAATAATTGTTTTCTCAATAAGTACTTTTTGTAGGTTCAACTCAATATTACAATAATGTCACATTCCCTGAAACGTTCAATGAATAATGAATAAACAAAATTACTAATTTTTTGAAAATACGTATCTTTCACCTCTAAAAACAAATTCTTTAGCGCAATAATTCAAAATTTTAACCAACTTAGGCTACAAGAGTTAACCTTTGAAAAACTGCCAAAACAACAAAAGAGAGAGTTGTTTAAGTTAGAGCAAATTTTGATTTTGATTGCAACTTAGTTAAAAATATTCCAGAAGTCTTTACTTTTTACTAAGTAGCCTTGAAAAAGAAATGTTAATGTTTTGTTTTAGGACTATGTGTTTTATCTTGAAGTATCTCAACGTAGTATTGAAAAAACACTTTAACTCTTTGAAACCTAGACGCTGAGGTTGCTTAGATGTCAGATACTCACCAAGTGTGCTTTCATTTTATACTACCTAGTCTTTTTTGAGCACCTAAACGTTTACGTTTAGAACGTTCATAGGTTTTATTTCAAAATATAATATAAAATATTTAACTTTAAAACACTTCAGAGTCTTATTTTGAAATAGCTACACATTTTATTTTAAGCGCGGCACAAATTTTTGAGCATCAAGATTACATATGAAAACACTTAAACATACATTTCTGAAGTGTGCTGAAACTAAAGTTTAAATGTCATTTTCGATATTCTTGTTTATTCTTAAATAAACAAGTGTCTGAATACTCATTCTTACCCCGCATATACCGATGGGACTAAAGATATGGTGGCTGAAATATAAAGCCCAACCATATCCAGGACTATATAAAAATAGTTCATGAAATTAATTCAAAAATATCTAGATGACTTTTTATTAGAGCAGACTATCATATTTGAGGAAATAAAACCTAAGAGTAATTCAAGAGAAGCCTATCTAAGAACAGAGAGTCTATGTCTGGTATGAATTTTGGAGTAGTGAAATTATTGACTCATATCTATGCCAAAATTATCATGCTAGCACAGTAATCGTTGATCACAAGTGTTACAGAGCAATGGCGACCAATATCCTATTAATAGGAATCTTGTGGATATGGTTCTCGAGTAAAACAATATTAAGTGCCACGCAACTTGAATAACAACCAACCTACACCACATTTGTTTTTCCAGAAGCGTTATTTCGGGAACTAGTGATGTGAATAGCACTGCAAGATTATTAATCTACTTCTCTTGAGGACTCCTTAAAGTCAGACTCTATAAAAGGAATTCTTTAATGGAGCAAGGCCTTCAATAGCCCGGATTATTTGGCTTTATTTTCGAAAAGAGCTATAGAAACCCTCTGCAGAGACCCAAGAGGTAAAATTTTGTGAGATATAATTTTCAAAATACATAAAGTCAAAGTCAAAGTCAAAAGCGCTTTATTTAATACTAATCGTTATAAATTTTTAAAAGAACATAAAGCAAATTCCAAACAATAAAACTATAAAAAAACTTAATGGCCCGAATGGCTCTCTAAATTTATAAGTTAAAAGTTAAACACATTTAATGAAAAAAATACACTTGCAAATTTAAATTAATTAATATTATTAGATATTTTTTGATTCAATTGGAAAAAGGAGAAAAAACCAATCAGCATTATTCAAAAATTACTTATACTACTAACACAACAATGAACTTATATCCTATACCTAATATGTTACACCCTAATTCTAAATAAGTTCAATCAAAAAAAAAAATTACCTTATATTGAAACCTATACCTAATTTATAAGACAAATAAACAACAATACTAGATGTAGCAATAATGAGATGAATCTGAAAAACTAAGTAACGAGAGAAAGCACAAAAACAGAAAATAAACACGAATAATTTAGACATTGTCATTCAGCCACCAATACCTAGATTGCTCCATCTCAGCTCGACCAGCCTCAACGAATCTAGCAAATGAGTATCTCCATTGGAATTGTTGGTCTCGTGGACTCAGATTCGGAGGATATTTTATCTTCTTATCGGTGGCCCGTCGGTATATGTGATATATGATTGGGACGCCGTCAGTATCAAAAACATATCGATTCATGTCCAAATAAACGAATGCTTCTGGAGGAACGAAGCCAGTAGTGAGGCAAGTCACAATATACCCGTCTGTAGGGTGGAACGGCTGTGAAATCCAAGGGTTTTCACTCACAGTTACAGATCTTGCGATATGATTCCGAAGAAGTTTCAATATGAAGATATCGACTCTTGTCACTTGAGCGGTTTGATAAATTTTTCTATTCGATATATAGTGCTTCTGATCCGTCTCAGGCTTTCTGTACAAACCAGTACATGCATGAAGACATTTCCTTTCGAAAACTCTTAATCTTTCCATTGTACTAGCACTCTGGTTGTACCAGATCTGGCATCCGTATGTCAAAACTGGCCTAACGAGGGTCTTGTAACAAATAACTTTGACTTTTTGATCAATGTATCTGGAATGAAAGAGTCGCCGAAGAGCCATGACTACTTTTAGTGCTTTACTGAGCATGATTTTGACATGTTCAGTATAGTACAGATACTGATCGAGATGAACACCGAGGTATCGAACACAGGATTTATGTGGAACCCGTTCTGAACTACCCTCACCAGCCATGATGTGGAGATCCTTCCAATTACGTTTCAGGTCTTGACTGGCCCCCTGCAGCGTTGTCCGAAACAAAATTGTTTCGCACTTCTGCGCATTGATTTTCATTCGCCAATTGTCGATGTAAAGATGCACATCATTAAACATTTTTTGAAGATTGCTCTGAACTATTGTAGCTTTTCGGTCTGCCGTATAGATGATCAGATCATCAGCAAACGCTACCAATGATCGCGTTGGCGAGACATTAAAATCAAAGCTGTTCAATAGCTTGCGAATGAATACTGAGAAAAGCAGGGGCGCAGTAACTGTTCCCTGCTGTAGACCATTCAAGACCTTGAACTCGCGCATTGTTGTCAGATTTCCATCAGTTACAACAAACGATTTTCCGTATAACATATTACACATCATGGCGACAAGGTGTCTGGGGAACCTGTCCTGAAGGAGTTTAAAAATTAGTCCATCTAACCATACCGTAACAAAGGCTTACTCCATATCAATGAGACATGCTCCAACACATTGTCTATCATTTAGTTTCCAACAGATGTCTGAGGTTACTTTCGCTATTGCATGTATGGTCGAATGCCTGGCACGAAAACCAAATTGGCAATTCGGGATCAACTCATATTTGTCAATGTGGGCGTTTAATGCTCTGTTGAGTATAACTTCAAACACCTTGCTGATGTTAGGCAGTAAGCTGATTGGGCGATAGCTTTTGGGGCATGAAGATTCTTTTCCTTTCTTCAAGATCGGAAATACCTTAACCTTTTTCCATTCATTTGGGAAATATGAATTGTTCAACATGTTGTTGAACAATATGCAATAATTCCTAATAGCGACCTCAGGCAAATGTCGGAGAACTACATTTGGAATACCATCAGTACCACATGATTTCTTGTTGTTTATTCTGCGAAATATGAAACACAAGTCTTCATAGCTGACAAAATTATCAATAAGATTCAAGCTCGGTATGAGGTCAGATGTTAATGTTTCATCGAAATGAAGAATTGATTGGCCGTTCAGGCTTGATTTGAAGTCGGAAACTTTTGCTTCAACGACCTCCGAAAATATTTCATTCCCTCTCTCTGGGTTTGGCAGATGGACCAATTCCAAATGTGTTCCAATCAGGGCAAGTTTCTGCAATCCATCACTTATAATCCTGTTTCCATTTCTATCCGGAGTCGTACTATCAATTTCAATACCAGCTCTACCGAGAAGATTTATCTCATCACTAGCGACTTCAAGATTCGATACCTTCACTCGAGACTTCCTGCGGAATAAGCTATTCACTTTCGCGAAAACGCCATCTGGGTCCTGTGGGCTTATACCCCTCAGTTTTTCCGCCCTTTGATTGCTGACCTCACTCCTGAAGTATGAACGGATTAAGTTCCGGACACTCTTCAGGTGTAATTTCAACAAGGCCAACGAGGGATGGTTGTAGTCCAAAAATCGTCGATAAATATTGTTGACGCGAGTGAGAAGAAGGCTTTTCAATCTTTTCAACCTTTCGATGGTTGGTGTTTCATATCCTTCAATATTGTTTCGATGTTTAATCTTGGGAACAACTTTCTCAATCGTTTCCAACGTCAGCTTCTCTAACTTCGACAAATAGAGATCTATTTCATCGTCAGTTAGATTTCTGTTATTAGGAACCATTGAGCAAGCGTTGCCATCATCAGAAGAAGGACATTGCTTCTGGTACTCCCGATTAAACTTCTTTTGAAACTTTCCCCAGTCTGTTTTTTTGAAATTCAACCGATGGTTTTCATGTTGAACTGGAATGAGGAAGAAATCATCCCTTTGATGATTGATTTCCATTACGATTGCGTTATGGTCGCTATCGTAAGGAAGCACCTGCAGTTTCCGTTGAGGACTATTAAAGTTGAATTCAAGTCTTGCGTCAGCAATGCAGAGGTCCAAATATGAATTTGTCCTAGGGTATGTTGGGAACTCCGACCCATATAGGTTGCACCTGTATTCAATTTGGTTCTCTGTTATCCATGACTTCAGGAATACACCTCTTGGATTATTGGTGGCGTTCAGCCATGATGTATGCTTGGCATTCAGGTCACCGGCAAAAATATAATAGTTATGCAGCCTGTTCAATTCGAGTATTTCAAACAAGGAATTGAGTTCCTCCTTGAACTTGAGAACATTTTGACCAGTTGCATAGGCAGAGAAAACGAAGAGGTTCTCCCCACCTGGCAGTGAAATTTTGATGACGGACACTTCAGGAAATTCAAAGTTTTTGAATTCGACTTTTTCAATATTTTGGAAACAATAGGGTCTCTTAACCAATATCCCGGTACCACCTCCCCCATCACCTATTACCCTATCGTTTCTTACGAATGCAAAATCTTTGAATTCCATGGAATGCCATGAATTGAGGTGGGTTTTAGTGAGAAGTATGATGTCAGGCTTTTGCTTAACAACAAATTCAAGGAGATAATCACGTCGATGTATAGCAACGATAGAGTTGACGTTGATCGATATGAGGCGAAGCCTATACATGGGAATATGACTGAATGACAATTTATTATTAGGCATTTGAAAGACCTAAACGCTGAAAAGCAAAGTTAATTTTTGAATCTTGTTTGTCCATTCTCTCCGATAAAGAATTAAGTTGCTGGTAAATTTTGAGAAGCAGCTCATTATTGCCACTTACATTATTTACATTATTTCCAGCATTTTCTGCTGGTCCTCTAGCGGCGAGTGCAAATGATACTCCGGGCTTGACGAAGTTGGAAGGTATGATATTACGGTGTACTTGTGTTTGCTTTGGAGCAAATTTAACTTTTGCATCTTGATATCGGGAGCATCCTCGATATGATGCTGGGTGACCAAAAACACCGCAGTTAACGCAGTATAATTTTTCTTTAGGCTCCGTCTGAGCCAATTCGCACTCACCGGGAGCATGGACGTCTTTGCATTTAACGCAACGATAGTACATGGCACAATTGGCAGCCGAATGTCCAAATCTTTGACACCGGTAACACTGGTTGACCTCTCTTTTCTGGAGGCGTTCCCACCTCACCACTCTGAAATTCAAGTACCTTATTTGTTGAAGGGCACTTGGACTGCTCTTATTTGCAATTTGTACCAGGTAAAGTGGTAGATTCTTCCTTTCTACGGTCGACCTTCTTGTCGCAAAGGCTTTGACTGAAACAAAGTCAATATCTGGTGCAGCGTCCTTAAGCACCTGAAGAAGATCGACCGTATCCTCTCCGCTGTCCAAACCCTTCAACAAGAAGGTCTGATTTTTTTCACTTTTTGGGGTATAGGTGAAGTGTGGAGCCTCCCCAGCAATCAGCGCATCTTTGGCTGACTTGAAATCAACCAGTGATTTCGTCCTTATAGTTAATTTTTCGGCATTAACTCTTTTGATTTCGAAATTGGCCAGTTTATTTTCGGCTGCCAATAGCCGAACCATATCTTTCCCGGTTTGTCCGAACACGTTGATTGGCGGAACTTTTTCTGTCTTGTTGGAAGCTTTTTCAGAGGAACCAGCAGAACTGCGGGCTGGTTTTTTCTCCTTATCTTTGTTCTTTAAATATTGAATAAAATTAACGTCATTATCTTGATTAAAATTACCTCCGATGTTTTCTTCGATTTCCATATCTACGGTTAATCCCTCCAGCGCTGCAAAATATATTTGGGTTTTGGTGGTGCCACCAGCACTTAGAACTTCCTCTGGATTAACTTGCTTTGCACTTTTCTTCGGCTTTGTTACCTGTTGCCATTGATTTTGCGGTTGCGTCCCTTTCTTGAAAAGATCCTTGAGAGACTGTATCTCTTGCCTTAGTTCATCATTTTCTTTCTGCAATTTGGCCATTTGTTGATTGTCCGCTATTATTTGCAGCTTGCACCCTCCTTCGACGGAGTTTTCTTCGTTATGTTTTCTTTTGGTGATTGTCGCCAGTTTTGTATTCGTCGTTTCCCCAGGTTGCCCCAACGGTGGGAAGCCGTCGGGCTCCTCCATAACAGCGGTGAAATTTTCTTTGTGAATTTGTTTTTCGTTACCAATCGAAGTAAAAATATTCGATAGAAATTTCCTGAGTCGATTACTTCGACAATATAAGATTTTTTCCGATAAAAATTAACTTCGGACTAAAGTTTTTAAAAAATTAATTTAATTTTTGAAAACTTTTGACAGGAGCGATTTAAAAGACGTCAATACGCTAAGACTACTACGATGCATGAGCCCAAAATACATATAATTGTCATACATTGTACTTTAACTACCAAAAATTAGGCAAGTTGAAGTTTTAATAAACGTCTTGTAAGCAGCATTTGATTTAGAAGACCGTGTTATTATTTAACCCTAAAAATGAAATACAGGTCCAACATACGAGTATTATTACCGCAAATATATATACTCCTATCTCGCATAGTATGAGCTGACCTCCGAAAATCCCAAGCTACAATTTTATATGTTAACTCTTCTTTTTTAAAAATATTGGGTATCATTTTATTGACTTCATTTAGATCCTTGTATCGTCTACTTTCTCAGACCCAGAATGAAAGCAAGTAACTTAAATGACGTCACAGTAAATACCGACCACAGGTGATCAATAGGTATATAGCAGCAGGTCAATATGCCTGGTACATACTGTGGTATCATGCATCCAAATTTGACCCGGGGTAAAGGTCATTGATCCGTGCTAATTTACAAAAAATGTGTCTTACTGTTTTTTTTTTCAACGCTTATTGTTTATATCATACTTGGTATATTTATTATTTATAATAATTAGATTAAATGTACAGGAAGTTAATCGTTCAAAATTGAAAGCTTGTTCTGTGCTTGACAATTTTCACAACACGTCTACATAACATCAATCTTAGGACTCATAAATCCAATTCTCATGTTGAAATACGACAGCGGATTTATTTGACTCTGATATAATTGCATCCTAGTGCAATACTGACTTCCATTATATCAAACACGTCTAGTAGGTATCGTACTTATGCTATACTGCAACGATCACTATGCACTGACGGTGTCAAATATCTTCAATAAAGTATGCAAATGACTAGGCGACAGTTCAAATTGCATACGAGTATGTTATGCAAAAGCTGTCTAGAAAGACCAAAGTCGATATATGCGCTGAAAGGGTCATCCACTCATATCATATCTTCCGCAATGAGGAGTCATTCACTCATCGGTTCGCCTTTTTCTGCTTATTGTATCTGGCACCTAGCGATAACTGGGTGCAACTTCAAGGTGGTTATGTGCGCCCTGAGGCAATATGTGAGCGCCTACATTTCGTACTCGTACGTACGAGTGCATACATTAGACTCCAACTTAATCGTATGTAAGTAGAGCTTCAACACTCTCCATGTGTGCATTACTGTCTAGCTGTCTACTAGATCGTGCTAGCGCGAAGTACTGATCTAGCCTAGAAGCCTAAAATATGCCTATCAGCGTAAACGTATAACAACATATTCGCGGCGAGGTCTGCATGTATCCATTTCATTGCTAAAACTCTACATGGTTGTGTGCACCTACATGATAGCAAGTCATGTTAGTGTCTACAGATATTGCATATTATTTGATAGACCTGTAGACTACACGTTTCAGCAAAATGTAATGTACTTATTGGGAATGTATACGGTTGGCGTAATAACTTACGTTGCACAAGGTATGACGTGGCAAAACTCGAAACGCGTCGAAATATGTTCAAATGTTTGTTTGCCATTTTTATGACCGTTGCGAATGTTGTAAATGGATTTTTACTGACATTGCAAATTCTAAGAGGTTCGCGTGTGCTTCCAAGTGGAGGATTAATCGATTATCTTGCTTTGGATTGAATATTTGATGATGATTTACTCATTCTGTCTTCTAAGCGGTCAATCTTTTCCATGTGCCAAGCAGAGCGTGTAAGTCTACAGGCAGCAAAGCAACTGGAAGTAGTTTTCTATTGTTATCATTAAGGGAACTTTTCCATTCAGAATTTAAAAAGCCTTTCTTGACATTTTTAAAAAGAAAATTATCATATTGATGAGTTCTTGACACTAAAAAGAAAATTTTTATATTTATGAGTACAATTCCTTTTGGACTTTAATAAATACATCAAGAAGAGTAAAAATTTTTTTTTTGCACTGAGGATTGCGTCTGCCAAAAAGTACATTGTATCTGGTAAACACTCCTGTAGCATTTTTTTTCTCTTTAATGGAAGCGGGAACCCAACCACGACATTCAAAACTAGGTATTAAACCTTTTAAAGGATTATTTTTTTATATTTTCATGGCTTTTTTACATGTTTTTCTAAAAAATTCGAAAAATTCCCTTTTTTATAGGAAAATTCATCCCTGTACAAAATAGGGGGGGGGGGGGGGGGGGAACGTTTCATACTGTTTGGAGGTTTCTTGTTTAGCCTTTTTCTTAATAAGTCAAATTTTTTTGGTTTATGAAATTCGATCAAGTAAATTTCAAGAAAAACGTCGTATTTATTTGAAAAATCAAGTTTCGTGGAAAACGCCCTTAACTTGTACAAGCATATGCTCAGTAATTAAAAAAATTATTTATTTATTATTGAATTCCATTTAACAGATCATAACACAATCCAATTACAAAGCGGAGCAAAACAAGTTAAAAAATGAAATACAAAGAAAATAGTTCATGATAAAAATTTAAATTATAAATAATACTAAAGGGTGGCCCAACCGTAATGCACGATGTTAATTGTGAGACACACCTTGACGTTAAGTTTTTCGCCCAACTTAATTTGACATTTCTTTGGTTTCGTGTTTGACAAATTCAACCAAGTACACAATTGAGCAGCGCGTTAAGGTTGTTGAAGCCTTTTACGAAAATGGGCGTTCAAATCAAAATGCATTTCATGCGCTTCATGGTTTTTTTGGTCGGCATAATCGACCAAATGTGTCCAATATCGGGAGAATCGTGCGCAAATTTCAGCAAACCGGGTCTGTAGGAAATGTGAAATCACCTGTGCGTGCTCGCCTAGTTCGTTCTGCGGAAAATATTGCTGTTGTTCGCGACAGTGTGGCAGAAGACCCGTCAACCTCGACTCGTCGTCGTGCCCAACAATTGAACATCTTGCGAACATCACTGATACAAATTTTGAATAAAGATTTGAATTTACATGCTTTCAAGGTTCAATTGGCTCAAGAGCTGAAGTCTACTGACCATATCAAGCCGAATAGTTGGTTGAACAGACATAAAGGAATGGTGGCTTTACAAAGAAAGTCATCTTCAGCGACAAGGTACACTTTCACCTCAGTGGACTCGTTTACAAGCAGAATTGCCACGTTTGTGTAGTAATTGAGCAGTCACACAAGCAAACTGCTCGAAAACCTTTCTATCTCCTATTCAAAATTTTAATGGGAGATTTAGGCAAATATTTAATTACTTGCATTCGTAGTCGTAATATGTTAAATAGTTTTCTTTCTTATTATTATTATTATTAAATGTAATTTTGTAACAATTTACCTTTATATTAAATTTATACGTTTCCCTTTAATTATATTCTTCATGATATTTAACTTTTATTACTATTTGGAATCTTTTTCGTTCATCTTTATTTCAGTTAATTTTTCTTGAAAAAATTTTAAATCTACCAATTAAAGTTTTAAACATGGTAGCAATGATTTAGTGGATCTCAACGGAGTATTACATTACCGAAGGCAATCGCACGCGGATGAGTAAGCAGCTGATGCAATATACACGGGATAAGAAAGAGGAAAGACAAGTTTTGGGGATGGATCGAGTAGTTTGACTTGGACCGCGCCACGGGGAAACGTGAAAAACGATTACCAGATTTTCTTGGACCCGTTTTAAAGTCAAGAATATTTGGAAAATTAGATTATATTACATTCCAAAAACCGTTTTAAAGTTTATAAAACGTTATGTGCAGTGTAAAAATTGATTGGTTTACTGCGTGAAGTGTTCAGGAGCACCCCTTTGAAAGTGAAAATTTGCGGCTCTATTTGAGTACCGTTCCGCATATAGGATCTCGAAAACCCACTCGAGAAATCCATTCAATGTTGGGTTCGTGGTTGCCTCCAAATTCTTTGTGATAATTCATTATGACGAGTGAAAGTGATATTGTTGGAAAACAAATGCGGTGCAATTCTAACCAGCAAGCATATCACACTACAATGCTAAATTCCCCGTAGTCGTGGATTACTGTGATAGGATTTCTACCAGTTCCATGATGGTGTTCTCTTGAAAGATTCAATTTTCCCCAGATTACCTACCCATTAACAGAACTTCAACAAAATGTGTTCCTTTTCTTATCATTAAAATTTTAAAAAAGCAATCGGACCGATGATGCATTGATACGAGGGCGGTCCCAAAAATACCCCAGCCGACAAAAACCGGTCGCAAAAATACTCGACCCGACAAAGAAAACGTTTCTCGAGCGCCTTCCATAAGAGTGTATGTAAAGGGTGATTGAGGTGCCGTCATTATTTATTGAAATTGTCGAATTTGTTCTGTGAACACGGGCAGTGAATTAACAAAACAATTCGAAGTTAATTTCTAAGTGACTTGAAAAGTAAATTTTCTCCTTTAATGAGTGGAGTGCCGTACAACCACAGTGCGATTAAGACAGGAATACCGAAATTGAAGTGTCCGAGTATACAGCACTGCTGGGCAACTCATTAGAAACTTTGGACGGAACCCTATCAAGTTCCTTTATAAAACGTTCTTCAAATTCGGTGAGTCTTGACGTAAATGGAGACATGATGTAATGCATCGTGGTCACAGTCGCGCTTTCAACAAGAACTGGTGAGTGATCGCTTTTAATTCAATTTCGCGTCAAAATGTCATTGGGAGAAGTCCTTAGCGAAGGCGGTCATGTTCGAAGTCGTCAATTCGGAAGCCAAAACGCGTTTATTGATGTCCACGTGGTTGGATTGGCACGCTTGGCTAAGGAAATAAATCAATATCAACGTCTCGTGGATTTTTCACGTCCTTAGCCCTAAACTCGCTTCAGTTTCTTACATTGCGATGAATGGTTCATATTATCGTATTTACTACATTTGGTAACATTAAGACAGAGATAATTAGATGTTCACCAATTATATAAGGCATTCGAATCTTCCTATAAATGCTGACGGCCCTGTATAGATCTAACTATGCGAAATATTTTGAAATTATCTGCATGTAATAGGGAAGGGGAGGTGATTATCGATGGCAGTTCATTTATAAACAAGAAGAATAAAAACGGGCCAAGAATGGAACCTTAAGGAACACCAGAGGAAGAATAAAATGTAGTGGAAGATACACCACAGTAACTAATACAACGCATACGAGAAGACAGCTATGACATTATCCATAACAAAAGAGGACCAGCAATCCCATAGGCACTCAATTTGTAGCAAAAAAGCTCATGGTTATACCGTCAACCATCAGCTTCTTTGCTACGAATTGAGTGCCTATGGCATTGCTGCCTTTGAAAAATTGGTAAAGTTTACGCCAACTTGCACGCAATTATCCAATACTTTCGCAAGGAAATCTGTGAACTCATTCAAGTTTGTAGAGGTCGAACAAGCTTTTGTTCCAGATGAAATCCATGTTGTTCCACACGCTCAAATAATTTAGGAAAAAGGAAAGTAACGATATAGGACGATAATTTGGTACAGAAAAAGGATAACTACTTTCGTGAATAGGGAAAAGTGTCTGTATTCAAACTGAGGTTGAACAAGAAAACCAGTGGGATGGATAAGTAAGACGCTTAAAAATTTTGTAAAGATATTCGGTAATCCATCTGGACCGGGGGAAAGGTCGGAGTTAAGGGACTTAATGAGGGTTTTGACTTCAACGAAATTTGTTGTAAATAAGAAAATGTCAATGGAGTGGAGTTGTGGTATATGAACAAGATAGGAGATGCAAGTCGAAAGAACAAGTGAAAAAGTGGAAGAAAAATATTCAGAGAAAAGGCTGGAGATTCCTAGGGCAGACGAGCTCACAATATAATTTCAGTGGACAGAGGAAGGAATGGAAGCTGATGTCTTGAAAGAGCTAATGTAAGACCAGGAAGGTTTCGAGCTGTTCTCCCTTAACGAACTCTTCATACAGCTGAGGTAGTTTTCATCGTTGTTTTAAATAAAAGAAACAATTCGATTTTTGTAAAGTCCTCGGGCATCAGTAGTTAGTACAGCAAAATGCAAAAAAGTACCATCTCTCGCAAGATTACGAAACACATTCCTAACTGCAATGGTTAGGTTTAATTAGCGTTAGTTGTAGTTTGATAATAATAAACAATGCAAGTCATATTGTATTTTTCGTCATGCGAAAATCATGTCCGCTGCAAAAAACAGTAAATGCATGTTCCATTGTTTAAAGTTTCGCTATTATCAAATTTTTTTAGTATGTTTGAATTTATGTAGTAAGCCTAAGAAGTTAGCAGTCTCATTATGATCAGGAATGGCTACTCTTGACGAGAAAAGTTGTTCAACTCGTTGAAAATCCTTTGTTAGTTATTTTACTAGGTTAGAATCTACTACACTTGTCAAATTTCCATCATTCCTTCTGGTGTATATACTTGTTGGTATAAAATAGTTTCATTATTGTGTCGAGATATTAATGCCTGAATCTACAATAACTTTCCCAAAAAATTAATAATAAACCAGCTGATTTATCTCACGTTGAAAAGTCAACAAAAAATCATATAATATTTTAAATGCATATGTACTTACTAGTTGTTGATATAAGGACGGAGCTCTCTTTGAAACTTCACTGTTTTATCTGTAAAAAGAATAAAGTAGATATGAGTTTGGGCCTTAGCTTAGTTTCCATTGAATTTATTGCATATTCTTAAAATAAAAAAGGATCACCTAAATGACCGAGAATAGGAAAATGCATCGGTTTAGGGAAAACTGGGATGCACTTTAAAAATAAATTATTTATATGCTCTCCTTAACTACTTAATTTGGTTAAATACCCTTGAAAAAGTATGAAATCGATGATACATATGGTTAACTACTGTTAAATTATGTGTGATATCAACAGTTGTTGTTGCTCTTCTTCTTCTCCGTAGCACTACAGCCCCCATCGGGCCTTGGCTTTCCACAACCTGCGCCTCCAACTGTCTCGATCCATTGACCGCATCCTCTAATTTTGAAATCCGAGCATCGGTAAAATGTCGCATTTCCTCGGTTTCTCCATTTCTCTCCGCTGATACCGGATTTTTCAATCCCCGAACGCTCCCTGGAAGTCGGCAACCTCGATGCTGTCTAGAGCCCTCGTCGTAGCACGTTGAACGTTTTCCAGAGTCCCGAACCGCGTCCCCTTAAGGTGTCTCTTGATCTTGGGGAACAGAAAGAAGTCCGCTGGTGCCATATCCGGGCTGTAAGGAAGCTGTGGCAACGTTGCCCTCGACTGTTTGGCCAACTGCTCGGTGACGAGCAGGCAGGTGTGCGACGGTGCATTGTCGTGATGGAGGATCCACGAATCGGCAATCTCCGGACGGACTCGGCGAACCCGGGCGGTTAGTCGACGGAGCACCTCTCTGTAGTAGTGGCCGTTTACAGTTTGGCCGGGTGGCACAAACTCTTTGTGAACAATGCCTTTCACGTCAAAGAAAGCAATGAGCATCGACTTCACCTTCGATTTGCTCATGCCCGCTTTTTTCGGTCGTGGTGACGCCGGTGTGTGCCACTCCGAACTCTACCGCTTCGTCTCAGGATCATTTTCGAAAACCCACGTCTTGTCTCCTGAAATAACGTGCTTAAAAAACTCTGGTTCGGTTGCTCGATCGTACGCTCCATTTTCACTCCGACGACGTAACTGAACACGCACTCCGCTCTCGCTCGATGCTATCTCTCCAAGCGCTTGGAGGCAACTGCTGCAGCCTGGTTCCCTTTACGTAGACCCCCACCACCACTACAGCACCAGATACCGGTTAGCAGATGCTTTGACGGCGCGGGGCAGGCTCAGTCCGGTTAGTTATTATAAAGATCTTGTACTTTTTTGGGTATCCGTTGTTCATTTACATGATCATGTTGCAGCTTCCACAGTTTTACAATGGTTGAGACCTCTAGCACGTCAAAAATTTCACACAGTTCATGGTCCCCGTCTAGCTTTGCTCTGATTATTTGCGTCAGGACAAGTTGCTCAAAGGCATTCAATCTGTTTGCGGCTCTAGCCAAGGAACTGAAGAAAAATAAAATTATCTTCGTGTCAGCAAAAAGAGTATACCATGGCATACAGATAATACCAGAAATGACAAAAGATTACACACACATCACCAAACTAATGATAAACCTTTCGGGGTGTCCCGCAAATTCCATCGCAATATTAGAATCAGAGTTCTTAACGAGCTCTCCTCTGATAATTAACCGGTCCATTTTTTTATAGAAGATGTCTTGATAACCGAACCACTAAAAGAAAAGAAAATAACAAACTGAAAGGCTTTCCAAGACACTCTAGCAAATGAAAGTTTCACCCAAAAATTAATAACAGCTAGAGATGTTGACAATATAATAGAAGAAAAAACAGAAAAGATCAAACGGGCAAAGGAGAGGCATACAGCCCAACTCTGGCCAGGGAGCACAATCCCTACGAACTTCCTCAGGAAATAAAAAATCTGATAAGGAGGAAGAAACAAACCCAGAGAATAGCTAGAAGCTAGCCGGTTGATCAACAATGTTCGGAAGCACATCCTAGAGTTTCGAAATGAGCAATGGCAAGGGTTCCTACAAAGCTTAGAGCCTGGCGAGAATGCTTTCTGGAGAGTACCCGAATACTTCCATATAAAAAACAACACAGTTGTGCCACCTTTCCATGGCCCAAACGGACTCCAGTATGACACTTTAGGGAAAGCAAAAGCTTTTGCTGACACTTTTGACAAAAATTGAAGAAATAATATCTTCCGGCAACAAAAAGAATACGTGATACGACCAATTAATCTCAACGAGACAAAGAACATTATACAAGGACTAAACAAATAAAAGACTCATGATCTTGACATGATTACTACCACGATGCTTAAATAGCTTCCTGACAACATATAATCACAATAAGTAACATAATAAACAAAGTTTACCAACTGCGGAAGTGCCCACATGCGTGGGAGTTAGCCACCATAATCGTCATCTCTAAACCAGGCAAAGATCATACACTCCAGCAGAATCAGAGACGTATAAGTCTTCTCTCTACCATCTCCAAAATATCTGAAAGAGCGATACCATATAAACTACAACAGACGGTCGATGATAAACACCTAATTCTCGATAAACAATTTGATTTCCGTACCGAGCATTCCACAGGACTCCAGCTCATCAGGGTGGTCCAACATATAAGTAACGGGATGAATCACACCAAATCGACAGGTCTAGTTGTGTTTGACATAGCAAAGGCCATTGACAAAGTCTGGCATGCAGGACTTATTTTCAAAATACACAAACTTCCTATATCACCTCCAATTATACAAATTACACATTCATTTCTCAAAGGCAGATGCTTTTGTGTCAGAATTAATAACCATCACTCAAGCTTGCGATCAATCCACAAGGATCACCTATCTCACTGATTCTGTATAGTCTTTATACTGTGGATTTGCCTAGTCTATCAAATAACGTGAGTTTATCTTTATACGCTGATGATACGGGTGTACTCTACAAAACCCGACAAGCAGAAGTCATCAAGTCAAAACTTCTAAGCTCCATCGATATTCTCCTAGTATACTTCCGTAAATGGAAAATAAAACTCAACAAGGACAAAACATAGGCAATGTTCATCACCAGACGAAGATAACAACGTCCTTCCTTACTAAAAATTAACGTTGAACAAATACAATGCAATGAGACAGCTAAATACTTAGGGCTAACAATCGACCGACGTCTAACATGGAATAAACACATACGACAAAAAGACAGCACTGCTTCCAAATCCTCGCATCCCTAAGTCCCATTCTTAAATCCGACCAACTTAACGTGACAAATAAGACTGATATATGTACACACCCTGTACACACAAATAATATGATCAACGCTACTCTACGGCAGCATTGCATTTTACCAGACAAACAAAAAAGGGCTCTGAGATAGATCGGTTCAATTCTATGGTATATAAGAAAGGATTTTAGACTGGACACAATAGAAAAATACATATGTGGCAGAATAAAAAATACATACGTGACTTAACAAAACCATGGAACTCCACACGATCCCAGACATACCTGTAAGACCAAAAATAATATATCCATCCATAAAATCAATTACTGGCTAAACAATCACTAGTGAAAGGCCCCAAGTTGCAGTGAGCGCAGGAACGCTCACTGCCAAGAATGGAGCGAAAGCGCTCAATTGCACTGGCCCCAAGAAACCAATTACTGCAAGGCTTATCGGTATTCCAATGTCTTCTTCACTCGGTTGATGTGAACGGACAAATGTGAACAAATTGTGAGATCTTTGTGGATGAATATCTTCTTTTTGTCGTGACTTGTTATTGATGTTGTAGAGACAAGTTTCATATGTTCACGAATTTTCTGAACAAAACGTTTTGAATCTGTTGGCATATCTTCATTAAAGAAGAATTCTCTGGGGATTTTGAGTGATGTTCCATATACCAGCTCTACGAAAGTTACGCCAATATCTTCCTTCACGTCTGTGCGTAGGACGAGTAATACGGTTGGGAGGAGTTCAGACCATTCTTGGTTATTGTGACACATGATGGCAGCTTTCAGCGATCAATGTCATTGCTCAATCATCCCATTACCGGCAGGGTGGTAGGTTTTGGCCTAAGCCATCTTGTAACCTACTGAATGGACTAGTGACTGGAAAATCAAAGACTTAAACTGAGATACTTGATCCGATGTCAGTACCGTAGATGCTCCAAATCACGCTATTCAGTTTATGTAAATTGTAGTGGCTAACTATTAGGTCTGCCATTATTTTTCTTATTGGGGCCGCCTTGGGCAATCACGTGAATCTATTGATCATGGCTAACATATCCGAGAAACTCAAATTGTAGTAGTGCTCCGAGGATATCGATATGAACATCACCAAATATGAAGTCTGGCATCTTAACCCTTTACGACGCTGAGTAGCAGATCTGCATCATACTCTTCAAACTAGCAAAGTCGTTCAAAGCAACGAATAAAATACCTTTCAACGCAGCAATGCATATCTTCAGCAAAGCATTCTATTGAATTAGTTCACCACGTTTCTGCTAGACGGTGTTATTTGTAATTTTTGGCCACTTAGAGTGACGGATCCCTTAGAACCGGTTTGTTTTGTCCGCGCATAATTTTCGTTGTTTTTTTTTGAGTGGTCATATTGGATATATTGACGTGAAATTACTGCACAGTAAAGGTTAGTTATTGGTTTTTGCTAAGAACATGCAATTCAAATGTTTAAATTGTTTTTAGAGAGATACTCTCAAGTTTTGTTTTGATGCAGTAATGCAACACTGCGCTAAACTGTTATATTTTATTTCTTTTTTCGTGAGAGGAATATTTTCTCTTTTCAGGCTCAATATGAGTTTGAGGTTTCCGCGTTCAGGCTCTAGGTCTTTGTCAACTGTCGAATTAGAAACTATTCTAAGCCAATGGCAAGAAAGTGAGGATGGCTAAGACTTTTCAGACGACGACGATGTAGCCGATCCATCGTACATGTTGGAAAATCGAAATTTACGCCAAGATTCGGATGAGGAACCAGAAATTCCCTTCCTAGAAGATAAGGAAGATGACACCTTGCTACCGAGCTCTGAGACCAGTACAAACACTACAGTTCACCCATGTGAGATACCGCCTGCTGTTTCAGTACCCAGTACCAGCTCCAAAGTCAACACAACTTCACGAAGCACATATGATCCCAAAACGAATATCATATGGAAAAATAAAAACTTAGAACTAAATGAAGACCAGATGAAGTCTTGGCGATCTTCCAAGTTATCAAATGAAATACTGGAATTACAGACACCTAACCAGGTATTTTCTTACTTATTTACTGACGACATTGTGGATCTCATAAAAGACGAAACAAACCTGTACAGCGTGCAAAAAGATGCCACTAAACCTATAAATGTTACAAGCCAGGAAATAAGACAGTTTATTGGAATTATTTACTACATGTCCATAATTGCCCTGCCCAATGTTCGAATGTACTGGTCACAGAAATATGGCTATACCAACATTCGTGAGGTAATGACACTAGAATGGTTCGAGTTTCTGAGGCAAGTACTACACTTCAATGATAACTCTAAAATGTTACCGTATAGTCAGCCAAATTCTGATCGACTTTATAAAATCAGGCCAATAATTGAAAAGCTGAATCATAACTTGAGAAAAGTGCCTCTAGAACAACATTTATCTGTTGATGAACAAATGTGTTCAACCGAAGCACGAAGCGCTCTAAAGCAATATTTGCCAGACAAACCCCACAAGTGGGGCTTCAAACTGTTCGTCATTTGTGGTGCAAGTGGATATGGCTAAAAATTTGAAGTTTACAGTGGCCAAGAGAATATATACGCAGATAACGAGCCTCAATTAGCTGCCTCATCTAATGTAGTGGTCCGACTTGCCAGAGAGATTCCTGCCAACCAAAACTATAGACTGTTTTTTGAGAACTATTATACATCGCTACCCTTGATTGAATTCTTGTCACACCGTGGTATATTAGCTTTGGGCACCGTTCGGAGAAACCGGATCTCGAACTGTAAACTCCCAGAAGAAAAACAGCAGAAAAAACAGCCTAGAGGCACATCGATTGAACAGGTTGCAAGCTTTAATGGTATTGACATATCGGTGGTGGCCTGGAGAAAGAATAAAATTGTGAATCTAGCATCCAACTTTGCTGGCAAAAATCCCACATCTGTCGTAAGCAGATTCGACAGGTCGCAAAAGAAACAAATCAATGTTGAACGACCCTTTATTGTGGCAGAATATAATCGTCACATGGGAGGTGTAGACCTCATGGACTCCGTAATTGTTCATTATAAAATTAGACTTTGGAGCAAACGTTGGTTTATAAGGCTTTTTTACAATTTCCTGGACATGACCATGACTAATTCTTGGCTATTGTATAGAAGAATTTATGCTGACACGGAAAATAATGTCAAGGTGCTAAATTCTGCTGATTTCCGACAAGAAGTTGCTGAAACTTTAGCCAAATATTAAAGTACAAACCGGCTGAAGCGCACTAGCGATGTAGAAGCACTTATCTAGGACAAAAATATCCAGGATGTACTTTGGCGTAGCCTTATATTTTAATAATAACAATAACTGTTTCCGTTCTTTCCACAGTTCGTGAATATTAATATGTTTTTACACCATGATGCACATCTGCATCTCATTGTTTTTTTTTCAAAAATAACTACTTTTTCTTACATATGATTTTTTTCACTATTTTTACCGTTATTATATAGCTCATCCTAACATGTTTTCAATTAAAAAAAACAAAAACACGTTCTTGCGCCGTAAAGGGTTAATATGTCTTCCAGCTTTGCTGCGTTGGTATGGAAATCCTAGGCCAAACACAGAGATGCAATAATCGATCAGTTATTTCAAAGCTTTGTAGTCTGTGTGGTCTAGTGGTTAGAGCATGAACGCATAAGCACAAAGTCCCAGGTTCAAATCTCATTGGGTGCAACGTGATTTAGTTCAGGGGATTTTTCGGACAGACTACAAGTGTGCACTCAGTGGTGATATGTACTGATTAAATCAGATCATATCATAGCTGAGTGAGCACAGGGGAGCATGGTAACTGAAACTTCCGAAAAAATCAATACGGTCATGAAAATGAGATACTCTAACTATCTCTAAGCGAAGGCCCGAGAGGCGGTGCTACAAAGAAAAAGAGGAAGATTTCAAAGCTTTTTTTCTTCAATACTTTGCAAATATATGGTCGGATTTTGTATGTTGACACGTCACAGTATAAGGTGGTATCGCTGTCGTTAGCTCGCAGCTTCCTCAGAACTAGAACCATTTCTGAAGGAAGTCGCTGTTGAAGTTCTTCATCGTTCGTCTTAGTCAGAGCTAGCTCTTCAGAAGTTATGTTACAGTAACATGTAATGCAACTGCACTTATTTGGGATAAAGCATCTGCCGTTACATTTTCCTCACCAGCGATGTAGACAATACTAGTAGAAAATTATCTGGTGAAATCTAGTTGTTGCAACTGCCTTGGATTCGCTTTCTGGTCGAAGGCGAACGTTATTGGTTTGTAATCGATTTTGATAATTAACGGATGTCCTTCAATCATGTGGCGGAAGAATTTGATAGCGTGATAGATTGCCTTGAGCATTTTTAAACTTTCCATGTGGTTCCCAAACATTGTTGTTGAAGCGAGGATGGCTCCCAAAAATTAAATGCACCCAATTTAATAACCAGTAGTGTGTTTTTAATAAGATGTCATAATAATGCTGCATTAGTGATTTGCTCCTTAAATCCCCGGAAGGAAGTTTCCGCTTAAAAGTTTCAAATTATTTGTGGGTCCTTTTTTCTAGGGCCAATGAGATATTAGTGGAGAGGTGCTTGGATTTGAGCATCATTTTGCAAAGTTTTTCGATGAAAGTTTAATACTCCTAGGAATCGTCGTAGTTCCACTATTCTTGATAGCTTGCTCAAATCAAAAATGCTTTGAACTCATCCAGGTAGTGGTCTGATTCCTTGCTCGGTAACTAAATATCCAAGGTATTCAGTTGATAGTATAGCAAAAATGCAATGTTGATGGTGTAGTGAAAATGCATTAATTGACAATGCAACTCTGCTGTAGACGGCCCCGTACCCGGTTGAGAAAGGAAGGGGGATCCCTTGTTTCCCCAACCCACAACGTCCATAACCCCTCGTTCTAAATCCGACAACCAAATGATAGTAAATAGCTCGTCAAAAAATTTTATACAGTTCATGGTTGTATCGAATTCGCCATGGGTCCCCGTCTAGCTTCGCTCCGATTATTCGCCTCAGCACCCATCGCTCAAAGGCGTTCAATATATTTGCGGATGCTTGGGTTAGGGTCCATGTTTACCATTCATAGCATAACACAGGTCTTATCACAGATTTTTATACTTGGTGTTTTGTTTTCCTGTGTATGCAGCTGGTATTCAAGATCGTCAAAACTGAATAGAAAGACCATGCTGTAACCTCATAAAGTAGTTCAGGTAGATACTCCAGCTTTTTTTACCAATAAAAACTAATATTTTGGTGTGCTCACTTAGCGTTTGAAATGGCATCCCTTATATACAGATCGTTCAATAATAATAATTCCCAATTTAGCGTAAAAATGTTAGGCAATCATATCTTTGGAATTTATTTTTATTATTAGAATTTTCAAAAATGTTTCCAAACAAGAAAACAATACTATTCGCATTTGAACATGCAAAATACGACTTCAGGCAAAATTTATGAGACATATCATATGATATACAATATGCATGTAGAAGTCTATTAATTCATATCTTCGCTAAATTTATTTTAGTTTCAACGACGGGGTGCGATCGCCTTAAACAACTATTTAATAGCGATTCCTCCAACCAACTTATTGCTGCTTCGATGAAACAAAATTAGTTCCTTCTCATTAATATCATTATAAACAAAGCGAAACTGTTTCTGCCCGCCAGTTATTCAGATGCCGATGATAATAATGATGATACATTTCATCTAGCATCATCCGACATCCTATCCATAAAATGAAACGGAAGCTTCAGGTTTTTAAGCAAACAGGTGTTCGCGCTTAGCGGAAAACAAAAAGCACGAATACCATTATCAATGTTGCTAAGCTGGGAAAGAATAATGAGAAACAGTAAACACAGTTCGAAAAGAAAATCTCAAATTTAAATATACACAGATGCTTGCACATTTATAAAATTTCTTCAAATAAATATAAAAACTGTATTTCTTTATACGAACACCCAATACATCTACGTAAGTAGAACTTGAAGATAACTCTCCAATTCACAAGTAACCAAAGTTTTGTTGTTAGTTTCCCTCAGGCTTTGTCTTCTGAGATTTTATTCTTCATCTCAGACCTGTATCGTTGGTGTTAAGCGTTCAGCTCTTTTATGGATGCTTTTATGTTGTCTTCTCAGTTATACGAGTATTCATTCTGATTGGTTTAACATTTATTGGATAGACACAGATATAGCATTATTTGAAAAATAAAAACAATAAGAAAAGCTAAGAAAAGGAAAAACAACTGAATAATGTCTATACATTGTGGTATTAAATAACGTCAACTTGCGGTTTACTTGACTTCTCTCTTTGATTTCCTTTCACTTGGCAAAGACCCTAAGGGGTCTCTTCTGAGACCTTTATTTTTAGTACTGAATAAGTTTAGCAGTAGTTGATTTTTCTATGGCCTTTTGAGCTGGGTGCAGTGATCTGATGTTTGAATTAAAATAAAAGCATGAATGACTTTCTTGCTTATATTTTATGACGACAGACATTTGTGGATTCAAGCCAATCCAAGCAATGAAGCTGGAGAAGATACAGCAGTTAGAATTTCTTCACATATGTACTTATTCGCCTTAAAGTTGCTAAATACGAAATCCAAGTCTCGAATAAAGTTAAATATAGCGGTCCCTAAGTAAAGCTTGAAAAACATAAAAATTCAAAACCTCACTCATTGAAACATTGGTAAATATTATATTCTGTTATGCTAGACATGCCCGGAAGTTTTCATGGGAGACACATAAAAGCAATACATGCTGCTGGGAGCTGCCAACCTCCATGGCAATTCGACTTGATAACATATGTTCCACAATTTACGGGCATATATCGCCATTACCTTTGCTAGGAAAAAGGAGAGCTCTGAATTACTCTCTATCTAGGGTGCTCTGTTTTGCTCGCCAAAGACAGGACCTCACCCTGGACCTCCGAGAAGTCGCAAGCGAGTTCACAGTTAACCGAAGAAAAAATTCGTTTACTTGCGACATACCTGAGTGGATATACCATATCTACGAATATTTCAAGAAATCAAATTAAAAACTAAGATTTTCCTGATACCAATAGCGGCAACAATCAAAGGAGTTAACTTAGATTTCTCAAAAAACTTCTGTGCTCAGAAACTAAGCGAATCACTACAGAAAAGAAAGATTTCTTGGACTCTTATCATCCAGAATAGAGCAATGTTCAGTTCGGAATAGAGCAATGTTCGATCACTCTAATAGAATGTTTTGCCCAAACCGAAACGGACTCTTATGTTACGTCCAACCAATCCTTGAGGTGTGGGGTTACGTGGAGCTAGTGTGATTTAGCACTTTTGATACATTTCTATCTGTGGGTATCTTTGTACCCAACTGGCCGATAGCAAACAATACAACTAGATTATGTCAGTCCTGCATCACAATGTTATTGACATGAGACTAGGGTAGGTGAGCCTCTGTTCGTTATTGGTTGGTCTTAAGGAATTCAGAGTACTGTTAGGGTGTTCATCTATCCTGTCAAAGAGGTTTAGTGCGTGGTCTGGTATGTATTTGTCAATAGTGTCTAGTTTGAGGTATTTATGAATGTCAATGTTCCTAATGTACCAAGGGGTTTTAAAGATTCTCCTAAGGGCCTTGTTTTGCAGGGGTTCAAGCAGTTTTTTGTCGGATTTTGAGGTCTAACAGAAGGCTATGTAGCCATAGAGAAGAGAGGATCTTATGACTTGTTTGTAGATGAAGAGTATGTTTTCACATTCAGTTTTCCCGATCTTAAAATGGGGTGCAAGACGGATAAGATACCTAAACAGTGTTGTCTCTTGTCACGTATGCGGTCAGTCCATGTAAGTCTATTGTCAAATTTAGTCCTAGGTATTTTGCTGTTCTTTTCCAAGGTACTGGGTTTAAGTGGATTTGTAATTCAGTAGGTTGTTGTCGGCGTCTTCTTGTAATGAAAATGGCTTGTGCCTTGTCAGCGTTAATTTTTATCTTCCATCTTTGAAAGTATCCCAAAAGAATTTCGGTGGCTCGTTGCAGACTTGAAGATCTGGCTTCTGCTTTTCGCGAGGTGTAATATATGCAAGTGTCGTCAGCATATAGGGAGATTTGAACACTGTTAGGCAGACGTAGGAGGTTTGCAGTGCATAGGGTGTACAGTAATGGGGAGAGTGGTGATCTTTCTGGAACTCCAGCCTGAATCGGTCGCATGTTGGATAATATATTAATGATTTTTACGCGAAAAGATCTGCCCTGCAGGAAAGGGTTGATAATTTTTATCAAAGATAGTGGAATGGAATATTCATGTATTTTTAAGATTAGCCCTGCATGCCAGACTTTGTCAAAGGCTTTTGCTATGTGGAACATTATTAGGCCTGATGACTTTCTGCAATTCACCCCATTTCTAATATGTTGGACCACCCTTGTTAGCTGGAGTTCGGAGGAGTGTCCAGATCGAAAGCCATATTGTTCATCTGGTATGATCTCTTTGTTCTCAATTAATTTGGACAACCGAGTTAAAAGTGCCTTTTCCATGACTTTAGAGAGAGAAGATAGTAAATTTATTGGCCGCTAATTTCACGGGAAAGGAAGAACCTTATCTGGTTTTGGGATGACGATTATAATTACCGCTTTCTACGACTTGGGGAATATGCGTAGGCAAAAGATAGTATTTATGATGTCCGTCAGGGCTTGCAGTATGTTGTCTGGTAGCCATTTTAGCATGGTGTTCGTCAAAGAATCAGTTCCTGGAGCTTTCCGTTAAGTCTAGTGGACGAATATCGTTAGTGCCTGTCATCTAGGAACCTAGCAGTCTGTAGTGAATAATTGTGTTCAATATGTCCGTGAAGGACCGCAGCGATGTTCTGCTGCCTCGGCAGAGGAAGGTGTTGATTCCTGCCGAGAATGCCCTCGTCCGGAGACGCGTGAATGCGCTGGCAGGCTAGCATTGCGGTGTCGTGGGGCGGGTTCGTTTCCCCGGCACGAGGACTCACTACAAAACATTTCGCATTCACGAATTGCTTGCAGAGTTCGAGAGGACGACCGAAGTCGCAAATCAGTAGGTAACCTCCACGATGGAATTACGACTTGTTGCGAGAACAAGTGCAACCTGACAAGAAAGACTAATTTGGGGTTGACCTCGTCTTTACCCAAATACATTCAGGGCCCACAAATGAAAGAGGGGCAACCGGGTGGTGGTGGAGCCCCTTCATGCCCACCCAACCGGAATAAATCCAATGTTAAATCGTTGAGGTGGCCAGGTATTCCTCTTCTGAGTGGAAAACTCATACAACTTGAATTATATGAGCTTTCCCATCAGAAGGGGAGTACCCCGGTGACCAATTTATGTCATAGAATTATACAATGGAATTGCATAACTTTATGCCATAAAAAGGCACTTGGCTTGGGCCACTCAACCCATTAAGTCACCTGAAATAAAAAGGATTAAATTGTACCCGGTGACTGGCTCATATTTTGAGGGGGAAGCCTGCCACCGTACCGGGTCCTATACCCGGTTAGAAATGGAGGAAAGGAAAGACCCTCGGGAGTTATCTACCCGCCAAAATTTCTAACACCTTGTGGGGACACCTAGAGACGATGGACTGTCTCGTGCTCACGACTGATGATACAGCCGGGCTTTTCGGGCCCCACGTTGGGCGCCATTTGTAGTGAGTCCTCGTGCCGGGGAAACGAACCCGCCCCACGACACCGCAATGCTAGCCTGCCAGCGCATTCACGCGTCTCCGGACGAGGGCATTCTCGGCAGGAATCAACACCTTCCTCTGCCGAGGCAGCAGAACATCGCTGCGGTCCTTCACGGACATATGAAAATCTATTAATCACTACAAATGGCGCCCAACGTGGGGCCCGAAAAGCCCGGCTGTATCATCAGTCGTGAGCACGAGACAGTCCATCGTCTCTAGGTGTCCCCACAAGGTGTTAGAAATTTTGGCGGGTAGATAACTCCCGAGGGTTTTTGCACTAATCGTGCCCCAGCAGCCGAGTAACTTCCGAACGTGTGTTGTCTTCGGACATCAATATCGTTTGGTCCTTCTTTTGATTTATACCTTGGTGGTTTACCACCATTGTATAACTAGTAAGGCCAAATTATATTAGAGTCCCTTTTTGTGTTCGGAGGTTATTATCCCAACATCTATTTTGCGGAGGATTCTGATCCGCTCCCCAAACCAGCGGTGCCTAAGTGTCTTAAATTACATGGATTTTGATTTCATGTGATTGGCTGATTAGCTAATCCATGACTATCCATGACAAGACACGCGCTGCTTGTGGATTAGAATCCCACCCTGGGCTGACAAGCTGTAACTTGAGAAGTTTGCTAATGAGGGATCACTTCGGAACCCTGATTTTCATGGTGCCACAAGAGAGTGTCCCTGAAACGTTTTAGAAGGATTGTGCCATGGTGTCCATACTTGGGAGGAAGGACGGAAAGGAAAGACCGATTATTTTTTTTGATAACTTAAAACTTTTTTGAAACTTTATCATACATTTTTTTTTTTTTGTGAGGTTCGACTATAGTTCGCCACTGACGGCCACTTACAAATCATAAATTTTGCATCATTTTTTTCACATTTTCATTATTTATATATATATATTTATTTAGGTTTTTAGTTAGCAATTTAAATTTCTTTTAGCATGCCCACCAAAAGAACTCCCGAAAGGAGAAAGTTGCGGTCGGATGCCGGACCAGCTCTATTGTGTTCCATCTGTCACGAGGACATGGACGAAACTACAAGCCAGAGGTTGCAGTGCGGACACAGGCTACATCAGCTGTGTTTGGCACAACTGCGGCAAACTTCATCCACGTGCCCGCTCTGTCGACAGCCTTTGGAAATCGCACAGCCAGCAACAGAACGACCTCAGTCCTCCAGTACAAGTGGAGCTGTCCCCAAAAGCGGACCCCTTCCATCCACTACAAGGAGTGCACGAGACGATGACTACAGGGCTGAAGCAGTTCCGCCTGCAGAAGAAGCGAGTCCACCGGTGGCTGTGGAAGCCACAGTTCTACGAGATCTAATGGCGCTCGTACAGGACATGTCCACCCGGCTCGCCTCTCTAGAGAGCCAGAGAGAGAACCCCGCACCATCCCGGCCAAGAACTCCTCCTATGTGGGATTCGGACCCAAATCCGTGGGACTTCCCAGTAGACTCGCGGCGTGATCCCGAACGGATCCGGCCAGGTACAGCCATGAATCCGTTGGCTCCAGTTTACCGGCCCCGATTGAGCCAAGCACCGCCACCAAATCAGGCTCCCGTGATTCCGCCGGACCAACGCTTCCATCCACACGACATGTATCGGCTGAAGCCGACACAGATCCCCAGCATCATCCAGGGATGGAATCTACATTTCAGTGGGGAACCCAATACGATAACGGTGGAGGTTTTCATAAGTCGGGTGGAGTCACTGATTGAGCAGATGCTAGCAGGAGACCGCACAGCGCTCGCAGGATACCTGCCAATGCTGCTTAGGGGAGCAGCCCTGGAGACATATTGGAGGATACATTCAGCTCCACCATCCATACGCTGGTCACGGCTGAAGGAGGTACTCCGCATGGAATACCCTACGGTCGACATGGACGAATTAGTCCTGGATAAGATGAATGCTAGATGGCAGCGTCCGGACGAGTCCTTCCATAAATATCGAGCCGATATCCTTCGGTTGAATGACCAGCTGTCAGAGCCATTGTCTTCTACCCAAATTCTTCGCCTGCTAAAGCGCAATCTAAGACCGGAGATTCGTCGGCATATCGTGAACTCCGATCCACAGAGTATGGAGGCCCTGCTGAGAAATGTGCGTCGTATAGAAGGGTTTGAGGAAGACCTACGGGACCGGCCATACTTACTAACCAGGACGGGTCCTCGACGAGGAATCGCGGAATTGGCCCCAGATTATACCACCCTAGATCTGGAGGATGATTTGGACCCAGACCAGCTTGCTGTAGCGGCAGTGGGAAGTCTTACGACCTGCTGGAATTGTCACCAAACCGGACACCGGTTCATTTCATGCCGCGCAGAACGTAAGGTTTTCTGCTACGGTTGCGGCAAGCCGGACACTTACTTCCCGGACTGTTCTGAATGTGCCGCACGAAAAAACGGCCAAAAGAGTACCCGACCACCTCAGCGGTACTCGAAACCCCAGCAGTAGCTCCTCAGTCAGCGGCTCACCCCAACCAACCTGACGTTAACCCACCAGCCATAACCATTACGACTGCGGATGTTCACTCTCTTCCGGAGACCTCACCAACGACAATATTAAAACGACCATCGCAGTCACTGCCAGAAGAACCGCGGCAGCCTCAAGTACGCACTCTAAAACCTTATCATGTTAGACTGCAGGAATATCGGGTGGCTCGAGAGCGAATATTTGCTTCCGAAGTTGTCACTTCCCGTCCGTGCACGACAAAATGGTCAACCCGTCGTTGGCGGAATTTCCGCAAGAGAGTGCGCACCTGCCGTCAAACCGTAAACTCTTGTAACATCTCGGAGGTTGCTGAGAATGAGATCAGACCTTATCATCCAATTAAAGTGTTGGGCGAGACCGTGTTTGCATTGATCGACACGGGTGCCAGTATCAGTTGTCTTGCCTCGAGCTTTGGCTCGAAAGTGCTCCAAGAATACCCGAACTTGATTAAATCCTGGCGCACTGAAATCAGTACAGCTGATGGCACCAAACACCCTATACGAGGTAAACTAACAACACCCGTGACGTTCAGGGGTCAGACGAAGGATATTACCTTCTACATTATCCCGTCTTTGACTCAGAACGTATACCTTGGTGTCGATTTCGTCCTTCGCTTTGGACTGGCCTCCGATTTATTCACCGATTTGTCTTTAAAAACCAGAAATGTCAACGAAATCACTTCTACTCCCGATAGGCATGACCTGACGTCTAACCAACGGCAACGCCTGGAAGCATCCATTGCTGCTTTCCCATCTTACGCTACCCAAGGCCTTGGCCGCACCACCCTAGTCTCACACGCCATTGACGTTGGCGATAGTAAACCGATTAAACAGAGACACTACGCCATCTCGCCAGCCATGGAGAAATTGGTGTATGCGGAATTAGATAGGATGCTCGAGTTGGGGGTCATAGAAGAGTCCCAAAGTGCCTGGTCCTCACCGGTAACCTTGGTTGTAAAGCCAGGTAAAGTCCGCCTCTGTCTTGATGCCCGTAAGGTAAACGCGGTTACCATCAAGGACGCGTACCCTCTTCCACTCATCGATGGAATACTAGGGAGACTGCCGAAAGCCAATTATATCACCAGTCTCGACCTAAAAGACGCCTTCTGGCAAATTCCACTCGATGAGGGCTCGAGGGACAAGACCGCCTTCACAGTGCCTGGACGACCATTATATCAGTTCGTCACAATGCCCTTTGGCCTGTGTAATGCGCCGCAAACGATGACCCGGTTGATGGACAAGGTCATCCCACCTCACCTGAAACACCAAGTGTTCGTGTACCTCGATGATCTTTTACTCATCACGGAAACGTTCGATCAACACCTCCTACTTCTACAAGAAGTAGCCCTGCACATCAGTAAGGCGGGACTCACCATCAACGTACAGAAAAGTAAGTTTGTCATGAAAGAAGTCCGATACTTAGGCCATGTCATAGGACATGGCACTATCAAAACGGATCCAGACAAAACTCGTGCGATTGATGAGTTCCCCTTACCAAAAACGGTGAAGCAGCTACGACGTTTCCTTGGTGTGTGCGGTTGGTACCGAAGGTTTGTTCGGAATTATGCAACAGTTTCAGCGCCCCTGTCAGACATGTTGCGGAAAGGGAAGTTCGTTTGGACCGAACTCAGCCGAAAGGCATTTGAAGAGCTTAAACAAGCCCTCACATCAGCTCCTGTCTTGCACAGCCCCGACTTCACGAAGCCCTTCTCCATTCATTGTGACGCAAGTCAACATGGAGTAGGAGCCGTGCTGGTGCAATTGACCGACGAAGGGGAGGAAGCTCCCATCGCCTTCATGTCCAATAAGCTGAATTCGGCCCAAAGGAACTATACTGTTTCCGAGCAAGAATGTTTGGCAGCGGTAATGGCTGTGAAGAAATTCCGAGCTTATATCGAGGGCCACCAATTCGAGATCATCACGGACCACGCGTCACTACAATGGTTGATGAACCAGGCAGATTTAAGTGGACGCCTAGCCAGATGGGCTCTTAAACTGCAAGGGTTCAAGTTCTCCATCAAACATCGGAAAGGAACCCAGAACATCGTACCCGACACTCTCTCACGGATGTTTTCCCCAGAGGGAGCCGAAATAACAATAAATGACGAGGACCCCATCGAAATAGATTTGGACAGCCCACATTTCGAATCAGATAGCTACAAAGAGTTGAGGCAAACCATAGCGACCCAACAGACACAGCTGCCTGACTTGAAGGTAATAGACGGCTATGTGTATAGACGAAACGAATACGCCACTGGTGATCCATGGCAGGAAGAAGAGTCTTGGAAACTCTGGGTACCGGAGGAAATGACACAACAGCTGATCCTCCGCGCACATGATCATCCGTTAAGTGCCCACGGAGGTTACGGTCGAACACTACGGCGACTAAAAAAATACTTCTTTTGGCCTAAAATGGCATCCCAGGTCAAAGACTACGTGAGCGCCTGTGATACCTGTAAAGGCACCAAAGCGCCCAACCAGCCTCTTCGACCTCCTATGGGTCAACTCAACGTCCCAGAACGCGTGTTCCAGCGTCTATACATCGATCTACTCGGTCCATATCCTCGGTCTTCCATGGGACACATCGGAGCTATAGTCGTTCTAGATCAGCTCTCAAAATTCCCAATGGTGGAACCTATCCGTAAATTCACAACTCCATCGATCGTGAAATTCTTAGAGAACCGGGTATTCCATGTGTTCGGAGTTCCAGAGAGTGTGTACTCAGATAATGGAGTACAGTTCCGGTCTCGGCAGTTTAAGAGCCTACTTGAGCAGTATGGCATTGAACACCAACTGACGCCCATATACTCTCCTCAGTCCAACGCGTCAGAACGGTTGAACCGCACCCTATTGGCCGCGATCCGTTCCTACGTCCACCCATCTCAAAAGGATTGGGATCGGCGATTGTCTGCCATCACATGCGCCCTGCGATCCTCGTATCATTCCGTCACCGGTGTCGCCCCTTACTTTGCCGCCTTTGGACAGCACATGATTTGCCACGGTAAATCATACCGACTGTTACGGCAATTAAAGTGTTTGGGAGACCCGGTCGTTGCGCTGGAGCCCCACGAACGTTTAGGAGACCTCCGCCAACAGATCGGACGGAAGATTAAGGCCGCAGGTAGTGCAAATGAAGCGCAGTACAATCTCCGGTCACGATCTGCTAATTTCAAAGAAGGAGATGAAGTTTTCCGGCGAAATTTCCGCCAAAGTGACGCCGCGGGGCATTACAACGCCAAGCTGGATAGGCGATTCCTGAAAAGCCGCATAAAGAAGGTAATGGGACCTAACCGTTACTTGATAACGGATCCATCGGGAAAAGAAGTGGGGATATACCACGCGAAAGACCTGCGCCGATAGATAATTGGGCACGTCTGTTTGTCCGTCCGCATATATTTTCAAAAACGCGCAAAGATTGTATACTTCCAGGCAAACATAGACATAAGTCAGTCCGTCCGTCTGTTAATTGTGTTCTTTTATTGTTCGTCATCTCTAGTCCCGACGCCGAAGGCAACCCGTGAGACACAGAAAGATCCTTCAGCTCCTTTTTCGTAATCCGCATTGCCTTGGGATCACGAGAAAATTAGCTGCCCTGTAGTAATCTAAGAACTATGGCTCTAAAAGCAGCGCTGACACAGGCACACAGCACGAACGCAATTTAATAAGGATTCAGTCGATTCAGTCACCTTCCCCATCGCAACACTCGTTTTTTTTTCGCAGGAATAATAAGTGGAAAAATTTCCTTTGTACTTAACACCCGGGAAACAAAATTCTAAAAATGTTTAAAAATTTCTAATGTGTAGTATCTTATTACAATATCTTTTGAAGATAATTTAACGAATTGCGGTGTAACGCGGTATGCAAATGCTTAGAACGAAACGGTTAACCCCTTTTAATTATGAATGCTAAAATCATTGTATCATTTAACCTGTTAATTATATGAACGCTAAAATCATTGTATCATTTAAACCCCTTAAAATTTGTCTAATTCTTCCGATTTTTCCCACCTAATTACGCCTAATTATCATAAACGACAAATTGCCTTCAATTGATAACTTAATTGAACCTACAAAAGACAGTGAAAAGGGAAATTGCAAATACCGCCGTCATAAACTACAAATGATAAGGAAAAAGTACATTTGATAGCAACAAAAACCTTCAATTGTGTGATTTCCCCCTTTCTGAATGGGTTCGTACTGTTCTACTTGCCCATAAAGTGTCGTAGTTGCTTGAGTGTGGAGAATATTAAATTGTGCTTGCGAAATTTGCATGCTATTGCGTCGTAAATCGTGAAAATGGGTGATAACTACATAACAACATTGGAAATTGGAATTATCGGGGAGAGTGGCGCCGGCAAGTCGAGTCTGATGCTTCGTCTGACAAACGAGGAATGGGATGGAGATGAGAGTCTGCTCGAAACCGCCAGACAGCGCGGACGCCGCGTAAAGAAGAAGCGAGTTGGGAGTGAGAGGAGATTGCGGGCTGATCAGAATATCGCCGAGACACGTGGAAAAGTTTCTCGCGTAAAAGACAGTGAAATATTGTAAAAAAAAAATAGACGATAAAGTTATCGTGCAAATTGTGAACACCTTGTTAGTCGTGTGGGTTAGCGAAAAGTGGAATAAAACTCGTGTTCCGTCAAAATCTAGTGGAAGTGTTTTCGCTTGGGTGTCCAAAGGTTTCTCCCTCCCTTAAATCATTTGTCGAAAAGTTATTCTTTAGTTCCCAGAAATAATCAGGTCCCCAAAGGAGATATGAAACGAAGAAACAATTTGAAAATGTGGAAAAAGGCGTCATTGATTTGCCCCCGAATTTAGTAACAATTAGTTACTCAATGCACTTAGCATGTAACGGATTTGTAATTAACCGTTAGCTCTTTTGTCGGAAATTTTTCGAAATGCTGTGATGCAACTTCGCTTCATCGATTAAGGAAGTCGGTTCGCGTGGAATCGTTGTTGTTAATGTACTGTACATGTTCCAATACAAATTCGGAAACTCCTCCACAATACTTGTTAGAAGAAGCGTGCACACAGAGATGAATCGTGAGAATACAAACAAACTGGAACGTTTCACAGAAGTACACAGAACACTTTCATGGAATAATTTCTGTGTTTGAATGGTGCATGCTTGGGGTGAAATGAACTAGTGAAGGATCAGAGAGCAAGTCTTCGAAGAAAAACCGGCAACCCGAACAAAATAAATACGCGTTTGATCGACAAATATCTCTTCGAATCTTCTCACGTTTCCCTATGTGGCAACGAAAAAGAAAAATACGGTAGTTCGCAAATGTAGATTTAATTAGACACAAGAGAAAAAACTAGTAAATACACGGTGGATATTTGCGTGGAAAAAATAAAAGTGCGTGTGTGGTCGGAGTAAATTGATCGCGATAGAAATGCACAAAGTAATGCTTGCGAAGATTCTGTAGCAAGAAGTGAAGTGAAGGCCCAAATTTAAAGCACGTCGGCCAGTTGCACTAAACAACAAAGTGATAATAACGGTCCAGACATTGCCACACAGCACGCTCACCGTGGAAATTGATCCTAGCAAAACGATCAAAGAGCTGAAGCAGGAAATCGAGGCTGTCCATGCTTTTCGGGAATTGCAAGGAAAGGTTGCAGAATTGTCGGGAGAAGAGGAGGCTTTCACATTATTCGGCGCAGACATAACTTGAGTAGTTCACATTATTTCAAGTAATAGAAAATTCATATTAGCTTTTGCATGCATGTTCATTTTCGCGTCTTATTGGAATCCCGTATGAAGTTCAAGTCACAAAACCTTAGAATTAAAAGCGTCGATTGAAAGTGTAGTTGTAAGAAAAGCTTATCAGTCGTGTTCAGATACAAGACGACCTGAGCATTAAGAAACATAATCTTGAAGAGATAATTTTCTCTATAGAATGTTATGTGGCATTCAATGAATTTTGTCGAAATATTTTTGGATAAAGTTCGCATGAAAATTATAGCACCATGATGTAATCAATTGCATATAGAACTTTGCTATCACACGATTAATTTGAATGAATCTGTCTGAGTTCAGAGCGATTAATTTGCATGTATCCATTTTTATACTGATTACGTTGTGCATCCAGAGATTACGCCTGGTTTTAGTAATTCTTGTTCGTGAACTTCAATGTATTTCTTGCTATAGATTTTTTTTGGCACTCTCAAATATCTGCACTTTACTAGTTTTCGATACCGGATATGTAAATGAGCATACTTATTGGTCTAATTTTGAAGGCTTAATTTTATATTCATACATATTTTAATCAGTTCTTGAAAGTGAACATTTTTTTCAATTTCATGAAAAATTTTGGATTTTTAATATAATAAAGAGTATGTTCAGTTTACGCTTTGTCGATGTACTTGAACATCAAAGGCATTATATCATTTGCATTTAGTGATACTCCGTTAAAAGTTCCCGAAATTTGAATAAAAAAATAAGATAACATTACCTTATTATTTAATAATAATAATTATAAAATAATACTGATTCATTTATTTAAATAAACAAATTTACCTAATTATTTACCCTATAAATCTTTCTACTACCCATTTATATGACAGCACTGATTCAAATTCTTAGTAAAATTAAACCATAAGATAAAATATCACACCTAAAATAATAGCCTAAACCCATTCAATAAAAAGAATAACAATTTGAAATGATAAAAATCAAAGACAATATAAACAATAAATTTTGCACCATTCAAAAATATAAAAAGGTATTATAAATGACAGATAAAAATTTAGATTAAATTCGAAGCTTTTGTGTTTAACGAGAGTTAATAATGATGTAATTTCTCAACTGGGATTTTAGAATGACAGTTCAGGTAAAATACAAGTATAAACGAGTATTTGTTGCAACAAAAAGAGATAATTATGGGACATGCAAAATAATCACTTGCAACATCGTTGTTCTGGCATTTTCCGCAGAAGTCTGTAATGTAACAGTATCTGAACATTATTCTTATAATTAAAAGTCAAAAATTTAATAAAGGGCGATAATTTTAGTCTATTAAATCGCTCTCTAAGAGCTTGGAATTAATTCTCAACCAGAGATTGCAATTTTGAAAACCCTGTTAACATCGCTCGTCAGAAAGGTAGATTGGAATTGAAACATTTCCTGTGTTGAAGATTATCTTTCTCAAATTGATTCATTACTTAAATTCTGCCTTTTATTTAAGTATTATTTATCACCATACAAAATGTACATAAGTGTAACATAAATAGTTCATTTATATTCAAATTCCAAATAAGATTTTGTGGTCAGCTATAGAGTATCAGAAAATGTGTAATTCCGGAATTTAACCTGTTAGAAACCAATAAGTTAGATTAGGTATAGATGATCTAATGAATTGATTGAAAATTGAAAGAAAAAAAAATAAAATGAATTAAAAACGTACCCGAGGGTCTTTCCTTTCCTCCATTTCTAACCGGGTATAGGACCCGGTACGGTGGCAGGCTTCCCCCTCAAAATATGAGCCAGTCACCGGGTACAATTTAATCCTTTTTATTTCAGGTGACTTAATGGGTTGAGTGGCCCAAGCCAAGTGCCTTTTTATGGCATAAAGTTATGCAATTCCATTGTATAATTCTATGACATAAATTGGTCACCGGGGTACTCCCCTTCTGATGGGAAAGCTCATATAATTCAAGTTGTATGAGTTTTCCACTCAGAAGAGGAATACCTGGCCACCTCAACGATTTAACATTGGATTTATTCCGGTTGGGTGGGCATGAAGGGGCTCCACCACCACCCGGTTGCCCCTCTTTCATTTGTGGGCCCTGAATGTATTTGGGTAAAGACGAGGTCAACCCCAAATTAGTCTTTCTTGTCAGGTTGCACTTGTTCTCGCAACAAGTCGTAATTCCATCGTGGAGGTTACCTACTGATTTGCGACTTCGGTCGTCCTCTCGAACTCTGCAAGCAATTCGTGAATGCGAAATGTTTTGTAGTGAGTCCTCGTGCCGGGGAAACGAACCCGCCCCACGACACCGCAATGCTAGCCTGCCAGCGCATTCACGCGTCTCCGGACGAGGGCATTCTCGGCAGGAATCAACACCTTCCTCTGCCGAGGCAGCAGAACATCGCTGCGGTCCTTCACGGACATATGAAAATCTATTAATCACTACAAGTCTTTGCACAGAAGACTCAATTTCATCTTCAGATTCAGGGCTCTCTTCAGGGGAATTATTCTCATGGAATGTCAGTTCATGAGTGTTTGCAAAGGCTTTGACTTTTCCTATGCTGTCGTATTGAAGGCCATTTGGTCCATGAATGGGGGGGATATTCAGTTTGTTTTTCAAGCTAAAATATTTTGAGAGGCGCCAGAAGTTATTATCACCAAGTTGGAGGCTTTGCAAAAATCCCTCCCAAATGGTGTTGCGAAATTCGTGAATCAGATCGCGTATTTTGTTGGTTGAACGGTTGGCCTTGGTTTTTGGCCCGTGTTCCTAGCTCATCTCCGTAGTTGATTCCTCTTTCTTATCAGTGGCCTCATATCTTAAGGAAGTTCATAAAGGTTGCGTTTCCTTACTGGACTTTGGGCTGTATTATTGTCCTTGGTAAGTAGGATTTTTCTGGTAAGTCGTTCTATGCTTTCATCGACATCACTGGCTGAATTTGGCAGTTGGGTGTGGCTTTCTGAGGCCAGAGTATCCCAGAAAGCTTGCCGATTCGTACTACCTTTACTTTGAGGGGTTCATCTATGAAGAATTCCTCCATTAAGAAGTACACCGATTTGTGGTTTGAAGAGAGATCATCGAGTACCGTTGTAAGGATATTGTGGTGAAAATCTCTTGAGATTCCGAAGTCTACGATGTTACCAGAAGCTCAGCCATAGTGCATTTGGTTCACTTGGCATATATAGTCTTACGTCTTTGGCTGTGATAAATCTGTTGAGCTCAGCCCCAGCTCGATTGCTTCTCACAGCACCCCAGGAATTATGATAGGCGGTGAAACCACCAGGAGTGGGCCTTCCAGCTTGAAGAGGGAGCTTGGATATTGATAGAAAGTCTCATTTCGAGGGGGTTGTACAGTGATATGACTAAAAATTTAAACGAGTACATTTTTATTTTAATTACTGTCGCCTCTACGCATTGTGGGGTTTCAATCAGGTAGTGATTCACATTCCTTCTCCGCCTCACCTCATTGTCAGTTTATCATTTCTGTATAGATAATAGTTAGGGAAGTGGAGACAAATTCCCTGGTTCAAAAAGGTTTCATGGATGAGAATAATATCAAATTTATAGTCCACCACAAACTGCCTAAACTCACCAGTCCTTTGTTGCAGGGGGTTTGCATTCCACGTGAATATGGAAATGTGATTCATGGAGAGAGGATGTTTTTACTTAGGTTTTGTGGAGCACTATTGTGGCCATAAGTTTTCGCATCATCAGTTGCATCTGTGACTGCATTTTGATGAAAAATTGCTCGATATTTGGTGGAGTGAATGTTGTTTGTGGTTATGGAGGAGTTGTAGGGGTTCTATTGGCGTTTGGTTTTAAGGAGTTCACACTGGCGTGTTGCTTGTTTTTGGCGGCAATTTACGCGAATGTTTTCCTGACAATTTTCGGGTTTTCAGGACATCCTTCGTAGTTAGCGGGGTGTTCTCCTCCACAATTGATACATTTGGCTTTTTCGGTGATTTGCTATTTGCAGTGTGTAAAGCAATGAAAGCCCAAACAATCAGGGCCTTCGCAAGTAAAATTGAATTAATTTAGCACCACCATTATAAATTGGGTACTGCTTACACATTTGAATTTCCCACCTTTTCTGCTTTTCTTTCACTTTAATGAAAACGCTCTCAACGTTTTATTGACTAAAAGGATTTAATTAAATTCTAAAGCTTTTTAATTAAAATACCTAAGACGTTTTGTTTGAAAAAAAAAAAGTATTTTAGTTTTAGTTGTGACTGCTAAATTTTTTATGCCCATTCATTTTAGTCTTTTAACCCGTTTTGAAAACTTGATAAGTTTAGTGCGAAGTAAAAGTGTCGAAAGGACTTTCTTTGCATGTAATGCTGTAAGTAGATACGTGTTAAATATCTGTGGTGCTAAATCACTTGAATTTGTTTGTGTTGTCTTGATTTTTTATTTTATGATTTTTTGGGTTTTCAGCCAATTTGACATTATGATGACTTTTTGACATCAATATATAGCATGCACATGCTATTTTAGAAGTTTGAGTCTGGTTTCGGTTGGGTGCCACTTTTTCAACAATGATTCGTACACATCCAGTTTTCGCATGTTCCTTACTTCCTTCAATACCAGGAGATCGTCCCATTCAATTTGACGTCCTTCGCGAATATGTTTAGCTACTGAAGATTTAACGCTGCTCATGTTTCCTCGCCTTATCGCCAATTGTTCCTCCTTTGTGTGCTACTCGAATCTTATTTTGACCGTTCGTCTTGTTTGTCCAATATATGCTTTATCATAGTATTTGCATTTGATTTTGTAAATACCAGATTTCTCTTGTATCTTTTTACTGCCCTTTGCATTTGTGAACGTACTCTTTTGTTGGAACTGGGCGCTTGAAATTACCTGGATGTTAACATGCTTGAGTAATCTGCTTAAGCCTGGTATTTATCCGAATGTAAGACCACTACTGCTTTGAAGTAGAGCGTAGTGAAACTTTCCCCGTTCTTTTTGCTTCGATTTTCTTCATCATTTCTAAGATTGTCCTAGCTTCATATCCGTTTTTCTCCGCTGTACCCAAAATTTAATTCATTTTCTTCATTTGGTTTTCCATGCTCAGTGGTACTGATAGCATCCTGTGTATCCAAGCTTGAAAAGACGCCATTTTTCGTGAGTAAGAGGTTAAATGGGTCTTAATTGAAAGCAACGTTGGCGAATGCTTCATGTGAAGGAAGGATCTACTGACAGTAGTGCTGGCGCGATCATTGACATTAGCTCGAGGTTGTTAACCAGGTTAATTCATATCACTGATATTGGTATTGATGATATTTTAAACAATGTTTGTACTATCTAAAATCAATGAAATATGGTTCCTTGGCGATAAACACTTGGAATAACATCAACAATTTTAAAACGATGTTTAATTAGTATGAAGTGCATTTTCAATGGAACATTCTACGTGCCATGTGATATATTTAACATTTAAATAAAATAAAAAACAATTTTGGCGTTATTAAACGTATTAGAATTTGAAAGTCAAATAGAGGATGTCTTTTAAAACTAAATAATCGAGAGTAGACTAAAAGCATCCGCATATATTGAGATCACACGAAATTTATGAAATTCAAATGTCTAAATATATTTGCCGCTATCAGAATTAATGTCAATATATTCTTTGATATAGAATAGTGTATGATTTTGCATGCTGGTAGTATATAAATTAAAAAATGCAAGCGGGAAGTATTCGTTATTACAGATTGGTTGAAAGGTTTCGAAAGCGACACCTACTAACCAGCACAGGAATCAGAATTTGTACACTATTTTAATCATTCATCCTCTATATGAAAACACTCAAAAGTTTATTTCTATCTGTCAATTCAGTCCTTGTTTACAAGCCATTTGAAGATGAAGTGTCAGTAAATTTTTTAACAATGGATAAAACCAAATATCATGCAGAGATAAAATATTTGTTTTGGAAGGTTTATCAGCAACGGAAATTCTTATCAAAATGGTGAAAGTGTCAAATAAATTTACCAGTTCATTTTCAACTGGGCATCGATGGATTTTAGAGTTTAAACGTGGTCGTACAAGCGCTGAAGATGGACCACGTTGCGGACGTCCAAAAAGTGCAACAATACCAAAAAACATTGAGTAAATCTGTGATATTGTTTGTAAAGATCCAAGTGCAACTAAGGGTGGAATTGCTGACACCATATGCATCTCAGACAAATGAGTACTCTATCTTTATTTGACCCAAAGAATTGTGTATGAAAAAGCTATGCGGAAAGATAGTGCCTCTTTCGTTAACAATTCAATAAAACTGAATTGAAAATAGTAAGCGTGATTTGGAGCATTTCAAGTAGAATGAAACCGATTTTTTGATTCGTTTTCTAACTATGAATGAGACTTGGATTCACTCTCATGATCCTAAACTGAAACAAGGACATTTACAGTGAACTGAAGCTGGTTGTTCAGCTTCAAAACAGGGCAAGTCAGAATGATCGGCGAAAAAGGTTATGGCATCAGCTTTATGGGATTCAAAAGGGATTCTGTTGATTGATTATCTTGAAATAGGTAAAACTAGAGTTTAGCTTGACCAAAAGCCCATAGTGTAGAAAAACTGCGCATTGTTGTGATTTATGAAAATTTTCATGACTAGGACTTTGCTGAATATGGTTAGATTCTAATAGAAATTACATGATTGGACAATCGTGCATCGAACTACCTTCGTACAAAATTTTATTGAATTTAAGGGAGCCTAGCTTTCTTCATATGCATCAAGTTGTCAGATATTAATGAATATGGTTTGGTATTTATCGTGGACAATAAGTTCATACAAATTATCACTATCAGGGCAGTCAATGAACGCATCTATACTGTACACATCAAAGCGAGAATTTTCAACATCCGTTAGCTCAAATGGAAATAACGAAGAAGCGGCCAAGGATGTGTTTTGCAGCACATTAAAAGATATCATGGACCGTATGCACTCACATGATATAAACATTATCCTAAATCGGCTGGGAGCTGGCTCAGAGGGAAACAACAGGAGGTCACAGCCTACGCGCAGAGACCTGCCTGAATGGACAGTACCTCATAGACTTCACGTCAGGCAGAAACCATATCATAAGCTCCACCTGCTTTCCTAATTGGTGCATTCACATAAGAACGTGGACATCCCCTGATGACTGCACGCAAAACAAAATACTCATTGACCACGTTTTTATAGAAAAACGAACTGCCATCGGCATTATGGACACATGCTCAATCTATGTTACTTACTCTATATTGGACCATTACTTATCCATGATTAAATTTTGATGTCACGCCTCGAAATATTACAAACAAGCAACGCCACTGAAAACAAAATATGATCTAATGAAATTAAAAGATGCGGTAAAGTTCACATACATGTCATCATTAGAAGATACTCTGAAAATGGTTTCACAGTCAAGAGGACAAAAATGGTCCAAGATGCAATCACAGACACACCCAAAAATATCTTAGGACATCAAACGAAAATGATCAGAATGACTGATTTGACGAAGAATCTCAAGATGCGTTCAGCAAAAAAAAATCAGGCACACAAAAAGTATGCCCCAAAATCTAGAATTTCCCTCTACCCTCTAGAAAAAAGTCTGCCTGGTGTAGTGGTTAGAACACTAAGCCCGTAAGCTGAAGGTCTCTGGTTCGAGTTTCGTTGGTGTCAACGAGATTTAGCTCGAGTGATCTTTCGGACGGACTATAAGCCTGTTCAGTTATGATACGTGCTGGTTTAGAATCAGAACGTATCGCAGCTGGGTAGATGGACACACGTCTAGAGAGTGATACTGATCATATCACCTTATGAAGCCGATACATTCGATCATGACAATGAGATACTCTAACTTTCTCTAAGCGAAGGCCCGAGAGGGGCTGTAGCGCTACGAAAAAAAAAACAAAAGAAAAAAGTGTGCAGACAGAAAACAAGTTGGGTAGACAGACCTATGCTCATGTCGGAAGGGTTTTGTACTCAACTTCTCAGAAATGCAGTCAATATGTCAAAGAGATGTGCACGTTTATAAGAAAATCCATGGTTTTTCTATTTTCAACGGTCGCCATTTTGTTGCAAACCAACAAAAATCACTCAAACCATGAATTTCCAAAAATATTAATGTTATTGATCTTATTTGAAAATTTCGACAAGATCAAATCAAAACTGCAGTGACTGATCCGATGGAAAGTTAATAAAATACCAAAATCATTTGTTATTGTTGTTGTAATTGGAGAAACTCCAAATGGCTATAAGTTCCGTGTATATGATTCGCTTTTCTTCAAACTTACAGAGTTTAAAGAACTTTTATACGACTACTTAAATATCGAGTTTTGTTTAGTTTTGACCTATACGATCTTATTGGGGAAAATGTGAAATTCGAGTATCATTCTATTACTAACAAAGTTGAGCGAATTTCAACTTCTAAGGTATTTGTTGTTGTTGTACTCAGAAGCACGTACTTCAATAATGTTTGTCAGATTTTCCGGATCACAGGTGTCAAATCGCGAGGAGGGGGACACCAATTTTTCGAGTATTTCACCTCCCTGTGCGCCCCGCGAAGCAAAACGTGCCAAACTAAGACTGGTTTTGGCAAGTTCTCATTAAGACATTTCATTTGATACCCATAACGGCTACCTTAGATGAAATTTTTTTTTCAAGGGCCACTACCCTATATGGGGAGACCCCCTTTAAATACCTCATAAAAATTTTTTGTAGTTGTACTTTGAAGAGATCATCGATTTACACCTGCATACAAAATTTGATGCTTCTAGCTTAAGTAGTTTGCGAGAAAAAGTGCTGTGACACACGGACGGACGGATGGACAGGCGGACAGAAAGGACGCGATGTTAGTAGGGTTTTGTAAAATTTTTTTACAAAGCCCTTAAAACTAACTTTGAGATTATTGCAACCTTTCGGACTACTTGGATAAAAAGTTCGTGAAAAAGACCCACCTTACAGAAGAAAAAATAATTTTTCATCAAGAGAATGCAAGTGCTTTGACGATGGCTAAATTGAAATTGCTTGAACACCCACCGCATTCACCAGATGTGGCTCTCTCTTACCATTGTCTCTTCAGAAATTTAAAACAATTTCCTCGGGAAAAAGATTTTCCGTCGAATGAAGAAGCTATTGCAGCAAAGGAACAGTATTTTGCAGAGCTTCCGGAAAATCATCAGATATATGGTATAAAATTATTGGAGGTTCGTTGGAATAAGTGTTTTGAAGTTGAATTAAAAAAACAAATTTCATTGAGAAATACACATTCCTTCATTTTCGCTATCAGCCAACCTGTAAATACAACACAAATAAAAGTGACATTGTAATGTCACAAAAGATGGAATACAGACATTCACGCATTTGACTACACCAGCCATGATTGTTCATAAGAAAAATATTGTTCTTATCAAATAGGGTAACAGAAAATTTACGACGAATAATTTAGTTTTCAGAACAAATAAAAAACAAAATTTTTTTGTTAACTCTCCTCTTTGTGAGTCGGTTTCTTTTCGTTTTTCGATAAAAAAAAATAAAAAATGCCAGCTCAAAATTCAAACACCAAGCTTTTTCATTTTTTGGCTTCCACACTGGTATGAGACCCGACACAAGGGTTGGCAATCCTTCATTTTACCCAGTTATCGAGCTGTAGTTTTCTTGACTTTGCAGGAGCTTTTTTTCTGGGGTAGCAAGTCATAGCTTATTGACTCGCGAGAGAAGTACAAGGGGATACCAATCCCATCAAATCAAAGTCAAAAGCGATTTATTCAATACTAATCGTTATAAATTTGCAAAGAATATAAAGCAAAACCAAACATTAAGAGTACTAAAACTTAATGGCCCAAATGTCTCCCTAAATTTAAACATTATCAATCAAAGACATGTGGCGGATTCACTCGAGAAGGTGATATGGTCAGTACCATACTTTGTCTCTGTGTCCGTCCGTCGATGCGTTCTGATTTTAAACCAGTACATACCATAACTAAACGGGCTTATAGTCCGTTCAAAGAATCACTTGAAACAAATCTTGTTATCACCGAAGGGAGTTCGAATCAAGGACCTTCGGCTTATGGAGCAAGTACTCTAACTACTACTCTACGCGAACTATGCCTCGCATTGTGTCTTATTTTAAAAGGTAGATGCTTTGCAATGGATCCCATAAAGATACTCATTCCCTTTCAATCAGCGGTTTTATACATTTTCGGTTTTTTTTTAACTGTAGCTTAACAAGGTTGATATTGAAATTAAGTCAAAGTCGATATTGAAATTAAGTCAAGGTCGATATTGACATTAAGTCAAAGTCGATATTGAGATTCTCAAAAGAAAGCCTACGATTAAGTAGTAGTCAGTGGCAAAATGATTAAAGTACTTCCCAAGACAACCACCATACGCGAGTGCAGGGCTATATTTAATGCAATACTCTGAAAATTTCCAAGACTGGCATATATGCTGTGATGTGGCCAAAAAGGCGGTCGAGAGAAGACTACCATAACCACGCTCTAGCCCATGGCTAACCTTGGGATCCCGGAAACTGACAGTGTTGTGAACGTGACTTAGGTAGCCGAAAACATCAAAAGGATATTTTTTACCTTAAGCAGAATTAAATATAAACTGCCAGTGGAATAATTAGGGGTAAAGCATGGCCATGATCGATTTGACTGACAAAAACGTCAAGCAACTTCTTAATAAGGGCTTAAAAGGGATATTTGAGTAGCTGAAGACATACATTGCTCCCTAGCATTTCTGCCTACTTTTATATTGAACAAGAGCAGCAAATAGCTAAATTTTTGAATTCTGTTTTCAAAGCATTACAGTATCACTCATTCTAGATCCAAGAAAATATTCACACCAAATATTCAAAAATTCTCTTCGAAAACGTTTACAGACAGGTTCCCTCGCACATTTACCATTCAAACTAATCGCCTTTTCTATGTTTCGAGTAATAAAATGAAGATGATCACTATGAAAGCCTTCACATGCAGACAAAGCAGCATTATATCAATTAAATCTGCACATTTTCAAAACCCTCCCATCAAAAATGTTCGATTTATCAATTTAAAACTCAATTGGGCGAAACAATACTGGTAAAGCTGAAATGTTTATGGCGATTGATTTTATCAGAGTTTGTCTTAAGTAGATTTTTGTCAAGATAATAACATCCAGATATAGGCAAATCGGATTATGATGACACAGAACTTAAGGCTGATGATATCTATATAAGTCGCGCATTATATTGACCGAAAATGTAGAAATAAATATTTTTGTTGTGGTGATAATGTCCAATAATGTTCTCAGAAACGCTTATTTAGCTCTTCACCAAGAAGCGAAATGCTTTCCGAAACGCGCATCATAATCAGCGAAAATAACGTTACCCAACATTAACCATTTCAAACGGATATTTAATTAAAGCTTTCACTAGTAGTAACTAATGCATGGTATTTAACTAATGACCATTACTCACATGTTGTTAACTTTCATACCATGCAACCTTAACTTTGGCTAATTAACACTTAATGCATGTTCAAGCCTTCAGTCCGATGATTTATGTTATTATAAAGCGTATCAAAACGCAACTCTGGCCATATCTACTTAATTTTCATACAAGCATTTTAACTAGCATCTATCTTTACAGTTCTATGAAATCATAAAACCATTATTTTGCCGTTTGTTTCTTAAAGTCCTCATAAGCTGGTGAACTTCCATTCTAGTCTGCCAGCACTAAATGTCTTAGAGTTTAAGATTTCAGCGTTTTATTTCTTAATTTTTGTGCTTCGTTTAAGTTCTACTCTTCTATGAAGAAATTCTGTACATGCGAGCACCTAACTGATGTATTTTTATGCGTGAGAAATTTGATTTGCAGTAATTTTATGTATCTACTGCGCTTTCGTTCTGATCAGTACGGTTGGTTGAACACATTAACTTCCGACTGATGAGGTGGTGATTTTTCTTTTTTATTCTTGGGTAATTAACTTCTAATGGTTGGATCCCGTACTTCAGATTAGAAATATAGAAAAGCTTTACAGTTCATGGATGATTTATGCAACTCAGATTCTGCTCAGACTATGAAAAAAACAACATTAAAAGTAAGGATGATAGTTCATTATTGCACCAATCTTAATTCTTAATGGCGCAATGAAATATATTGCAACTGTTAATATTTGCAAGCTTGCTTAGGTACTATTTTTACCATCATGCTATAGACTGTCGCTCGTTGGAAACTTTTCTGAACAACTCACAACAAAACAAGCCATACTAATATACACTAGACCCATAAAGACTTTTGGTCCATGAATATACGAGGAGCGTTCCAAAATAAACGAGACTGAGCTAAAATAGAAATGACAAGAGCTTTGTTCTGATAAATTCGAGTTTGTTTATTGAAAATAGTCTCCTCCGGCCTCGATACACTGTTTTGCCCGATCCAAAAGTCACTGACCGGAATGTCTTTCAGTATGTCGGTACAAGCCTTTTGGATGCCTTCTACGGACGCAAAGCGTTTTCCTTTCATGGTCAAATGCAATTTTCCGAATAGGTGAGTGATTGATGGTTAAATTGCGATTTCTAGTCAAAAAATCAATCACAAGAATGGTTCGATTAGATGGTGCATTATCATACATCATACTCCTTCGCAGTTTTAAGGCCGAATTCGACGAATGCGATGCAACAAACGCTTCAAAACACCAAGATAGAAAATTGCATTGTCGGTTTGGCCCACTGGCACGAACTTCTTGTGGACAATTCCCTTGGAATCGTAAAAACTAATGAGCGTCGACTTGATTTTTGACTACGCCAAAGCGAGTTTTTGGGTAGTGACTCATCTGGGGTCTTCCATTCGGCACTTTTTTTTTTTTTTTTTTTGTGGTAGGGAGGTGAAGGCATTTATGCCCGCCGAGTCTGGCAGTGTGGGACTCCCATGGAGGATACCTTTGGACTACCCACTAAACACCTCCCCTGTCAATCTGAGAACCTAGCCTGGAACCGTTTGACACATTACTTCGGGCCAGGTCTCGTTTTGTTACGCCGTGGGGCGCCTTCAAGCTGGGGAGTCCCTTTCCTAGCGGGAGGGGAGAGGGGAAGAGGAATTGCCAGAAGAGCGATCCCCCAGCCCCAGTGCCTCCAGCTGTTGTGAGTCGCACTTTGACGCTTAGTTTCGGGTTCATATTGGAAACACCACGTTTCATCACCAGTTACAATGTTGTAAAGAAAGTTCTCGTCTTTTCTCGAATTCTGAGCAATTTTTGGTCATCAGTTAACTTGTGCAGAACAAAACGTATACAGACCTTTCGTAAGCCCAAATGATCAGTTGAAATGCGATAAATCGATGTTTTAGAGATATGGAGTTTTCGGTGATCACTGATTTTGGGCGACCCGTATGTTCATCGTCATTTATGTCCTCACGACCGTCTCTGAAACATGTTAACCACTCATGAACTCTGGCACGAGATGGATAATCATCGCCATAAGCTTTTTTCATCAATTCAAATGTTCCGGTAAACGTTTTACCGATTTTAAAACAAAATTTGATATTCGCTCTTTATTCGAAACTCATTCTTGTACCGATGACACAAACATACTGCCACTTTAGATGCAATAACTTCGCTTCTACTGAACCGAATGTCACCAAACTTTCACTGGAAGTCAGGGAGGGATGTAACTCATCTACTGATGGCACCACCAAAAAAAGTCTCATTTATTTTGGAACGCACCTTGTAAAAAATCTAAAACCGAATAGTTAACAAGTTGAAGTAGCAAAAAAGCGGTCCTGCCAGAAGGGTTTTGTGAACCAATTAGTAACTCAAACAATGTCTTTTGATTATCAAAATTTGACTCTTATACAGACACTATCAATTAAGTTGGAAAAACTAGAATATGGTTGTTATGTACTCCGATGCGCCGACATTTTCTTTTGTTCAGTGTGTTGATCAAAGTTTTGGAGTAGTCATGACAAGATATCAATAGTAAAAACATTTCTATACTTTCCACTAAATTAACTGCACATCTGTAGTATCTAGATCCTTTGCAAGCGTATATCTCCACAGTATAACGTGTTAGTGTAATTGTTGAATATTCAAGTTGTAACTTAGCTGCTATATTCTCTTCGCCTTTGGCGCGACAGCCAAAGCCGAGGGTTAATCTCCTCTAATCATCACAGCTTTACAATCTTATTTGCCAGTTGATCACTCCCAATAAGGATCTGTTGCCAGCCTCTATTGTGTCTTCGCATCGAGTCCTCGGTCTTCTCGCTGGACATCTACTTTGTACTCTATCCTTTCATTTTCTTTTAGGTAGCTGATTTTCTTCCAATTTTTCTACATGGCGCACCCATCGCAATTTGCGTAACTTAACGCAAGCATCATTGTCTCGTAATCTCCACGTTGTTCCTTATTCTACTGGGGCGTAGATTCTTTGGAGCGCTTTGCATTCAAATATGCCCACTGCTTTATCGGATTCGTTCGTCAGAGTCTATGTTTCACTTCTATATGACAGCACAAGTTTGGCTAGCGATTTGTAAATACAAAGTTTATTTTGCATGTGTACAACTCTGGAATTTAGGTTGGAAAGAACGGATGAATAGAGTTTATTTGCAGCATTTATGCATCGTTGAATCTCATCCTTTTCGGAGCCGCTTCCAGTTGGCTCCAAGGTATACAAAGTTTGAAAGTCATTGCAGGCGTGATATCTGTCGCCCTCCTTGCTAGAGTCGCCTTCTTGCGAGCGCCGGAGTCCCACACTCTGTGCGTAAATTGGCATTCACCTCTCTACCATAAAAAAAAGTATACAAAGTTACCCAAACCTTCAAAGTTATAGTCTCCTACAGTCAGGTTTTGTCGTACTGGAGTGACTTTCTTCGTTTGAGTCATGAATTTAGTTCTATTTCATTAACTCGTAGGCTTATTCAGTTTGCTTCAGATCCTCAGAAATGCTCCTTTGACATTTGAGATTGAACGTTCCATAATATTGACGTCACCAGCATATCCTAACGATTGTATGGACTTGAACATTAGTTTACCCGAGGTTTCAGCAGATGTCTTTATGATGACAGGTTCCTGCACAATGTTAAAGAGAATTTGGTCAAGACCAACTCCTTGTTCAAGCCTGATTCCATTATAAAGCATTCCGTCAATTCACTGTTTACCTTGACCAAGTACTCTGTGTTTAGCATCGTGACCTTGACCGTGTGGACTAGTTTACTTGGGCTGCTAAAATCCACCATTATTTTGTACAGCACATTTCTGTCAACACTGTTATATGCATCCTTGAAGTTTGCAAAGACTTGGTGCTCATCAATGTTATATTTTCAGCACTTTTCAAGTACAAGCTTAACCGTACCGGCCTATGTGATCTATTGCCGACCATCCACTTCAAAATCCTCCCTGGTACGCTCCTATAATACTTTCATAGCACGGCTTTAATTTTCTTTTTCTGATTTTGGAGAGCACTTTATAAGACGTACACAGTAGAGTGATGCCGCTATAATTTTCACACCTTAACTTGTGTACCTTTTCGTGCACAGGATATACAAGGTGCATTCCCAAATAAAAGAGACTGAGCTAAAATAGAAGTGACATGAGCTTTGTTCTGATAAATTCGAGTTTATTTATTCAAAACAGTCTCCTTCGGCCTCGATACACTGTTTTGCGCGATCCAAAAGCTTTTAGAAAGAGTGTTTTAGGTAATTGACCGGAATGTCCTTCAGGATGTCGGTACAAGCCTTTTGAATGCCCTCTGCGGACGCAAAGCGCTTTCCTTTCATCGCCAAATGTAATTTCCCGAATGGGTAGAAGTCACAGGGAGCCATATCAGGCGAGTGCGGTGAGTGATTCATGGTTAAAATGTGATTTCTAGTCAAAAAATCTCGTTTATTTTGGAATAAAACGTGCACAGACCTTTTGTAAGCCCAAATAATCGGTTAAAATACGATAAATCGATGTTTTGGAGATATTCAATTCCGATTTCATGAATTTTAACCATGATTTCGGCTGATTTTTGATAAATTCACGCACAATTTCGATGGAGTTTTCGGTGATCACTGATTTTGGGCGACCCGTATGTTCATCATAACTCATAATGATCTATGGTGGAAAGGACCATCTTGGTTATCTCAACCCAAAAAATCATGGGTATTGTCTCAAGATGAACCCCTAGAATCAAGAGAACCATCTCCTGAAGAAAACTCTTCAAAACCTGTAGTCCATTTAATCACACGACATAACTATGAATTCGACTTGATTCATCGTTGAGGGTCACCTCATATTGTCTAAGATTTATAGTGCGCCTTTAAAGTTGCGTGACTAACAAAATAAAACAGCAAATCAAAAGCTTCTTAGAGCACCTAAAGAATTATGTCACAGTGAAGCAAGGCACCAAAAGGAACACTTTGACGTCTAACGTCGAATCTCGTCTGACAAAAAATTTATCGTCTCAATTTTTTATGGTATCGATCATGAAACCTCCTTTCATTTATTCACCAAAAAACATACAGCCTGAGGAGTTAAATAGGGCTCGCTTATTTATTGTCTATCTTCATCAGAGTCCTCATTTTGCTGAAGTGCGATCTTCACTGAGAAAAGGGTTGCGATTGTCTAATTCCAGCCCAATTTTAAGGTTGAATCCGTTCAGGGATGGTTATTTAATCAGAGTGGGAGGTCGATTAGTAAACTCTCAACTACCATATGAGAATGAATTTCCCCTTTTACTGCATCATAATCATGACTTCAATAAAATGCTAATTCGTCAAACGCATTTAGACACCTTCATTACCATCCAAACCCTTTATAATATCTCTCGTATCGATTATTTTTTTTTTTTTTTTTTGTGGTAGGGAGGTGAAGGCATTTATGCCCGCCGAGTCTGGCAGTGTGGGACTCCCATGGAGGATACCTTTGGACTACCCACTAAACACCTCCCCTGTCAATCTGAGAACCTAGCCTGGAACCGTTTGACACATTACTTCGGGCCAGGTCTCGTTTTGTTACGCCGTGGGGCGCCTTCAAGCTGGGGAGTCCCTTTCCTAGCGGGAGGGGAGGGGGGAAGAGGAATTGCCAGAAGAGCGATCCCCCAGCCCCAGCGCCTCCGGCTGCTGTGAGTCCCTTTTATATTTTAGGACTGCCCGAGCATAATGTGCCACCTGGTTCCATTTGTCAACCGATTCGAGCATCACCGCAACGATCGTATCGATTATGCTTGACTAATAAAAGTTTGCTTAGCCAAAGTTAGAGGCGATGTCACTCAAAAGGGCTACATTGCTATTTTTGTCTGTTTCTCTACTCATGCCGTTCACATTGAAGTAGTCGAAGACTACAGTAGTGCTGCATTTATTGCTGCATTTCATCGTTTCACATCTCGCAGAGGTCAATGCTCTGAATGTCATAGTGACTAGGGAACTACTTTAGTCAGCGCTAATTCAGAGCTCACCAAGATGTTTCAAGGTGCCTTAGAATGGTCCGAAAGGGCAAAAAACCAACTATCCATAAGTGGCAATAAATGGCATTTCAACCCTCCGACGCCCCTCACTTTGGTGGTTTGTGGGAAAGTGCGGTGAGATCCATGAAGTACCATGTGTACCGAATGATTGGAGATCAAGTTTTGACTCTATCTAATTCTCTACCTTGCTTTGTCGTATTGAAGCGATCTTGAATTCGAAACCTCTGTTACCACTCAGTGATGACATGAGCGATTTAAATCCATTGACCTCAGCTCATTTTTTAATACAACAAAATTTGTATATTATCCCTGAACCTAACCGACGCAATAATAGGATCCCAGTGAGTAAACGCTGGGAGTTATGAATTCAAATAACCCAACATTTCTGGGATAGATGGTCAGTTGAGTATCTAACTTCACTTGAAAATCATACTAAATGGACTCAAAGGCAAGATTCTATTCAGGTCGGGGATTTAGTTCATATAAAGAGCGATACAACCTTTCCTAGGAAATGGCCCTTAGGAATAGTTAAAAAAGTACATCCTGGCACCGATGGCCGGGTTAGAACTGCTTTGATCAAGACCGCCGACACCGAGCTTAAGCGCCCCATCATCAAGCTCGTGTTACTCAAACGCGCGGTTTCGAGTACATAATGCACAAGTTCAATAATTATCTATAAACAATTTATGTTTTTATCACACTAGTTAAGATATTCAAGAATTGAAACTATGAAATTAATTTATTTTAATGTACAATCATCTTTATGTATTACAACTATTAGTCCTAATAGTCAAGTTCTCCCTCACCTATAGAATTTTAGAGTCTTTAATTTTTGTTTTTGTTCATCTTGCGACGGATGAAAAGGGGGAGAATGTTCAAGATTTTTGCTTTTCAGTATTATAGTTACTATTAGTCATAAGGCATTTTTATTGCCGCAAATGTAAATCATTTAAAAGAGAAAAGCCATCTGCGCGACACCTCTAGTTCAGACAAGAATAACAGCTGTTTGACGTTTGTCTAAGAAGAAACTTCGAATTGATCCTTCCTGTACATATCAGTCTTGCTACCACACCGTAACTACTCAGCATGTAATAAACTGCATAATAATACAGTCTACGTTTTTCATTTACATTAGTAATGTTTACTTCTTACCTTTTAATCCTAAACAAGTGGCAAATGCGCCCAATGTAAGAAGTGCAAGAAAGAGCTGCAAGGCATCCCTGTGCGGCTATTGAAACATGTGAATGTTTGTTCAGTGTCAAGTGCTTCTAGCTCATATGTGCCACCTTCAGATTATGTTCATGATACCCACCCCCTCAACATCAAATGACACCATAATCGAATCAGTGGCAAATAACGCGCATTGTCGACGAGCAGACCATCATTCAACTTATTAGAAAAAGTAATTGTTCATCGGAATCCCAAGCGAAAAAAATTAATTTGGCGGTCGAAAACTTTTTCTACGCCACTAATACACCGTTTTTGCATGCTGATCACTTGAAGTTTAAAGAAATGGTCACGGCACTGCGTCCAGGCTATAAGCTTCCCACATCTCGTCAAATAGGAGGCCGTCTCCTAGAAGAAAGTTATGCTGATACCTTACAAAAACAAAAAGTTGAAATCGAGGGCAAGGCCGTATCTTTGTCTTTAGATGGTTGGTCTAACGTTCACAATGAGCCTTGATTTATTGCAGCCTCACTACACTCGAAGGATAATCGAAACTATTTGATACTATCGATACATCAGGCCATCCTCATACTGCTGATTATTTAAAAGAAATTGCTACGGATATAATTACAAATAGCAACAAAGAGCATCGTTATCGACAATGCCGCTAACGTCAAAAAATAAGGCACGAATTATGTAAAGATAGTAATGGCATAATTCAATATGGTTGCTGTGCGCATATACTACACCTGCTAGCGCAAGATGTGGAAATCAAAGGCGTTTCTGGAAACACAATGAAGGTGATCAAATACTTAGGATAAACATCTGCCCGCAAGTTGGTACAAGGCTGCCGGTGGTAAAAAGTTGATAATGCCCATAACCGTTCGATGGAATACAACGAGAGACTGTATTAGCTCTTACCTTGCTAATTGAGGAATATTGGTACAAATATGTCAAAATAATAAAAATGAAGTTGACAAAAACATACTCGAAACCGTAAATGATGTACAAATCACGAACAATGCAATTCAACTCTTGTCACGCTTGAATCCAATAGCTAGAGCCTTAGACAGAGCCCAAAGAAATGGAACAACAATATCGGTGGCAGTAGAAATTTGACACCGGCTAGAAAAGGCTTTAGAAAATGAAACATTAGAAGTCAAGAATTTATTTCGGTATTGACGTGACTTGCCATTAGAGTCTGTTGATTTTTTGGCTAATATGTTGCATCGCCGATTTCTGGGCAAAAATTTGAGCAATGATCAAAGAAATGAATTCTTTGCTGAAATGCCACCCAATTTCATTGCTGACGCAATCATCAATGTTTCCTAAGTATCTTTTTTGAAGTTTCAAACAGACTTCACCCTTAAAATAGTGGAAGCTCCTAAATATGAACACAAACGATAATCGATGGCTCAACTGGGATGGCAAAAAAATATTTAAAAGATTTCAAACACTATGTGAACAATTACTGTCAGCAGTAGCATCAACAGCTGGTCTCGAAAGAAGCTTCTCTACCTTCGGTCTTGTGCAGTCGAAGATACGTAACGAATTAGGAATCGAGAAACCCCATAAATTAGCCCATATCTTCAAGACTTTCAACCATTCCCATGAGATAATTTGTCAAAAAACTACGTCCAGCACTCGTTGCGTGTAGACGTTTTTTAATTGCTCAGTCAGTTTCAAAAATTAAATTAATTTTTTACATGTCAGTCAAAAGCAAATTTTGATTTTTCAGAAAAGCATTAATCGCCGAAGGCATCGACCCACGGAATCAATAAATCGACAAAAGCAAATAAATCAAAGACTAAATTGGGATTGCTGTATGGAGGAGCCCGCCGGCTTCCCTCCGTTGGGGGGGCCCCGGGGAGAGTAGCAATGCGAAATTGGCGGCAAGCGTCAATAAAAGAGTAACCAGGACTCCGCAGATGGCGGGCGTAAGACTTAAGTTGTCGAAGATAAACAAGAAGTGAGTCGACTTCAAGCTGAAATACAGGAATTGAAACGACGACTGAAAGCTTTCGAAGATATGTACAAGAGAGCAAAGAAAACTCATGATGCAGAGCCGGTAAGGCGAATAAATACGGAAACTAAGGCAAAGAAAGCTGTCAAACAACTCATCCCAGAAGATATACTAAGTGCTGGAGGCGCTAACGGCAGCCAGAACTATTATGGAGCGCTGGACGGACTTCAACAAGAAATGGACGATGACGAAAGTATTGAAGGTAATGTTAGTCAAGATAACAATGATAATTTTATCCTTTGTTTAAAAAATAAAAATAAGGAGAAGAAACCAGCTCGCAGTTCTGCTGGTCCTCCTTAAAAAGTTGCCAAAAATACAGAGAAAGTTCCGCCAATTTATATGTCCGGTCAAAGCGGAAAGGACGAAAATAAATTAACGAATTTCGAGATTAAAAGAATCAATGCCGAAAAGTTAACTTTCAGAATAAAATGACTGGTTGATTTCAAATCAGCAAAAAATGCTCTAAACTCTGGGGAAGTTCCACATTTTACATACACCCCGAAAAGTGAAAAGAACTAGACCTTTTTGTTGAAGGGCTTAGACTACGGAGAAGATACCGTCGATCTTCTTCAGATGCTCAAGGAAGCAGCATCAGAAATTGAATTTAGCTCCGTTAAAACATTCGCGACAAGAAGGTCGACGGTAAAAAAAAAATTTACCACTTTGTTTAGTGCAGATTTCAAATAAGAGCAGTCCAAGTGCTCTTGAACCAATAAGATACTTGAACTTCAGAGTGGTGAGATGCGAACGCCTCCAGAAAAAAGAAGTCAACCAGTGTTATCGATGTCAATGATTCAGGCATTCGGCTGCCAACTGCGCCATGCATTACCGATGCATCAAATGCAAGGACGTGCATGCTCCCGGTGAGTCCAAATCGGCTCAGATGGAGCCAAGAGAGAAATTGTATTGTGTTAACTGCGGTGTTTTTGGTGACCCGGCATCATATCGAGGATGCTCCCGATATCAAGATGCGAGAATGAAATTTATCCCAAAGCAAACACAACTACACCGTAGTGTCTTAGCTCCGAACTTCGTCAAGCCCGGAGTATCATTTGCACAAGCCGCTAGAGGACCAGCAGAAAATGCGATAAATAATGTAAATAATGTAAGTGGCAATAATGAGCTGCTTCTCAAAATTTACCAGCAACTAAATTCTTTATCGGAGAGAATCGATAAACAAAATACGAAAATTAATCCTGTTTTTCATCGTTTAGGGCTTTCAAATGCCTCCAAATAATTTGTCATCCAGTCATATTCCCATAGATAGGATTCGTCCCATCTCGATCAATGTCAACTCCATTGTTACTATACATCGGCGTGATTATCTCCTTGAATTCATTGCTAGGCAAAAGCCTGACATCTCTCTCTCACTGAAACCCACCTCAATTCATGGTACTCCATGACATTCAAGGATTCTGAATTCGAAAGAAACGATAGGGTAATAGGGGATGGGGGAGGTGGCATCGGGATATTGGTTCGAAGACACTATTGTTTCCAAAATATTGAAAACGTGAAATTCAAAAGCTTTGAATCTCTTGAAGTGTGTATCCAAATCTCACTGCCAGGTGGGGATAACCTCTTCGTTATCTCTGCCTATGCAACTGGTGGAACTGTTCTCAAGCTCAAGAAGGAGCTCAATTCCTTGTTTTAAATACTCGAATTGAACAGGCTGCATGGTTATTATATTCTTGCTGGTGATCTGAATGCCAAGCATACATCATGGCTGAACGCCACCAATAATCCAAGAGGTGTATTACTGAAATCGTGGATAACAGAGAACCAAATTGAATACAGGTGCAATCTATATGGGTCGGAGTTCCAAATTCATATTTGGACCCCTGCATTGCTGGCGCAAGACTTGAATTCAACTTTAATAGTCCTCAACGGAAACTGCAGGTGCTTTCTTAGTGACCTTAACACAATCGTAATGGAAATCAATCAACAAAGGGATGATCTCTTCCTCATTCCAGTTCAACATGAAAATTATTGGTTGAATTTCGAAACAATAGACTGGGGAAAGTTTCAATGGAAGTTTAATCGAGAGTACCAGAAGAAATGTCCTCCTTCTGATGATGGCAACGCTTGCTCAATGGTTCTTAATGACAGGAATCTAACTAACGATGAAATCGATCTCTATTAGTCGAAGTTAGAGAAGCTGACGTTGGAAACGATTGAGAAAGTAGTTCCCAAGATAAAGCATAGAAACAATATGGAAGGATATGAAACACTAACCATTGCAAGGTTGAAAAGATTGAAAAGCCTTCTTTTCACACGTGTCAACAATATTTATCGACGATTTTTGGACTAAATCCCTCCCTCGTTGGCTTTGTTGAAATCACACCTGAAGAATGTCCGGAACTGAATCCGTTCATACTTCAGGAGTGAGGTCAGAACCAATGGGCGGAAAAATTGAGGAGTATTAGCCCACAGGACCCAGATGGCGTTTCCGCGAAAGTGAATATCATATTCCGTAAGAAGTCTCGAGTGAAGGTATCGAATCTTGAAGTCACTAGTGATGAGATAAACCTTCTGAATAGGGCTGGTATCGAAATTGATAGTACGACTTCGGATAGAAATGGAAACAGGATTATGTGTGAGGGATTACATAAACTTTCCCTGATTGGAACACATTTTGAATTGATTCATCTACCAAGCCCTCAGAGAGAGAATGAAATATTTTCAGAAGTCCTTAAGCAAAAGTTTCCGACTTCAAATCAATCAAGCTATTCAACGGCTTTGATTTTAGCGTCTCGCCAACGCGATCATTGGTAGCGTTTGCTGATGATCTGATCATCTATACGGCAGACCAAAAAGCTACAATAGTTCAGAGCAATCTCCAAAAAATGTTCAATGGTGTGCAGCTGTACACTGACAATTGGCGAATGAAAATTAATGCGCAGAAGTGCGAAACAATTTTGTTTCAGACAACGCTGCGGGGGGTCAGTTAAGACCTGAAACGTAATTGGAAGGATTTCCACATCATGGTTGGCGAGGATAGCTTAGGACGGGTTCCACATAAATCATGTGTTCGATACCTCGGTATTTATCTCGGTCAGCATCTGTACTGTACTGAACATGTCAAAATCATGTTCAGTAAGGCACAAAAAGTGGTCATGGCCTTACGAAGAGTCTTTCATTCTAGATTCATTGATCAAAAGGTCAATGTTATCTGTTACAAGACCCTGATTAGACCAGTTTTGACATATGGATGTCAGATCTGGTACAACCAGAGTGCTAGTACTATGGAAAAATTAAGAGTTTTCGAAGGGAAATGTCTTCGTGCATGTACTTGTTTGTACAGAAAGCCCTGAGATGGATTGGAAGCATTATGTATCGAATAGAAGAATTTATCAAAATGATGAAGTGACGAGAGTCGATAACTTCATATTGAGACTTCTTCGGAATCATATCGCAAGATCCCCTTGGGTTTCACAGCCGTTTCACCCTTCAGACGGGTATATTGCGACTGGCCTCATTACTGGCTTCGTTCCTCCAGAAGCGTTCGTGTATTTGGACATGAATCGATATGTTTTTGATTCTGACGGCGTCCCAGTCATATATCACATGTATCAACGGGCCACCGATAAGAAGATAAAATATCCTCCGAATTTGAGTTCACGAGACCAACGATTCCAATGGAGATACTCATTTGCTACATTCGTTGCAGCTGATCGTGCTGAGACAGGGCAATCTAAGTATTGGTGGCTGAATGACAATATTTAAATTATTCGTGTTTATTTCCAGTTTTTGCGTTTTTCGTTACTTAGTTTTTGAGTTTCAGCTCATTATTGCTACATTTAGTATTGTTGTTTATTTGCGTTAACAATTAGGGATTGGTTAGGTATATGTTATGCTTTTATATGACGTTATAGATAAGATTAAACGCGTAGGCTAGCAATATTGCGATAGAATTTTTTAGTACAATATAAGATAAAGTTTTTGATTGAATTTTATTAGAATTAAGTTAAAACATATTAGGAGTATGATTAAAGTTTACTGTTGTGGGGACATTATATATAATTTTAGGAGAGTGTAGGTTGGTTTTTTCTCCTTTTTCCAATTGAATTTCAAAATAGGTAATAATCTTAATTAATTGAATTTGCTATAGTTTTTTTTGATAAAATGTGTTTAATGATAACGTATAAATTTAGAGAGCCATTTGGGCCATTAAGTTTTTGTATTGTTATTGTTTGGAATTTGCTTTATATTCTTTGAAAATTTATACCGATTAGTATTGAATAAAGCGCTTTTGGCTTTGACTTTGAGTTCGTGATATATATCCGATATATATCAGATATACATCTAATATCGGATTTTTTGATATTTATTATAAATATTGGATTTTTGCGAACCCTTCTACTAAGTATAATCTTGGCCCTTTGTGGGCGAGTATGTTTGCAGCCCCGCAGTGAGGGGAAATATATCGGGCCCGCTGGCCAGTGCTTTTAATTCTTCCCACACCATTTTAGACCAGATAACCTTCTAGTCACTACGAAATTTAAAAAGAAAACTTTTCTTGCTGCTTGCAATATCAAGTGGTTCGACTTTTCTAACGACATTAAAAGCAAACCGTAGGTGGTATGGACGGATATTCCAAAAGAAGCTTGCGAAGAGTTCATGATAAAGAAGAAAACATCGCTTGAAAAAAGCGTGGATATTGGATGCGAGAATTCTGAGAGAGACAAAGTTCAAAAAGGAATATATAAAATTTTGAAAAATCAAAAGCTACGCGTATTTTATACACGTTTGTTATGAAAGGGGTTTCAACGAACTCGGTAGCCGCCTCTACTATAATTATTGAGAAAAATAGCTTTGACATTTGATTTGACCAGCACACCCATTTGTAACAGGGTTAAGTTGAAAGAAAAATTCGCGTAAATCTTTTTGGAGTGACTCTAAGACAATCCGAAAAGGTTAACAACGCGAATTCTAGGAAAAAGTACTTAAAGATGGAGCAAGTTTGATTTTTTAATTAGTTGACTATCCATTGCAATGGTTTTTTCGAATTCCTGAATCTTTGAATTGCTTTGTAGCTCTGAGACCAATGTTTCAAAAATTCCAGTCATCAAAGATCCATTCCATCTTCACTAGTTTTTTTAATACTTTCCAAAAAAAAAACAAGAAGCTATTGTACACTTAATTTTTGGAAAAAAAACTCAAGACCTGTGGTTGATTGAATAAAGTTCAGAGGTGATTATTTTTAGAACCAAATTCTAAATTTGAAATTAATTCAATGATGAAATCACTAAATTAAAATATACCACATAATCATTCCATATCCCAGATCTTTTTAAATCCGGTTCATAGAAATAAAAAAAAAAATAATATAAAAAAAGTTAAACCTAACCGGAAGGAATATGGTAACATTTAATTTATTCAAACAAAGAATCGAAACAGGCTTAAACTTTAGTCTACTGCCCAATATATTGATGAACACACTTCTGACTAATTAAACTAATTCCGCTAATAACGTAACATATGTACGTTAAGCATCATAGGTGTGAATTAATTGAATACAAGTGTTTCTAACCACTCGAAATAATAAAAGAAATTACAAATCCGACAACGTGAATGCAAAGGTATAATTTGGGCGGGAATCCACTTTAATGTCATCTGATACTCCATGTCTGGGCGAGCATCTATCACATGTGTATTATTTATTAGCATGATTAGTCACGACTTCGGCGGTATGGACTTTTTCCTTCTGAGAATGTTTACATTCGAAGATGTTAGCATTTAAAACCATGATGTATTGAATACTTTTGTTTTTTTTTAGAGATAATATTGTATAGCAAAATTTATGACTTACCTTTCTAAAGAGCGGATAAAAGTTCACTTTATGTTTTCTTGTGCTTGTTTAAGCCCACACATTCACAGAAAATGCACAAAATCTCGAAAATCCAAGTTGTTATGAGACACATATTAAACGATTTTACATTCGTCCAGCTTTGCACATACATGGCAAGATATTTTCAACTGCACAAAGTTTACCTTGAGAAAACTGTTCTGTTAAATTAAGTTCAGCGTGTAAAAGCTATTTCGTTCTATGAAACTGTGTCGTTAAATCAACGCGGGCAAGGTATAGAATGCACTTGAATTTTCAAATCAGATATAAATGTTAAAAATACTTAGAAAATATTTTTCGTAAGAATTCAAATATTTTTATTTGAAAATTTCACTGATAAACAGAATATAATCGCACTTTGAAACTTAGTTTTCTTTATCTTTAACTGCAGTTTTATTATTTTTCGCGATTGTACTTAATAAATTGGAATTTTAATAAAACTTTCAACAATTGATGTATGTAAAAGGTCTACAGTTTTTCTAATAAGGGCTCACCACAGTACTTGTACCACCAAGGCTAAACAAAATCCAAGAAAAACGACTATTTCGAACGCCGTCTGACACTCAACTAAACTAAACATGCTTCGCAATTGAACAGGTAAGTTGGACTTACCTGCCACGATCGATCGCGATCAAAGTATAAAAGGTGCACAACATCTTCACGAACCACCTCTACTACAAACCTACAACAGATACATGCATATTTAGATAGATGTACGTAAGTCGCTGCAAGGCAGAGTTATAAAGGTATTTATTTAATTAAGATGATGGAAAACATTGCCTTGTCTTTGATGTATGAAAAGAAGTAGATTAACAGCACTGTAATGGTAACAAGAATGGAAACAAGAGTTTTGGAGCATGGGAACCATCAGATCGCGTTCAAATGAATCCCCTCCGTACCTTAGAACAAGTGTGTCATACTCGCTGAGTGGAAGACTTTCTAAGCAAATGATTTGAAATTTCAATTTTCCGTAGTAATTCCAGCAAGTGCTCTTAATGATCTACTCTACGGATGAGGGAGCACACCCAATAACTGTAGCACACATCAGATATCTACACATGCAAACTATAATTGATCTACGTTCTATACTAGCTGCAATTATATCCCCACTCCCGGCTTCTATGGTAATACATGTGGGCCACACATTCACACGATCACCTGAGCTTCATACTTGTGTGGAGTTCACCTTTTACCGGCAAAACACTTGACTCGCAATCCATTGAAGTTTAAACTTCCCGCCAACGTTGCATGTATTTTGTGCTATAAATGTTACATAAAATATATATTTCGCCCCTAACTAAAACCTTCAGAGCACATTCACTGACCGGACACCGGCTGTAGTAATTTTGTGGTTGATTCAGGTGTGCGATCAATTTTTTTTTATTGTTTTATTTTTCATTTTTGATACTCATTACATGTGGTCTTACCTACACGAAGATATGCACCATTTCACTGCCACATTCACATGTAATGTAATGTAACCATGATTGATCATGAAAGATCTTGGATTGGTGAAAATGTAAGTCAGGATAGTATGTCAGCAATCAAATGCTCCTAGAATTTATTCAACGTAATAAATTCATGTGCGATAATACAAGTAGAGTTCATAAACTCTCGGTAATTGTAATAAAATATTGGTGGTAATTAGGATCGAAATAACTTACTGGAAAGAATCTTCATCAACCACGCGCAATCTTAGACAATGTAATATTGCTGAGTTAAATCTTACAATTAAATATTTGAAAGAGGCCAACACCAAACAAATATTTTGGGTCAAAATTAAATGCTATTCGGATATCCTAATTATTTTTCTGCTTTTCGGAAGGCACTGGGGAAAAAATTCCACTAACTGTAACTCTAAAGATAAATTCTTTTATAATTGCAATAATCAGGCCCGATGAGAGACTCATGTCGACGTTATAAACGTACAAACATTTAGACTTTTCTGAACATTTTATGCATATAAAAGCTTCCTTCTAATTCAAAGGTGTAGAATAACTTCGAAAGATAAATATAAGTTCCGATATTAATCGGTTATTCTTCTTCCGTAACACAATACAAAAATATATACAGTGTACGCTCCCTAAACGGACACTGATGGGGATTTATACCGAGAAAAACGTTCTAGAATTGAAGGAACGTTTTATTTTTTTCTAACGTTTCGTTCGTAACAAGATACATATGTACTATGAGCTCAAAGAAAATAACAATAGGATAGGTTTGATGTCTGTCCGAGACTCCGAAAGTGCGAGGCCTGTAAATTGACATCTGTCCGAGACTCCGACAAATGTGTATGAAAATGCCCGCACATGCTGCCAACCTTGACACATTAGTCAATTGTCAACATCAAAACTGACGTTAGATAGGAAGCTATATGATAGAATTTTGCATATGTGTTAGTCGGCCTACTATGGACAAGCATCCGTGAGCTGTCAGCCAACTGCGGCATAAACAAATGCTTATATCGCGTAATATGTACTAATTTCCGAATGTAAAACAAAAGAAACGCATCCCGTGCATCATTAAAATTCACCTGGCACTGTCCACTATACTCCTAAACTTTTCAAGACGAGCAAATGAAGCACATGTTTTGCACCTTCCACTGATAGCTCAGCGTTGAGAAGTAAACAAACTCCTATTCTTTCACTTTGGAAGGCGATAAAAATTAAATGGGTATAAGAAATGAAATAATTTTCACTTCACTAGGAGCGATATTGTGTCCCCGCGGGCCATCTGGATTTCACTGTAGAAATCCGTCTTAAAACCATACAAACCTCGAATTTTCCTTGGCACCTCCATAATTCTTCATATACCGCCTTATAAATTAGCCAGCGAAGTCGGCCTACTAATGGTCATGGGTGTGGTAGTAAGCGCTGCTGCCATATGGCTTCATATCTAACGTTTTTTGGTCAACATTCATTTCCGTGGATACTGGCAGAAGAATCGATTGATGGGCCGCTTGAATTCTCCATTGTGGTTCCGAAGGGTGACTTTTCTGATGTGATGATCCTTGCCTGTGTGCAACTTAATGATGCGTGCTTAAAGCCACGTAGCCGGTGGTGGGTTGTCTGCTTTTGCAATGACCAAACTTACGAGTATGATGTGCGGGGTAAGGGAAAGCCCATTTGTTCTGGGGTTGCTGTTGCCACATGTATTCGTCTGTCCAACGTGTCCACAAATCGTTGTGTAGCTTCTGAATATATTTCCATCTTCGCAGGTAGTTGATGTGGGATGAGTGCTCTTCCGAGTTGAGTAAAAGTCCGCCGCCGATACCAATTAGGAAATGATTTGTTGTCAAAGGAAGGAAATCGCTAAGATCACATGTAAGGGGACCGGTTGTTTAGACAGTGTTCCACTTGACAGAGCAGAGTGTACAGTTCTTTGAACGTGAGTGTCACATTGCCGATGGCTTTGGTTAAGTGAAATTGAACCGACTTGACTCCTGCCTCCCAAAGTCCTCCAAAGTGAGGGGCTGCCGGAGAAATGCAGGGCCAGGTGTTGCTCTTTGAAGATGGGAAATTCATGATGTGATATACTGCCTTCCGAGATTAGAGCATCCGATGCATTGATGCTTTTTCCTTTTTTGCTCCTAAGAAGTTGGTTCCGTTGGCGCTATAAATGTTGTCAGGACAACCGCGCCGAGATGTAAGCCGCCTTAGAACTGCTATAAAGCATTCCATAGTCAATTCCTTGACTGTTTCAATGTGAATTTCCTTCGTAGTCAAACAGACAAAGAGCGCTATGTAGGCCTTGTACAGCTTGGCTGACCATCCGTGCAATGATTTGACAATGAGTGGTCTTACATTGTTGACACCGCAGCTTGCGAAGTCTCTTGCAGGCGTAACTCGTACTGTTGGTAATGGGGCCATCTTCTGATGCAATGTCTTCGCCTGACCTGCTTGATGGTGATCCGTAATCTAATTATCCAACATTTCTTGAATAAAATGGTTTGTAGTAATCGATATGCCGCATGCAAATGATGCTGATGCTCATGGATGTCAAAACCGGTCATGACAAAAGAGGACTTGTCGCTTGTCATCGAGGAGGAGTCAGGTCTAAGCTCACGGAGCTTATGTTATAATAGCAAAGGATAATTAACTATTTTATATATATTTTAACTAGTCTTGTATCATTATCTGCTGAAGAGACAGGACTACAACAGTGGCGACGAGATCCAAATACGTGAATCGATATGGATGCAGATGCAGTTAAAGCGTCAATTTCAGCAATGCCTGAGCAGCAAAGCAAGTCAGATGCTAAGCAAAACAAATTTGCCTAACAAATGGCTGAGCAGCAAAACAATTTGCCCAATAAATGGCTGACGGATACTACAATCGCGTTTCGATCCAACAATTAACTCAGCATCAACCATCGGTAGCCTCATCGGTGACTCAGCATTGGCAGCCCCAGTGGGAACGTCGTACAGTGCGGAAGACTACCTGACGTTTGAGTTGTGATACGCGCTATTAGTCTATTTTCGTAACGGCAGCTACTGAAACGACAAACAGCAAGAGTTGACCTACTTCCAGAGAAATTATCAACATCAGATTACCAGAGGTCCGCAAACACTATTCTCTCACAGACGAAGCAAAGGTCCCCTTCGATGACGCTATCAACGAGCTTAAGCGAATTTTCGGTCATCAAGAGTATAATTTTCGCTTAGATACAAATGTCTGAAGACTGAGAAAGATGTAAATGAAAGTTGTTCAGAATATGCTGCGCGAGTCAATGTAAGGTGTGAAAAACTCAACATCACAAAGTGCAGTCCTGACGACTTCAAGATTCTTATGCTCGTGCAGGGATTGAATAAAACATAAGACTCATTGGCCTTGGAGAAATTATTGACAAAATTAGAGCAACAGGATTTGGCGGGAGAATGTGCCGACGTAGAACCAAATGGTAGTGCCAAGTGACTTAAAAGCTGAAAATCAATGGTTTTGCACTCGGAAAGCATATCGGAGAGTGAGATATTGACATTTCATGAAAAACTGAAGGAGCACGTAAACAAGCTACGACTAGACTAGACTAGACTATAAAAGCAAAATATCCATTTCCACAGAGACTGTCCTTTCTGAGAGAAAGATTGCCCCGATTGCAGAAGAGTTGGACACAAAAAAGAATACTATGCGTCAGCATAGGCACGGCGTCCCAGACGCTGGCGAGATTTCAATGAATGGAAGAGCCTCAAAGTTAAATCGATGGCTACTTCGACGCGCAAATTTGTTAAGCCCGCGATTGATAACATGAAGCTGAAGCTACAACTTGATTTGGGTGCCGATTGGACGATTATCTCTGAGGCAAATCGGAGGCTATTAGGATCACTGACATAAGCTTTATGCAAGCAGCAAGCCGTGAGTGCATCGGGAGATCCAGTGGAAATTCTGGGCAAGTTCAACACACGATTAAAATTGCACGGTATACAAGATGCTTTCCAAAATAAACGAAACTTTTGTCATAAACATTTTTTTGGTCGCGCCATATATGAATTAGATAGTGCTTTGGAAAGTTACATGCCTCCCTGACTTTCAATGAAAGTTTGGTGGTGCTCGATTTAGTGGAAGCGAAGTTATTGCGTCTAAAGTGACAGTATATTTGTGTCATCGGTACAAAAATGAGTTTCGAATAAAGAGCTCATATCAAATTTTGTTTTAAAACCGGTTAAACGTTTACCAAAATTGATGAAAAAAGTTTATGGCGAGGATTGTTTATCTCGTGCCAGAGTTCATGAGTGGTTTATACGTTTCAGAGATGGTCATGAGGACCTTATGACAATGAACATACGGGCCGCCCAAAATCAGTGATCACCGAAAACTCCATCGAAATTGCGTGTGAATTAATCAAAAAAGAGCTGAAATCATCGTTGGAATTCATGGAATCGGTCTGTGCATGCTTTGTTCGGCACAAATTAACAAGTTCAAAAATAAACGAGACTTTTGTCATAAATTTTGTTTTTTATTTTTTGACTAGAAATCGTATTTTAACCATCAATCAATCACCGTATTAGCCTTATATGGCTCCCTGTGACTTCTACCTTATCGGGAAAGTGCATTTGGCAATGCAAGGAAAACGCTTTGCACCCATAGAGGACATCCAAAAGGCTTGTACTGACATCCTGTAGGACATTCCGGCCTATGACCTGAAACACTCTTTTGAAAAGCTTTTGGATAGCATATCAAGGCAAGAGGAGACTATTTTGACTAAATAAACTCGATTTTATCAGAATAAAGCTCCTGTCATCTCTATTTTAGTTCAGTCTAAGTCTAATAAAGTTTGAAAATTTCAAAAGAATCAGATAATATTTAACGAAGTTCTTCTCTTTCTTCTTACCACTAAAGCCCCTCTCGGGCCTTCGCTTCCTGTAAATAGCGCCTTCAACTGTCTCGGTCCGTTGACCGCGTCCTTCAATTTCGAAATCCGGGCAGCGATGAACTGTCTTCGTTGACCGAGTCAGACCAGCATTTCCTCGGTTTCCCCACTGGTCTCCGGCCTCCAGTTTTCCCAACGAACACCTTTTTGGGTATCTGTTGTTCGTCCATACGATTCACGTGGCAAGCCCATTGAAGCTTCTGCAGTCTTACAATCGTTGAGACCTCTGGTTCGTCAAAAACTTAATACAGCTCATGGTTGTATCGAATTCGCTATTGGTCCCCGTGTAGCTTCGCTCCGATTATTCGCCTCAGGCCCCATCGCTCAAAGGCGTTCAGTATATTTGCGGATGATTGGGTTAGGGTCCATGTTTCACACCCATAGCACAACACAGGTCTTATCACAGATTTGTATGCTTGGAGCTTTGTTTTCCTGTGTATGCAGCTGGTCTTCAAGATCGTCAATACTGAATAAAATATTTTATTTGCGAGCTGTATTCTTCGGCGTATTTCGACTCTTTCATTACTGTTCCTCCGTATTTTGTCACTTAAATTCACAAATTCGCTAACATTCTCGATACTGAATTTGCCAAGTGTGATATTTTGCGTATTTGAGATATTTTTCCTCGACTGCGTTATGAGCTTTTTTTTGTTTTCATTGATTTGTAGTCCTTCTAGTTTTGCTTCGCTGTCGGGTTTCAGGAAGAGTTCTTTGGCAGTTGTTAGTGACCGTGACGAAATGTTGATGTCAACCGCATAGGCTACTAATTGGCTCGACTTGTATAGTAATGTGCCTCGCGTATCAACAGGTAGCTTTCTTATGACGCACTCCAGAGCCAAATTGAATAGCAATGGCGCCAGCCCATCTCCCTGCTATAGTCAGATATTTGTGTCAAAGGCATCGGTAAGTTGGTTATTGATGCGGACTTGGGAGGTTGTTGACGTCATTGTCATTTAAGTAAAACAGACTAATTTGGCTGGGATGCCAAAACAAAGCATTTTTGGTATGGGACGTTACGATCAATACTATCGTATGCTTGCTTGAAGTCAACGAAAATTTGGTGTACGTCTATGTTGAACTCCTAGCATTTTTCAAGTACCTGCTTGACTGTGAACAGTTGGTCTATTGTTGATCTACCTGCTCTAAAACCAACTTGATACTCCCCAATAATACTATTGGCGTATGATCCGATTTCATTTTCTAAGATTTTAGAAATTATTTTGTACGCCGTACAAAGTAGTGATATGCCTCTATAATTTTCTCAGTGTAGCTTGTCACCTTTTTTGTGGATAGGGAATATAATTGATTGGCTCCGCTCTTTCGGCATATGTTCTTGTTGATACATGCGCTGGATGTCCTTGTGAATAGCTTGATGAACACTGCTATCACTGGCACTTTATTATTCTTTTGGGCTTTGATAATGGAACAAACTTCATCCAGAGTCGGTGGGGCCAATAGAAGTTCTCCGCAGACATCTACAGGCTCCGATGTTCTGGAGCTGTGTGGAGGATTAAGGAGGTTCTTGAAATATGATGCCTTTCTTTCCTTAATCCTGTTTTCGTCAGCGATGATGTTGTCGATGTCATAACGACAGAGCGTGGTTTTGGCTGATGACCATGTTTCAGGCTTTTCAATTTTTGTATGCTTGTTTTGTGTTGTTGCTCGCTAAACTTACATCTATACTTCTCAATTGGTCTTCATAGTATTTTCTTTTCGTCCATGTTTTACTTCCATATAATAGCACAGGTTGACTAGATATTTGTAAATTTGAAGCTCATTTTGCCTGTGCACAAGACAGGCCCTTACAATTGGACGTATGGAGCAAGCGTTTTATTTGCAAATTCTAATCTCATCTTTTTTGACACCTTTTCTTTTCAGGATGGTTCAAAGATATTTATAAAAAATTATTCACACAATTATTCACAAGTTATAGTCTCCTACAACTAGCTTTTGGTGGATTCGAGTATCATTTTCTGAGAGTAACAAATAACAAAATTGGAATTAAGTGAAGAAAATACAGTGATCACCAAATTGAGAAGAATCGATGTAACTCTAGCGAGCAAAAACACAAGACAAGCACACAAAGTAGTGAAAAGCCCAAAACCACGCTCTGTCATGATGATATCCGCAATATCATCACTGATGAAACCAGGATTAAGGAAAGATGGGCATCATATTTCAAGAACCTAATCTTCCGCACAGCTAAAGAACATCGGAACCTATAGATATTTCCGGAGAGCTTCCGTTAACCCCACCAACTCTGAATAAAGTTTACTCTATCATCAAAGCCCAAAAGAATAATAAAGCACAGGACATCAATAAGATTCCAGTGGCGCTCTTTAAATATGGTGGCAGCAGTGTTCATATAGCAGAGTCATTCAACACATTTGGCACCAAGAATATATACCACAAAAGCAGAGCCAATCAATTATATTCCCTATCCACAGAAAACGTGACAAGCTACAGTGCGAAAATTGAAGATATTTGCAAAGATCTTAGAAAACACAATCGGATCTTACGCCAACAGTATTATCGGGGAGTATCAATGTGGTTTTAGAGCAGGCAGATGAACGAGAAATATTGGAGTTCACTATAGATCACCGATCACCGAATTTCCGTTGACTTCAAGCAAGCATACGACAGTATTGATCGTAACGTACTATACCAAATAATGCTTTGCTTTGGCATCCCAGCCAAATTAGTCCGTCTTATCAAAATGACAATGACGTCGATGACCTCCCAAGTACGCATCAATCACCAACTCACCGATGCCTTTGACACATATATCGGACTAAAGCAGTGGGATGAGCTGACCCCATTGCCATCAATTCGGCCATCAATTTGGCTCTGGAATACGTCATAAGAAAGCTACTTGTCGATAGACAAGGTATATTACTATACAAGTCGAGCCAAGTATGCAAACAACATCAACATTTTGTCACGGTCATTAACATCTGCAAAGAACTCTTCCCTAAACTCGACAGCCAAGCAAAACTACAATAGTAGCGCTATAAATCAATCAAAATATAACAAGCTTATGACTTAATCAAGGAGAAATATCTCAAATGTCCAAAGTGTTACACCTGGTGAATGTAATATCGAAAATGTGGGCGAATTCGTATATTTAGGCGCCAAAATAATGGGAACTGGGAATGAAAAAGAGGAACTACGTCGAACCATACAGCCCGCAAATAAAATATATTTCTCAGTTCTGACGATCTTGAAGATAAGCTGCATACACAGAAAAACAAAGCTCCAAGTATACAAATCTGTGATAAGTCGTGTGTTATGCTATGGGTGTGAAACATAGACCCTAACCCAAGTACCCGCAAAAATATTGAACACCTTTGAGCGATGGGTCCTGAGGCGAATAATCGAAGCGAAGCTAGACGGGGACCAATGGCGAATTCGATTCAACCATGAGCTGTATTAAGTTTTTGACGAGCCCTAGGTCTCAACGATTGTGAGACTGCGGAAGCTGCAATGGGCTCGCCACATGAATCGTATGGACGAACAACAGATACCCAAAAGGTATTCATTTTGAAAAATGAAGGTCAGAGATCAGAGCAAAAACCAAGGAAATGCTGATCTGACTCGGTCGACGAAGCCAGGTCACCGTACAGACTATTAACTCTTGATGAAACGATACATTTTAAAGGTAATAATCCCCGTTAGCAGCACCAGCCGCAAAGGTGAATTTCTCCTATGTAGCGTAAGATTTCAAAAAAGAATTTGGCTTGCCTTACTGCAATTTTCTTGCACCACATGGGTATTTATTAACATAAAAAGAATCTGCCGACGTTCATATTTACAGTCTCTTTATAGAGGTGCAAATATTTTACTAATTAAATTGAGTTGCATACGCATGGCTCACATATTGAAAATCGGCGGATAATAAATTGTTATGAACATATAAATACAGGTTTTGTCCTTCTCACATTTGCTGTTTACACATTTCACTACGGTTACCACACAAAGGTGATAACTTGTCGGCTTAAATAGCTCAAATATTTAATTTCAAAAGATTTCTATAAAAGTTTAATCAGCACTTGCGTTGGGATTAATACGAGGTGTGACAAGTAAGTAATAAGACTGATTTTATTGCCGCGCTTGTAGTTATCTTGTGACCTTGAAATTCCCCTCCCCTTCCCCACGTACCCTTCTCCTCTTCACTTATATATTTGCCATCGCTCTAGCTTATTTAGTTTGCCTGCTGTGTCGTGTTGAGTAGACGTATGTTGGTGGTACTCGTCACGAAAATAGAGAAACAAAATCAAGAGCAACGCGTCGCGATAATATTTTGCGCCAGATTAGGCGAAACAGCTTTGGAAACGTACGCTAAAATTGTAAAAGTGCATGATGATAGTGCTCTTAGTCGGGCTCAGGGGTTTCGATGGCACAAAGAGTTTAAGGAGGGGTGTGAAAGCATGGAAGACGAGGCGCGGAGCAAGAAACCGGTCGAGGTGCAGACTGACGCAAATGCGCAGCGTGTGCGTGCCCTAATCCATGAAGATTGGCATTTAACAGTTCAAATGTTGGCCTCGGAACTGGGTATGAACCGTGAAACAGTCAGACAAATTTTAACCGACGATTTTGGGATGAAAAAGTTGTGCGCGAAGATGGTTCCAAAGAACCTTTCTTTCTTTTTTTTATTTATTTGGCCTTTAAAGGGATCGACGTGTTGCAACAGTCACCTTAGTTGCCCGATATGTCATCTTGTGACTTTTTTTTGTTCCCTAGAACAAAATCGGTGGTCAAAGGAACCCATTTTGAGTCAATTACAGACATCTAGGCGGCCGTGGTTAGAGTACTCGCGGACATCTCAGGCACAGCGTTCCAGAAATGTTACAAAGCATGGAAAACGCACTGGAATCGTTGTATAGCTGCCCAAGTGGACTACTTTGAAGGAGATGGCAAAGTTGCAGAATAATTTTTAAATATATGGTTTTCATGGAATTAGTCTCATTACTTAATTGCCACACCTTATATATACATTTTGAATTCTTTTCTGAACCATCAGGGGCCGCCGTTCAGTCGTTTAGTCTCAACTGCTATGCTGAATCTTATTCAAATCGGAGTTACACCCTGAAGAGCACGAAAATTTCCGTTTTCATTGAAAACGACCGTCGGTCGTCCGGTTTGCATAATGTTTTGCATGTTAAATGAACTTACCTTAATTACTTATAGTTTCAAGTTTTGTTAGAATCTGTTGAGAGATTTGGCTGCTAGAGGGCTAAAGAAATAAAAAAAATTTTAAGTCACCCCCTATATACCCCTCCCCTCCCTTAAACACCTTAAAATACGAGTACTTTCTTGCACTGCAAATTACGAGAGGCACCACTTTTGTTCTACGTAGAAAATTTCCTCATTCTAGCTCATGTGGTTTGCAAGAAAACTTGCTGTGACGCATGAACAAACGGACGGACGGACAGACAAGTCGCGAATTTATAATATTTTTGGATATTGTAAAAATATTTTAAAATATCCTCAAAATGGTCTGCTTTATAAATACTTTCAAGTTAAGTCATTTAAAACGTTTCCATAAAAAAAATTAATTATTTCAGTTGCTACTAAAATAGTGAACTGCGCTTATATTCTGACCTTTGGTGGCCACCATTTTGAATGCATGCATTTGATTTTGGATTATTTTAAATCATTGTGTGCTAGGACCTCATCAATCAATGTGCCAAATCTCGTTCAAATCGGAGTTTCACTCTAGACAGGGCAAAAGTATTCAATTTTTAGTGAAAATGGCAGCTAAAAATACTCTTATTACGTTTGAAATGTTCGACTTTTTTTGTTTGTTCGATTTCAATAATTATTATTAATTCAATAATACAAGAACTTAGTAGGAGATCCATAATCTCAAGTTTCATCAAAATCCGTTGAAAAATGTGACCGCTAAAGGGCCATTAAAATCAGAAACAATCGCGTATTTAAAGCACCAATTGAGCATGCATTATCACGTCTTAATCTATACTATTTATTGGCACTAACACTATCAAAAACCTCATCGAAAAATAGTTACAAAACAATTGCAATTTGAAAATTCATTATACTATCAAAAACCGCATAGAAAGGTAGATACAAAACAATTACAATTTACAAATTAATTATATTTAGACACTATCAGAACCTCATAGAAAAGTAGATACAAATAATAATAAACAAATGAAATTTATAAACTAATTATCTTAATATCGAATACTGTATAGAGAAATGAATATAATTATAACCAAAATCAGCTAAACAAGCATTCGAACAAAATCAACTAAACAAGCAAATATGCTGAAGCATACCTCAAGACCATAGTATCAAAAGTAAAACGACACCCAATGCACGTCCTAGCGATGTGATTTAACGTTGGGAAAGCCCAAACGAATCAAGGACGGGAAACACGGAAATATCACACCATGCATTTAGACACAGAGCCGCGATGATATGCATTTGTCGCTTGACGAACGTGAGTACCTACCCTTTACGAGCCCAACTTCACGGTCACTATTAGACAGCGATTGGTTTAAGTGCCAATCATTCGCTGCCAAGTTGGGTACCAGTTTACATTGAGGGAACGCTCAACTTTCATATTGGTAGATCCGAGACCTAGCTATATCTGGCGCTATAAGGTCAACGCCAACCTTTGTTTGCACGACAAGCCACCACGATACTCCCCGAAGGACCGTAACCAATCAGCTGACCATCCAAAGATGCAGGCTCATCAGCTGCCCGTGGTACCTGAATATACCTCGAGGGTTCAGGGTCATAGCAATGAGTTGATCTTGTTATCGAGCAATCAAAAAGCCATGTTTCGGATCCAGTTCCAATCCTAGAATTTTTTATAAGCGGTTCGGGTACCCTGGGAATGCCAGTCCCCATCGACTTCACTGGAATCGGAGACAACAACCCAACAATAGCAGTTGCACCCCTATGAATTACCAGATCAGTTCCGCCCTGGAGGTCACGATGATATGCAGTTGGAAGTTTGATCATCACAAACGCGTTAGAGGATGATTGTTTGCGTTCCAAAATAAAAACAAAACCAGGCATTTAGATACATAGCCACGATGATAGGAAACTTGATCCCCGCAAGTGTTTAGTTGACTAAGGCTAGTAATCTACGGAGGAGGAAAATGAATTGAAGAAAATACACGGCCAACAGAAATGAAACTTTGAACTCTGATCGATCGGGGAAAAGATCAATAGCCCTGATTGGCAGCATCAGCACACTGTATAAAATCGCAAGGAGCGGAGCGATCGCTCTCTGTGTTTTCCCAGCAAGCGAAGAGGTAAGTTGGCACCTCGGCTTTAGCCTGGCCACAATCAACTCTTGGCTTGCACCTGGCCTATCTGCTGTATTAGCATCGTTACATAGGCTGCTCGGCTTAAACCTATCCAGTCTTCATCAGTCACCGTGCGCCACCCGCCTCACCATCGAATAGGACTCCTTACGCCTGGTCCTGGGCAATCTATCATTACAACGGCTCCTCGGCTTACGCCTGGCAGATCTTCATCAGTCGCCGTTCGCCGCCAGCCCCACTGTCGAATTGGACACCTTGGGTTATGCCTGGTCCTAGGCATCCTCTCTTTACACCTGGCCGGTCTTCATCAGTTACCATTTGCCGTTGGCTCCACTATCAAATAGGACTCCTTGGATTACGCCTGGCCCTGGGCATCCCCTCGTTACATCGGCTCCTCAGCCCATCCGCCTCCATCCTAGAGGATCTAGTGAACCACTCTATTTATTCGCAGGCTCCCGTCAGCCCAAGTGGAACAAAGGAACGGTCTGATGTTCTCTACGCTGCTCCGCTCTGCCCAAAATCCCGCCAAGCTACAGTTCCATCGCCAACAACCATCAGGCCCCGTTAGACGTCGTTCTCATTACGGGGCCTCTATCGGCCCATCATGTTGGAAGAGTATAGGACTCGACAGCAGCGGAAACAACAGCCTACAGCTGAGCAGAAGCGACAAACCTCCCCAGCTACCCCCTTGAAGCCACGCAGAGGAGGTCAGCGGGCAAAGTTGCAGCACCAAATGGGGGAGCTGCTGCGTTTGATTCAGGTCAGCGTCACACTGGAGGAGAAAGCCCGTTTCCGCGACCAAGTGCGGGCCCTCCAGAAACCGCGTCGGAAAGCTTACACCGTTTTGAATACATTAACCTTGTAGTTGCGTTTATAATTAATATACGAATTATAACATTTTAAGAAAAAAAAAACCCAGGACTTTTCTTTTTCTCCATTGGGAAGAATATTTCAGGTATTTCTAAGGTAAGATGCGATTGCCAGCCACACGGCTCAAGAGTGGTTGGAACTATTATTTTTAAAATTAATATTTTATAACAAATGTACAGTTTTTCTACTAACCGTGCTTTCCATCGAACCGAACACTTCATTTTTAATTGGATCTTCTAATTTCCAGATAAAATTAATAAATAAAAATATCTTTAAGATTTCATTCAGTCAACGGTATAATAATGTTTTCCCTTTTAAAACCCCTTTGAATTTCATTCAGTCAACGGTATAATAATGTTTTCCCTTTTAAAACGAGTATTTGTTGTAGATGTCATTAAAATTTTTCTTGAGTATGTTAATTATTGGTGTCTGCATATTGTAGGGTGAGTACAAAAGCCTTCTGATATGAGCGTCGCTCTGCCTACCCAACTTGTTTCATATTATGATTGCTTGAAAAAAATAGTAAATTGAATGAATTTGTTAAATCATGGATGTTAAGAAATGAAAGCTTTTTTTTATATATATTAAATAAATCTGGAATGAATTGTTGAGCGAAATTTATCGGCCTTCTCATCCCCCTATAACGGGAATGGGGTTCTTGCGCTGAAAGAAAGAACCCGCCTCACGACCCCACAATGCTAGCTATCAGCACGCTTATGCATCGCCAGACAAGGCCGTTCCTGCTGTACTCTGATCTGTCGCTCACTGAGGCAGCATTCTACCACGGTAGTTCATGAAATACTACAATTTAAAACAGAATATTTTTGCAAAAATTTTTGCCCTTAACAGAAAACTGTGGGGTGCATAAAATGGCATCCATTTTACCAAAAAAGTAAGGTATGTTCATAATGAGAAGACCTTTATGCGCGCCAATCATTTCATGCTTTCTTGACAAGCCGGCTGACCGTAACTATCCCAGGATACTGAGGACAAACTGAGACCTCATGTTGACTAGGGTGGGGGCTTATCATATTTTTAAGTATTGTGTGTAAACGAATTACATTTACTTTATATGCAAAGGAATATTTAAATGAAATTACTATTCAAATGACAGGAGTTGAAAACTCTAGGTATTAAAGGAAACCAGGGAGGGATGCGAGCTTAGAACCTGTTGGATATCGTCCTTTGTAAGACTACACAAACATTAATAGCATTCATGCAGTAAGAAAATCAAATAATCTATAGAAAGAAGAAACCATTGTGCCAAATTTGTGGCGCTCGATAGACTCCACGTATGTTTACAGGCTGGTTGACTGGTAATTTCCCAGAATGTACAGCGCTGATGCTGACTACATATCTACGATAGTGTCAGCTGATCATATTTTTAGAAAATATGATCAGCTGACACTATCGGTGAGGAGGTAACGATTGGGTCCTCCAACCTACTGTACACGGCTTTTCAGGAAACGCCGATCTAGCTTGGAGTTGTAATGCCCAGCGGCGTCGCTATGGCAGAAATTCCGACGAAAAACCTCATCTCCTTCTTTAAAATTGGACGGCGGGACCTGAGGTTGTAATCACCTCATTTGCACGTCCTGTAGCCTTTATCTTCCATCCGATATGTTAGCCGAGGTCTCTTAAACGCTTGTGGGGCTCCAGCGCAACGACGGGATCTACCAAACACTTCAATTGCCGTAGTAGCCTGTATGATTTGCCATGGCAAATCATGTGCTGTCCGAAGGTGACAAAGTAAGGTGAGACACCGGTGACGTAATGATAAGACGACCGCAGAGCGTAAGTGATGGCGGACAATCTACGGTCGAAATCTTTTTGAGTTGGATGGACATAAGGACGGATCGCGGCTAACAGTGTGCGATTCAAACGTTCTGATGCGTTAGAATGAGGAGTGTATATGTGCGTCAGTTGGTATTCAACACCGTGCTGTTCGAGTAGCCCCTTAAACTGCCGGGATCAGAACTGTACTGTAAAGAAGTTCCGGGCGTATATCGAAGGCCAATAGTTTGAAATCATCACAGACCACGCTTCGCTACAATGGCTGATGAACCAAGCGGACCTTAATGGACGCCTGGCCCAATAGGCTTATAAACTGCAAGGGTTCAAGTTTTCCATCAAACACCGAAAAGGGACAAAGAACATCGAGCCGGATACTCTCTTGCGAATATTTTCACCCGAGGGAGCAGAATTGACAGTGAATGACGAGGACCCATCAAGATAGATTTACACAGCCCACATTTTGAGTCAGATAGCTACAAAGAGTTGAGGCAAATCATCGTTACCCAACAAACAAAGTTTCCTGATTTAAAAGTGATAGATGGCTACGTTTATCGATGAAATGAATACGCCAACGGTGATCCATGGCAGGAATATGAGTCCTGAAAACTGTAGGTACTGAAGAAAATGACTCACAATCAGATCCTCCGCGCACACAACCATCCTTTAAGCGCCCACGGTGGTTACGGTCGGATGCTTCAGTGACTTAAGAAGCACTTCTTTTGGCCTAAAATGTCATCCCAGGTCCAAGACTACGTGAGCCCAACCAGCCTTTTCGACCTCCTATGGGTCAACTTAACGTTCCCGAACGCGTATTCCAACATCTTTATATAAATCTACTCGGTCCATATCCTCGTTCTTCTATGGGACACATCAGAGCTTTCGTTGTGTTAGACCAGCTCTCAAAATTCCCACTGGTGGAACCTATTCGCAAAGTCACGACTCCGTCCATCGTGAAATTTTTAGAGAGTCGAGTATTCCACGTATTTGGGGTACCAGGAAGTGTGTATTTGGACAACGGAGTACAGTTCTGATCTCGACAGTTTAAGGGTCTACTCGAACAGTACGGTGCTGGACACCAACTGACGCGCATATACCTTCCTCAATCTAACGCATGAGAACGTTTGAATCGCAAACTGTTAGCCGCGATCCGTTCTTATGTCCATCCAACTCAGAAGGATTGAGACCGCAGATTGTCCGCCATCACTTGCGCTCTACGGTCGTCTTATCATTCCATCACCGGTGTCTCGCCTTACTTTGCCACCTTCGGATAGCACATGATTTGCCATGGCAAATCATACAGGTTCCTACGGCAATTGAAGTGTTTGGCAGATTCCGTCACTGCGCTGGAGCCCCACGAGCGTTTAAGAGACCTCCGCCAACAAATCGGATGGAAGATAAAGGCTACAGGATGTGCAAATGAGGCGCATTACAGCCTCAGGTCCCGCCGTCCGATTTTAAAGAAGGAAATGTCTATTTATTTTTTTTGTGAGGTGTCACTTGTATATTTCGCCGCTTATGGCCACTTTTTTATTCAAGCTTAGATTTGTTCAGATCCAACACCAAAATGTCACAACTACTAGACGCCATGCAGGCAATGGCTGCCAGCATGGAACAAATGCGGTAGCAAATACAGCAATTGTCTGATCCACCATCTCGATCCATGCCTGGTGTCACCCGCGATATTCCACCATCCACCTAGCCAGGAGATCTTCCACCGTCTAAGCTAGCCCAAATAGTGGCTAGTTGGAGGTTGGTGTTTACCGACCAGAATGACCCTACGACCATCGGGGCCTTTCTGCGAAGGGTTGAGGACATGACTTGGTTGAACTTAAGGTTAAATATGAGAGTAGTCACACGCTGCACCCAAGTGTTATTCACTGGGAGAGCTCTCCGTTGGTTTTGGCGGTTTGTGGACCTTTCTCCAACGTTTGACTGGAAGATGTTGAGGCGTGCAATACTGTGGGAGTTTGCACCAGTCGATAGGGATGATATCTTGAAGCAGCAAATCCGGAACAGATGCCAGTAGGCGTAGGAGACCGTAAATGACTACTATGAAGTGCTGAGCCCCATGCCAGAGTCTGATGAGCCCCGTGCCAGAGTCTGAGTTTCTCAGTCCCTTCTGGGAGGGAATCTAGCCGGAGCTGTGAGAGCGACTGATGTTCGCCCCGAGCCACAACGTACATGCGCTTCAGCCGTCCACAAAAGCGCTTGAAGCTGTACAACACACCCAGTGGTCCACACTCCATGGTAATTTCTCCACCCGACGAGAACAATCAGAACAGCGCATAGTAGCTGAGCTTGAACCCGGCGTGCCTGCTCTACCCGCGCCAACTTGTCTCAGACCATCTATAATAGACCGCTCGTCAAAGACCATTTCTCTATCATCCATAGAACTAGACCAACAACATCAAACCGAACTAAACGAACTGGCTCCTAGGTGTTGGAACTGCCGGCAGACAGGACATCACTTTACCGCATGCCAAGCAGAGGCTAACAGCTTTTGTCCCCGTTGTGGGAAACCAGATACGCATACGCCAGATTGTACAAATTGCAAGAAGTCCAAAGACTTGCCAGCGAATGCTCACAACAGCCCGCAGCACCCGCGACAATCCAAGCAACGGAACAATACTCCATCCCGTCTACTGACAGTTCCACCACGACACGTTCCTCGCCAGTAAAACCATTAGAGTCAAACACCACGATAACTTTGCTGGTTCACGATGCACCAGATGCCATATCTTCTCCAGAGGCCTCTACAACGACATTGTTGAAGCGACCACCTCAGGTACTGCCTAAAGAACCCCGGCAGCCACAGACTCGTGTATTGAAACCACACCATATTAGGTTGCAGGAGTATATTGCTGCACGAGAGAGGATTTTTGCTCCAGAAAAGTTCACCCTACGCCAGCACAAAACTAAGTGGTCAACTCGTCGTTGGAGGAGCTTCCGCAGGAGCTGTTGCACTGATTGACACGGGTACAAGTATTAGCTGCCTTGCCTCGAGCCTCGGCTCAAAGGTACTCCATCAAAACCCTATGGCGATAAGACCCTGGCGCTCCGAAATCAGTACAGCTGATGGCACCAAACATCCTATCCAGGGTAAGTTGACAACACCCGTGACATTCAGAGGTCAAACGAAGGATATTATTTTCTACATTATTCTGTCACTGACTCAGAATGTGTAACTTGGCGTCGATTTCGTCCTTCAATTGCCATCTCACCGGCCATGGAAAACCTAGTGTACGCAGAGTTGAGCAGGATGCTCGGGTTGGGGGTTGTAGAGGAGTCCCAAAGTGCCTGGTCCTCTCCGGTAACCTTGGTGGTGAAGCCAGGTAAAGTCCGTCTTTGTCTAGATGCCGGGAAAGTCAATGCAGTGACCGTCAAAGACACTTACCCTCCTGCTGAGGGGCAGTTCTGAACGGACAGTTTTACCTATTTCACTACACGTTGCATCCTCACATGAAATCAAAGCCAATGGATTCAGCTTGTTTGAAACCTCCATAAATGTAGGGAATTATTTTTCTTCAGCTCTTGAAGTATTATGTCTCTATACCACATTGATCGAAGTGTAGCGTTTCTTCTTCTGCAAGCTGCCGTCAAAATTATTCAACTGTTTTGAAAGCGTTGTAACTCCCTCACTACTCGAATTTTCAAACGCGACAATGAAATCTTCGATTTGCGATACAGATTGAAAGATACTTTTCATGAACTCAACTTCTTGAACGAGCTGATGTATCACACTTTCTCGACAAGGACCCATAGACGGTAAATTACATTCTAGTATAAATCCTAAGATTTTGTGTCAATAACCTGAGCTATCTTCCATTCTTCAAAGATTCTCTTCGTAATTACCCAATGCAAATGAAGTTTACACAAAGGTACAATGACCTTACTCTATCATAAATTAGTTATTCTACGCGCCTTATCCTCAGCTTATTCCGCCACTCGGCCTGATCGTTTTCTCTTCTCACCATCCAGTGAATTTCATAATTCAACCGAGGTCAATTATAATTTTTCCATGTTTTTCTCCAGCACCATTCCATAAATCCCAGATCTTCCACGCCACTCCGCACAGCTGTGTGTGCTCGATCGCGGAACAATCACCGGAGCAGAAAATAAAGATCTTCATCTCCTAGCGAAATGGCTAGAAATGGTAACGCACTGGCGGATAACTCGAGCGTGGCTGTTGGTAATGATTGACACTTGACTGATTCAAAACTTCTCTCCGCCATTGCAGGGAATTAGTGTTCACCTGTTACTGCCGGTGCCGTTGCTATTCCTATTGCTGATGATGCTGATGTTGATGTTGGTAGCGCCAATCTCATTTTCCACGGGCTCCATTCCGAGGGGAATCTTCCACTTAGAAAAACAAAAACAAAAAACAAGTGAAGATCGGCGCGCCATGATAATGAACTGAAGCAGCACTACAATGCACATAGAGTTCGGTGCCATCTTTTTGCCAAACCTAGCGGAACGAACATCAAACAAGTGAACGAAGAACCGAGGAACGAACAATTTGTGTTTGGAACTAAGATTTTAACATGCAATTACCAAGAACGGCTCCATTGCGGTTGGATTCCGCCGCGAAGATGAGGCGTCTTGAAGAAGCCCTTCCGTTCTGGCTGAAAGAACAGTGCTTTGTTTTTGCTGAGACTGCGTCCATGCTTAACTATGTTTTAACGATTATTATTCCATTGCACCCGAACAATGTTGTCTTCGAAAATATACTACATTGATTTTAATAGCTAAATGAGGAGTTTTCATATCTAGCACATCTGCCTCTAGACTTGAACCATTGCCAGTAACTCAAACTGGATCCTTGCTTGCTCGGACCCTCATTTCTAATACCTTATTAAGCTCCAGTTTGAACAGATATTCGTAGAAGTTTTTTGTGGATCTGCTTCCACCTTTGTATCTTTCGCAAGAGGAACCAAGTGTCTTACTAGCATGTTCGCGCAGGTTAGTTACTCGACGTAGTAGCAGTCTCAAGTCGTTGAACTTTTTAGCACACTACGCCGTGGTCATAGGTCAAACAGTAGACGTGAAGAAGAGCTTCTTGATTTTAATCCAAGATGGATAGCATTCATTATTAGATTATATGTACAATGATACTTTACGCCGGAAATCAAGTACACCGGTTTTGTAGGCTTTTTTAGTCAGAAAACGGCAATTTCTTAGCTTATGTTTTGTTGAGGAAATTGTCACTCACTCCTAACTCCGAAAGTTGACCAAAGCTTCTATTCTGGGGTAGATGTTAGAATTGTTTTCTCAATTTTAGATGATTTTGTTGAATTTCCGAATACGATGAGCTAAAAGATATTTACCACGGTTAATTTTTGCAAATTTCTTTACTTTTAGTAATGATATTGATGAAGCAATCTTCTAATGTTATTGACTTTACGAAATATAATCAATTATTAAGACAAGAAACATGAATTACAAACTTAACTTGCTTTATAATACGTTAAATTCCACTTCTTATTGTCAATGGATTATTAATTTTTTTTAGAAAATCGGACTTTACATATTTGTTCATCCAACCCAACCGCTATTAAGGGTCAATCCTTAGTGAGAAGTTCTGACAATTTGGAGTTTAAATTGAAATTTTACTTAAATTTGTGGCAATGTCAAAATAAAAGGAACAAATAAAACTTTCTGAGAAATTATAAAAAAAAACTACCACCAGCTCGAAAGGCACTATATGTTTGTTTCAATCAGTAAATAATAATTTGATTGACTACCACTTGCAAAATCAAACATTGCCAAAGGATCAAATTATTTTGTATAAATGCTTCCTAAAAATATATTTAACACTTTGCTCGCCACTAAAATAACGACTTTTAATTGTTTCCACGGCTTTTGGGACGCCGTTTTGAATTTAGCCTTCGATGTTGGATTTATTTAAAGATATCCCTCCCCGATTATCATCAACCAGTTTACCAAATCACGTTCAAATCGGAGTTATATTCTGAACAAAATAAAAGTGTTAGATTTTTATTGAAAATGGCAGCTGAAAATATTAACTTTTCACCATTTTGTAAGATCTTGCTCTAGTGACCTACGATCAGGCCCGCCGTAAGCGGGTATGCAAGGTGTGCACCGCACGCGGGTGGCACGTCTTGGGGGCGGCAAATACATATTTAATAAAAATATATTGAATTGATTTATGGAAAAATATTCAACGTAACAAAATCAAGCTGAAATATAAAAAAATTCATCATATGGACACTGAAACTCTAGCAGCACCGGCGCCGTGCAGTTAATATTTCGTATAACGTAAACATTGCTATCCACCAAAATCAAAAGGCGAAATGTGTGTTGGAGTTCGAACTGCCCGAGCTGAAATATAAAAAAATTCATCATATGGACGATGAACCTCTCACAGCACCGGCACCGCACAGTTAATATTTCGCATAACGTAAACATTTCGACCCTTCGGAATGAAAATGCGAAACAAAATGCACGAGGCGGTAGGGCGCTTGAAAATTAAGCACAGGGCAACAAACTATCTGGCCCAGTAGTTCTAAGTGCCGATGGGCACGAGCGTTTTTTAATGTTGCGTCAATTCAGCGGTACCGTAAATGCCATTTAAATACTATGTGATGATATTGGACAGCATACACAGCGAAACGCTGCAGTGCCGCCCGCTGCGGCACCCTAAATAGTATTCCAACAACATTTGTGATGCTGTTGTCGACGAAACGTTGAAATTTGCTCATGTGCACCGACACTAAGGCTCTTGTGCACGGACACGCATGCAGAGAATCAACTTAGTCGCTCGAATTTGTTTTCTTCTCAGAACTATCGTACTACCTATATGAAGTTATTTAGGAAAAGGTTCTTTTATCTCGGTGTGGTTAATTCAAGTCGCTTAAACTAGGTTTTTCTCTCAGTCGAACTATTAGTTCTAATGGAAAAGGTTCTTTCATTTCAATCTGCTAATTTAAGAACAAATACTAACATTGTAATTTCATTAGTGAGTGGATTTACGTTTCAAAGTTTTATATCAGTGTTAAATACATATGTAAGTGAACAAATTGCAATTATGGTAAGTGTCTAAGTTTATTTATCGACTTGTCTAATTGATTCCCAGTAATTGTCTGTTAGTTAGCATTTGTAGAACGAAAGTAAAAGAAGTTACGACTTTGCGTTGGAATCTTGTTTAAATTGGAAGTTGGAATCTTGTTCAAATTTCCTATACATTTAAATCAGGAAAACCTTGAGACATTTGATTCATCTGGAAAAATCATTAAAATCAGTTTATAATTAGCAAATATATCGGGTAACGCGTAAACAAGCAAAAATAAATACGTTTTTAGGGTTTTGTAAAATTATTTTACAAAACCTTTCTAAAATCGGTACTGTCTGTCTGTCCGTCCGAGCATGTTTCTCGGAAACTGTAGAAGCTAGAGACATGAAATTAAGCAAGAAGGTAAATAAAGTCGGTTTGAACATATTTTTATAAGGGTTTTAAAGGGAGTCTCCCCATATATCGAGGGGGTCGTTATACATTTTCTTTTTGCCAAAAGTATCCTATATACAGTGAGTGTAAAAAGTGTACGTACGACTATAAACGTTCAAGAAAAATCATTATTTATCCGAACCGTTACAACATTTTCAGTATCTTTTTGCACCATATAATTCTTTTAAGACTAGGGAGTGACAAAGTGTTCAAAAAAAATCAATTTGAAAAACTTAGTAGTAGCGAAACGTTTGACAAAATATTAATACTTCCTTTTAGATGCGCAAAAAGTCTTCGTACGGTTGCACTTTCTTATAAGTGCATGGAAGAAAAACCGTTAATTTTTCCAAATTTGGGGGGAAAATGAGCAATTGGTTAGTTAGAAGGACGATTCGACCCGATTTAGCTGTTTTGAGTGCTACTGTCAAATGGCTTGATTAATGATTAGCCAAAGCAAGCCTTTAAAATGAAAGGAAGCTAGCGACATAGAGAAAAAGTCCTCATCGGACATATAATCGTACGTACACTTTTTACACTCACTATATGAGAAGTTTGCGTCCCCCTCTTCGCTAAAAGTCTGAAATCATGCAGGTAGACCTTAATGAGTAAAAAGGCAACAGAAGCCAAAATTCGATCAACTTTGTTAATAATAGTATGATTTTTAGGGTTTTGTAAAAAATTGTTTTAACAATAAAAATTTCAGATAGTATGAGTAACATGATTTTCTTTGAGATCTCATTAAATATTACTTCATAATATTATAAGTACTGCATTGCAGCTTCCACAGTTTTATAAGCTTTGAAACCCCAGCTCGTCAAATATTTCATACAGCTCATGGCTGTATCGAATTCGCCATTGGTCCCCTTCTCGCTTCGCTCCAAAGATTTGCCTCAAGACCCGCCTCTTGAAAGCGTTCAACATGTTTGCGGATGCTTGGGTGAGGGTCCAAGTTTCACACCCATAGCATAGCACAGGTCTTATCATTATTAGTGCTTGCATATCATAGTATGAGTACAAAACCCTTCTGACACGAGCGTAGGTCTGTCTACCCGACTTGTTTTAATTTGATTGGAAGGATAGTAGGTACTTAATGTCTGACTTTGTACGGCTTCAATTGACGTGTAATGACCTAGAAAATAAAGTTCTTTTGAGTTTGAGTGGAGTCAATATCCATTTTTTGTTTTTGGCCGAACATGAAATATTTACTTAAAATTTCAGGAACCGCAAAGAAGGAGAAAGCTTTCTGGAGCACGATTTCGGCAGCAAAAGCGAGAAAAAGATGCACGGAACGAGAAATTGATGGGTTCCTTACCAAAATTTTTAAGAAAGCCAGAAAGTAAGAAATCAACACCTCAAGCGAATTTTGATGAAGCCTCAACAAACGCAGCTTTAAATCCAGGAACGATGGAAGTATCTCAAGAAAATTATGTAGATTGTAATCCTTTGTCAGAAAGAGACACTAGTCAAATAAGACAAACCTGTCCTGAAGATGTGGTAAGCATTTTATCGTCATCAGTGATATGCGACAGTTTATATTTAAATGATGACCTCGGTTTGTGGTCCACTAGATTGACTAGTGATCTTGTTAATATTTTGGTTAGTCGTGGTCCCATACAAGTGGTTAACTATGATTTTCCCCCTAATGACGATGGGAGAAAGTTCAATGACAATTATTACTTCCGAAATCTCCCTAATCGAGAAAAATTTAAGAGAGAATGGCTTATTTATTCTATTTCAAAAGATTCATTATATTGTTTTTGTTGCAAAATATTTGGGAAATCTTTAAGTAGTTTCTCTAATTTGAATGGATTTTCTGATTGGCAACATTTATCATCAGCGCTGAAAAGACATGAAACAAGCGAGTCTCATAATGAAAATGTGAAATCATGGGTACAATTGAATAAAATGTTAAAAAATAAAATCACTGTAAACCAAATGCAACTGAAACTATTAGAGTCAGAAAAAAAACACTGGCGTGATGTTCTGGAAAGAATTATAGCCGTCATAAAGTTTTTATCTCAACAATGTCTAGCTTTTCGAGGCACGTCTAAAACTTTATATGAGCATGATAACGGTAATTTTCTAAAAGCAATAGAAATGATAGCATTATTTGATTCAGTCATGCGTGAACATATTCACAGAATCCAGGCCTCGAAATTCGATTCAAGCCGTATGGCCCACTATTTAGGCGATCAAATTCAGAACGAAATCATTGATTTACTTGGCACCACAATAAAAAATAACATACTAGATAAAATCAGAGATTCAAAATATTTCTCCATTATATTAGATTGTACACCAGATGTAAGTCACACAGAGCAAATAACTGTGGTGATCAGGCATGTTTTCTTAAATAATGAAACTAAAGTTGTTTCAATTTGTGAAAATTTCATTGGCTTCTGTCCAATCACTAATTCCACAGGTGAAGGTCTGTTAAATTTTGTTTTAGATTTATTTTCAGATTTAAATCTTAACCTTCAAAACTTACGCGGCCAAGGTTATGATAATGGCTCCAACATGCGGGGAAAACACAACGGGTTGCAAAAGAAAATTTTAGAAATTAATAATCGTGCATTTTACGTTCCCTGCTCGGCTCATAGTCTTAATTTGGTAGTCAATGACGCAGCCAATATCACACACGAAACTGTAAATTTCTTTAATATAATTCAAGAAATTTATGTTTGCTTTTCATCATCTACAAAAAGGTGGTCGATAATTTGCAAATATTTGCCGGGCTTCAAATTAAAAGCTTTAAGTTCCACAAGATGGTCTAGCAGAATCAATGCAGTGAAACCATTACGGTATCATCTCAAAAAAATATTTGATGCCTTGCTGGAAATATCTGATAATGCATCGGCGGGATGGGATTGTACGACAGCTCACAAAGCTCATTCCCTTGCGTTGAGCATTCAAAATTATAAATTCATATGCTCAGTAATAATTTGGTTTGATATTTTAAACGAAGTTAATACTTTGAGCAAAATTATGCAAAACCCCACAATGAATACTCAAATCTGTGTAAATTTGTTAGATAAATTGATTATTAAGTTCACCGAATATCGCGCGGACAAACAGTTTGAGAAAATATTAGAAGAAGCTACCAATGTGGCCCAAGCTCTAAACGCACAAACAGATTTTCCACCAATAAACACCATTCGCCCAAGACGAAGACCAACACAGTTTCAATATGAGCATAGCGATGAAGTTTTACTAGACACTAAGATCAAATATAAAGTAGAGTTTTTTTTCAGAATCCTAGATCAGTCGCTCCTCTCTCTAAAGGATAGATTTGAAGAGTTAAAAACATTTACCTATGTATTTGGCTTTTTAAGCAATAAATTATTTAATTACAGCAATGATGACTTAATTAAACATTGCAAAGATTTACATTTAAAGCTTAAAGATAATTCCAATGGGGAAACAGACATTGACGGTATCGATTTATTTAATGAAATCAGAGCTTTAAATTTGCATTTTCCAGAAAACCAGTCGAATGATCCGCAGGCCTTGTTACAATATCTTTTTACTAATGACTTGATTTCAACATTTCTAGACATAACAATTGCGCTAAGAATATTACTTACATTGCCAGTTTCAGTTGCATCTGGTGAAAGGTCCTTTTCAAAGCTTAAAATTATAAAAAACTATTTAAGGTCAACAATGCACCAGCAAAGATTAAGTAATTTGGCTTTAGTTTCGATTGAACATGAAATTTTAGATAGCTTGGATACGAAAAAATTAATAGCAGATTTTGCAAACATAAAGGCAAGAAGAGCTCAATTTTTGTAAATAATACATATGCATATAGCTTTGTGTTGAGTAAGACATTACTATGTATTTAAATAAAAAATAAATTTTGGCCGTTTAAATCGCGTTTAGTTTATGTATTTACGTCGTGGGTTCAATATCATAAGGAACAAACGTTTTTGTATATGAACATATCATTAGCCTGGGTATTTTCCGAATACACTCCGTTTGATATCGCTTGAAATGCTTTTTATATAAGCGAGAGAACCTTGTTGTTCCTTCTACCATGGGGCGGCATAATGGGTATTGCACACGGGCGCAATACCCATTATGCCGCTAGCGGCGGGCCTGCCTACGATTCCAGGTTTCATGAAAATCCGTTGAGAAACATGGCTACTACAAGGCTACAAAAATCTGAAAAAATAGCATACAAGTATGTGAAACGCCACCATTTTGAAGCTTGCTCATAGACGATAACTCAAATAACAAAATCATTACACCTTAGTAACATCTATTTTAATATTAAATTTCAAAGAAATCAAATAAAGTTGCGACTTAATCTCATCAACTTAGTTTGAAAGGTTTGGTCACAAGTACAGTAATCAATTTTTGCACGTTTTTTGAATTATGAGCGAGTACCATTTTGTTCGAATTTGGATTTTTTATTGTGAACTTCATTACAGAAATTGATGAACCACAGTTCCAATTGGGCAGTACTTTGGTAAGAATGAAAATTATGGATTCGAGCCTAAAATGACAGCAGATTTGACAGTTTTGAATCTACTCAACTACATGATGAAGGTGATTTCATTTAAGAAACTGTTCAACTAAATTCAGAATATGTAAATTTTGTCCAGGCTAAATCACCAGCATGGTTACAATAACCTCTTATTTATTTCGAGTAAAGATAAAGATAATGGTCTCGGGGTCGGACAATGAGTTTACTGGTACCCCAATGATGGAGCATTGAATGCCGAGAAATGGCAATAATTGTAAACACATCTACAGTGCTGCTACTAAATCCAACGTACACCTCCTGTGTGGTAACTTAAGGTGAGTATTCCACGCCTGATAACCAGATCGAAGTAATAACCATGCCGCCAGAATGGAGGTTGGCCGACAGGTTAACTCCCCGTCCCTGGGAAACCCTACGCTATTTCGAAATCTGCTACCGAGCCTTGGGATGGATTGGACTTACGCCAATAACTTCGCAACCGGAAAAAGAACTATGGCATTGGATCATGGAATGCCAGATCACTGAACAACCTTCGCGCCATTAGAGACCTTTTGCAACAGGCCAGTCAATATAAATTAAACATACTGGCAATCCAGGAAACAAGCTGCACAAACTGGATATTCAAGATATGAGATCGCACACAATATACAAAAGTAGAAAGCTTGCTGGAAAACGAGAATTCGGAAATGTTTTCATTGTGCATAGTGAGTTCAAATCGCATGTTATTGATTTTAAGGCAGTTGATGAACAGCTGCGTACAATTCGTATCAACGTGAAATTCTTCAAAATCTGGCTGATAAACGCACACACTCCGACTGAAAAGAATAATCAACACACAATCACCTGGAAAGACTAGCCAACTTATTGCTTACAAACGACACAAACATAATTCCGGGTGATTTCAACGCTAAGGTTGGCAATGAGTGATTTAATCGGGGGGCGATTGAAGGATATAGCCTCCATTATGAAACAAATGACAATAGCCAGTGCCTGTTTGTTTGCATGTAGCGAAAATCTAGTCATATGTTTGACTTGCTTCCACTTCGACGCATACCTAAATTGACCTAAATATCGCCCGATGGCAGCACACAACGCCAGATCGATCATGTTCTGATCCAACAACGTTAGACCTCGGACCTACTTGACGTCCGTATACACTGAGGAGTCAATTGTAACTCGGATCATTACTTGATCAAATTAACTTATCGATGTCTCATGTTAAAGGTATATTCAGTGAATACCAGCCCTCTACAAAATATCAACATCGAAAGACTCCGAACGAGAAGAAGCTCTGGATGGAAGTGAAAGTGGCTATTAAGACCGTGGCAGAACAGACGATTAGTCATCAAATCCAGCGCAAGAGAAACGATTGGTTCCTTGAGGAGTGCCAGGATGTGTTAGATAAAAAGAAAATTATGAAAAGGATCATTAAAATTAAGAAAAGGAAATACTATGCCGACTAATTGAGAAGCATCGAAGCAAGTTCAACAAGCAACAACACAAGACAAGCATGCAGAATAGTGAAAAACTTGAAGCGAGGTTATTTGTCCAAGACCACGCTCTGCCGTGATGACATCGGTAGCATCATTACTGATGAAAATAGAATGACGGAAATATGGACATCATATTTCAAGACCCTACAAAATCTTCCACACAGTTCCAGAGCATCGGAGCCTATATATATTCCTGGAGAACTTCCATTTGCCTCACCAACTCTGCGCTGAGAAAATTCTACAATGAAAACTTTGAAAAGAATTCTGTTCATTGTTTTTGTATCATTGAATAATATCTATTTGAAACATCTTATTGAATAATATCTATTTGAAGAGGATCCAAGCTTATTTTTGTATCATTTTAACCGGAATTTCTCCATTTAAATCGATTTATGTTTGAAACAAACTGAAAATAGTGAACAAATTTCTATCTTACTGTTGTCCTGGCTTAACAGCGTTCTTTTTAATCAGAATTATGTTTCTACTAAATAGATTTCTGTTTTGAATAAGTTACAACCTTAGGTAAGTGATAATACACACTAGATGGAATGTTAGTCCTTGCTTGAGAACTTTTCCTCCTCACGGTATAATTTTTGCATAGTTATGAATATATTGGGAAATAATGCAGCTTTATTTTATATTCCGTAAGTTTGTCGAGCCAATGTTCTCAAGGAAAGAAAAAAAACACAATTTTCCAGCCGAAAATATATTTATTTTTAATTCGAAGATAATAGCCTTTCTTTATCTGCATCTGAAAGCTATGAACATATCTATTGATGAAGAAAGGCTGTATGCTTTGACATACGTATTTGAAATTAGAAATACAATTGTTATATGCTAAGAAACTGTAATTTTTCAATCCTTAAAAAGTAGTAGAGGCTAAGCTTATGTTTGCTAATGATTCATGACATAGATATCAACTTCAAAGTTTTCACATAGTACCTGCTTTTACGAATTTTCGGGCAACTAACAACTTTCCACTTGTTTTGAGTATTTGTATTTTAATATTTAAGTGTTACATTTACTTAGTCTTTTTTCTAAAATTTGAAGATAATCGCATGAATTTGATTTTTTACGTATTATATATTAGCAGTAAGATTTTGTTTTCAATTTTTTCCAGATTGACATAGAAGACAACCGTATCAGTCAACTCAAAAATAGATGAATGGTGGTGTACCAGTGATTCGGGCCAGATATCTTTACAATCAGGAAATACATCGGAGTTAAGCCTGACAAATGTAAGTGTAGACAACGTTAAACTAAACCTGATGTAGTTATGGTATTGCAGAGTTTAAATGAAATTTTGATTCAACATCAAAAAGGAAAGGGCCTTTTAGAATTTCATAAAAAAAATGGGTCCTTATTAGATAACCACCGACAAGATTCGATAAATATAATCTTAGAGAGAGCGTTCACTAACCAAATTCAGCTACGACCTGTTGAATTGGAAAAAAATTCAAACCAAATTACTACAATATTTCCGAACGAAAGGAAGGTGTGTTATAATATACTCGTATAATTGGAATCATTGTAATGGAGGGGTATTTTTACGTACGGATGTAACAGATGATGAAAAGATAGAAATTGAAACAAAGTTTTTGTAAACGTAAATATTTAAGTCAAATGAATCTTGTATCCATTCAATACTTTGTGTGTTCCATACGAAAAAAAACCCTTTCTGTTTGAACCAAAAACTAATGAAAAAATTACAATGATACATGGTACTAGAAAACTTTTTTCCTTTTAGGATTATTATTATATTGCCAGAGGAGTCAGAAAGAACCCTGGAGGAAAATTATATGATAAATACCACAATGTACAAAACAAGAAACGAAAAATTGCAAGATCTATAGAGAACGAAGATAAATCTCCAGAGATTGATTATTTTGAACAAGAAATCGATGAAAATTTTTTGCAAGAATTAAAAAGTAAATTACAAAAATACTTTTCAAATTTGACAACCATTGAAGATTATTGGTCGAAGACTTTTATACTCAGAAGAAGAGAGCTAAAGAAGTCTACGTCAAACTCAGAATTTTTGGAGAACTGGCCCGCAATCAAACAATCATTTGGTTACAAACTAGTAAGCTGTCATTGATTTCGTTAATTATCTAATTATTTTGGGTAACATTTTGAAGATAAGCATTGATTTTCGTTTATTGTACCCAGGAAAGGAGAATATTCTCAACAATAAATGGAATGATTTTTTAAAAAAAGCTCAAAAATATTATGACTACAAAATAAATGACCAAAAAAGCCGAGAATACTTCGTTTGCTCAAAACAAATAAAAAACCAAGGTAAAATCTCTATCACTTCTAATAAATATGAAATGTTCACGACCACTTTTTATTGCAGAAAGCATCAATTATATAGCCGCAACTCTGCTAAATAGTGTAATTACACCTACTGCGCGATTCCAGAGCAAAGAGGGGAAAAACAAACGAAAGTTCACCATCGCAGATGCCCAAGAAAGCTTCGTTCTTCATCTGACATCAATTCACAACTACAAAAACAAGGTAGACGCTCTTAAGGACAAATATTATTCAAGTTGATTAACACTACAACCAATAATAATAGTGTTAGGAGAAGACATATACCAGCTAAAAGAATTTTTTGTTTATTTTGATGATGTTCTATACAAGCTGAATTCATTTATAGAATGCTTAAATATTTGCTTCGAAATTTTCAATGTACTCAATTTAAGCTATCCTAAGGCTTGCCAAGGAGTATGGCTTTTTGTGCAAAAGTACTTTTTTGAAATAACTACTAAATTTGATTGCCAATCACCTAACGTAGCGGCTTTGTTGAACTATTTTCAAAGTGACATTGATAATTCAGCAATAGCAGGCGGTTAAAATGAATACGAAATGCAACGATTAATTAAAATGGTTTGGTTTGCCTTAGATATTGTATGAGTAAAAATTTATTTTGGGTATTCTCTTTTAAAATCGAATAAAAATTGATTTTCTTCATATATGGCTCGAATAATATTACAGAAAAAAAGGTTTAAATATCTCAAAAATTTAATTTACAATGAGTTTTTACTGTTTTAAATGCGGCGGTGGTTTCAATGCGGTAATTGAGCTAATCAACCATATTAAATATGATCATTTATTAAAAAACTCGGATGTAGTTCAATGTGCTCAACAACCATGTAACCAGCTTTTTACCAGTACAAAATCTTTTATTTCGCATTTAAATACAGTACATTCAGAGGGAAGCGTTACTTGTCGAATAAACTGTAGGCAGGATATATTAAGTATATGTGAATCAATCGTCAGTAATGAAGAAACTAACAAGAAAGCTGAGCACCATTCTGAAACTCTTGAAGACCGTATTAACAATATTATGATTCATTTAAAAAACCAAATATTAATATTCACATTACAACTATACTCTAAAGATAATCTTCCTCGTAAAGATGTTCTAAATATACAGAGCTCGATTTGTGAAATTACTCTCTCTTTAGGCACAGTAGTAGAATTTTTGTCCAAAAATAATGTAAGCGAAGAAATTATATCATTTATTCGGTCATTTTGTAATGATCCTTTCAAAGGTATTCAGACCGAATGTAAATTTTTCAAAACGCTTAAGAATCTTGATTTGTACCGATCACCTAAAACTTATTTGTTGCGTTCATCTGTAGCAGAAAAACTTCATCGCGGTAATCCTACTCTCGAAGCTAAATCTATGAATTTTTATTTAATGCCAGTAAGCTTTCAAATAAAAAATTTTTTCGAACTACCTAACGTTCTCAGTAGTACTTTAGATAATATTGAAAAATCCTTGAATCAGACTCATTTAAAAAATTTTGTTAGTGGTGATATTTACACTTATAAACGGCAATTATTTAAAAGTCGGTATGTGATACCTTATGTTTTATATTTTGATGATTACGAAATTAACAACCCTCTGGGATCGCATAATGAAGCAGTTTGCGCAGTTTATTACATGTTTCCAAATATTTCGGTGCACTTGCTATCCAAGCTTGATTTTATTTTCCATTTTGGATTTGTAAAAACACAATATTTGAAAATGCTAGGCAATGAAATTACATTTTATCACCTTTTAAATGAAATTAAGAATTTGGAAGAAAATGGATTAGAGATTAAGTTGATGGTACAAATTTTCAAGTTCACTTTATTCTGGGTTTGGTTGTTGGAGATAATCTTGGTGTCAATAGTGTTTTAGGGTTTTCTAGATCATTTAATTGTAATTCGTTCTGTAGATCATGTAAATTGGATAAATAAAGTACAAAAAGTGCAAATAAAGAGTTAGTTAATGAACTCAGAAATAAAGTTAACTATGAAGAAGATTTAAAAAGCACTGATCCTTTAAAATCTGGCATACGGGAGACTTGTATCTTCAATAGCATGTAATGCATGATTTGTTCGAAGGGGTATGTGTGTATGATATATGCAACGCCTTACTATTATTGGTCAATGATAACATTATAACGCTCGAACAATTGAATAATCGAAAAACTTTATTTCCTTATGGAGATATTGAAGCCGGTAATATATCCCCCAATATTGAGGAAAACAGGCTTAAATCTATGAGCCTCAAAATGACAGCACGCGAGTGCTGGACATTTTTACACTTTCTACCTTTGATGATAGGAGATATGATTCCAGAGGGAAATAATGCTTGGGAGCTATTATGTTTAATTATTGAAATCGTGGATTTTATTTTGAAGCCTATTTTCAGTCGCGATGATGATGTGAATCATCTACGAGAACTTACAGAAAATCATCACACCTTGTATATAGCTTTGTTTGACCGAACATTGAAACCGAAACATCACTTCTTAACGCATTATCCTACAGCAATTACAAAATGCGGGCCTCTAAAACAAATTTGGTGCTTCAGGTTTGAATCGAAGCATAAACCTTCAAAAATTTATGCTAGAAGTATAACTTCTAGATTAAATCCTCCATTATCTATAAGTACCAAAGCTGGTCTCAAGTTCTCAGAGTTTCTAATCAAATACGAAAAAGGAATAGATTTAGGGCGTATAGCATGTGAAAAATTTGAGCATACTTACCGAAATAAATGTACACATATTCAGTTTTTAATTGAAGCAGACATAAAAGATGGAAATTATAAAAAATTTGATGAAATAAGGTATAAAGAAAAAATGTACAAAATAAATCAATATCTCTGTTCATATTCTGACAATAAGTCTGTAAAACTGTTTAAAATACTCTATTTCTTGACGGATGATATAAACCTTTACGTGTGTTGCTACCCAATTACAATTAAAAAATTTGATAGACATTTTCAATCATTTGAATTAGACAAAAAGTTGGACAAAAATGTGTACATTAAAAATGTATCCTTTTTCACAAGTCCTCCTTTAAACTTACACACAATTAATAATGGGAAATCTTATTTCCATAACAAATTTCTTTAGTGTTAAAATTGCCTACTTAGTTTTGAATTGATTTTCAAAGTAACTGTAAGTAAAAGATATTCAAGAAGGTTTCAAATCAGTTGTAAAGAAATAATATACAAAGCAAATCGACGCTGATTTTTGCAGTATTTGTTTGCACAGTTTTTCTAAATACTATATTTGTTCACGAATAAATCGATCTGAAAGAAAATTTTTGTGCAAAGCTTGAAGCTGGAAGGTACGCAATTTACGTTATAAACTCAAGAAATTTCTTTTGTTGTGTATCATTAACAACGAAAAAAAAAGAAAAATGTTTTGTATTTGGAAATTTTTTTGATAATAAATTTACTCGAGTGTAATTCGTTTGTATATTATTTGATTGAAGATCTTTTAGGTATCAGGTTTGTAAATTTAAATCGCAAACACACAGATGAATGATTGATTCAGAATAACCATTAAGCTTCTCGAATTCGTCTTTCTAGCGAAGAAGTAAAAACATTAGAGTTTGTTGTATAGAACACAGTGAACATCAAATAGAATAGAATTTATGAGTATTTTGGATGCATTTTGGCTAAAAACAATCAAACCATTATTTTAGCCACTAAAGAGATTCAGTTCAATATGAATGTTTAAACTGAATCGAGTTCTATTCAAAATATTGAAACAGAATTCCACTTCATGAAAGGTATATCTGTTTAAATTTTTCAAATAGATTATGAACTCAAATTAAGTGTTTCCTGCTCGAAATATTTAACTAGTGAATCTTTAATTTAAACAGATAATCAATTTGTATTAAACAAGAAATTGTTAATTTTGTTAACTTATTTATTGAACATGATAGTATTTAAAAGAACGATATTTCCTTTTGGCGCTAAAACATATGTGAATCTATTTGATTTGACCACAAATCACTTACATTTTTATCTCAGTGTGGCTGAAGCTTGGCAGGAATTGATGAGATTCCAGTAGAACTCATTAAATATGGTCGCAGCAGTGCACAGAAAACCATCCTTAAAATCATCCAACACATTTGGCAACAAGAACATATGCCGAAAGAGTAGAGCCAATCAATTATACTCCCTATCTACAAAAATGATGACAAGCTACAGGGCGAAAACTATGGAGACATATCACTGCTTTGAATGGCGTACAAAATATTTTCAAAGATCTTAGAAAATAAAATCAGATCATACACTAACAGTATTAATGGGGAGTATCAAGGTGCCTTTAGAATTGATGGATCAACGATAGACCAATTGTTTACAGTCAAGCAGGTACTTGGGAAATGTTAGGAGTTCAATATGAACGTACGCCAAATATTCAGTGACTTTAAGCAAGCATACGACAGTATTGATCGTAACGCATAGTACCTAACAATGATTTGCTTTCGTATCCCAGCCAAATTAGTCGATATTACCAAAATGACAATGATGTTGACAACCTCCCAACCCCGCATCAGTAACTATTTCATCGACGCCTTTGACACAAATATCGGACTAAATCAGGGAGATGGATTAGCCCCATTGCTATTTAATTTAGCTCTGGAATATGCCATAAAAAAGTTACTTGTCGCTCCATGAGGTATGTTACAATACAAGTTGAGCCAAGTAGTAGCCTATGCGGATAACATCAACATTTTGCCACGGTGACTAACAACCACCGAAGAACTTTTCCTGATTTTCGGCAGCGAAGCAAAACTAGTAGGGCTACAAATCAATCTGTAGTAATCGAGCAGCCCGCCTATGCAAAATGCTCGAAAGACCTTTGGTCTGGTAATAATGCAATAAGTGCGGAACAATTTGATACGCAACTTATTATCATTGTTATTTTCAACACGCACTAAACCCCACCACTAACATCACTACCATTATTAGAAAAAAAGTTTACAAAACAAGAAATGAAATAATTAAATAAAACGCAATCTTGTGAAGCAATTGCTAGATTGTGTCGACATAAAATGCTCCATTACCGCCACGAAGAGTCTCGCCGAGAGAAGTGGAATGGATTTCAAGTGGGACTCGCATTTCATAGGTCAATCGGAATAGGTGTTGCGTTGGGCAATGACTGCTTGACGATGGCTTCGGAATGTTTGTCGAGCGGGAATTAATCGTGTGGTTTCGGAAGATTTCCTTTGGTCATTTTTTTCGTCATTTTTGTAGTCTCAACTGCTCGACTTGAAGTGTGGTGGTACCGTTTGAACAGGATAAAGTTATTTGTAGAAAATTTGCTTTCTTAAGAAAACAACGTTACAGTGGAAAAAGATTTGAGTGGCTATCTCCATTTAATTGAGTCCCCAATCGTGCAATCAATATTTATCAGTCGATAAATCGCGGAAAGTGCAAATAATAAAACATAAAGAAAAGATCTTAACAACTTAACGGCAATTTATACGGCGGCAAAGTGAATAGGAAAAAATGCTTCAAATATTGATCTGAAAAAAAGAAATAACAAAAAAAAAATTGTAACGTAACATGATTGTAACATTTTCGTCATTTCTGCGTGATAAACTATAAATGAACAGTTGAAGTGAAGTGTTGTAAAGCAAATAAAATAATAATTATAAAGCACGTAAGAATCAATTAGCTGTATTGGTTGTAGATGAAATTCTGTTTGCCTTTTGTATTTTTACGAGCTTTTGGCATACGTACGCCTCCCACCCTGAAAGCGACAGTTCCATTTGCATCCTTTACGATACCAAGTACACCTGTACCGAAGACTATTTGCAAACGGAGATGCTGACAGTGTTGCTCCGGATTATGTTTGTTGAGCGGAAGTTCTCTATGGAGAGTTAAATTAAAAGTGATGCATTTGATTCAATATTGATTGCTGCAGTTAGTGGATGTGTTATTTGAAGGTAAATGATGGGATATAAATTTTCGTAGTAATTATTTAATTGTAGTGAAATAGATGAAATGAAAAAAATTTTAACTGAAAAAATAAAAAAATTTAAAGTGAAAAATTTAAAAAGATTAAAATGAAATTTTTTAAATTGCTTTGAAAAGTGTTACAGGTCCTTACCCGCCCCAAACATGAGCGCTGGTCACAGGAGGATTGGCGAGTATCTTTTTGTTTATCAATAGAAAAATACATATTATTATTATTATTATATTCTCCATTTATGAACATTAAATTTTTTCTATCAAATATATACTTATTATAAAAAAATATATGTATATAAATTTTATAAAAATTTTGGGAACGAAACAATAAGAGCAAAAGTAAAAGTTAGCACCAATGTACAGACAAGTGTATGTTTTAGTTTGGGCTTACAATGTCTAAGATTTTCAGTTTACCGATTCACTTAAAACTACTTTGTACGGGGTGCAAAATATTTTCAAACATGTTACAAAATTAAATCGGATCATATGCCAGCAGTATTATTGCGGAGTATCAAGGTTGTTTCAGAGCAGATAGATCGACAATAGACCAATTGTTCACTGTCAAGCAGATACTTGACAAATGCTAGGAGTTCAACATGGACGTACACCGAATTTCCGTTGACTTCAGCCAATCATACGACAGTATTAATCGTAGCGTACTTTACCAAACAATGCTTTGCTTTAGCATCTCAGCCAAATTAGTCCGTCTTACCAAAATAACAATGACGTCGACGACCTCCCAAGTCCGCATCAACTACCAACTCACCGATGCCTTTGACACAAATATCGGACTATAACAGTGAGATGGGCTGGTGCCATTGCTATTCAATTTGGCTCTGGAGTACGACATTAAGAAGCTACCTGTTGATACACGAGGTACATTGGTATACAAGTCAAGCCAAATAGTAGCCAATGGGGACAACATCAACATTTTGTCACGGTCATTAACAACTGCCAAAGAAATCTTCCTGAAACTCGACAGCGAAGCAAAACTAGCAAAATACATCAAGCAAAAATACCTCAAATGCACAAAATATCACACCTGGCGAATAATGAAGACGGGTTATGAAAGAGATGAAGTATGCCGAAGCATACAGCTCGCAAATAAAATATTTTATTCAGTTTTGACGATCTTGAAGACCAGCTGCACACACAGGAAAACAAAGCTCCAAGTATACAAATCTGTGATAAGACCTGTGTTATGTGATGGGTGTGAAACATGGACTCTAACCGAAGCAACCGCAAATATATTGAACTCCTTTGAGCGACGGGTCCGGAGGCGAATAATCGGAGCGGAGCTAGACGGGGACTAATGGTGAATTCGATACAACCATGAACTGTATGAATTTTTTGACAAACTGTAATGTACGCCTTATGAGGGAATCGAATTAATTCCGATTCTTAAAGAATATTCACTCATACCAACATTTTGTGTGCCGGCTTGCACTTAACGAAAGCTTTGCACATCCAGTTGTTGTTTGTCGACTCACACCCAACGAAATTGGGAAACACAGAGTGCTTAGACAGGAAAATGTCAAAAGAGGAAAAAAACAAAACAAAGGGGGTTTTTTGGGTTTAGTTCGAACAATTTGGAGTGCAACACCGCATCAGCGCTCACGTTCTGTAGATAAATTTGTTTACAAGTGTCAGCGTTCACAATTTACGATAATTACACGGGAAGTCTTTGCTTGGCGAAAAATTGCCTTGAAACAAGCCAAACTTGGGTAGAAAGCACCGAAGCAAGTGAGTATCAGCCGGAAAAGTGAATCGTACCAGCGAACATTCGACTGTGCACATCCGCGAGCAAATTGACGTTGGACGTGAGAAAAATTGCATTGTCAAGTTCCGAAAAGCGTGAATTCTGCTGATTGTCACAAAGAAGAAGAACAGTACCTACATACAATATACATACATATACAATAATTCACTTTTCATGCACGCAGTCACATCAATTGTTGGTAATCTGGCACAGGTTTAAACGCATTCTGGTAGCGTCTACGAAGGAATCCATAGGCCATTTTCACCTAATTTTGATGTTGCAATAGACGGGTGGTATGATCTTTCAACCTAATTACATTACAGACGGAACTGCCGTTTGTGTGCCCCCTTTAAAAGAAAAGTTTGCTCCCTCGCTTGTCTGCTTGCTGGCGATTTAGTGTGTTTTGCATGCTTTGTGCCGTGCGGATCCAACTGTACGTAGCGACTGCAAGGAAACTAAAGGGAACCAAAGAATTTGAGGAAAAATGCCATATACCGTAGAGGAAAATACAACATCCTTAAATTTCAACTTAAATCGGTGGGTCAAAAAGGAGGCATTCTCTGCAACCACATAAGGTGCGTGTTGCGTCTGTAACAGTTTTGTGTTGAGAATTTTTCTTAAAGTTAAAGAAAAAGATATATATAATTATCCTAAGTATTGTCAAACAAGTGAATTAGCGGTGACGTCCGTCGTTATCCCCTGCATCAGCAAAAAATTTAACTTTAAACGAAACGGGAAATATTGGTAAACGCTGATGTGCTAAAATAAGGAAGTTCTGTCTAGAAGAAAATAGTACTTCTTAAGAATAATTCAGTTTCATGGAATAAATGGAAAAACTACTTATAACTTAGAAGGAACCTGACAATTTTTGAATTTTTTAGTATCTATTCAAGTGACTAATTAAAAATTATTTTTAATTTTAAGATTATTCAAAAAAATAAAACTTCCTGTTAATAATTATCATAATCATATTTAGCAGTTTAAGAACTAAGGAATTCAATTATTTTTCCATTTCGAAAGAAATTAAGCTAGAATTCCAAATTTCGAAAGTATTCAGATTATTTATTGCAGTGCACTGTTTTTGTTTTTTTTTTTAGTAAATTTTTTGCTGCTGAATTTTTAAATAATTATTAATTTTTAGGCACTATGTTAACATATTTTCTCTAAACCTAACACGGTTATAGTGATAGTTGTTAAAAAGTGATGAATGTGTTCTTACACAGACTGGTTAGGATAACAAACATTTAGGACAGTACAGGACTAGGAGTAGTTGTGATTGATAAATGTTTATCAGAGATAAGACGATGAAGAAATAGATAAGAATTGATAGGAACTGCTAAACAAAGTATTTTAAACAGTAAAAAAAATTGGTTGATGTTCATAGTTGCATTTTCGAAGGAAGCTTGTGCCAGATGAAAATGTAAAATTAAAAGGGACTGAACCCGAAAGCGGTTTTTTTTGAACACTCATATTCCATGCCTGAGCATTAATTCAATATCATATCTTTATTTCACGTGAGAACATTTTTCTCAGAATTAGTTTTCATTGTAAATTACATTTAAAAAAAACCAAATGTCTCATTTCGATCAGAAGAATGTTAAAGAAGTAAAAACTATTTTTCCATGTAATGAATAAAATTATAATGAATGGCTAAGAAACCACGATCTTTCCTTCCCGTAGCTAGTTCCTTCCTTTGCACAGGTGGATGACAACAACGTTATGTTTGCCGTCGAGCAGGGCGGGGCCGTAAACCACCTTCCGTAAGGTTCACTCATGGTCATCTGAACATCATCTTTTCCCGGTTCGGTTTCGCTACGCGGTACCATAGTTTGTTTTGATGTTTTTTTTTTATTAGTGTAGGATATTTTGAAGTTTGCATTAGAGTAGTATATTTTTTGGTACCGCATCAGTAAAAAAAAACTCGGGAACGCGGAATAAGGTCAAGTTTTTTTGGTGTTCTTTGACTGAATTGAAGGTAAATATGGAATAAAGTAGAGATAGGTATCTTTTCCGTATAGTTGTATTTTAGACGCGTTTAAAATGGGTACGTAATATTTTGAAGTTTGCATTAGAATAGTATATTTTTCGGTACCGCATCAGTAAAAAAAAAAATTCGGGAACGCGGAAAAAGGTCAAGTTTTTTGGTGTTCTTTGACTGAATTGAAGGTAAATATGGAATAAAGTAGAGATAGGTATCTTTTCCGTATAGTTGTATTTTAGACGCGTTTAAAATGGGTACGTAATGGTGGCTGAATTAATGTAATCGAGCGTAATCCATTTAAAAGACCTGCGACCGAGATCCTCTACGAACTATCTGGCCGACAAGCAGCCACTGCGAAATGGATTACGAGTGCACGGGCTGGTTGACCGATTGAGTACCATTCGTTGGCATGACTCAGACTTCACGTCTAAATAACCGATGAGAGGTCGGTTTGGATTTCATTGGGAAATCTCATCGGACGATCAATAAAAATCATTGCAAAAACGGAGGTCGCGGAAGCTGCAATGGGCTGGACACATGAATCATATTGACGAATAACGGGTACCCAAAATGGTATTCGCTGGGAGAACTAAAGGCCGGAGACCAGATAGGGAAGCCGAGGAAACGCTGGTTTGACTTGGTTGACGAAGACAGTTCATCACGGCTCAGATTTCAAAATTGGAGGACATGGTCAATGGGTCGAGATAGTTGGGGGCGGTAATTGCAAGAAGCAAAGGCCCGAGAGGGGGTAAATAGTGGCGCATCATAATATAAATGCATGAATATACATACTTTAAAGAGTTGTAAATAGAAACAGGAAAGTAGTTGCATATAATAATGTGTGAATGTATATATATATATATATATATATATATATATATATATATATATATATATATATATATATATATATATATATACATATATATATATATATATACAGATATATGCAATATATATAAATATATATGCACTATATATAATACATATGTAAATATAAATATATAATAATAATACTAATCCATCGCACGCCAGTTAAAATCTGAACCTCGGCATTCAGACTTATTATTAGGGTATCTCATACCATGACCATAACGGAATTCGAGGTAATATGGTCAATATCACGCTCAACCATGTGGTTATTACCTAGTTTTTCAATTGTACCCATCGAAACTGGGTGGGCTGATAGTCCGACAGCAGCATCAGAAGGACTTGACGTCCGTACAAACCGAGGAACCAATCATTAACTCAGATCATAACTTGATCAAATTAACCTATCGATGTCTTATCTCAAAGGTATATTCGGTGAAGATCAGCCCGCTACAAAAATTTGACATCGAAAGACTCCAAACGGCGTCTTGGGCCAAAAATTTCTCGGAGACCCTCGATAACCAGCTGGCTCCCATCTTATCAGACGCCCCGTTAAAGATGAGCAACGAGCTCTGGATGGAAGTGAAAGCGGCTATTAGGACCATAGCAGAACAGATGATCGGACATCAAGCTCGGTGCAAAAGAAATGATTGGTTCGATGATGAGCGCCAGGATGCGTTAGGTAAAAAGAATCAGGCGTACAAAGAATACGTAGGTAGGAAAACCAGGACGAAAAGATAACACTATGAAAATCTAAGAAGAGTAGCGAATAAGATAATTAGGATTAAGAAAAGGAAATACTTTAACGACCAGTTGAGAAGTATCGATGTAAGCCCAGCAGCCCACAAGCCAAGCATACAAAGCAGTGAAAAGCCTCAAACGTGGTTATCAGCCCAAGACCACGCTCTGTCATGATAACGTCGACAATATCATCACAGCTGAAACCGAGAGTAAGGAAAGATGGGCATCATATTTTAAGAACCCCCTTAATCCTCCACACAGCTCCACAACATTGGAGCCTATAGATATCTGTGGAGACCTTCCATTGGCCCCACCTACTCTGGATGTAATTTTCCATCTTCAAAGCCCAAAAGGATAATAAAGCACCGGGCATCGATGAGATTCTAGTGGAGTTCATCAAATATGGTGGCAGCAGTGCTCGTAAAGCTATTCACAAAGTAACCCAACATATTTGGCAACAAGAATATATGCCGAAAGAGTGAAACCAATGAATTATATTTAGTATCCACAAAAAAAGGTGAGAAGCTACAGTGCGAAAATTATAGAGGCATATCACTACTTTTTTCTTAAATCTTAGAAAATAAAATCGGATCATACGCCAACAGTATTATTGGGGAGTATCAAGGTGGTTTTAGAGAAAGTAGATCGACAATAGACCAATTGTCCACAGTCAAGCAGGCACTTTGAAAATGCTGGGAATTCAACATAGACGAGCACCAAATTTATACCACAGTATTGATCGTGGCGTACTGTACCAAATAATGCTTTGCCTTGGGATCCCAGTCAAATTAGTCCGTCTTTCCAAAATGACAATGACGTTGACGACCTCCCATGTCCACATCTATAACCAACTCACCGATGCCTCTGACACAAATTTCGGACTAAAGCGAGGAGATGAGCTGGCCCAATTGCTATTCAGTTTGGCTCTGGAGTACGTCAATACGCGAGGTACATTACTGTACAAGTCGAGCCAAGTAGTATCGAAAATGTAGGCGAATTTGTGTATTTAGGCGCCAAAATATCGAAGACGGGTGATGAAACAAACAAAATACGCCGAAGAATACAGCTCGCAAATGAAATATTTTATTCAGTTTTGACGATCTTGAAGAACAGCTGCATACAACCAAAATAAAGCTCAAAGTAACCCTAACCCTAGCATCCGCAAATATACTGAACGCCTTTGAGCGACGGGTCCTGAGGCGAATAATCAGAGCGAAGCTAGACGGGGACCAATGGTGAATTCGATACAACCATGAGCTGTATGAGATTTTTGACGAGCCGAAGGTTTCAACGATAATAAGACTGCTGAATCTGCAATGGGCAGGCAACATGAATCGTATGGACGAAAAACGGATACCCAAAAAGGTACTCGTTGGGAGAACTGAAGGCCGGAGACCAGTGGAAAACTGAGGAAACGCTGGCCTGACTCGGTCGACGAAAGCAGTTCATCGCTGCTCGGATTTCGAAGTTGAGGACGCGCTCAATGTACCGAGACTGTTGGGGGCGCTATTTGCAGGAAGCGAAGGCCCGAGAGGGGCTGTAGTGCTAAGAAGAAGAAGAAGAATCAGAAGCGCAAACTCGAAAGGTTTGAACTTGGGAAAGTCTGGGTATTTCCAGTGTTTAGTACAACGAGCCCTGTTCTGGTTGCCATTTAGGGGATTTGTTTACCATGCGCATCTGTTGAAGCTTGAAAGCGAGTTATTTGAGCAAAAATCAATCATTTTCAGTCAAACAGCAAGGAGTATTATTGACATCAACGTCATGAGAAGTTTCAATGGCAAGATCCCGAACACAATGAAATTATTGTGAAGGAATGGCTTACTGAGCAACAATTTCAGACAACGCAGTGGTCTGCACAAAGCCGGGATTTGAATCCTATTGATAATTTATAGGCAATTTTAAAGATGTTGCTGAAATACTCGTATTATGAATCTGCTTCCTCAAATATGGCCAATCTCAGGGAAAGAGTTTAGATAATATACAATGGGCCCAAAGTACGCACCATATGATTCAAACTTTAGTAGAAAGCATGCCAAAATGAATTGAAAGTATTTTAGCAAATTAAGAACTTTGGTCAAAATACTGATTCGACCAGAAAACCAATTTGTGTAAAACTGCATACAAACTGTTTTCGAAGGTATTTTAACTTTTCTACACTGAGAGAAAAACGTTGGTAAAATCAACTATTTTCATGAGTTAATTTTGCGTCTACTACAAAAATTGTGCAAATGACAACGCGAAAGTTGTTATTTGCTATTTTAAACTATGTGCCGTTGTAGTTTTACGACGGAACTGGTAAGAAAAAGTAACCAACCATTAAGAATGGTCTACGAACAATGTACATAGTTAATGTACCAGATAATCGCTGCTTAACAACGACATTAGGCTGCTGACAATGAAGTTGGTTACTCAACCTCTGCGCATGGTTGTCCTATCATAGTCGTTGTACTCGTATGCTCATCGTTTTCGAAGTTGCAACGACAATTCTCGTTAAGTCTCCTATACTCCTATGCCATCCAAAGCTGTTCAAGAATATTTCTTAATAAGCAGAAAATAGCTCTGTTCTAAAGGTCTGCTTATGGGATTTTCCTTTCTGTAGGGGTAAAATTATATGATTTTAATAAAACCAAAATAAGAATAAAAATAACAAATTAATCGGTTCCAAGTTTTATTATAATTGCTTATATCCGTGACCAAATATAGCTAAATGATTTATTTTCCCTTTAAACATAATACAAAAATCTATCATAAAGATAAAACCAAATATTTTCAAAAAAATTTAATTTGATAGTAACAAAGATTTTTAGAGCTAACGAAAATATCTACTGGTAGTCCATCAAATATCTCAATACTTAAGAGGAAATATAAATTAGTAGGTAATTTTTTTATTTCAAATGACTTATAATGCTCTTTAAAAGGAGAAACCACAACTTTTTCACAAATGCATTCAATATTTTCTTTTTCAACAATAAATCCCTCTAGACGATACACATCAACACTTTTTTCATTACTTATGCTCACATATTGATTTTTCTTATATAATGTGTTCTTAAATTTTATATTATCATAGCAACATTTTCCAGTATACCTAGCTTGAGTATTTGAATCAAGGTTCACAAAGTTGATGCTGGTAACGCAGCTTGAACTTTTTGTTAAGCAAGTTATTTTCGAAGGAATATTTTTGTTTTTAAGTAGGAGATGAGCGAATCTTAGACAATGTTTTTTGCTTAGCGATAAAGGGAGTTTTTTTCTTGACGTAATGCTTTGGCAATAACTTTTTAATTCTTTGTGCTTTGATTCATAGCGCATGCTCCAGATCGCTCTGGGGGATCCTATATTTTGCATTATAAATGGGTAATGAACAAGGAAGTGAAATTTGGGTGTAAGTTGGGAGTGAAACAATTGTTTGTACATGGTATGGTGATTTTCGATTAACGTGGAAAGTTTTTCAACATTATTTTTTTTAAACTTCGAATTCAAAACAATATCTAGTATTTTATTCAAAATAAGCAAAATATGCCAATGCGAATCATCTTCAGGAATTAAGTCTCAAATCATCAAAGGCAAAAGGCTACAAAAAGTCAACATTTCTGTTGCGGACATATTTAACTTCATTTTATGTAAATGATTGGCATTTATAACAGGTGGCATATTTCGAGCTTCTACTGAGCCATAATTAAAATATTGTATTCTGGTATTTAAAGTTGAAAAAGTGTTTTTCAGAGATATAATAATTTAGTATTTTACTTATATCGTAATGGCATATACCTTCCAATAGATCATGCATGGCATCAACAGCAAAGTTATTGCAAACATGAAACGATGGAATGCTATTAAAAATTGTTTCATCCCTTAAACCATTAGATGTGATCCTTGTTTTAAGATGCCGGAAGTTAAGAAAACTTTCACTATAATTTTTTATTGTTCTGTACTTATTACAAATATCTTTGAAGTAAGTTTGAGATTCTAATTTGCTGCATGTGCAGAATCTGCAGCAATAAAGTGAATTGAATCCTTTGACAAAACCAAGTATAAAATTCATGCCTTAATTATCACCTAATATGAGGCCAAGTATGAAGTGGATAACAATGGGTTTAGAGTTTATTTCAATTCGAATGCCATTTAGTTCTATATCAATTAATATCTCTGTAAGCTTATAGAAAATGTTATTTACTCCAAACACTTTAACCTTGCTGTAAAACAATAAAGCTATTTGAATGTACTCCAAACTTGATTGCATCCATTGTGGTAGAAAAGGGAAACTGTAATATACTCGTACAGCTCCAATAGAATGAGATCCTGTATGTGATCCTAAAGGGTTATTTGACTCAAAGTCGTCATAGTAAATAAAGTATGGTAAATAAATATGATCTCTCAATTGGTTTACTTTCTGCAATTTTTCTTTCCAGAGTTTGTTATTCATGAAATTATTGGGATCGGATTGAAGTGTTTCAAGATTTTTTGAAATTGTTGCAAAAAAGTCTGACCTTTTAAAGAGTTTTTTGATTTGAAATTTAATAGGAAATAAAATCCCGTCACTTTCCTTGGCAATAAGTTTAGAGGAAGTACCAACTGTGCTTGATATTTGACTATTTATAACGTATTTTTGACATTCTAAATAAATATTTTTTTCTTTAAGTGCATTAACAAATTTATGAAATGTATCTATTTTCTTAAAAATTGATTTAAGTCCAAGCAAGATATTTAAAAAATATTCCCTTTTGTCTGGCTCCAAATTGTGATTAAACTGCTCTATAAACTCTTCTAATAGCGGGAAAACTAATAACGTTATAACCTGTTTATATGTTTCTTCTACCAAAGAGATTGGTAAGTTTGGCTTTCCGTATAGAAAGCATCTCTAAAAATATATCATTTTTCAAATTTTCTGATTTGGTGCATGTTCCATTGACTATAGTTGGTATGCTTTCATTATATGACTCCCGAACAAAACTATCATCTGTGTAGAAATTTGTTGCGTTGTTTTTAGAGCAACGAGGTAAGTGACGTTTGAAACTTTTTAGATTAAAAACTTGCTTACAATATGAGCATATGTAATCATCAGTTGATGCCAAATTATGAAAATATTTATAGTGCAATGATAACGTATTTATGTCCTTAAATGGGGCGTTTGATTTACACAAATGACAAATATACATTTCGAGTGTGTATTTATGTTGCTTAAAAATACGAGTATAAATATATTGGTATGGTTACAGTTTCAAAAATGTTTTTTTATGAGAAAGAATCGATTCTATAAAAGAGAGAACTATTCATTTTGAATTGTTTTTGTTTCACTTAGAAGTTAGTGGGAATACGAAAATTCTTAACATTTATTTCATAAAAATATTTTTGTATGAAGTGCCAAACCAATTTTGATGGTTCTGCATAATGTACATTTAAGACAAAGAATATTTTGAAGCAGGAGTCAATAGCAGGAACTAAGAGGTCAAATTTATATTGAATGCCATCAAAATAAACGGAAAAATAATTTTCTCTTTTAAAATGTATAACTATAGGTTGCAAAGACGTCCCTATTTGGCGAAATTTTGAAGATGTTTTATCAAGCGAAGGAAATACGTCACTGAAGGTGTCAACTTTCAGCAACAAACTCTGTTGAGAATCCTTTGTAGTATATTTCACTGAATGTTGCCCCGTAGAATTGCTTTTGATTCGCTTAACAGGAGGCGGTAACAGCGCATGTAATAAGTCCAAAATTAGGACATCTTCGGAACCTTCAAAAGAAAAGTCAACTTAGTATTTTCTTAGTTAATGTTCGTAAGGCTGCTTACGAGCTGAATAATCTTTCTTATTCAATAGATGTAGAAGTTCGAGACTTTCTTTATCCCTAATTTTTTTATTAAATAGTTGAAGAGCAATAACCTTGAAGCTCTCCCACTTTACAAGGAAATTGTCTTTTTGTTCAGGATGAATAATATTAAAGTCGATATTTATCTACAAAAAAACATAAGGCTTTGTAATTTTAAAGTTTTATGAGGAAAGATTCAATTGTATTAAAAAGTAAAACATGCATGCAATGTGCTTTATTTAAATATTGGAAATAAAATTCAATCTAAACCAAACCAAATTATTTTGAAGAGTATTTTTCATGATTAAAATGAAATCTTTGTAATCACGTGATAATAATATTTAATGAAAATTAGAAAATTTGGAGAACTTACCAATGAAAATCCATACGTATGTCCAAAAAGAGGCCACTCTTCTGAAACTGATGCAATTTTTTTCCTATCGAATTAGTTCAAAATCTGATGGCGTCTTCGCTGAAATGTCCGGCTCCATCGGAACTTGACGTCTTCCCATGGTTCTTTGAAAACTTTCAACCAATTCAAATCCGCGTTAAAATCTAGGATTACAAAGAGTTTATAAAATGCAGTTGAATTCTTCTCAGGTTCAAACCTTCGTCAGTTTCAAAGGTAGTTATGGAATCAGTTATGCTTTCGTTTGTCTCGAAATCGCCTTGAGCAACGGTCGGAATAAGACGAATTTTGCGCAGCCTTTTCCTTCGGTTGTGATACTTATTGTATAAAATTCCTGTCGGACTGTCTCTAGAGTTCTCCGAAGCTCGATAGTAAAGCTCCTTAAAAATCAAAGCAATAAAATAAGCAGGTCTACAATTCAAAGCTTATACTTTTTCCTCGTTAAACTGCTTTGCAATTCGCTCAGACAAAAAGTCAAAATCTTTTCTTTTTATGCTTCTCGAGAGATTATTGCACCAAGTAACTATAGCTTCAACTAAAATGGATCTTAACATCTCCCCAATTCTCCCATTTCGCTCGAATTCCTTCAAAATATATTGACCGGAACAACTTGTTGAAAGTATGGTGTCAATATTTTAGCATAGGTAATAAAATGATATGCATCGAAAAATCAATTCCTTTTAAATAACCTTAAAAAATCTGAGAATTCATCGTTGCATGAAGGAGATGAGTTACGTGAAAATGAAATTGGTGATTGAGCTGTCGATTGACTTTCAGTCTGGTTCAAGACCTCTTTAACTATTTGTCGGATAGTCTCAGTGGAAATTGAAATTTCAGGATGTGGTATACCCTGTAACCATTTTAAATTTGTTAATACAATGAACGATGCTAAATCTTTCTGACCTGTGCACGCCTTTAGCTTCTGCCGAAAATCATTTTGGAGCCAAGCTTCTTTGACAAAAAAATTTTGTCGATGTCTTTTTCAGTTAAGACTTTCATTGTTTCTAACGTTATACTATTTTCAACGAAAAACGTGTGCAAATCACTATGACCCCAGTTGTAAAGTAAGTCAAACAAAGCGGTGTCGCGTTGCACAAACGATGATTCTGGCAGTTGTTGAAAATTTAAATATTCTTCCATATTTTGTGGCATGAGGAAAGATCTTGACTCTCTTCTTAAAATAAATACCGGCGAACACTTAAGGGTTGATTTCAATTCAGGTGTTGAAACTATGTACACAATACTTATTCCCGATTTGGAGATATACATATTAGCAAAACGCACAATTTTACTTAACTGTAGTGGCCGTTAAGCATAATTTATCGCCGGCTTTAATTCACAACAAAATACAACTAATTATTCGCAAAACAACACAAACTCACTTAAACAAACTTTATTAACCGCTTATCACACTGATATAACGTGAATGCCGCCAAATTTCCAGACAACAGACATTTTTCGGTACCGATATAAAACATACCGCAAAATGTGGTCAATTTTACCACAAGACGTGGTAATATTATCACAAAACGTTGTAATATAACCACAACACGTTGTCTCATTTAATATTTCCTGAAAAACATATAGCAAATGACTATTTCATTGTAAGTAAACAATTATGTTCCATATTAGTTCGTAGTAGATCAAAACTCAAAGTCATAAAATGAACGATGAAAGTAGTAGGAACTACAACAGAAAATTGAACATTATTCAATAGTAAAATTTACTGTGCATGATTGATTGAATTGATTATTTTTGTGTTTATTATTACTAGCTTCTGTGGAATAGTTGAAATACAACGAAAATAGTTAATTTGACTACGAATTTTTCTTTCAGTGTAAGTTTTTATAGAAATTGATTATGCTTTTATTTCTTTATATGTATATGAAAAGAGAAATCAAAGTATTGGATGCAAACTGTAAATGAACCACTGATAAACCAAGATTTTAAAAAAGGAGCCATCAATAAATACTCGAAGAGAAATCAAGGAAAGATCTGAGTCAGGGAGCTGCACAGCCAAAACGAAAAATTTCATAATCTCTAGAAGATGATTTACGGCTAGTGTGCTAATGATACTGAAGAAAAAAGGTCAGCTTTATATGAAAAGTAATCAAAAATTCAATTTAAAATGGTGTTTATAAATATTTAAGAAATAGTCATCATGAAATGACGCTCAATGATAATTTTCCGCTTCTTGTCAAGTTATATCTACGAAAAAATAACTGATATCCACCCGACTACTTCCAATGTGAACAAACTTTGAGAATTCTGCACTATGAAATACGACTATATTGTAAGTATTACATCACCACGCTCAAATTTAAATGTTTTTGTCGCACCCTGAACAAAAAAGCAATGCGGTAGCATTTTGAAATTGACAATGATCTTTGAAAAAGTCACCACCATGGTACGAGTAATGACTCTAGCGATGATCAGCAGTCCCATTATCGTGTTCATAGAGCGGAAAACATTGCAGGGAAATTACTGGCGGAATAGAAAACGTATACACGTGCATATCTTAGTCTAGGATCTCATATTTAAGCTTAATATACTTGTACTTGCGCGTATATGCATGGGAACTCTTAAAATGCAAATTATCATCCTGTAAGAACGCTTAAAGGACCTTATATAAAGAAACATTAAAACTACACTAAATATGCAAATGTTAGCACGGTTGTGGTTAGTATATGCAAATTATATTTGCAAATACCATTAATCCTTATCAGCCCACATACAGACACATGAATTGGTGATAACTCTCGTTCTAAGATAACTTAGATCCTCACGTCTATAACAATCATTCACCCTTTCTATACAATGCCTTATCAGCGAAATGCAAACGAACTCCAATGCACTTGAAATGGATACGTGTGTGCGATATCATGCCTTGGGGATTCTCACCTGGCGTCAAACACCTGCAACATGTAATTTAGTATCATTGAATTGACTATCTAGGGTCTATCGTAGCACGTTCTAGCGTGTGAGCATATTGCGCATCGCACAATTCAATTTGATCGCGATTCAATGAGCTTCAAACTGATTGCAGTATCTTTCGCTACCACGGAACGTATCGTCTAGATCATTTACCTCGGCGGAAATGGAGGCAACATTCAGTGCAGAAAGCATTCAAATCTGCAATATAAGCTTACTCAGTCGTACTAGGTACGTTAACTACAATTATTTGGATCGCGTTTCTCACCTATAATCCTACACGTTCATCTGCCAACTGTTTGCAGCCAGTTGCGATGAGATTTGAATTGCTGCGTGAGAATGAAAAGAATGCTTGCGATAAGAAAACTTTTTCGAAATTACATAGGAATTTCTTAAACTCTTATTCAGACTTGTATGTTTATATTGAGAAATTCTAAAACTTGTCATCATTTTATGATTATCGCCATTTTTTCATGTCTCACTTCCCTATGAACTTTAAATGAAATTGATTGAAGTAATCATCATCAATCAGTTAGACGACACATTTAACGGTGGAAGATTTTTACGGTTTGTAAAAACCACTCTGACAAACACGGCAGGTAATAGATTTATTGAAAGGATTTATATTTTTTGATGACATTTTCAAAAAAGCCTGGAAATTGCAGTGTTAAAATTGTGATGACTTCAGTCAGATGAGGAGGGCAATACTTTAAACTAAAAAAGTCGGGTAGATGGACCTACGCTCATGACAGAAGGGTTTTGTACACAACTTCTCAGAAATGCAGTCACCAGCAACGAATAAAGTCAAGAAATATGTCAAACAGATGTGCCCGTTTATAGGAAAATCCATTGTTTTTCTACTTTCGACGGTCGCCATTTTATTGCAAACCAACGAATATCACTCAAATCATGAATTCCCAAAAATACGAATGTTATTGACCTTATTTGACAATTTCAAGAAGATCAAATCAAAACTGCAGTGACTGATTCGATGGAAAGTCCATAAAATACCAAAATCATGTGCTATTGTTGTTGTAACTGGAGAAATTTCAAATGGCTATAACTTCCGTGAATTCATTCGATTTTCATCAAACTTACAGAATCTAAGGAACTTTTGTAGGACTACTTAAATATCGTTCGTTCAGTTTAAGGGTACCTATACGATTTTATTTGAGAAAATGTGAAATTCGAATATCATACTATTATTAGAAAAGTTGATCGAATTTTGACTTCTAAGGTATTTGTTGTTGTTGTACTCATAGGCACCTACCTCCATAATGTTTCTCAGATTTTCCGGATCACAGGTGTCCAATCGCAAGGGGGGGTGGACAAATTTTTCGTGTTTTCCCCTCCCTGTGCGCCCTTCGAAGCAAAAAGTGTCAAACTAAGACTTGTTTTGAAAAGTTCTCATAAAGACCTTTCATGTGATACCCATAACGGCTACCTTAGATGCTTTTTTTCGGGGGCCACTCCCCTATATGGGGAGACCCCCCTTAAATACCACATAAATTTTTTTTTTAATGAACTTTGAAGAGATCACCACTTTACACCTGCATACAAAATTTGATGTTTCTAGCTTAAGTAGTTTACGAGAAAAAGTGCTGTGACACACGGATGGACGGACGGACAGACAGGACGCGATTTTAATAGGATATTGTAAAATGATTTTACAAAACCCTAAAAATATATCACACCTAGCGAAGATCAGTCTTTGAGAAAAATCGACACAAAAGGACATATACTTTCCATGAAAATATAAAAAAAATACTTTTAGAAACAAGTTAAATAAGCTGGAGAGCTCGCCTATCAGAAGGGCTTTGTAACATCCTAGGGCTCGAAATAAGTTTTCTAATGCCCACATGAATCGATGACTTGAATTACTCAACTAATACTTGTATAAGAAATTGTTGAAATTTATCCAAAAGATGCAGAGTTTCTTTCAGAAGCGCATAACAGTTGCCATTTCCCTCCAGCTTAAACCAAATTGTGAACATTAGTGTACCAGAGGTTTCATTTGATGTCTACCTAGTGACGTGATCCACCGCAATATTAATGAGCATTGAGGCAAGCTCATTCCCTTGTTTTAAGCCTGATTTCATTATGAAGCCCTTGTGGTTGAGAGGTGAATGTCTAAACAACTCCCCTGCCAACCCGAGAACTCAGCCTGGAACTGCTAGACACATTACTTCTGGCCAGGTTTCGTTTTGTTACGCCGTGAGGCGCCTTCAAGCTGGGGGATCCCTCTTCTAGCTAGATGGGAGAGGGGAAGAGGAATTGCCAGACAAGCGTACCCCCAGCCCCAACATCTACGGCTGCTGTGAGTCCCTTTTATCTTTGCAGACTGTCCGAACATAATGTGTGACCTGGTTTTGTTTGTCAACAGATTCAAGCATCACTAATCGGGGTGTGCTCTTCCATCGCCCTGTAGGGGTCCCGTCACAGCCTGTCCCATTTTTGCACGCAAAAAATGTGTGGTAAGTTTCTCTTGTGCAAAACCGGTAATCGGGGGACCGTGACTTACCAATCTTGTGTAGGTAAGATTGAAAACACCTATGCCCGCTCAAAAGCTGGGCCAGATAGAAATCACTCTCGCTATGTCTACGATTTGCCCACGATCTCACATCTGGGATGAGCTCCGCAGTCGACCCTCCCTTCATGCAATTCACCCAAAACTGCTGCCAATCGTTGAATGAGCGCTTTCTCTTCTCGTGGACAACCATATCCCTCGCGCCCTCGTTTCGGCGCACATAAATAGCGCGGCGCTCTCTAGCAAGGAGGGCAACAGGAATCACGGCTACAATAACTCTCACCACCAAATCAGAGAAGTTGGATATGAAGATCCAATCCTCAGTGCTCCTCTTCTCTGTAACTGAGCCCGCAAGCAGTCATCCAATTTTTAACTCGGTGCATTAGGATACCTAGCCTAAGTTGCGCTTGTTCAATGGTGTGTCCACTGACCAGACCCACAACATCATCTGCATAGCCGATTAAGCGCGACTCATCTGGCATCTCCAATCTTAGTTGCTCATCAGAAGACATGTTCCACAGGTCTGGACAAAGGGTAGATTCCTGGGCAACGCCCGATGTTATTTCCATCCTTCGTTAGCCCTGTGTCGTGTCCTAAAACAGGCTTTAGTTCTTCAGGTAGTCCCTGAAAAGCCGTGTTAGATACTCTGCGACTTGAAACGGAGTTTCCAGTGTTTCCAGGATACCCACCCATCTAGCGAATTTGAAGGCATTCCTAACGTCTAGTGTCACCAATTGGACGATCCATCGCTTAGTGCGGCTATATGCCTCTGGCTTTTGGACCACGCTCACCAATGTAAACAATGGTGGAACGTTCTACTCTAAATCCGTACGACAGAGGAGACAGGTCCCCAGCAGCACGACTCGCGTCAGTGAGTCTTCCCTTGATGAGTTTCTCCAGCACTTGCCCAGCAGGGTCTAGCATGCATAATGGGTGGTATGCAGACGGCGACCTGGGATTTCCTTTTAACCTTGCTGATGAGTACGAACCTTGCCACATTCCATCGTACTGGGAAAACCCCGTCCCGTAGGCAAGCGTTGAATGTGCTGAGCAGCAAGTCAGGACAATGGCGATAGACAAGTTGCAACTTTTGAGCTAGAACATCATCTGGACCTGGAGGCTTCATCGCTTTCAGTGAAAGGACTGCCTCTTCCAGTTCCAGCTATGTGAAGAGTGGACACTCCACTGCTGTTTCACAATGGATAGCGTCAACACGGATGAGATGGCCGGGGAAGAGTGCCCGAACTATCTTGTCCATCTTTTCCGCATCATCAAGCTTCCGCTTCCGTGGGGCATCAAGCTTCCGCAAAACTAGCTTGTAGTCAAGGCCCTACGGATACTTGTTCACATTGTCCACTAGATCTTGCCAGCAGCAAGCCTTGCCGGCGTTAGTCAATTTGCGAAGGCATTTCCTGGCTGACTTATATGCTGCTACCTGGTTGCATTCCTTGTCACGGGTCCATGCCAGTAGAGCTTCATACCGAAGCTTGTGATACTCCCTTCGCTTTTCTGTGTTTTTGCACAACCACCAATACACTAAGGGCTTGCCGTGCCGGGGTTTCAGGTCCTTGTTGTGGAGGAAAATACTCCAAAAATCGCAGTAATAATGCCTTTTTGACTTTTTGAGCTTTTGTATATGCTATTTAGACCACGGAATGCTGCATACACTTTTCAAAGATACATCGATTTGGTGCTACCTAAAGATTTTCTTCAAAGGTCTCACGAAATATAGAATCCGCATTAATGCTGCTAAATACGTGTTTCGAAAGCCGAATGTCAAATATCTTGGATATTTGTTAAACAAAGATAGTATCCAATCACTAAACAGCGAGATCGATGCTATCAAGAACTATAGTAAGCCACGAACAATATTACAACTAAGAAGATACTTGAGCATGCTTAACTACTATAGGAAATTTTTAAAATAACCTAAAATTTTAATCTCTTGCATCGACAGGAAGGCAAATTGAATAGCAATGGGGTCAGTCCATCTCCCTGCTTTAGTCCGATATTTGTGTCAAAGGCATTGGTGAGTTGGTTATTGATCGCGGGGTTGGGGGTTCATTGTCATTTGGGTAAGATGGACTAATTTGGCTGGGATGTCAAAGCAGGTACAGTACATTACGATCAATACTATCGTATACTTGCGTACTTCCATTCTCCACTGCTAAGGCTACCTCGCAATCATGATCGTCTACAAATTGGTCCTTTTCCTCGTTCTCTTTATTTACTTAAACAAAAACTTATTAGTTTACTAATTTGTTAATTTTGTGTGTTTCTTAGTATATACTTCACCATTTATATTCGAGGTAACTCTGTTAATGGCAACATAAATAAATAAATAAATAAATAAAGTCAACGAAAATTCGGTGTATGTCTATGTTGAACCCCCAGCGTTTTTCAAGTACCTGTTTGACTGTGAACAGTTGGTCTATTGTCGATCTACTCCAAAACCACCTTGACACTCCCCAATAATACTGTTTGCGTATGATCCGATTTTATTTTCTATGATCTTTGAAAATATTTTGTACGTCGTACAAAGTAGTGATATGCCACTATAATTTTCGCACTGTAACTTGTCACCTTTTTTTGTGGGTAGGGAAATAATTGATTGGCTCCATTCTTTCAGCATATGTTCTTGTTGCCAAATGTGCTGGATGACTTTGTGAATAGTTTTATGAACACTGCTCTCACCATATTTGATGAGCTCCACTGGAATCAAATTCAAATTTAGTGTCACTTTATTACATTGACTATTTTAATTTTCATTTGAAATTTTTTTGTTTTGGGACCAGGATATGTTCTAATATTGGTTGTGCACCGCTGTTTGTTGTCAATTGATTCCAAGGAATAAGTTCTGAATTGTTGATTGTTGTTGGTTTGTTTGGACACAGTTCGTCATATTCATCCGAGTTCAAGATAAATGCTGGCTACAACCGCTCCACTGAAACGTTACTTCCTTTCCGTTTCTTTTTACCGTATATACTCGTTCCGAAGGACGGTTTAGCACTTCAAATGGTCCAGAAGAAGGTTGTTGCAATAGTTTTTGGACAGCATCACTCCTTAGGAAAGCGTGTGTGCATATTTTCAAATCTTTATACACGAACTTTTTGTCTGCACGATGATGCTCCACAGGTACCGGTCGTAGACGACGTCTTTCTCGCTTCAATTTGTCAATGAACAACATAAGATTACCTGAATTCGTGTCTTCAACAAAGAAATCGCCGGACAATCGCAGTGGGGCATCGTACACCATTTCCGCTGCAGAATACTTCCGATGTTCTTTAGATGTTGTCTGCAAACCGAGAAGGACCGTTGGTAATGCTTGCAGACAGTTTTTGGTTTCATGGCATATTAACGCTGCTTTGAGGCTTCGATACCACCGTTCGACCATACCATTCGATGCCGGATGATAGACAGTAGTTTTGATGTGTTTGCATCCTGTCAGATAAGATAAATTTCGGAAAGGAGTGGAATCAAACTGTTTGCCTCGATCTGTAGTTACCACACAACGTTCGCCAAATTTGCATATCCAGTTTCTGTAAAATGCAGAAGTCACTATATCAGGTGTGATATCCTTAAGTAGTATAGCCTCCGTTCACCTTGAAAAACGATTGACCAGCCTCAGAAGATATCTATATTCTTGTAAGGTGTTTAGCTGCCCTACCATATCGATATGTATGTAATCGAATCGTTTGTCAGGAGATGTAAATTGTAATGGAGCTTGTATGTCGTTATGACTAATCTTCGATCGTTGACATTGAAGACAGCTTCGGGACCAAGCTGCAATATTCTTCGACATCAAACGTAAAAGTGTGGAATTCGACGCCAACGTAATTTTTTCTAATCAGTTGGCTGATTACATGGCTGCTCGGATGTGATAAACGGTGAATAGAATCAAACGCATGTCGGCAAAGTGTTTGAGGAATATACGATCGTATATCTCCTGTTGATGTGTCGCAATATACAATGTTATTGTGAAGTGTTATACGTTTTAATTTAGTAATGTTGTATTGTTGAGAATCTCCTTTAATTATGCGTCCGTAGCCTGTTTCGCTGCAATGTCGGATATATCTAGGGTCATAACTGTTGATATGATTTCCAGTCGAGATAAAGCATCAGCAACGGAATTTTGATCTCCTTTAGTATAAACTATTTCCGTTGTAAATTGGGAAATATAATTTAACTGTTGGGCTTGACGAGACGATGCTTTACCGGAGTTTTGTGCGAACGCAAACGTTAGAGATTTATGGTCTGTTTTAATAACAAACGCTCTACTTTCTAGCTTGTCTAAAATATTTTACAGCTGAATAAATTGCTTGCAATTCGACCGGGTCAGTTGGAGGCACTTTTTGCGAGAAACGATAGCCCGAGAGGAACTGTAGTACTATGAAGAAGAAGAAGTACTTGAGCTCCTTTTCAGCGATTCTACACATGGAAGCCTCACTTACAACCAAAATGGCCACCATTTTTCTGAGCAAACTCCTAGGATCCTCTAAAATGAGGTCTTGGGGTCTTCGAACAACTTCCGGGGTACTTGCCGTCTTCTCCTCCACATGGATTTTCCTGACTGAGCTAGAAGAACCTTCCTTACAATTTTTCGCAGCCCAATATTTCTGAGCAATATCGTAAGCTGTGGATTTCGGATACCTGAAAAACTTTATAATTTCTGTTGGCAACCGTCCAGTGTGAAGACTTTTAATAACCACTTTTACACCCCAAAAGGGAAAGGGTGCTAAGCCGGGGCTTTCAGACTCAGTTAAACTCGTCCGGGGAGGGGCGTAGAGTGCCACTCGCTTGTCCACCAAGGCCCCAATAAGCCGCCAAGCGAGAATACGGCGTGCTGGTTTCACTTTCTGGCAGCACAAAAGTGAATACTTAACCCACTTTCCACGATGCAAATCAACACAGTTAGTGTACACTACGAGAATTATTTCGACCCTCTCTAACTATACCCAAAAAAATTACTATCGTGAGAATTTAATACACTCTACGGGTGTATTTTTGCACACCTCCCCCGAACAAAAATAGTCCACTTTATTAATATTTATGCGGTAAATTTTGTAGCAGAATTTAAATAAACGATAATAAAAAAAATTTCCTTTTTCTTCGCTACAATAACTTTATTTATGTTATGCAGACACCTGCGTTTCAGCAGCAAACTACTGTCTTGTTCAGTGCAACTAATCTTAATTTTACATTCTCTTTGCTTATATCGCTAAGAAGTTAAAAGTCGATCCATATTGTCTAATTATATTTTAAAAAGAGAAGATACAAGATATTTGCGAAAAGTAGTTAATTATGCGTTTTGAACATCGCCCTGCTTAATTAATCGACCGCTGCCGCTGCTTCGTTGGCTACCTGCCCGTCATCATAATGTTGATCATTAATTAGTTTCAATAGGCTACTGTATGTGTTTCCCATGTCCGTATTTACTCGCTTTTTCGTTGGAGTTTTCGATATCGAATAGCTCTCCGTAGCGTCCAGTTTTTTCCAATCGGTGATTTCTTCCAACGGGGTTGCATTTTTCCATGCAATACTGTGTCCTGATTCGTCCATGTACTTCGCTACCGTAGATCTTATTGTCCTTCTTCTGAATTTTCTGGCAAGTGCTGCTTTTTGGAGATGCTCCGCTACCCTGGTTTTTATCGATCTTGTTGTCTGGCCTACGTATTCCATGGAGCATTCGAGACATGTGATTTTGGATATACCGCTCTTCTCCTCGACTTTTTGGCGTCCTTTGCTGATCCCAAAATAATTTCTAGTAGGAATGATCTCGAAGAGAGTGATGCGTCGATACTCGCTTTTTCAGTATTTGTTGTAGTTATTTTGTTGCCGTTGAGAATGTGAATTTCGACCTCCTTATTTCGGATTTATTTTGTGTAAGCAATATTTAAAGAGCCCGTTTTCGATGTTGTTCCTCCAGTTTCCGGATTCGATTGGTAATTAGTTGTTTTTCGTACTCATTCACAGTCGCAGTTTCCAGTATGTACTTGATTTTGTCGTTCTTCCGTTCGGTTGTCATTGGTACTGTGAGCATCCTCCAGATCATGCTAGTATAGGCTGCCATTTTTTGTCCAAAGGAATGGTTTGATTTGTTCGGTATCGTTCTTCGTGAGTGAGTTTTCTTCCTATGAATGTGGAATTCAACGCCGGTCGTGCTCACTATTATCACTATATCCAAGAATGGTAGTTTACCGTTTTCTTCCCTTTCCATAGTGAATTTTATATTTGCTTCTAAAAGCTTCTCAGTCTCTTTGGCCTTAGTAATAGCAAAAACATCGTCTACATATCGCATCCAAATAGTTGGTAGGAGGTCCTTTTCCTCCATAATGGTTTCGACGTATCCCATGAAAATATCGCTGAGTAGAGGGGAGAGTGGGTTGCCCATCGCCACTCCCAAAGTTGTTTTATAGTAAGCTCCTCTAAATGTAAAATAGTTTCCAGACATGCAAACACTGGCCAACCTAAAAGATTGCAACGAACAAAAGAAAAGGAAGTATGTTAATTAATTGTTTGACTTACTGCTCTACGATGAACAAAGGGGCCCCTTATTTACTGCTTCCGTCGACAATGTTGATAATATTTTTGCCACTATGTGATCCTTCGTATACTACATCGATCACTACTGCTTGTTTTTCGACTTTTTACCCCGATGCCTTCGTTCCAGCTTTTACTTTCTGAATGCGTCTTCTTTTCCTATCCTCCACTACTATCTCGTCAACCGCCTGCCGTATTTTTTTACAATAGCCACCACTTTTCCACCCAAATCGAAAATCCAATAAGAGGAGGCGCGTCATGCGTCGCGCTCTTAAGTAGTTTCGGTCCCTGACCGAGTTCTATATCTCGGGTTCACCCACCTCTTCGTAGTGGTTCTTCCCGTTTCAGCGGAGTGGTTCTACTCAAGCTCGGTGTGATTTCCACTCTACCTTCATCGACTCTGGTGGCGATCACCCCAATCAAAGCTGAATTGGCTGAATGCCTTCTCTGACGGTTTGCAACGTCAGAAAGATTTGTTTACTAGCATCCGTTGCGTAGATTAGTTGAGGAGGCAAATTTTGCATCCATCTTCGTAATGTCCCCAAACAACTGCTAGCGTAACACGACCTTCAAGATTGAGCCTTACTCAAACATCATCAACGTATGACGTGAGTAAGCCGTATTTTGTATCATTCCGTTGTATAACACAAGGATTCTTATCCCAATGTTTTTCGAAAAATTCATCAAAATCAACAGGTGATAATAACCATCTAAAGACATCCTTCTCATATTCAATGCTATCATTTGTAGTGGATCGCTACCCGTAGTAGATTTCTGCCTACCCATCGCAGACATATTTAACGATACATATTTTCCTTCAGTATGTTGAACAAATCTTTCTTCTTCTGGTGTTTCATTTTGTGAGCGCTATATATTTGGTTTTTCCTTCTTTTTAGTTGGCGTGCTTACACCCGGTTGCTCTAGTATTCCTTGCTTTCTGGATTTAGAGTTTCTGATAAGTCCTTCATAGTGCTCTAGTGTTTCATCAATTTTAGCTGCAACACCCTTGGTATGTTCTGCTAGTTTGCCTTTCTTTTCAGGTGTAGTGATATTCATAAATTCTTCTGATTTTTCGTTCTTTTTAGGTCGTGGGCTTTTGATAGATGGATGCGAAATAGTTTTCTTTCTATTTCGAACTTTATTTTTAAGGTTTTGTAAAATAATTTTACAAAACCCTACTAAAATCTCGTCCTTTCCGTCCGTCTGTCGGTCCGTGTGTTACACCACTTTTTCTCGCAAACTACATAAACTAGAAGCATAAAATTTTGTTAATAGGTGTATAGTGGCGTCCTCTTCAAAGTTTCACCACAAAAAAACAAGTTGGGTGAACAGACCTACGCTCATGTCAGAAGGGTTTCGTATTCAATTTTCAAAATGCAGTCACCAGATTGAATAAAGTCAAGAAGCATGTCAATGACGATTTTATTGGAGAAACTATGAAATTCGAAGATCATACTATTATTAACAAAGTTGAACGAATTTAGACTTCTGAGGTTTTTGTTATTGCTATACTCATAAATATCTCCCTTAATAATTATTTCAGATGTCCATTCGCAAGGGAGGAAACACATTTTTCATGTATTTCCCCCCTGTGCCCCACTGTAGCAAAAACTGACAGTTTAAGAACTGTTTTGAAAAGCTACCATGGAAACCTTCATTTCATACTCATATCGGCTACGTTTGATGAATTTTTTTCAGGAGCGACTCTCCTGTACTGTTACCATCGATTAATGGCCAATTTTTTCGAATCCTAGAGTTATTACAAAGCCCTTTTGCTAGGAGCTCTCTTCCACCTCCTTGACTTGTTTCACTTATGAGTATTAATTGTAGGTACTCATCTTCAGTCATTCATTAAATTGAATCAAGTGTTCAAAGCATGCACCTCAAACGTTGAAGTTGGGAAAAAATAACTCAAAATTATTCAATCTTCGCATTTAAAACAGCCACTATTTTGTTTTACGATTACTGATACCACTAGCTGAACCGATTCTCAAAGATATTCATGACACCTATCTTTCCTGATTTTTTCATGCAAATCCTAGCAAAACTGTAGTGTCTGAGTCGGTAAAAAGCGCATCTTACTCCATAGCCATATGTTGCCATAGTAATACATGCAGCGCATATTGTTCCATAGTAATACAGGAAAAATCAAGCCGCTATAACTTCGCCAAATATGATTCAATCTTTATGAAACTTGCAGGGTTAATCAATCTTATAAATAGTCACCTGTGTGTTGAATTATATTGAATTTAAGGGTACCATTAAGATTTTATTCAAGAAAACATAAAATCGATAAATCATACTATTACTAACAAAGTTGAGTGAATTGCAACTTCTCACGTGTTTGTTGTTGTTGTACTCATTAAGGTCTACATTCCTGATTTTTTCAGATTTTTCGGATCACAGGTGTCCAATCGCGAGGGGGGGGGACACAAATTTCTCGTGTATTTCCCCTCCCTGTGCGCCCCTCGAAGCAAATTTTGCTAAACTAAGACCTGTTTTGGAAAGTTCTCATCAAGACCTTTCATTTGATACCCATATCGGCTACCTTCAATGAAATTGTTTTTTCGGGGGGTCACTCCCCTACATGGGGAGACCCCCCTTAAATACCTTATAAAATTTTTATGTAGTTGAACTTTGAAGAGAGCACCACTTTACACCTACATACAAAATTTGATGCTTCTAGCTAAAGTAGTTTCCGAGAAAAACTGCTGTGACACACGGACGGACAGACGGACGGACAGACAGGACGCGATTTTAGAAAATTTTGTAAAATTATTTTACAAAACCCTAAAAATTATGAGGCGTTTAACGGGCGTGTCCCCACACAGGGGAGTAGCCCTTCAAAAAAGAAATTTCATCAAATATGGGCAATATGAATATCAAAGGAAAGGTCTTAATGAGAACTTTACAAAACAAGTCTTAAAATGACAAGCTTTGCTTTAAGGGGTGCAGGGGAAGGTGAAATGTATGAAAATTTGGTGTCCCTCCCCCTCGCGTTTGGACACCTTTGACCTGAAAAATCTGAGAAAAATCACAGAGGTAAGTCTTTAAGAGCAAAAGGGCAATAAATACCCCAGTAGTCGAAATTCGATCAAATAATATAGTACATTTTATAAGTTTTAAATTTTTGCCTATAAAATCCAAATCGGACCCTTAAATTTACAAAAGCTACAATTTATGTTTTCTAATGCCAATTATATGAGTCCTGAAAATTTCGCAATAATCGAACTATAAACAATTAAATTACAGCCGATTGAATATTTAACATTTACAACAACATTAACACGTGATACTAGAGAGATACACGTTTGCAACGGACCTAGATACTACAAATATGTAGGAATTTTGATAAAAACTTTAGAAATGATCTATAATATTGACGTGTTATCATGATTAATCAAGCAACGGGTTTAAAACACATGAAACAAAATGGTGGCGAATTTAAATGCATAATAACCAAGATATAATTTTTCGAACTCAATTTATGGAATTTGTATATAAGTCAAATTTTGATATGCAGAACATATTGTTTCATTTACTAATCGTTTGACGAATCCCTTCTGGCAGGAGCACTCTCCTACTACTTCAACTTGTTTTCTGATTTTCGGAGCAGAGATGCCCACCTGCGAGGTGAACACCAATTTTTCGTACGTTTTCTCTTGTCTTGCATCTCTCGCTAAAAATAATGCCTATTTAGTAGAGTTTTCACCAAAACCTTTCTTTGATATTTTTTAAGAGTTATCCCCCTATATTAGGAGACCCGCTTTAAAAACCTTATAAAATTTTCTTTGTATTGAAACTTTAGGAAGCCCAGCACTTTTGACCTGCTTACAAAATATCATATTTCTAGTTTATGTAGTTTTGCGCGAAAACTTGCTGTAACGCACTGACGGACAGACAAATACTTATTTTGGTAGGGTATTATAAAATTATGTTGCAAAACCCTTATTATTTATCATGATAATTTTATTTCAATTTTTCGTCATTTTCCAAATCTCCAGTAATTAACAAAATTTTCACTACCATGAACAAAAGGAGAAAAGGTGGTTTGGCACTGAATCAATGAAATCTATTTAATTTTTTGGTACTACTCACTATAATATTGTCCTTTTTGCTAATAATTTTTCATCGTTTGATTCATAAAGTGGTTATTCTATTGCAAGTTTTAACACTATGCTCAGTTAAATGAAATATGTATTCAGTTTCAATGCTGAATTTTTGGGCAAATTAAATATAAATTGTACTGGATTTATCATTGCAAACAAAATTATTCAATATTCTTCATCAACAGGATCTTGGAGTCATGCACAATGCGATGAACCCGCTTCTTATAGAAATTTTTTAAATTCCAAAGATAAATTTTTAAGAAAATTTTACATTCCATACAAAAATTGCTGAATTTAAAACTAGAATCTTTCATATGAAGAATTTCTTCCAAACTCCGACATCTTTCTATTGGACATTTTTCTTCTGTTCCAATAATTATAAGTGATACTCGAGCGTATTTAATGTGGAGCTTAAACAAACATTTCAATCACCAAAGCTTATTCAATTAAAACACTCGTTTTGTTTCTTTTAGATGGTCTTGAGATCTTACAACCGTTCATCAGTCAGTATCTTAACTTCTTTGGCATTCCTGAGTGCAATTGGTCGGTTTGGGGCGCAAATAGACTCTTTTTGTGTGTTTCTGGTGTGTGAAGAAAGCTCCCGCTGAGGATGACTCGCACACTTGAATCAACTCGTGCACATTCACGATATTCATTCAACTCATCCACCATCCACATCCATCCACAGGCTCGCAGGTTCATCATTCCCGGCTGGCCCCAGTGTTGCGACAAAACAGGTAATTTTTTTATTCTGACGAGTCATCATGAATGATGGCTACATCCAGGCTTACTGATCCGCCAATGGTGGTTACTTACGAGTACGGCGTGGCAGGAAAAAGTACCTCAATCCACATACAAAAATACAGAAATACAAAAATGTTCTTTGAATGATCCAAGTGAGAACGGTAATCACCAGAGCGTATCATGAAAAACACGAAATGATTACTTTGATGAACGTGGAAAACATCAACGTACGAGCATGTAAGGGTTTGTGCGAGCAGTTTGAGTTTTCGAGGGTCCGTACACGAAGCACAAGAAAGCGGGAAGTATAGCACAATAAGGGTCAAGAGACTGGACAAGCGTTATTTTCGTATCAAATGCAACAAGTTGCGTTTAATGTTTTCTATAATAAATTCATAGAAAATGATAATTTCAAGATGGTTTGATGTTAAGGAGAAAAACTGCATTAATTGCATCCTTAAATTGATTGCGTAGCACGACTGTGGGAAACATCCTAGAAGCCAATCATTTTTATCTGTAGTTCACACACTATACATATATCTGAGAAACTCCGGTTGATAATAAACTCAGATAATGGAGATAGGAGCTTCCTCCTTGACAAATACTTATTATGGGAAGTATTTGAAACCAGCAGTATAATTTATATTCATGGTAACTCATTTCGAATCAATAAGAGTTGACGATCCACTGAAATGAGGTTGAAGAGCTTATGATGGCTTTTTTAAAAATAAGAGTAGTTTAACAAAATCGTTTGAGGTTTGCTCAGTGAAATATTGGTAGCAGCATTGCAAATTTTCCCATCAAGGATTATGAAACGAATTGTATTTTTACTTGAACTTTTCTATTAAAAGCCGTAACCTATACTTTAGTAAGATTTCTGTAGTGAAGTAGATATTAAAAATGTCCGTGAAGGACTGCAGCGATGGTCTGCTGCCTCGGCGGAAGAAGATGTTAAGATTCGCCGAGAATATTTTAATATCTACTTCACTACAAAATGGCGCCCAACGTGGGGCCCGAAAAGCCCGGCTGTATCAACAGTCGTGAGCACGAGACAGTCCATCGTCTCTAGGTGTCCAGATTATTGGCGGGTAGGTAACTACTTATCGTGCCCCAGAAACTAGTAACTTCCGGACGTGTGTTGTCCTCGGACATAAATATCGTTTGGACCTTCTACTGACTTATACTTTGGTGGTTTACCACCATATTATGACTAGTAACGCCAAATGAAATTAGAGTCCTTATGTGTATTCGGAAGTTATTATCTCAACATCCTATTTGCGGAGGACTTTGATCTGCACCCCAAACCAAGCGGTGCCTAAGTGTCTTTCACTACATGGATCTTGATTCATGTGATTGGCTGCTTAGCTAGTCCATGACAAGACACGCGCTGCTTGTAGGTCAGAGTTCAACCTGGGATGACAAGTTATAACTTGTGGAAAATTTGCGGATGAAGGAGCACTTCCGAACCCTCATCCTTATGGTGACGCAAGGGAGTAGTCCCTGTGACGCAACGGGAGGAGTGTGCCATTAGTGTCCTTTCCTGTGAGAGAACGGAATGGAAAGACCGATTTTTTTTATGATCACGTAAATTTTGATAACGCAGATTAAATTCTTAGCCTACATTTTTTGTTTGGAGAAGTTGTAATAGTTAGCCACTTTCGGCCACTCCACTAATATCAAATATTTAATTATTACATTTTTTACGCTTATATTTAAAGCCATTCGTAGTTTTAGGCTTTTTTATATTTATCTATATAGCTATAATCTTGTTTTCCCTTTTAGCTCGTAATACCTATATTTTTTTTCAGAAGATGCCCACCAAAAGAACGCTCGAGAGGAAAAAGTTGAGGTTAGATGCCGGACCAGCGCTCTTGTGCTCCATATGCCATGATGACATGGACGAACTGACCAGTCAGAGTTTGCCGTGTGAACGCAGGCTACACCAGCTGTGTTTGGTCCAACTGAGGCAAACCGCATCCACGTGCCCGCTCTGTCGTCAGCCAGCAACAGAACGACCTCAGTCCTCCATCGCTAGTGGAGCAATGCCCAAAGGCGGACCTCCTCCACCAACTACAATAGGTGCGCGAGGTGATGACAGCGGAGCCGGAGCCTTATCGACCAACCGACCCGGTATCGAACCCTCATCCTCAGCGTCACCTGAGATGTTGCAGCGGTCATGCAAGCTATGGCCAACAGTATGGAACAGACAGTAACGGGGGATCCAGCACCTCCTAGGCTCAGCGGGGCCATGAACCCCATGGCCCCAGGATACAGACCCAGGGGAGAAGTCCCGACTTCGTGACCGCAGCAGCGGAATCATGCGAGTGCCCGGAGCCCGGAGCGGGAACAGGTCGAACAGGCAGCTCAGGACCGCGGCTCGATGCCCTGTTACAACTAGGACCTAGCATCTTCAGCGCAGCCAGGAGCTCACCGCACGGGCAGGCCTACTCTTCGCGAAGAGGTCGCACCGAGACAGTCCAGCTACGAACGTAATCGTTCGCCATGTTCTATCCCGCCATCTAAGATAGCACATATAGTGGCATGCTGGAAACTTGTGTTTACAGGCCAGGACGACCTTACGACCATCGGGTCCTTTTTGAGGAGGGTCAAAAACATGGCCTCGCTGAACTTAGGAGGTAACATGAGAGCCGTTACCCGCTGTGCGCAGATGCTCTTTACTGGGAGAGCTCTTCGGTGGTTCTGGTGGTTTGTCGACACGATCCCACCTTTGATTGGGAAACGTTGAGACGGGCGGCGTTGCGGGAGTTTACACCAGTCGAGTTAGATGACACGCTGAGGCAGCACATCCGAAACAGACGCTAACAGGCACAGGAGACCGTAGACGAGTATTACGAAGTCCTGTACTGCTTGTTGGAGCGTCTGATGGTCCCCATGCCAGAATCTGAGTTTCTCAGCTTCTTCTGGGAGGGGATCAGGCCAGAGCTGCGAGAGCGATTGGTGTTCGCCCCACGCCACAGCGTGCATGCGCTTTGCGCGTCAGCGAAGGAACTGGAAGCGGTGCAATATTCCCAGCGTTCCGCGTCATAGAGTAAACATTTTGGCTGACGAGAGCAGCCAGAACGATGCGCGATCGCTGAGCACGAGCACTGCATGCCAGCTGGTCTCATTCCACCCACCATCGTCAGCACCTCGGAGACTGTCCCTCCATTATCCACCGATTTAGATCCAGAACCTCTGTCTGAAGTACATGAACTGGCTTCCAGGGCACGGGCTACCACGTGTTGGAACTGCCGGCAGACGGGACACCACTTCTCCGCATGCCAGACAGAGGCTAGCATTTTTACTTTCATTGTGGGAAGCCAGATACTTATGCGCCACACTGCACTAATTGCAAGAAGCCAAAAACTTGCAAGCGAGTGCGCACGATAGCCCGCAGCACTCGCAACAGACGCAGTAACGGAACGGTACGCCGTCCCGTCTACTGACAGTTCCACCACGACAAGTTCCTTACGCCCCAATCAAAGTGTCTGGCGAAGTCGTTATTGCACTGATCGACACGGGTGAAAGTATTAGCTGCCTTGACTTGAGCCTCGGCTCTAATGTACTACAACAAAACCCTACGGTAGGAAAACCCTGGCGCCCTGAAATCAGTACAGCTGATGGCACCAAACATCCTATCCAAGGTAGACTGACAACATCGATGACGTTCAGAGGTCAAACGAAGTATATAAATTTCTACATTATCCCGTCACTGACTCAGAACGTGTACCATGGCGTCGATTCCTCCTTCAATTTGGTTTGGCCCCAGATTTATTCACAGATTTGTCTTTAAATACTAGATATGTCAGCGAACTCGCTTCGATACCCGATAGGCATGAACTAACACCCAACCAACGACTACGTTTGCAAGCATCCATCGCTGCTTTTCCATCTTACGCTACGCAAGGCCTTGGCCGCACCACACTGGTCTCACACGTCATCGGTGTTGGCAATAGTAAGCCAATTAAGCAGAGACACTATGCCATCTCACCGGCCATGGAGAAGTTAGTGTATGCAGAGTTGGATAGGATCCTCGAGTTGGGGGTCATAGAAGAGTCCCAAAGTGCCTGGTCCTCACCGGTAACCATGGTGGCGAAGCCAGGTAAAGTCCGTCTTTGATTAGATGCCCAGAAGGTAAACGCAGTGACCATCAAAGACGCTATTATAATATTAGGGAGACTGCCGACAGCAAACTATACTATCAGTCTTGACCTAAAGGATGCATTCTGGCAAATGTCACTCGATGAGGGGTCAAGGGATAAGACCGCCTTTACAGTGCCCGGTTGACCCTTATACCAGTTCGTCACAATGCCTTTTGGCCTATGTAATGCTCCGCAAACGATGACCCGGCTGATGGACAAAGTCATTCCACCTCATCTGGAACACTAAGTGTTCGTGTACCTGGGTGATCTTCTACTCATCACGGAAACGATCGACCAACACCTCTTACTCCTGCAAGTAGTAGTCCTGCACATCAGTAAGGTGGGACTCACCATCAACGTCCAAAAAAGTAAGTTTGTCATGAACGAAGTCCGATACCTAGGACATGTCATCGGACATGGCACCATCAAAATGGATCCGGACAAAACTCGGGCGATTGACGAGTTCCCCTTACCAAAAACTGTCAAGCAGCTACGACGTTTCCTTGGTGTGTGTGGTTTTACCGAAGGTTCGTTCTGAACTATGCAACAGTTTCAGCACCCCTGTCGGACATGCTGCGGAAAGGGAAGTTCATTTGGACCGAGCTCAGTCGAAAGGCATATGAATACTTAAGACAAGGCCATTCTCGGCGAATCTTAACATCTTCTTCCGCCGAGGCAAGAGACCATCACTGCAGTCCTTCACGGATATTTTTATATCTACCTTTCACTACATTTTCCTGTACTCATTCTATCTTCTCCGTTTGGTACCCTTACAAATTTTCTACTGTGTTTGGAAAAAATCTTACTGGATATGTCGTTGGGACTTTTAAATATATTGATTTAAAGTTCGTCCTTGAACTGACCAGTAATTAAGGTCAGACTGACCTTACTTACTGGACAGTGGCGTAGCGTGAGTCTTTGACGCTCGGGGAGTCGCCACCCTCCTTCTTTGGAGACAGATTTGTATTCAGAGCTTGTTCAGAACGAGATAATCCTTCTATCGTCCGTAAAAAGTATCCTTAATGCAAAATCATATGACGAATTATACCAAACACAAATAATTTAGTGATAAGCTTTTATTTGTAAGCAAAATAATAAAGTTATTGAAAACATGACATTAACAGAGTAAGAGAATAGCGCTCCTCTAGCTAGTGCATGAATGCTACATTTAATAAACACTTGAACATAAAAAATAAACAGAAGAAACTCATCTTTAGAAAATAAGCATAATAAATAATAATAATAATAATGATCGCGCTACAGTCCAAGCCTGGGCGTTGAGACGAGGTCGAGCATCTCATTTTATGACCATAACGGTAAGGGAAGTACGGGCAAAATGACATGTATGGACAAAATGACATAGTCACCTTATTAAAAAATTGGATGGTTTTAGTAACGTCTTCGCAACTGTATCACGTGACAGCAGCCATATTCACAATCCTCTCAGATGTTGAGCGTCATTGTCACAGTTGCGTCGCAGTAACTAGTTCGAACGTGTTTCGCGCCTTCAAAAGTTTATTTTAAAGATGGTTTTCTCCTGTTTTCTGGTGAGTTATTTGTTGTTATTTGTAATTATTTCTATTATAATCAATGAACTTATGCCAGTACCCAGTGATTTCGATTAATTTTATTGCAATTATCAGGTGCTTGATGGAATTTTGATTTATTATTCATTTTTATTCACATTTGGACAAAATGACATACAAATACAATGGACAAAACGACATGGTATGTCATTTTGTCCGTTGAGCTTATGTTAACTAACGTTTATTATTTTGTTAAGGTGATATGCCACGAAAATACGAAGGAAAAACTAATCGGCAGTCTTGGAGCCAAAAATCCATGAATAAGCATGGAAGCAAAAAAAAATGGGATGGGAATTGGCCGCAAAACCATTCGGTGCTCCTCAGGCGACACTTAGAAGACATGCACTCAATATGAACAAAACCTTGAATTCTAACTCTAAAGGATTAGGAAGATTCAAGAAAACATTTTAAACTGAAATTGAGCAAGATTTAGCAGAACACATAAAGTTTTTAGAAATACAACTTTTTAGTTTCACGCGTACATCAATCCAAGAGCTTGCCTTTGAACTAGCCGAAAAAAATGGTATCGATCACCCTTTCAACAAGGACAAGAAACGTGCTGGACAAGAATGGCTTGACGGTTTACTGAGAAGAAATAAGGGCATTTCTCTGCGTAACCCAGAACCAACTTCTGCTGCAAGAGCTCAAGCGTTTAATAAGCCACAGGTAACTAAATTTTTCCGTATTTATGAAGAATTTTTGAAGTCTCACAACTTGGGGCCTCACCGAATCTTCAATATGGATGAAACCGGGCTTACTACAGTCCAGAAACTACAAAAATTCTGGCCACCAAAGGCAGGAAACAAGTCGGCTATCTCGCCAGTGCTGATAGAGGTTCGAATGTGACAGTAGTGTATTGTACGAATGCCATCGGTTCATTTATTCCACCATGTATGATATTTCCTAGGAAGAACATAAAAAAATGAACTAGTTGATGAGGCTCCCACCGGCACTCTTGGACTAGCACAAGAATCAGGATGATTGAACAAATTGGTGTTTGTAAAATGGTTAAAACATTTTCAAGCTCATACGAAATCTGAATGCTTGAGTTATGCCAAAGAAAATGGTATTCATATGTTGTTTTTACGGCCACATTGCACCCATAGAATGCAGCCCTTGGATGTTTGTATCTATGGACCACTAAAAACAATCAGGAAATTTCTAAGTGGCTAAAAAATCATCCAGTGCGCGTTGTGTCCCATTTACAAATCAGTTATTTGTTTAATGAAGCGTATGGAAAAGCCGCAACTGTTCCGAATGCAAGTAGTGGCTTTAAAAAGATAGGCATCTGGCCTGTTAATCCTGATATTTTTCCAGACTACATGTTTGAGACGGCAGGGACCACAAATATTCCGTTGAATCAGGCGGATATTGCAGACAATACAGCTAAACTTCCCAGCTCACATTTACTATCAACTAAATGTATCAACACCTCTTCCATCCAAGAAGATGCGAGTAACGATGTTGCATCTATTTTAAATCCATCAGCAACAAATGAAGATGAAAAAGATTCTTCACAAAACACAATGCAAGCTACAACCAATAATGATATTGGAGTTGTTGTTTCTGATGTGATGAACTTGAGTTTAGAAACATGTGAAGAGGAGTCTAATACAGTTGAGGTAGCTAGAGCAGCTTACGATCACTTTGTGAGACTTGGTTCATCAAAGCAAGTGCTGACATATCCAGTTGCTACTATTTCGCTAGCACAACAGGGGCAGGGCCAAGGAAAAAGAAAATTTAAACCTGTCAAAGGTGATTGGCTTTTAACTTCTACTCCAAATATGCAAGAAATTATTGCTAAAAATAGACCAAAGGATCCACCGGTAAAAAAGAAGAGACAGATTAAAAGAAAAATTTTTGATAAGGATGAAATAAATATTCCTGCTTCCAAAAGCGCTTTACCGTCAGAGAAGAGATTGAAAGCCTCGAAGTAGCGTACAACTGCTCTGATATATGATAGCTCAGGAAGCGAAGATTTCTTATGCGAGACAGAATGCGACGATAGTGACTGCGCTTGCATTCATTGCAATGACCTCTTTTCCCGTTCTAAGCCCGGCGAAGGTTGGTTACGATGTATGACTTGTTCCCTTTAGACTCATGACTCATGTGCTGATGTCCCAAAGAGGACCAAACGATTTATTGGTGAACTGTGTTCTTAAAAATTAGTATGTCATTATGTCCTTATCTTATATCTCATTTTGTCCGTACTATATGAACAAAATGGTTTTTTTGATTAGTTACATTTTTTCTTAATATATATTTTATTATAGTTCCTACTTAATTAAATGACTGTGCTACTGATAGTCAATGAACCTAAGATGAGTAAAACCGATTGAAACTGATTATAATACCATTAAATAAATAAATATTATTAAAAAAAAACACCCTGTCATTTTGTCTCTACTTCCCCTACTTGGCAGGTGATGTGATCGGCATCACGCTTGACCGTATGCTTATTACCTAATTTTACTCAGTACGCATCACAGCTGAGTGGGCTGGAAGTCCGCCAACAGATACTGACATCGAAAACTCGTAACGCCGGAGTTCGAACCTAGCACCTGTCGCATTCGCGGCAAGCCTCCTACCTACTACACCACGACGGACGACAGAAATCAAGCATAAGCTTCAAGTTAAATCTAAACTTAAATTGGATAATTCTCATTAAGAATTCTTATTTTGCTGAATGAATTGACAGGCAAACATAAATACCTTGTAATTATGAACTTATTCGCTTTTCTAAAGATGCTATTATTTTGATTATCTAGTTTTTTTCTAACTTTCATGCGTAAACTTCTATTGGGACATATTGCAATAGGAACTTAATAAATAATAAAATAGTGAATTTGAAAAATGTTGCTGCAGAATCGATTAAAAATACCAAAGCCACCGAAATAAATTAGTACTAATGCTACGGTGCCAATATTTTCTTTTCTCACTAAGGAAAATTAGTCGTGAATCATTTTTCTCTTCCACGTTCGAAGAATTAAAAGAGAAAATAAGATGTTTCTGTTAGGATTTATATCAAAATAATGCATTTTAAATACCACTAGCGGCATCTATGACGAACTACGTGTACCTACCTGCCTGTACCATATTACAATAAATTTAGTCTTTGACAAACCACTACGCGAGTTTCATTAGGTTATGGGCCCAGTCCCATTTTCACGAAATATCAAGAATTTTTATTGTGCGGAAGTAATAATGTCGACGTCGGGGTGCTTAGTAAATGTGCCAAAACTCAAAGTACGCGAAAACTATGACAATTGGGCGTTCGCAACAAGCAATTTTTTGTTACTTGAGGGTATTGAAATTGAAAATGTGCCGGCGACTATCAGTGAAACTGAGATGAAGAAAGCCAAAGCTAAACTGGTAATGACAATTGACTGTTCGTTATATGTGCATATCAAGAGTGAGACTACAGTGGACGGTGTGTGGAATAAATTGAAACAATTATTTGATGACACGGGATATCAACGAAAACTAAGATTGCTTCGAACATTGATTTCAATACGTTTCGATACCTGTGAATCTATGACATCCTATGTATCTCAAATGGTCGAGACAGCACATAAATTGAAGGGGACAGGATTCGAAATCACAAACGAGTGGATTGGATCATTACTTTTGGCTGGACTCCCAGATAAGTATTCACCGATGGTAATGGCGATAGGACATTCTGGAATCACCATTAGCGCTTACGTCATAAATACAAAGATACTTGATGTGTTTGGAGGTTGGCACTACTGGTACGGACTCTGCATTTTGGACAAAACAACTGTGGCCAAAAAGTGGCAACACTAACCGCAAACAAATGTCAACGTCAAATGATATGTCAGCCAGCAGTAAGCAAATAAAGTGTTATAATTGCAAGAGAATCAACCATTACAAAAATAAGTGTCCTTAATTAAAATCAAATAAACAATTGAATGTTTTTAGCGCAGCATTTTTCAACGGCTGTTATAGCACAGGAGACTGGTATATCAATTCAGGCGCAAGCGCACACATGACGTCAAATCAAAAGTGTTTATCCCAATTCCGCCCAGTACACGAAAAAAAGAAATCGTAGTGGCAAATCAAACGATGGTGCCTGTAGTTAGTGTTGACACACAAATAACGACATGCGTAAACAGTTCTCAGTATGATGTGATTGTGAAGAATGTATTGTACGTACCTAATCTAAGCCAACTTATAGTTAATGGCAATAGAGTAGTGTTCAAAAAGAATGTCTGTTTGATATACAACAAAGTGAATGACCTCATTGGTACAGCGAATTTGATAAATGGTGTGTACAAAAAATCGAGAATTCATTATCGGCGATGTCAACATGGCGTAAAAGGTTAGGACACATAAATTGTAAGTCCTTGCAAAAAATGAAATAAGGTGCTGTAGTAGGAGTTTTTTTGACAAGAATGCTGACATACAAATACAGAATTGTGAAGTGTGCTGTGTGCTGTGAGGGACAACAGACATGTTTCCCTTTCTCATCAGCTAACCGTAGAAGTGAAAAACTACTGGACGTAGTACACTCAGATTTACGCGGGCCGATAGAGACTAAATCAATTGGTCAGGCAAAGTATTTTCTCTTGTTTGCGGATGATGCCAGCAGAATGACTTTTGTCTACTTCTTGAAGCAAAAGAACCAGGTGTTCCAGCATTTGAAAGAATTTCGAGGCTTAGTGGAGAATCAAACCGGAAACAAGATAAGAATATTAAAGACCGACAATGGAGGTGAATTCTGTTCGCGTGAGATGGAGAGTTACTTAAAACAAGTTAGTATTGTCCATCAAAATATTAATCCTCACACTCCGGAGCAGAATGGGCTCTCAGAGAGGTTCAACAAAACTGTTGGTGAATAGGCAAGATGCTTGTTGTCTGGAGCGAACCTTGACAAAAGTTTTTGAGCTGAAGCAGTTCTTCTTCTTTGTAGCCCTACAGCCCCTTTCTGGCCTTCGCTTAGAGATAGTTAGAGTATCTCATTGTCATGATCTAATGTATCGGCACTCTATAAGGTGATATGATCATTATCACGCTTTGGCCGTATGTCCGTCCACCCAGCTGCGATACGTTCTGATTTTTAAACCAGCACGTATCATAACTGAACAGGCTTATAGTCCGTCCGAAGAACCACTCGAACTAAGTCTCGTTGATGCCAACGAAACTTGAACCAGAGACCTTCGGCTTACGGGCTTAGTGCTCTAACCACTAAGCCAAGCGGAATGAAGCAGTTAATACTGCTGTATATTTAAAGAATAGAACGCCAGCCACCAGTTCAGGTATGATGACACCTTTTGAGAGGTGGACAGGTGAAAAACCAGACCTAAGCTACGTCAGAATTTTTGGCAGTAAGGTTATGGTGCATATTCCCAAAATACAAAGACAAAAACGGGATAAGAAGGCAGACAAATTGATTTTAGTTGGGTATCCAGATAACGTAAAAGGATACAGATTATATGACCAAAAAACTTAAAAAAATTACTACGAGCAGAGGTGTTATTATTATGAAAAAAATGGAGTCGAACACAGGTTGGGTAATAGCAAATAATTGAGAAGAAAATTCAGAGAACGATGAAAACTTAGAAGATGATGAAAGTTTATCAGAAAGTCTAGTTTCAGATCCAAATGATCCAACATACATTTGTGAGTCATCAATTTCCGAAGATGATTCTTATCAATCTATGACTGAAGAAGAGTCTATCAGAGAGGATGAAGTTCAGATGGAGCTGGATAATAAACGTAGGATAAAGCCAGTAGAAAGGTATGGTATCACTAATCTATGTATTCTGGACAACCTGGAATCATACGATGAAGAAATCAGTTATGAAGCTGCATGAATGGACCAGATAAGGAACAGTGTAGACAGGCGATGACAGATGAACTGAAGGCTTTCGACGGCAATCAAGCATGGACATTTGTAGATAGGAAAGAAGCTGATAGAGTGGTGCAGTGTAAGTGGATATTCAAAAAAAAATACGAAAGCGATAATAGTGTGCGGTATAGGGCAAGACTGGTCGCAAAAGGTTTCTCCCAAAAAGAAGGCGTGGAATACACTAAAACATACTTCGTTACTCTACATTAAGACTTTTATTTGCTTTAAGTGTCAAACTTAACATTAAAATTACTCACTTAGATGTAACTACAGCATTCCTGAATGGTTATCTGCATGAAAATGTCTATATGCAAGTGCCGCCTAATTTGAATTGTAAAGAAAATTGTGTTCTCAAATAAAATCGTGCAATTTATGGTTTAAAACAATCAGCCAGGCCTTGCAATGAAAGAGTAAATGATTGTTTATTAAAATTGAATTTTGTTAAGTCATAGTATATATATAAAAAGATGTAAAAGGAGCAGATCATAATAGCAATCTTTGTAGATTATTTTTGTTTCAAACAGTAGTAACTTGGTTAAGAAATTAAAAACTAATCTAATGTCAAAATTCAAAGTTAAAGATTTGGGGTAATTAAAACAATGCTTGAGTTTGAGGGTAAAAATGTATTAGAATGGCTGTATTTCCTTAGATCAAGAGTTTGTAGATCATATTTTAAGGAAATTTAATATCACAAACTGTAATGTTGTTAATACTCCCATTGAAAATAATCTAAAACTAGAAAAAGGTGTAGATGTTTGTAAGCAATACCCATATCAGCAATGAATAGGTAGCTTAATGTACTTAAGTGTTTTGACTCGCCCCGATATTTCTTATAGCGTGAGTTCCTTGAGCCAATTTAATAATTGTTATTCCCATGCAAAACGCATCCTAAGATACTTATGTAAAACTAAATCGTATGGGCTAATGTTTAGCAAAGATAATTGTAAATCGGTAGGTTTTGTTGATGCAGATTGGGCCTCGAATACTCTAGATAGGAAATCTTACACAGTTTTCTACTTTAAACTGTCACGAACCGTTATTTCATATAAATGTAAAAAAACAACGCACTATAGCTTTGTCAAGTACTGATGCTGAATATATGGCGATAGCGGAAGCCTGTAAAGAAGCTATTTATTTAAGAAGCTTGTTTTGTGAAATTGTAGGCAGTTGTGATTATGTAATTATATTGTATAATTATAATCAAAGTGCTCATAAGTTATCAGAAAACTCATTATTTCATCTAAGAACCAAGCACATAGACGTGCGCCATCATTTTGTTAGAGAAGCGGTAGCTAACAATCTCATTAAGATATACGGTTTTCCAATGAGAGGTGTTATTTTGATATTAAAAGAAAAATGCCATTTTTAATATAAATGATCGGATGTTTATTTCATTATAAAGAAGAAGGCATGCCGTTAACAATGAAGAATAGCATCAGGCAAATGACCACCACAACCACGCGTGCAGGACCATATCCTTTTCATGAAATTTTCCATAACCAAATCGCAAAGTGGCTGCCCTATGTCCTCGATAGTCTCACGAATTCCATCTTTGAGGTCTTGAATCGACGCTGGGCTGTTAGTGTAGACATTCTCATTCACGTGGCCCCAAACGAAGAAGTCGCAAGGTGTTAAATCAAAAAATCTATTCAAAATAACACCTCTTATTGGAAAAAATGACTGCATTGCACAAGCTTCCTGCGTCTGTTCTTGTATTAAAACTTTCCTCAGTTTTGGTTAGATTTTCAAGTGCAATCAATGTTTCTTTGAAGTTGTGTCGTATGAAATTTACAGTATCGCCCAGCACTCCAACGTGTGTCCTGAACCCTCTACAATCTTTTACGTGTAGTGGCATTCAGAACTTCCCACCGATGTGTAGATACAGAACAAGTTGGGTAAAAAGACCTACGCTCATGTCAGAAGGGTTTTGTACCTAACGATCTCCGAAATACGGTCACCAGCAATAAATAAAGTCAAGAAACATGTCAAAGAGATGTGCCCGTTTAAAGGAAAATCCATTGTTCCTCCATTTTCAACGGTCGCCATTTTGTTCAAAACTAATAAAAATGACTGAAATCATGAATTCCACAAAATATGTGTTGTTATAAATCTTATCTGGAAATTTTAAGAAGATCAAATCAAAATTGCAGTGTCTGAACCGATGGAAAGTCCATAAAATGCCAAAACCGTGTGTTATTGTTGTTGTAATTGCAGAAATTTCAAATGGCTATAACCTACGCAAATATGATTCGATTTTTATCAAACTTGCAGAGTATTAGGCCCTTACGTTACGGAATTCTCCTCCACTGAAGCTGCATGCATACAAACCAGGTTTAATGAGTGATTTGAGCATGGCACGAATTCTGTATTAGGATTGAAGTCTTTTATCCTCTGTTGTACACATGTGCGCCTTCCAGCCATCGTCGCAGCATTATCATACGCTTGTCCTCTACAGTTTATAACGTCAAGTCCATCAGCCATGAGTTAGTTCATAATCATTTCACTTATACCTTTAGCAGTTTTGGTTTCGATGAAATCCAAAAAACATTCCTTTAGTCGAACCTCCTGGTTTTCAATAACCACATATGGTGGGACTTGACTCGTTTGATCTTTATGCGAAATATCTGGAGTCCTGTCAACAATTATTGAATAATATTTAGCCTTTTGTACACAAGCCATAATCTTTTGATGAACTTTGCTTCCTAGAATTTCAATGAACTCGTTTTGAATTTCTGGTGACATATAAGTTAGCGAGATTTTTTGGCCCATTTTGATTCTAGCCAAATACTCTCGGAGAACAGGATCGTACTTAGCTGGCAAATCCACTAATTCCAAAAAATTTCCTCTGCTAGCACTGGCCTCATCTTCTCTGTGGCTGCGTAACGCCAAATTTTATAATATTAAACACCAAATTGTATAATATTAAACATTCTGCTCGAAATTTCATGCCGTTTTTTAGTTTCTCTTGTGACTGCTTCTTGTTCTTTCTTATCAATTGTCTGACCTTTTTGAAGTCTTGTTGCTAGTTCCTTACATTTGCAAATTTTTTTATTATATTGAACGCTTGTTTCATGATTGCCAACTTTTGGATTCAAATTCCACCAAGTATGAAATAATCGAGAGCAGCAAAATTTCAACACATTTGATGAATCTGCATCCTGCAAAACAATGAGAAGGTGAATATGCTATCCAAGAACGTAAAACTATTTCGCCGTTTGGCAATGTACGGAAGAACCAATCTCGTGTTAGGCGTCTCGTTGACAATACTGTTGCTCTAACATAGTTCTCGTCTGATTGATCAATGCGTGGTACTGCTCATTCTTCAAAAAAGTCGACATTAAAGTGTTTAACAACTTCAGGACCTCTTTGAATCAAAAGTAGCCTTAAATTTGAATCAACTTTTGCAGGCCATTTACCAATGTCGTTACTATTAAAATCTAAATCAGTGAGTGTGTCACTTTGTTCTGGTACCAGAATACCAGAAATTAAAAGTGGGAGTGTTGAAAATAATATTTTTAATTTAGACACTTTGTTAAGTTGTATATTCAACATCATTTTATTATGTTTTGTTTTGCCCTGGTTGGCAACATTGTAAGACATAGATTCACTAGTTGTTCCTTGGTTGTGTGGCGGTCACGACAGACGACAACCAGATGTCGCCGACCACAGCAGCGGTGTTGCAGAATCGCCGTCAAGCCAACACTCTTCAACAGGAGTTGATCGAGTCCGGACGTGCCTAACGCGCTCCGCAACAATTAATACGAATAGCACCGGCCTTACTTACACATTTACTACTGAATAAAGTTACGGTGTTCACCACTAACAGCGCTGAAAGCGGCAAGAGTACGAGATTTTCTTCTTCCTGCTAAAGCCAGCATCGTTAGACCACTACTAAATTATTTCAACCGTTTTATGTATTTTGAATGGGTAATAAATCATTGTTATGTTTAAAATTGTGTTTTGTGTTCACATTATAGACTAAGTGCCCACATTTGGTGAGCCCCACGTGATCGGGTGGAGAATAAATGTTAAATTTAGACTTGAATACTTTTCTGTAGTTCGCGAAGTGACGCCAAGAAAAATTGCCACCCAGTAAAAGATTTGAATTATATGTTATGTCAATACACAAATTCACTCTTTCAAAATACAATATTTATTCGATATATAACACAATTCGACTTATACAACTTTAATCCACAAAGGTCTCACTAAGAATGATCTTCAATTCTAATTCTCAATATCTCGAAGCCGTGAATTATCAGTCTTCGATTTGTATTGCAGGAATCTGACGCGTTCACACTTTTCGTTATCGCAACTCAATACCATTGATTTGTCCCGGATGTTTTCTAATTGATGCGGATCAAGTTTCGCGTTGCTTATTTGGAATTTAATGTTTGAGTTATCTTCATCCGAGTGCTGACACATCGCAATCGGATTGATATTATCTGCATCCGGATGCTGATACATAACTCCTCCCTCCCTAGAAGGACATTCGTCCGCGGATGTCTCAATATTCTGATGAGGCGATTTATCGTTTACTGAAGTTAGTTTCAAATTTAATTTAAATTTCGGATATATGTTTTTAATGCAATAGAAAACAAGAAAGACTGTTATGACAAGAAGTATGGCAAGAGCTGCAGAAAGAATGTAAGTATGATTTTGTTTGGTATATTTCAATTCGGTAATTTCCCGAAGATTTTCAATGTTTGATAAATGAACGTTTTCCAACTTTAATTTGAAAGAAATGTTGGAAAAATTTGGAATAGGATCCAGCGTTAATTTTGAGTCAAATTCCTTCACATAGTTAGTGTACAACTGATTATCAATCAAAACTTCACAATTCGAAAATTGGATCAACCGTGTGCCAGTAAGTATAACATTCTGAGACAAAACAGAGCTTTTGAGAAGTTTATTTGAATTTATAGACAAAACTAGTCCTTTTTCGAGTTCTTCAACAGATGAAATTTCAGTATATGGAATTTTACAATGATCGCAATAAATTGTTTGATTTAAATATTTCAAATGTTTGGTTTTCTTGTAATATTCATTGTAATACTCAATGACTTCTTTTACGTTAATATCAAGAGTATGATCATCAATGTTAGGTATTTGTCGTATGTAATATGTAGGTAAAGGTTCTGTCAATATTGGCACATTAATAACAAAAATGATAAAGTTCCGCTTGTACAGAGTACTAATAGTTACATCTTTTAGTTTATCAAAGTCAATATCATTTTCTGTGATCTCATTCTCATTCAATATTGATCTAGTCATTATATTTAATTTTGCTGCATTAATGTTGTCTAAAACCTTCTCTATTTCATCTTTTATTAGGTCAAGTGAATGTTTTAATTCGATATTAGCCACTTGAACTTGTAAGTCTTTAACCGATGGTATTATTAATTCTGAAAATTCTTCAAGTTTTTTATTATTTTTCTGAATGATTTGTTCTATATTTTTAATATTTTCTTTGAAGATATTGTTGATTCGCAATTGGCTATTCATGTGTTTTATGAGTTCTTGATTGTTTTGATCTATAATATTTAAGTGTTCCAATATACTTTCACGATCGTCATTATCCATTGTTCCGAACAAAAATTTATATGCGGAACCGACGATATTAATTAATCCGCGCTTTAGACGAGTTTTCGAGCACTGCTCACATAGATACAAATATTTTGCAAATGTATTCGTAATACAGTCATCTTTTTTAATTTCAGAGAACATATTGTCCTTTTGGCATGTGTCTATTTCAGATTTAATTACAACATGAATCAGGTTTTTAATTTTATGATAAAGATAATTTACATGACCAGATTCCATGATTGGAAAATTAGAAATAAAATTTGTTTCGTTACATAATTTAATAAGGCTGTGTGATGAAGTAATCAACATATATTTGTAAATTTCGGTACTTTGTACTTTATAGAAAATAGAAACATTAGAGGCCCTATCAATGCATGGAGCCATTGATACCATTCTAAATTTTGTGTTACATTTATTGTTAAAGACAAGACATTTGGGATTTAGACTTTCAGAAGGATTCGAGTTCACTATTGTAGTGTGTATGTTATTATTAAGTAACTTAAGTTCAGTACGAATCAGTTTGATTGTATGATCCGTGTATGCATTAGACTCAATCACATCAGCAATTCTATCCAAAGCAGTCTCATACAGTGATATGTTTATTCTGTGGTATATTCGTACATAATCTTTGATTAGTTTTGTTGGTTCCTTTGGTATCAGGATTATTCCAGAATCTGATGACACATCCCTAACCGAGACAAATGCAGATGTATTCGAAATTAGTAAAAATAGTGGTAAAATTACTGTCCATGGTTTGATCTGAAATGATCAAGATACAGAGTTAACATGAGAAATAAATTGTTTAAATGGCATGAGCTTATTGTTTTCTATTTCAGATTTAATTTTGTCTCTAAATATTGGCATGTCTTTTTGGGAATAATTTGGAACATCATTCTTGAGCACATATCTGATATTAGTTAACAAGAATATTCCACAATCAAATGTGTTTTCCTGTTTAGGAGCGTCAGCAATGCGTGTTTTCCACTTTGAGATATTTATAGGTCGATTAAATAGGCGAAGCGATTCGTTATTTAAGAATTCCAACAAACGTTTGAAAATTTTTTCAGGGTTATTACGAAGTGAATCGTAATATTCAATTCGCTTAAGAGTCATGTCAATTATGAATAGGGACCAATGGTTGTTATTTGTATTGTAAGGCAATAGCAACATTTTTTTTTTCAAAAATGTTGAGTTTATTAGTCCATGAATTTTGAAAATGAGGATTCAAAAGGCATGATAAGAAAAGTGGCGAAAAATAATTTATTTTAGGATCTTCAATTAATGATCCATATGCATCCAGATCTTTATCTGTCAGCCATTCCTCGCTTGAAATTTTAGTTTCAATTGAGTTTTTCCATGTGATGGATGTTTCACCTTGAAACTTTTTTGGTCGTTTTATTTGCTTTGGGGAAATTTTCTTTTTTGAGATATTATCGATAATTTTATTTTCTTCATTTATTAGTATTTCCACTGGTTTAAATTTAGGGTTAGATTTAGGAAATCTAGGATTTGTAATATTTTTAAAAACTCGTGAAGGGAATTCAATATTAGCCTCTCTATCTTTATTTGCTCTGATTGTGCACTTAATTTTAGTGTCAAGTGTTTGTTTATAGACCAATGATTTGTCTACCCTACCGTATTGAATGTCAAACGGTGTTTGATGAGTAGTTGAATGAATTTTATTGTTATAATAATAACAAGCTAATTGAACTAGCTCCTGTATGGGTTCTTTATGTTTTGAAGCTTTTAACTTTCTAATTTGTTCATTGATAGTATTGTGGCAACGGTTGATGTCCGCGTTGCTGCTGTGATTGCCGGGAGTGGTAAAGTGGTAACGGATCTCATGTTTATCTAAAAAGGACTTTACAGTTTTACCATCAAAATCATTTTCCATTATAATCTTGGATGGTTTACCAAATCTAGCCAAGAATTTTATTAAACATTTTTGATATGTTTTGTGTTCAAGATTAAGTATTTCGTCAGTGTAAAAGAACTTCGAGAATCTATCAATTGTCGTAAAAAAATTTACATTATCAACCTGATAAACATCGACATGAATTATTTGATTGATATTGTTAGGGGTTTCGGTTGATGGTATACTAGGCTTTAGTGGATGTCTGTCATATTTGGAAACATTGCAGATTTCGCAATTATTTATAAATGAGGTCAAAAGGCGTTTTAATTCATAATTAAATATTTTGTCTTTGATCTGGAGGAAGTTTTCTTGAATTCCGTGATGGTTTCCAGAAGTGTGGACTGACTCAATCAACCTCTTACATTCGTCGTCTGTAGCATCAGGGAGGTATGTTTGATGAATGGTTATTTTTATATCAGGGTATAAAATTTTGATGGTGTCAACCACCAGGGTTTCAAAGTTTCGAGATAATTTGCTATATAAACCATAAGAATCTTTGTGATTTAGGTTTTGTTTGAGTAGTGTTATTAATTTATTCTGCTTTATATCTTCCTGTGAAATGTAAATATTTCTATATTTATTGTAGGTTGAAGTATCAACGAGTTTTTCATTTGACAAAATTATTCTATTTCTACACAGGTTAACAGGTTTATCTGAAATTTGGAAAATCTTACTGTCACTGGTCTGATAGTTTTCGCTCTCGATAATGTAGTCATTTTTCAGACGTGAGAGAAAGTCAGCAACGAGATTGTCCTTTCCTTTAATATAATTAACCCGTACCTCATATTCCCCAAGATCAAGCAGCCATCTCTGCAATCGCGGGCTGATGTCTTTTCCCTTATACTTTTGAGCTAACCATTTCAATGGTTGATGATCCGTGTTAAGATTGAACTCTCGACCGTAAAGATAGATTCGGAACTTTTTTATAGCCCATATGATAGCCAAAAGCTCCTTTTCAATGGTTGCGTAATTGATTTCATGATCATTCAAGATACGGGAGATATACCAGATTGGATGTCCATTTTGGCTAAGGACTGCACCAATTGCAAAGTTGGATGCATCCGTGGTAACTTCAAACGGAATGTCATCCTTAGCATAGCTTAGTACAGGTGGTTTAGACAATGCTTCCTTGAGAGCATTAAAAGCACTGACATAATCGGGATCATTTATGTTTATTTCAATTCCTTTCTTTAGATATTTGTTTAAGGGAAAAGACAGTTTAGCATAGTTCTGTATAAAGCGTCTATAGTAACCAGTGATTCCCAAAAAACTTTTAATCTGTTTTGTTGTTTTGGGTAATTGCAAATCAGTAATTTTTTCGACTAATTTAGGATTGGGTTTAAGTCCCAAAGGTGTCAGAATGTGCCCCAAGTACTCCGCTTCAGATTTAAAAAAACTGCATTTATCTGCCTGCAACTTAAGTCCAAATTTATTTATTCTTTCAAAAATGGCTCTCAAGCACTTAAAATGTTCCTCAAATGAATTACTGAATATCAGGATATCGTCTAAATAGACAATACAAGATTGATTGATCAAATCACTAAGCACCTCGTTTATCATTCTTTGGAAAGCCGCTGGTGCATTCTTCAAACCAAAGGGCATCCTGTTAAATTCATAATGCCCTGTTGGCGTGCTGAAGGCAGTCTTTTGTTTGTCGGACTCCTCAATTGGAATCTGATGAAATCCACGTGCGAGGTCCAGGGTAGTAAAAAATCTAGAATTAGCCAGCCTGCCGAGGATACTCTCGAAATTAGGCAGAGGATAACGATCGTCCACAGTATGCTGATTCAACTTTCTATAATCAACTACTAAGCGCCATTTTTCTTGCTTAGAGTTGTCCGTCTTTTTTGGTACTATCCATAAGGGGGAATTATATGGACTGGTTGATTTTTGAATCGTTCCATCCTGAAGCATATTTGAAATTTGACGAGAAATTTCTTTCTCGTGAATTTTTGGATAGTTGTAAATCTTTGAAAAAATAGGCTTGTCATCTTTTGTATAAATTTTATGTGTTGTATTGAAGTTTAAATTTTTATTAATAGGTTCCCCTTCCCGGTAAAAAATGTTCTTGTTTGTATACAAAAATTTACAAACTTTAAACTTTTGGCTATTGTCGAGATTTCCAAATTCCAGTGAAATGTTTTTAAAAGTTTCATCAGTATTTAGTTTTTTAATTACTATATTAGTCTCATTCATTTTACCAGTTTGAGGCACATTAGTCGCCATATGTGCAGAAATATTTGCATTGGACTCCCTTTGTTTTGACCGAATTTCCGTTTTATAATTAAATGTCAGGGGTTGACTATTTATAATGATTTCACCAACATTAAGATCTATTTGGGCTTTCAAAGGTATTAGGATATTTTGACCTATAATTCCCTTAAAAGTTTTATTTTTAAAAGATTGTATATGCCATGACATAGTAGAGTTTGGGTAGTTAAATTCAATAGGAGTAGGTGTTGTAAGTTTAAATGTAATCTCAATTGAACCTCCGGTTCCGCTCAACCAAATGGGATTGTTTAGTTTTTCCCGTGTTAAATTCGGAAAATATTGATCATCTATACTGGAAACAGTTGATCCGGTGTCGACCAAGATAGGTATTAATGTATCCAATATTGTCAAATGTACTATGGGAAGTGGGTAATTAGGCCATCTTCCAAAAAATTTTGTTGGTGAACATTTGAGGCCCTGCGGTTAAATTTGTTGTCACCAGACCCGGTATTATAATTAGTCTTGACAAAATCACTGCATTCACCTGTTTCTTCAAAAGCCTCGCCATTTGAATCCGATTGTACACACATAAAATTACTACTTTTATTTGAAGGTTTACGTGAAAAATTACTATTAGGATTCGTGCGAACTTGTGTAAAACCAGAGTTCGAATCTTGCGAAGCACGAATAAAACCTCTATTTGAATTTTCCGGTGCGCGCACATAATTATTTTCTCGCGAAAAATTTACTTTATTGTTTAATTCACACACAGCACAAAACATTTCACTTAAGGACTTACAATCTTTGCCCTCAATATTTATAGCTAAATTTATTGGGAGAAGTTTCAAATATTTATGCATTGCTCTCTGTTCATTAAAAGCAGGAGAAAATATTTCGTCCTTTCGTTCGTCACATAAATAGAATTTCGTATTTAATTTCGTCAAAATGTTTTCCAAAAGATAATATGATTTTTTAAAATGTTTTTCACTTACATTTTCCAATTCGGTGATTAGGCTTTGAAAAGTTTGCTGGATCCCGAAATGGCTCAGCAGAAGTTGTCGAAGATTCTCCCACGAGTCCAGATTTTGTAATTTGTAGAGGATTGTCGCTGCTCTTCCTCGCAATGATCGGATTATATGTTGAAATGCGTCGTGGTAAACTTTGTCGCCAAATCCTGCTGCTTCGGTCAAAACATTCTCCGCTGACTGCATCCACAAATGCAAGGCAATGTTGTTGTTCGTAGCATCATATACTGGGAAGTTTCGAGCTTCCTCCATTACATGCTGTGAAAGCTGCTTTTGAGGCGCGATCTCAGTTGAGAACCATTTAAGGGGTGGAGGGTTGTTCGAAGTTGTATCCTCGGAAATGATATTTGGCACGCCGGGCTCCGCTGAATTTGATTCCATCGGGTTTGATTCCGCCATGACTTATCTAGATTAATTACGTTCAGATTTTCACTGCACGTTTTCACTTTTGGTTCACGTATGTTCTTTAAAATAGGCTGCGCCAGTAAAGGATTTGAATTATATGTTATGTCAATACACAAATTCACTCTTTCAAAATACAATATTTATTCGATATATAACACAATTCGACTTAAACAACTTTAATCCACAAAGGTCTCACTAAGAATGATCTTCAATTCTAATTCTCAATATCTCGAAGCCGTGAATTATCAGTCTTCGATTTGTATTGCAGGAATCTGACGCGTTCACACTTTTCGTTATCGCAACTCAATACCATTGATTTGTCCCGGATGTTTTCTAATTGATGCGGATCAAGTTTCGCGTTGCTTATTTGGAATTTAATGTTTGAGTTATCTTCATCCGAGTGCTGACACATCGCAATCGGATTGATATTATCTGCATCCGGATGCTGATACATAACTACCCAAACTAACATGTAGACGCCGAAAACTCCCAAAAATGCATACGCACCACCACCAATCGCGGCTAGCCCTTCAACAAGCAATTTATTTGTCGAAACATCAAGGATAACAAAATTCACGACGTATTATAATTCGGATCCAGCGTTTTGGTTAGACGAAGTACAAGCTGCATTTCATACGCATCACATAACACAGGACGAAACAAAGTTCAAATATGTGATTTACTAAGCAGAGGCCGATATTTTACGATACGTCATCTCCATCGCGCGTAACCCGCCAGCTGAAAACAAATACGAAGCAGTGAAGCAGCGAATTTTGACGTTGCTTGCGTAATCCACCGAGTCTAAGTTGAGACGCTTATTACAAGGACTAAATCCGGAGGAAAGAAACCTTCACATTACCTACAGGATCTTCACAATACTGGATGGGAGCAAGTAACGGATGTAATGCTGCGATCACTACTCCTGAAACAATCCCAATCGTGTCATACTTGCAATATCGAGCAAGCCCGACATTGAAAAATTGGCAAAAATGGAGTGTTTGATGATCGAACTTCCGCAGCCTTCCGGTATCACGATAGTCCACAGAGAGTCAGGAAATGTAATTTTACCTCAACTAGTGAAACTAATGGATTACCTGGAGTTGCGTACTCGAAACCGTTCATGCTCCAGACTTAGGACCAGAAGAGGCCGATCAAATTCACGCGCCAACGACGGTTTTTGTTTTTTCCATAAGCGTTTTGGAAAGCGTGCCCGCAATCGTCGTCCACCATGCCAGTGGACAGCCAATGATAAAGCAGATTCGGGAAACTAAATTTGTCGTCCCGATTTAAGCGGCCGAGGACGACCAACTTCATCTAAACAATCGCCGACAATAATCCATGATCGGAGAAGTGGAACTCGCTTCCTCACCGATGCTTGAGATGACATTTCATTCCTGCCATGAGACAAAAGTCACATTACTCTAGGGGAATTGGAGTTATATGTCGCGAATAATTCTCCGACTATAACCTACGGCCAGAAATTAATGACACTTGACCTCGGACTTCGTAGACAGTTTGCTTGGAGATTTGGGGTTGCAAATGTAATAATCGGAGCAGATTTTTCGCTACACTTTGGCCTTATAGTAGATTTACGTCGGAAGAAGTTGGTTGACCGCGAAACCAAATTAGGAGCTAATGCTATATTTACCAACGAAGCCAATGCTACAATCACTACGATAAAAGAAAACTTGGAGTACTCTGATACCAGGTTATGACTCATGGCATTTACCACCACATTGTAACAGAAGGCCCAACAGTCACAGAAAAGGCAAGACGCCAAACTCCTGAGAAGCTGAGAATAGCAAAAGCAGAATTCGAATTTATGCTGCAACAAGGAATTTGTCAGCCGTCAAGCAATCAGTGGGCAACTCCACTACACCTAGTCCAAAAGATAACTGGCCAGTGGAAACCTTGTGGTGAATATCGTAGTTTGAATGCAATCACCATCCCGGATAAATATCCCGTTGCCCATTTTAGTGACTTTGCTCACAGACTCAGTGGATGCACGGTATTTTCGGCGCTCGACCTGATGCAGGCATACCATCAAATTTTGGAGGCTCCTGAGCATGTTCCGAAAACTGCCGTTATCACGCCATTCGAATTATTCGAATTTAAGGTGATGTCGTTTGGTTTGTGCAACGCTGCGTAAACCTTTCAGTCCTACATTTTTGTTATTCGTACATTGACAATATATTAATTGCCTCTAAGATACGCGAAGAACACCGTGAGTATTTAAGAATCATCCTGGACAGAGTATGAGTATGACCTTTCTATAAACATAAAGAAATGTACGTTTGAACATCACGTTCTAAGACCTATTTCGACAAGAGTTGAAACAATTCTAAACTTCAAAAACCAGCAACTGTCATGGAATTGCGCAGGTTTCTAGGAGCGATCAATTTTTATCGGAAATCGCTCAAAAATGCAGCAGCCATTCAAGCACCTCTCAAAGAGTTCCTCGTCCGAGCAAGAAGAAAAGATAACCTTACCATCGTATAGACTCCACAAGCAGATGCAGGTTTCGAGGAATGCAAGCACCAAATTTCCAACGCAACTTTGATCCGACACCCAATCGAAAATACTACTCTGGCGTTCAATTGCGACGCTTCTGACACCGCAATGGGAGTAGTTCTCACGCAATCAAACAACAACGCTTAGGAACTGCTCGGATTCTTCTCCAAGAAGTTTAGCGAAACGCAGCGCGTGTTTATGATCGGGAGCTGCAGGCGATTTACAGTGTCATAAAATTCTTCCGCCACATGGTTGAAGGACGGCAACTCATTATTAAAACCGATCATAAGCCCATCATATACAGCTTCAATCAAAAAGCTAACAAGGCATCTCCAAGATAACTCAGGCAAATCGACTTCATTGGGCAATTTTCAATAAATATTATTCACATAGCCGGAAGGGACAACGAAAGAGCCGATGCGCTATCCTAAATTACCGCTATTGAAATGCCAGTGCAGTGACAATCGAAGATTTAGCGAAGGCACAGAAAGAGGATGCAGATTTGAATCATCTACTTCGAGGTGAAACGAACGTGTAGTACTGGAGACTACGTCTAGACGGCAGTGAGGCAGCTATTTATTGCAATGTTGCAACGAGCAACATTCGGCTTTATGTCCCAAAACCGTTGCGATGACAAGTTTTGACTTGTTTCATCGATCGTAAAAAGTATGTGTGGCCAAGTATGTCCAAAGATATATTCGAATGGGCTAGGACTTGTCTCCAATGTCAGCGGGGTAAAATTGGACGACATGCCAAGCCCGCACAAGGTCAAATCGCATATTAAGGTCACGTGCATATTGAAATCGTTGAACCACTAAAGCCGTCAAAAGAATTGCACGCTATGGAGCCCCGAGCATTCTAACGTCGGACCAGGGATCCCAGTTTGAATCCATCCTATTCCAATCGCTAACACACGCAGTCGGCTGCAAAAAAACCTGAACGAGGGCATATCATCCTACTGCAAACGGGATGATTGAATATTGGAACCTGTCTTTAAAGGCCGCAGTTATGAGCCACAACAATCAAGAATGGATTGGAATCCTACCAACTGTTCTGCAAGGACTGTGTACAAGCATCAAGGGAGATATTGGCGCAACAGGTGTGAAACTTGTGCGCGGAACTACTCTACGAATTCCCGGTGAATTTTTCTTCGTCGAAGACATGCCGCTGGACCCTAATTTATTTGTTCAAAGTTTCGCGAACATATGAAAACTGTACGAGCCACTCCAGCATCACGTCATGACAAGCGCAAAATCTTCATTCATAAGGATCTTGCGACTTGCTAACACGTTTTTGTCCGTATCAAATGAGTAAGAAAGCCATTGGAGCCTCCGTATGAAGGACCACACAAAGTTGTAGAGCGATCTGAAAATGTATACGAATTGGAAATAGGCGGAAAACAAATTAACATTAGTACTAATCGAGTCAAGCCGGCATACTTTGAATCAACTTCGGGTCCAACAACTTATCCCATCGACAATCAGCACTTGAGGAAATGCGGAAGCTTGAACTCTAAGAAAGTACAATTTATTGACGAAATACAATAAGAACAACCGCTGTCAGTTGTGAGACAACCAACATATTCAGGAGGAAGTCGTGTAGTGATTAACACATCTACTACTGATAAAGTTACGGTGTTCACCGCTAACAGCGCTGAAAGCGGCAAGAGTACGACATTTTCTTCTTCCTGTTACAGCCCGGTCGTTAGACCGTGACAAAATTATTTCAACCGTTTTATGTATTTTGTGTGGGGAATTAACCATCGCATGTTTGAAATTATGTTTTGTGATCACATTATAGACTAAGTGCGTTTGCACTGAAAACTATACTGAAACTACTGAAAACTCAAACAAACCAGAAAAAACACTTTTAGAACTTTACATATCAAACTTTATTTTAAAAAGGGACCTTAAAATAATGGTCGTGTGACAAATTTACTTATTGAAAACAATTCAAAATTCACTAAACTTAATTTTCGAGAACGATCGTTCTTTCGTGTTCAAAATCCAAAATGCAACTAACACTTAGTATTTAAATTGCAGAAAGTACCGAAATTTTCAAACAAAGAAATCAAGTTGAGCAAAGGATTTCAGTACTTTTCCTTTAACAATTAAATAATACTGGAGTGGACAACCACGTGACAATATGGTTGCAACAACCCCTGCGACCACTTTTCCTACTGCTACGCTCTTGCTTACAACCTTAGAGAGAGCCAGATTGCACAAGCAAACATGGCTGCTGCTCAATGTAAACAAATTTTCATACAATACCAAAAATTCGCTTTCTATTAGAAAAACCTTCAGCATTGTATGAAAAACATGCAAAACATTAATATAATAACTACTCACTTGTGAAAGGAAACACCTACAGATCCTTTTCCACTATGATTTTTTCACGAAGGCACTACACATTTCATTTTGAAATTCTAAGTTAATTACACAGTGTCACACGGTAAAGTAACTTGAATCACAAACTCCAATCGAATGTTTAAACACTTGGAACGAATTTAGATCGCGAACACTTTCCACAGTTTTAATATCGGATAAAATTCGCGACGAAACTTGCAAATTGGCCAATTTGGCGTCCAATTTGCATCAGTCAACTTGACAGTCAGTTCACACCTAGTCAGCTTTTGGAGCAAGAAAGTGACCAGCAAGAGGCAGACGGGGAGGAAATGACAGACTGTTCACTTGGAAGAGAGCAGAAACCGGTCGCATGCTCTCTCATGCATCTTATATGAGCTTAGCCCATCCAGTTCTTATTAATCTCAGCTATTTACCATAATTGTCATTGTGAATGTTACGATATTTTGATGCTTTTAAATCTACTATTCTGAATTGTAATCTCTTAATGACATTTACTTTGACATTTTCACTTTAAATGTAATTGTTATTGTTTTTATTCAAACAAGTGCGGAAGTAAAGTTCTAACTAAATAAGATATATAATATTCACGAAAAGTGACCGGGATTCGAGATTCCATCTGTGGTGAGATAAGTGACTTCAATGAGTTGACTTAAAACAACAATTCTTTGTGTTTTTTTCTTTTCATTTCAGATGGTGATGGCAGACGAAATACAGGTAGAAATCCACGATTCAGGACCTGACAGCAGTTTCTGAAGCCAACTACTCGAAAACCTCCCTACCCTCTACTTGTAATTTTATGTGGCAGATTTAGAAAAGTAATTAATAAATTCCGCTCATAATGGTTATTTGGGAAATAGTTTTCTTTCTTATTATTATTGTTAAATGTAATTTTTTATCAATTCCCCTTTATATTAAATGTAATTTTATATCAATTTTCCTTATTATTAAACTTAAACGTTTTCCTTTAGTTTATTTTTCATGAAATTTAATTTTATTACTATTTTTAAAAAATCCCCTTCATTTGTCTTAACTTTGTTCAAATTGAGTTCATCGCGTACAATTTAAATCCGCCACGTAAAATTAGCAGTGTAGGAACGTTGATCGGGTACGCGGAATCGGCGTACTAAAAATCAGAAGTAGAGGAGGGACGTCAAAAAGACAGCACGACGAAAGTGGGGGAAATGGCCGCTGGTCGATAATCTTTCCTCAACCGGTGACGACGGATTGTGCGTGTTTTCAGTTGTTATTTTCTTTGTCTTTTCGTTTTCTTTGTTTTGTTTTCTTTGTGAACGTACTCCTGTGTGAAAGGTGTTTGGCTGCGTGGAACACGAGACGCAAATTTAGTCGAACGCTAAATTTGGCAGTCTGCACTCCGTGTCCAAATTATGCACGGCCTAAAGGAACGGCATTCGGGAAAGACGCACTATTTAACACCTTCGGCCAGGTTGTATTCACCACTGGTGGTGCATTGTTCGGAAACCCAGCCAAATTCATCGGTGCTGGTGCCACCACAGTAGGAGTCGCTGGTTCTGGTGCTGGTATCGAAACCGTATTCGGTTCCCTGATCATCAGCTACGCAAGGAATCCATCCCTCAAGCGACAGTTGTTCTCATACGCAATCTTGGGTTTCGTTTTGTCGGAAGCTATGGGACGGTTCTATCATATGATGGCCCTCCTGTTGCGCTCCGCTTTCTGGAAGTTGCAACGTGGAAATTGGAACATCCACACGTGCAGAACCAGGACTTGTCACATATATGTCCGGATTTGTATATATTTGCTAGGATGCTGGCTGGGTTGCTGTTTGAGCCCTTGTGAAGTAACGAACGTACGGATGTACTTCACACTTGTCCGAATTACGAAGCGTAGCTAGGCGTGATAGACGGTAAAGCGACGGCGGCAACAATGACGAGAACTAAACAAATGAGTAATTGGCTCCTAAGGGTGCAAAATGCTGTGAGTAAAGTCAATAGCTTATAAGGACCTGTCTCGTAAAGAACCCGTTTTTCTTATGGAAGGGAGAAATTAATAATATAGTATAATTCATATCTGCATTTAGCTTTGGCAGAGGTGTAGGTTAATTTGCGCACAAGCAATTCTCCTGAACAAAAAATACTAACTTTTTATTTTGTTTCCTTCTCTCATTTGATGTTTGGTCTAATCAAAGAAATCTATTAAGTTCTTAAAGTAATAGGATTAACCACAGAAAAGAAGTTTTCAACCGTCAGGAGTACTGATTAATATTCGTTTGCGATTCATGTTTAAATAGAGCCTACGATTTATCGTACAGATCATCCGTGCAATCTGTTAACTATGAGTAAAAATGAAAAAAAAACAATAAAACAGAGATTAGAATAGAAGTAATTGTTATATTTTAAGTGAAAATATGTTATCACATATTTGATAAATTGGCACAAATTCACAACTCTAATGTCACTTCCATCTTTCCATCTTGTTGTCTCATTACGCCATCACTTCCCTCCCATGTTCGTTCTTTGTCGTAACAATTCACTTAATAAAATAAATAAAAAGGGAGGATCTAAAACCAAAAACAAAATGATCTTACAATGTAGAGGTATTATTTCAATTTAATAGCTATTGATGAGATAAAAAGAAATATAAATTGAAAGTTACATTACTACTGTGACCAAAAAATAAGATGACATTTGAATTTAAACTGCGCGCGTCGAAGGATTTAGAGAATTATTTTTTTTTAAGTTGATAGTACTGTCAGTGATATCTATGTCAAATTTACATGTCAAAATATTCATTAGTGTTTGAGATACGCGTCGTTTCCGGGATGGCCTTCAGTTCCGTCTTCGTTGTGGCTTGAATCTCCTCTATCCTATCAAAACGGTGTCCCCGGAGCGGTCTTTTGAGCTTGCTGAGCAGCTAGAAGTCGCACGGGGCCAGGTTAGATGAATACAGTGGTTGCGGAATGATATGGGTTGACTTTTTGGTGAAATGATCACGAATTACGAGTGCAGTATGGGGGTCGTGGTGTTAAAACCAAGAATTGTCTTTCCACGATTCCGGCCTTTTTAGGCGGATAGCTTTACGCAAACAACGCATAACGTTCAAATAATATTCTTTGTTGACTGTTTGGCCCGGCGGAAGGAATTCGTAATGCACAACACCACGATAATCGAAGAAGAGAAGAGGTTGATGGTCGCCCAGGATGCTCTTCATCTTCAACACGTTCATGGCCGGCTTGGCACTCATTATACCACTTATAAACGTTTTTCTTAGACATAGCCTCATCACCAAAGGCTTTTTGCATCATCTTCAACGTATTCGTAGCAGAAAATTGATTCTGCAAACAAAATTTAATGCAAATTCAACAAATTACAACATCGCAAAAAACGTAAAACTCACTTTTAGCAGCTCACAAAACGACGCATATCTCAAACACTAATGAATATTTTGATATGTAAATTTGACATAGATTTCACTGACAGTACTACCAACCTAAAAAAAAGTAATTCTCCAAACCTTCGACGCGCGCAGTTTAAATTCAAATGTCACCTTATTTTTTGGACACAGTAGTATATTGAATTTATGTATGAAACAACAAATTAATGAAGAAAAAATAATATTAGGGTCGTAGTTAGTAATCATTTCATATTAAATTTATGTTTATTCCCTTTTGTTCTACGTTAACAACTTGCTTCTTAGTTGATTCCATTCTATTGACTAGCAATATTCCATACTTCAATAATTTTCTCCCCCGACATATTTCGAGCTTTAAGAAAATTTCAAAAGAAATTATGAAACAAGTACCATACGACGGAAAGTCAATCTCCTGCCGCAATTGAATATCAATATGATACTTCCTTAGTATTGTATGTATTTAAATCTGAAGGTAATCATATTGTACGCCATCATATATTTAACGAAAAACGAAACGAGTGCACAATAGAAAGAAAAGCGAAATTTTTCATTCGAATAAAGTTTTAAATAATTCATTATTATTTGAATCTTCGTTTAAGTGGAGGAATTTATTGATAAGAGTGCAAACTATTGTAAGACTTTAATTATCTAATAGATTCCCATAGCATTTAGATTCGATTCTGTTGTTCAGCCGAAACAAAACGGTAGATAGAGAATGCCGGTTCTAACGCACTTTTTCCATACGAATTGAGATTGATTTTGCGTGCCACCTAGTGGCGGAATTTGGAACTAATGGCGCTTGAAGCATTCGGCAATGGAGGTTTGTGTCTTGGGTATGTGGGTGTGTGTCCATCCATAGATTTGAACAATCAGCATAGTAGTCTAACCGAGAAAAATACATTGAAGACGATTCTTAAAGTACTATTGTCATAAAACCGATAAAAGCAATAATATGTAATAGTTTTGAGTCACAAAACAAAGAAATGACGTAGCCATGCAAAAAGAAACTGAAAACGATCAATGTAAATAATAATCAGCGAACTAGAACAGGCGCATCTTTGAATGGACATTTATGAAAACACGTCTCAATGCCGCGCATCACGTTACCCGCCGCCCACGGCCAACACAACAAAAAAAACTCGACCACTCCTAACAATTCACATCGCCAAGCAGCTTGCAGTACACACACTCTTATCTTCGCCAAGCCAACATGACCAAATCCAAGAAGCAAATTCACCTTACAATGTAACGTAACTTCTGTTCCACAATGTGGATTCCGCAACCATAAAATTCTCACCAGTAGGCAAGTCTTTGCGCACGAAAAACTACTCTTAACAAGCAAAATCACTTGTATATGCCACGCGTCCCTGACGTCAATTTCCATGCTTAACAGAACTTACCGCCGAGCAAATCTACACCGCAATCACGATTCTCCGACAAGCGGCGCACATTAGTCCTACCCACCAATAAGGCCGTCCAGCGATACGCATGACGTTTTCTCGTCAACAACACCATCCATCCTTTACGACATACGTCAAACGAGGAGCAAAACGTACCTTAAGCAAGCACCCACTAATTAAATTCTCATGCCTCAGAACACCTTTCGAAAGGCAAGCCCGTCGCCCATCCATAATACAATGTCACCCGTCTATAGCAGCTCCCTCCATCACCATACAACCACTCGCGCCGTAAAAACAGCCCGCATGCCTAACATGATTAAGCAAATCGATCATTTCACACGCTGCCGTCCACCCTTAGCCAAAGACATCAATCGATAAGCAACGCGTTCCTTAACCGAGCGCCCCTGAAGTAAATTCCCAATCCTTAAAACTCCCGCTGACGGGCACGCCTATCACCCGTCCATACAGGCGCCCATCATCACCACGCAGCCACTCACACGCCTAACGTGATCAAGTAAATCGCTCGAGCCAAAGGCCTTCAATAAGTGACACACTAAAGGATCTCAAGCCTTACAATCAGTAAACCAACTGCCTGGAGCGCCACCTATCCACAGAGCTTCCCTAATTGATTAGCAACCCTAATACTTCAAGCTATCAATCCTATACACGAATCTACTGTACATTAAACCAACAAAGGAATAAAAGACTATCTACCACTATGAGCGTTTAAGACCCGAGAAACACTTCCGCCAAAGATGAATAACAAAACCAAGCAAAGACTATAAACAACGAATATATGAGAAATCCTTCCGCTATAGAGAAGTAACTATGGATAGTATAACTGTGTATAAATAACTTAGTCTACCACTGTAAGCACCTTTTAACTCAATACATATGACTACCCTAGAACACAACCATCAAGACTAGCTCCACTATTAACCGTTAGAGGCTACACAACCATCAAGACTAGCTCCACTATTAACCGTTAGAGGCTACCAAATCCCGGAACACTTACCTACTTAACCAGGATACTGATCTCCATATACCTAAAACCCGCACTTACTTATTCCAGTCGTACTCCTATGCTAATTCAACACATACACTTACATACCTAAGGCCCACGTCTATACTAATCTGATACACACACCCACATACCCAAGAAACAAACCATTAGTTCCATTACCGACCGCTTCAAGTGCCATTAGTTCAAATTTCCACCACTAGGTAGCGCGCAAAATGAATCTCAATTCGTATAGAAAAAGTGCGTTAGAACCGGCATTCTCTATCTACTCAAAACAAAGAGCAAACAGCTGTTAAAGGAAACAATATATATATTTTTTTGAAAAATAAAATGGATTGTTAAACGTAAACCATCGGTCTTTCCATTTCACGCGATCAGACCTGTTATAGGTCCCGCACCGATGGCAGGCTGTTTCGGGCGCGCTCCACCGTCTTTTGTCGTTCAACAGGGGCTCTTGCCGGGTAGAGTAGCCTTTCGCTCGCGTGCCCTTTTATGGTGTAGGGTTATGTGATTCGATCATATAATTCTATAACATAAACTGATCACGTCCATATTTCTCTTTTGATGGGAAAGTTCATGCAAATTATGTTTGTATGAGTTTTGCACTCAAAAGTGAAATATATGGCCACGACTACGTTTGGATCTTGATCCGGTTGGGAGGGTGCGAGGGGGCACCACCTCCATCTGGATGCCCCACTCTTATATGTGGGCCATAAGAATCGTCGGGTAACAACGAAGTCCTCTTAGGTCCGTCTGTCTTCCCCAGGTCCAGTGTGTCGTTTTTCATTTGCAATCGCCAACCCTTAGTTGGTTACCTCCTTTTTTCGACTTCGGTCGACTTTCTTTTTTGTGACCCAGGAATTCATGAATACGAAATTCTTTTGTAGTGGGTCCTTGTGCTGGGGGAAAGAACCCACCCCACGACACCGCAACGCTAGGCTGCTGGCGCATTCACGCGTCCCAGAGAAGGCCAAGCTCGGCGGATCTTAACATCCTCTTCCGCTGAGGCAGCAGACCATCACTGCAGTCCTTTACGGACATTCATCTGCCTAATTTCACTACATAAGTGCCCACATGGTCAACTACTAATCAAGGGTGTGTAGTAAGCAAGTAGTCACCTAAGCAAACTGCTCGAAAACCATCATAATGCTGATCCAATTTTAATTAAAAATTAAAAAAAAAAAATAATAATTGTTTAAATTTAAAATTAAAATTTGACACGGCAACCCGTTTATAACGCATCTTATCCACAAATTGCATTGTCTGGATGAGTGGGCTCGTCAAGAAACTCTCTTGCGGCAGGAACCGTTCTGTGGCTGATCGGCTTGGGTGGACCGCCACACAGAGCGCATGTCGCAAGAACCACGCTGGCAAACGAAATATTGAACTTTGACGACCAATGACGAAAAGATCTTATTTCGGGACGCACGTGGAAAATTGTGTTCGCTCGAAATTGCGAAAATAATCAATTTTTCGGTGCGGAAGCAAAAATCACATATCGCACATTTTGCATTGTCGATGTCGTTCAGTTTGTTGACCGCGTGACAACCTCTCTCAGCCTGATACAGTTATTTTTTCTTTCTTGTTGGTTTTTTAAAATAATTCATTTCCAAGTTATCTTTTTTATATAAAACAAAGAATGTGATGCGATCAGTAATCAGTGGATTTGTGTGGTACGCCGCAAGTACGCATTCAATTGTAAATTTTTCAAGCAACATATTTGAAACAATTAAATCAAAACTGGATCCAACATTGAATGGATTTAAAAATAGAATTGTGTAAATTGTCAATAATGAAATTAAGTACAGCAACCAGCAAATAACGCATCTTCATAGTGATTTTTCGTATACGCCATTAAGTACATTTGTATGTTTGTATGCGACAGTATAGAGTCGGATTAGCCGCCAAAGAGAAATCAGTACCTTCAAATTGTATCGCCGTTGGCATGAATGCAAAGCAAAATCGGCAGAAATTTTGCATTTGGCCCGAAAATTGAACGTGTATTGACGCGAGAATCGAAAAAAGCGAGTAAATTAGCTGCCGGTGGTGATTTAGGGGTAGAAAATAGCGGAAAGGAATTTACTTTTTCGGGGAAATATTTCCTTGATTTTTCTTATTGTATCTAGGGAAAAAAGTATAAAACATATAGAAATAATAATGTTTGGTAATGAAACTGAAAACCCGGACTTTCCGTTTCGTTTGAGATCCTAACTGGGTATGGGACCCGCTACGTTGGCTGGCTCCTCCACTCATGAGCTAGCCATTGGTTGAACTCACCCCTTATTATGACGTTCCCGGTGCTCTCGCGGGGTAGAGTGGCCTTCCGCTCGCGTGCTCATTTATGGAATAGTCATATGTGATTCCATCACATGAGACCGTAACATAAATTTGCTACGTTGGTGGTTTCCATTTGAATGAAAAGTTCATGTGAACTAGGTTTGCATGAGTTTTTCATTCAAATGAAAAACATCTGGCCATGTCTACGATGGATCTTGATCCGGATGGGCGGTGCGACGCTTCTACCTGGATGCCTCACTCTTATTTGAGGGCCATAAGTATCGTCAGTAAAGACGAAGTACTCCCAAGTCCTGTCTGTTTTCTCCAGGCCCCGTTTGTTGTTTGCTTTGGCAATTTCAGCCCTTAGTAGGTTACCTCAGTCTCGACACCTATCAACCCGTATTTTGTTTCAATTCGTGAATACGAAATTTATTGGTAGTGGGTCCTTGTGCTGGGGAGAAAAGCCCACCCCACGACACCGCAATGCTAGCCTACCAACGCATTCACGCGTCCTCAGACAACGCTCATCTCGTCGAGCACCACCATCCTCTCTTGCCTAGGCAGCAGCCCATCGCTGCAGTCCTATACGCACATTTTATGCACCCCCTTATCACTACAGGTGTGTTCTTAGTTCTTGTAAAACCAGCATTGTTAGTGGTTTAATATAAAGTTGCTGACTAAGTTTAAATAAAAGTTATCTGTATTTTCTTTGCAATAACTTCTTCAATTCAATATCTCCTCCACGGAACAATCATAATCTCTCAGCAGATACCCATATACTATCGAAAACTAACTAAATTAGTGTACCTCTGCAAAAATAGATACCAATTGTTTTGATATTATTTGAAGGCTAGACCTTATTTACAAGAGGCACCTTAGTTTAAGGATCCATTCCAAATCATCCTGGAAAGAATGTGTCAAGCAGAGCTTCTAGTCCGTTCAAAATCGTTGTTTAAAGTTACTCAAAATCGTTATTCAGAGCTTGATGAACGCTGTTCGCTGTTCAAATCAAAACTTCATTCTAAATGAATCAGATGAGTTTTTTCACTTGAATGTTTTTAAACACTCTTTTGTCTTAAAATTTTTTGGTTAATTTAGAAACCCCATGCCCTAACTGCCATTACTCGTATTATCTGCTCAACTTTGCATTTATTGTTTTCTGCTGATTCTGCTTGAAATGATATCAACAACTACTTGTTTGCTTTCTGATCAAAGACAAGTTAACCGACTAGAATTTTATTCAAATTAATGACGACTGAGGTACAGTCGCCTCACCGGCCGGCAACCGGCGATACGGTTCGCTGAGCACCAGTCGTTACTTTGCTAATGTAGTCATACTGATATTTGTATGCATTGCTTTTATACGATTCCCTATAGTTTCAAAAAACCAGCATAATATGGGTTTGTGCCCCAACGAATGATTGATTAAGTTGTGAAAATTGTCATCTTAAGCATGTTATATTCTTCAGAATTCATTACAAAACAATTGTTTCCGGTTCTTCTTCCCTTTATATCTGCACTCTACTGGATGCTAGCTGTACTATGAGTTCTTACTTGAATTTCTAGCAATGACATCGATAGGTTTATGTCTAAAATAAAAGTATAGAGACATCTTCAGTTCTTCTGCAAGAAGCATAAGCTGTCATAAACATGCCAATCTGACAGGTTTAGCACAAGTGCTACCACATTTAGCAAATCAGCTGGAAAACGCCAGAATTCGCGGCGAGTTCTCTGAAAGAAAACAGTAAACACAGCGAATTGATGACAGTTTTTCATTCATCGTTTGAGAGAAGACTAATTTAGCGTAAGTGATTGATTGGGTGGCCGTCGAGCGAGCTTCTAGTCGCAGTTCCTTCTTGGAAGTGGTGAAGGATTCAGAAGACGAATTGGAGATATTTTAGTTTCTGTTTACCCGTGTCGCTGTGATTCCCTACCACACGTTATTCGTGCCGGAAACGCCGTCAAATCATTAATACCTCGGAAGAGTGTGAAAAGCACAATTTTCGTTTAGTGCAAAAACTAATTGAGTTGATTAGTCAGCTGATTGAGTGTCGCTTACTTGCCGTCTAATAGGCGGCACCCTTGACGTGGACTCCAAAGCCTTGGTGCCTGTGTGAATTTCGTAAGTTGAAAGCGTCTGTCAGTTGTTGCGGCACCGATCAAATTCATCGTCTTGTGGACCTCCGTTGATCACGTTCTTCTGCACAGCGGGTTGTGCATTTGATTCGGCCGTCCCATTCGCGGAGGTTTTCTCGTTGCACTTTTCGCGGTCGTCGACCCATTTGTCGATTTCGTATTGCATTGGATTTTCTCTATCGTCAGCGTTTTGCCGATTGGAGTCGCGCGGTCTGAGTGTGGTCGCCGCGGAGCAATTAGACTTGAAACATTCCACCAACGTCCAAAACTCGCGCCCCTGTGCATTGTAAATGCCGTTTGCCCAGCTAACATACGCCGATTTGTATGACAGCTACGTTCGTGGTCGCCAGAATTTCTTGGAAGTGTTTCGCGAGTTCTTCTTCTCTTCGGACCGTTTGTTGCTAGTGCGGCTCATTTGCACAATGTCGACCGCCTTCCTCACCGCTATCGCAGTGATCCTCTGCATCCTCTTTCGCATCCTGAATGTGAACAGTCAACCGTTGAAGCCGAGCATCTGGTGCTTGGACGAGTCCTTCCTCGACTGCTTGAACAAAATTGCACCGTTGCTGAGAGAGCCGTAAGTTTTTTAACATTGCTGTTATATCCTAATTAGTTCATAATTAAACAGAGAAGTCCAGCATTCTTTATTGGTCTTATACGCTCCACAACAATTTATAATGGTGTTAATTGCATTGCATACACTTTGTTTCAATAAAAGCTTCGCCAAGCGTGTGACGAAACCCAACTCCCCGTCAATAATTTCTTGGCTGGCTTCCAACGAGGCAAATAAAAGGGCACCCCATGGCCTTGCTCCTTTGTTTCAATCAACTCGCATAAACACACGTCCGACAAGAGAAACATCCTACATGAACAGGAAAAGTTTCCGTGAAGAAAGTTAAAGGAGTTTGGAAGTTACATGTTGCAACAGAAAATCAATAGCGTTACACCTTGTATTCGGTAACGATATTAAAAGAGTTTTACGATAATGAAACTTAAATCCTTGGTTAGTATTGAAGGAAATGTTCTAGTAAGGGATGGATATGAAACCGCAATAAATCTCCTTCCGTTCTTATTCCATGTAGGTTCAAGGTTCAGTTCAGTTTGGCGCCAAGCCTAAATTTGTTGGAGTCATGTGTAGGTGTGCTAATACTTCCTCAATTTATAACACAAACAATTATAAGCAGTCGCAATATACTTTTTATATTCTACCATGCTACTATAAAGAGAAAGAAGCTAGATTTTATCAAGGACTTGTACGCACAATAAGACTCAAATCAATGTAAAACTATTTCTCGCATGCACATATAATGAAGTGTGTATGGTTAAGTTTAGTCATTAATCATATCTGCAATACCTCCTTTCTCTACCACTCTCTCTATGGCTATTTCTTTATCGCACAATGTGCGAACTGTACTTCACTTTCATTCTTTTGATCGAAGCAGCCTAACTTAGCAAGGAAATACTTGCAAAATAACTGTAACAGCCCAAAAAGTATCTCTAAACTATGCAGAGCAACCAAGGTACCAACTTCTCTTCTGCTACGAAGATGACCTTAGGTAAATAGAGAGATTAGTGAAGCCCGAATGTCGAAGAACAGTTTCATATTCCCGAAAATATATGTATCTTTTTTGTGGTAAGGAGGTGAACTCCTAAGCGCGCAATGCTTCTGGGCTACCCACTAAACACCTCCCCTGTCAATCTAAGCACTGTTACGTTTCTACAATCTATTGCAGCATGGGGTCCCGGCTAACCGGTGGAGACGGGGTGGATTCGAGCCACTCGCCAACCCTGCCCCCAGGAGCCAATTGGCGATTTCCAGGCTCCACGGAACAACCGTATACTCACTGATGCCAATCCTATAAGTATTGCCCACTATCACTAAGGAGCTAGAACCCCTAAAACATTTCCTTCATCCGAGCTTATTAGCGCACTTGTTTCCAACCACTTAAAACATGATAAATATGTCACTTCAATTTGCTTGTCTCCAGATTATTGTGAGAATCCACCCACACGAACCACGTCTGGAAGAATTCCTTTTCACCCATTGTCCTGAAAAATTAAATACTTTGCGATAACCACTACACGAGTGATTGTAAGGCTGGTTGAAACCAGAAGTTATATCAAAAATAACTATAACGACTATTTTGATTATCATGTGGTGAAGTAGGTAGAAAAATTTCCGTTCAGGACTGACGCGATGGTTTGCTGCCTCAGCGGAAGAGAATGTTGAGGTCCACCGCGATTGGCCTTGTCTGGGGACGCATGAATGCGCTGGCAGGCTAGCGGGTTCTTTCCCCCTAACACAAGGACCCACTACAAAAATATTTCGCATTCACGAATTAAAAGGGTCGAATGCCGATTGACTGGTGTCGAGGCCGAGGTAACCTACTCAGGGTTGCTATGTTTATTCGAAGAACAAATTAGGCCGAGCAAAAATGGACGGACTGACGGAGACTTCGTCGTTACCGACGATACTTACGGCCCACAAATAAGAGTGGGGCATCCAGATGTAAGTGGTGCCCCCTCACACCCTCCCAACCGGATCCAGATCCAAACGTAGACGTGGCCATATATTTCCCATTTGAGTGGAAAACTCGTACAAACATAGTTTGCATGAACTTTCCCATCAAATGAGAAATATAGACGTAACCAATTTATGTTATAGAATTATGCGATCGAATCACATAACTCTATGCCATAAAAGGGCACGCGAGTGGAAGGCCACTCTACCCGGCAAGAGCCCCTGTTAACAACAAAAGTAACGGAGGAGCGCGCCCGATGGCTAGCCCATATCAGTGGAGGAGTCTGCCATCGATGCGGGTCCTATACCCAGTCAGGTAGCATGAAATGAAAACCGAGTTTTTTAATGTTTAACAATTCATTGTATTTATTAAGGAACCAAAGTTAAACAATAAAACATAAGCGTGTTCTTCGTTTTCTTTGTTTTTTGTCCTCAATGTTTTCACCCTTCTAGATTCAGAAACATACTTATTTGTTTTTATATTTTTACTAATTTCGCGTTTTACTACGTCGAAAATATTATGTATGTATATATGTATATACATTTATCTACTTCTTTTCTTGAAAATTCTATAAACAAACAATGAACAAGAGTGTATATTTAGCAAAATGTCTCAAACGAAATATTTGTCTATTTTTTCTTTAAATTATAATTTAAATGGAATATTTAAGAAAAAAAAAATGTTTAGTTCGAATTTCATGCGATCTGTTTTCTTTTCTCGTCTTTTGTTTTTTTTTTTTAGATCTACAGGATTTTATTTTTAAATTAATATCAAAAAATAGGAAATGCATTGTTTGTTTTATTTTCGTCATTTCTTTTTGAATGCAAATGAAATTGGCACGATGCCAGCATACAGCATACAAAAAAACTGAAATAAATTCTCAACCTTGGCTTTGCCCTTTTCCTCTGAATATAGGGGGATGAAAGTGTTTGAAAAATATACTTTGGAAACACCTAAAGGTGTGGTCGTTTCCCTACAACGGGGACCAGTTTCGATTCATCCAGTTTTTATGAACACAATACAAATACCCACTGGAGAGACGCAACAATAAAGGAATGAATGGAATTAATGTGGAAATCTGTGTGGTCTAGTGCTTAGAGCATGAACGCATAAGCCAAAGGTCCCAGGTTCAAATCTCGTTAGGAACACCGTGATTTCGTTCAGGGGATTTTTCGGACGGACTACGAGTGTTCACTCAGTGGTAATATGTACTGATTTAATCAGATCATTTCATAGCTGAGCAAGCACACGGGAGCATGGTACTGACCAAACCAACTTCCGAAAAAATCAATACGTTCATGAAAATGAAATACTCTATCTCTAAGCGAAGGCCCGAGAGGGGCTGTAGTGCTACAAAGAAGAAGAATGTGGCAAATGTTAAAAGTGAACGTTATTTGAAAAAAACGAAAGATTAAAATTGTCTAGGGGTCAGAACAACGATATTATCGCTTGTCTGGAATTCCTGATCTATTATATTATTACTACTTATCTTGAACGATATTCCCGTTGAGTTTCTCAAAATCAAAGTCAAAAGCGCTTTATTTAATACAAATCGTTATAAATTTTAAAAGAATATAAAGCAAATTCCAAACAATAACAATAAAAAACTGAATGGCCCAAATGGCTCTCTAAATTTATTCGTTATCATTAATCACATTTAAAAAAAAACTATAGCAAATTCAAATCCATGAAGATTATTACATATTATTTAATTCAATTGGAAAAAGGAAAAAAAGCCAACCAACACTATCCTAAAATTATTTATAATCTTAATACAACACTGAACTTTGTTCCTACACCTAATATGTTGTAACTTATTTCTAATAAAACGCAATCAAAAACTTTATCTTATGCTAAAAAATTCTATACAATGTTCCTAACCTAAGCGTTCAACCTTATCTCTAACCTAATATAATAAACATAACATATACCTAACCTATACCTAATTTTTAACAAAAATAAATAACAATACTAGACGTAGCAATAATGAGCTGAAACTCAAAAACTAAACGAAAAACGCCAAAACTGAAAATAAGCACGAATAATTTAGACATTGTCATTCAGCCACCAATACCTAGATTGCCCCGTCTCAACTCGATCAGCCTCAACGAATCTAGCAAATGAGTATCTCTATTTGAATTGTTGGTCTCGTGAACTCAAAATCGGAGGATATTTTATCTTCTTATCGGTGGCCCGTCGATATATGTGATATATGACTGGGACGCCGTCAGAATCAAAAACATATCGATTCATGTCCAAATACACGAATGCTTCTGGAGGAATGAAGCTAGTAGCGAGGCAAGCCGTAATATACCCGTCTGTAGGGTGGAACGGCTGTGAAATCCAAGGGTTTTCACTCACAGTCACAGATCTTGCGATATGATTCCGAACAAGTTTCAATATGAAGATATCGACCCTCGTCACTTCAGCAGTTTGATAGATTCTTCTATTCGATATATAATGTTTCCAATCAGTCTCAGGCTTTCTGTACAAACCAGTACATGCACGGAGACATTTCCTTTCGAAAACTCTTAATTTTTCCATAGTACTAGGACTCTGGTTGTACCAGATCTGACATCCATATGTCAAAACTGGTCTAACCAGGGTCTTGTAACAGATAATTTTGACCTTTTGATCAATGTATTTGGAATGAAAGAGTTTTCGTAGGGCCATGACTACTTTTAGTGCCTTACTGAGCATGATTTTCACATGTTCAGTATAGTACAGATACTGATCGAGATAAACACCGAGGTATCGAACACAGGATTTATGTGGAACTCGTTCTAAACTACCCTCGCCAGCCTTGATGTGGAAATCTTTCCAATTACGTTTCAGGTCTTGACTGACCCCCTGCAGCGTTGTCCGAAACAAGATTGTTTCACACTTCTGCGCATTGATTTTCATTCGCCAATTGTCAGTGTACAGCTGTACATCATTGAACATTTTTTGGAGATTGCTCTGAACTATTGTAGCTTTTCGGTCTGCCATGTAGATGATCAGATCATCAGCAAACGCTACCAATGATCGCGTTGGCGAGACGTTAAAATCAAAGCCGTTCAATAGCTTGCGAATGAAGATTGAGAAGAGCAGAGGCGCAGTAACTGTTCCCTGCTGTAGACCATTCAAGACCTTGAACTCGCGCATTGTTGTCAGATTTCCATCAGTTACAACAAACGATTTCCCGTATAACATATTACACATCATGGCGACAAGGTGTCTGGGGAACTTGTCCTGAAGGAGTTTAAAAACTAGTCCATCTAACCACACCGTATCGAAGGCTTTCTCCATATCAATGAGACATGCTCCAACACATTGTCTATCATTTAGTTTCCAACAGATGTCTGAGGTTACTTTCGTTATTGCATGTGTGGTCGAATGCCTGGCACGAAAACCAAATTGGCAATTCGGCATCAACTCATATTCCTCAATGTGGGCGTTTAATGCTCTGTTGAGTATCACTTCAAACACCTTGCTGATGTAAGGCAGAAAGCTGATTGGGCGATAGCTTTTTGGGCACGAAGATTCTTTTCCTTTCTTCAAGATCGGAAATACCTTAGCCTTTTTCCACTCATTTGGGAAATATGAATTGCTCAACATGTTGTTGAACAATATGCAATAATTTCCAATAGCAACCTCAGGCAAATGTCGAAGAACTACATTTGGAATACCATCAGTACCACATGATTTTTTATTATTTATCTTGCGAAATATGAAACACAGTCTTCATAGCTGACCAAATAATCAATAAGATTCAAGCTCGGTATGAGGTCAGATGTTAATGTTTCATTGAAATGAAGAATTGATTGGCCGTTCAGGCTTGATTTGAAGTCGGAAACTTTTGCTTCAACGACCTCTGAAAATATTTCGTTCCCTCTCTCAGGGTTTGGTAGATGAACCAAGTCAAAATGTGTTCCAATCAGGGCAAGTTTATCCAACCCTTCACAAATAATCCTGTTTCCATTTCTATCCGGAGTCGTACTATCAATTTCGTTACCAGCCCTGTCGAGAAGATTTATCTCATCACTAGTGACTTCAAGATTCGATACCTTCACTCGAGACTTCTTGCGGAATATGCTATTCACTTTCGCAAAAACGCCATCTGGGTCCTGTTGGCTTATACCCCTCAATTTTTCCGCCCATTGATTGCTGACCTTACTCCTGAAGTATGACCGGATTAAGTTCCGGACATTCTTCAGGTGTAATTTCAACAAAGCCAACGAGGGATGGTTGTAGTCCAAAAATCGCCGATAAATATTGTTGACGCGTGTGAGAAGAAGGCATTTCAATCTTTTCAACCTTGCGATGGTTCGTGTTTCATATCCTTCCATATTGTTTCGATGTTTAACCTTGGGAACTACTTTCTCAAACGTTTCCAACGTCAGCTTCTCTAACTTCGACAAATAGAGATCTATTTCGACAAATAGAGATCTATTCCTGTCATCAGGAACCATTGAGAAAGAGTTGCCACCATCAGAAGGGGGACATTGCTTCTGGTACTCTCGATTAAACTTCTTTTGAAACTTTCCCCAGTCTGCTTTTCTGAAATTCAACCGATGATTTTCGTGTTGAACTGGAATAAGGAAGAAATCATCCCTTTGATGATTGATTTCCATTACGATTGCGTTATGGTCGCTATCGTAAGGAAGCACCTGCAGTTTCCGTTGAGGACTATTAAAGCTGAATTCAAGTCTTGCGTCGGCAATGCAAAGGTCCAAATATGAATTTGTCCTAGGGTATGTTGGGAAGTCCGACCCATATAGATTGCACCTATATTCAATTTGCTTCCCTGTTATCCACGATCAGGAAAACACCTCTTGGATTATTGGTGGCGTTCAGCCATGATGTATGCTTGGCGTTCAGGTCACCTGCAAGAATATAATAACTATGCAGCCTGTTCAATTCGAGTATTTCAAACAAGGATTTGAGCTCCTCCTTGAGCTTGAGAAGAGTTCCACCAGTTGCATAGGCAGAGATAACGAAGAGGTTATCCCCATCTGGCAGTGAGATTTTTATAACGGACACTTCAAAAGATTCAAAGCTTTTGAATTCGACGTTTTCAATATTTTGGAAACGATACGGTCTTCGAACCAATATCCCGGTGCCACCTCCCCCATCACCTGTTACCCTATCGTTTCTTACGAATTCAAAATCCTTGAATGTCATGGAGTGCCATGAACTGAGGTGGGGTTCAGTGAGAAGCACGATGTCAGGCTTTTGCCTGACAATGAATTCAAGGTGATAATCACGCCGATGTAAAGTAACAATGGAGTTGACGTTGATCGAAATGAGACGAATCCTATCCATGGGAATGTGACTGAATGACAAATTATTTTGAGGCATTTGAAACCCCTAAACGATGAAAAACAAGATTAATTTTCGTACCTTGCTTATCGATTCTTTCCGATAGAGAATTTAGTTGCTGTAAAATTTTGAGAAGCAGCTCCTTATTGCCACTCACATTATTTATACTATTTACCGCATTTTCTGCTGGTCCTCTAGCGGCTTGTGCAAATGATACTCCGGGCTTGACGAATTTCGGAGCTAAGACACTACGGTGTAATTGTGTTTGCTTTGGGACAGATTTTAATCTCGCATCCTGATATCGGGAGCATCCTCGATATGATGCCGGGTGACCAAAAACACCGCAGCTCACACAATATAATTTCTCTTTTGGCAACGTCTGAGCCAATTTGCACTCACCGAGAGCATGCACGTCCTTGCATTTAACGCATCGGTAATGCACGGCGAGGTTGGCAGCCGAATGCCCAAATCGTTGGCAGCGATAGCACTGGTTGATTTTTCGTTTCTGGAGCCGTTCCCACCTCACCACTCGGAAATTTAAATATCTGATTTGCTGAAGAGCGCTTGGACTGCTCTTATTTGATATTTGTACTAAATAAAGTGGTAAATTTTTTTTTCTACCGTCTACGTTCTTGTCGCGAATGTTTTAACTTAGATAAATTCGATTTGTGGTGCTGCTTCCTTGAGAACCTGAAGAAGATCGACGGTATATTCTCCGCAGTCCAAGCCCTTCAGCAAGAACGTCTGGTTCTTCTCGCTTTTGGGGGTATAAGTGAAGTGCGCAACCTCCCCAGAATTTAAAGCATTTTTCGCTGATTTGAAATCAACTAGTGATTTCGTTCTGATATATAGCTTCTCGGAATTGATTCGTTTGATTTCAAAATTTGTTAATTTGTTTTCGGCTGCCAACAGCCGAACCATGTCCTTTCTGCTTTGACCGAAGACATTGATTGGTGGAACTTTCTCGGTACTCTTGGCTACTTTTTGAGGAGGACCAGCAGAACTACGGGCTGGTTTCTTCTCCTTATTTTTATTTCCCTTTTTTTTATTTTTTAAATAAACTATAAAATCATCATTATCTTTATTACCTCCATTATTTTCATCTACCTCCATATCCTGTTGGAGTTCGTCCAGCACTGCAAAGTAATTCTGGCTTTCGTTGGTGCCACCAGCACTTAATACTTCTTCAGTGATGATTGGATAAGCAGCTTTCTTCTGTTTTGCTTGCTTCTCGATTTTGCGAACCGGTTCACTATCTTGCACTTTTTTTGCTGTTTCGTACATATCTTCGTAGGTTTTTATTCTTGATTTCAATTCTTTGATTTCAGTTCGAAGTCGACTCACCTCCTGCCTATCCTCGAGCTCTTGTGTTTTAGGGCCGCCATCTGCGGTATCCTGGGTGCTCGTGTGTCTCCGCTTGTTGACACTTGCTGCCAATTTCACACTGTCACTCTCCCCGGGGCCCCCCAACGGAGGGAAGCCGTCGGGCTCCTCCATACAGCAGTCCCGAGTTAAGTCTTTGGTTTGTTGCCTTTTCTTGATTTATTGATATGGTTGGTCGATGCCTTCGACGATAAATTCTTCCCCAATAAAATCAAAACTTGCTTTCGACTGACTCGTAAAAAATTATTTCAATTTTTTGAAACTGACTTTTGTGAAAAATTAATTAATTTTTAAAATTAATGACAGGAGCGATTAAAAACACGTCTACACGCAACGAGTACTAAACCCCGTTGAGTTTCTCTGCTTGTAATAGAAGTTCGGAGTTTTCTTTAGAACGTGTCAAAAGAACAACAGCCGGGGTTGTCCCTTTCCGACAAGTTCCACGAGTTATTTGGGTTGTTACGCAATTACCACTCGTTGCGTATGTCACTGCATTAAATTGTTCCCTAAGCATCTTTAAAGACTTCGTGGTAAATCCAGCATAGGGTTTTCGGTAACTCTTATCGCGAAACACGACTCGCGTACACGAATCGTGAGTTGCCTCTTAGATATCATCGTAAATTTGCGTCCTCCGAAAACTGCAAGTGGTGCAATTCCATAGATGTACTCGAACACAGAATCCTCAACTGTCAGAAATTTGAACCGCTGAGAGGCAAGTATAAAACTTTTAAAGGCAACCCCTCCTTTCGATAACTTTGTGAAAGTTCCATCAATCTATCTGAATCCCAAATAAAGACATTGGGGCCACCATCCACAAGTATCAATCTGCGGTCTCAACTTGAGATTCACGGAGTTGACACCAATGGATGCAAACTTCTCTGTTTCAATTCGAGGTTAGATACTCCGCCCCTTCAAAAGCTTATCTCGCCAGTTTCAATCTCCGTGCTGCCATGGCGATTCATACTACGTTCCTCGAATACAACCCTTCGGAAAGAACGTCGCTACACACAACAATAGATATTGGGCTGGAGGCACTTATTCACCAAATTTCACTCTCAATAAATCGGGATGATGAAATTGAATTTAGTTTTATTGCTTTTATTGTCTCCGCTCACTCATTTTCATACTTGTTATTTAGTTTAGTAAATGCTTTGTTGATTTCATATGTTGAATTCTCCACATCCGGATCGCACAAATGATCTTCACGAGTTTTTAATTGCACTTCACTGGTACTGGTAAACATTAACATTCCCCCATCCTTCCGCTTCCAAGTGCTGAGGAGTTTCACTTTTAAAAGTGTACACAGCAAAATTTAAAATCTTTGGCGTTTTGTAGCATTTGACTATTTAAAAATAACGCAAAAAGACTATTCACTTAAATATTTGTATCGCACCGGTCCACATCTCAAACCAGACTTCTTTTCTTCCTTTTTCCTTCTTTTGGTGTACCACTAACTCCCGCAGCTGCCAGCTCAGCCGGCTTCGCTTACACTGCGTGGTGTTAGACACGGATGGCTGTACTCAATCAGCGTTCCCATATTCGAAATTTTATTTGCAGATTTAAAATGTTTAAAAACAAAATTCAACTGAAGTAAAGAAAATTTAACTGAAGTAAAGAAAATGAAGACGATTTTAAATAGTAATAAAAGTTAAATCTCATGAACAATATGATTAAAGGGAAACATTTAAATATAATATAAAGGGGAATCGATATAAAAATTACATTTAATAATAATAATAAGGAAAACTATTTTACAAATTACGACTAGGAATGTAAATAATTACATATTTTCTAAGTCTGCCTTTAAAATTTCGAAAAGGAGAAGGAAAGGTTTTCGAGCAGTTTGCTTGTGTAACTGCTCGATTACTACAATCAATTATAATTTGACATCTAAATGTTTTACAAAAGCTTACAATTTTTTTAATTACCTTATAAAGATCTACGGTGGAGTACCCTTCATTGATTTACTCTACCGAACGCCGATAAATTTGGCGCCTCCCAACCGCTATACCAATCGCCACCGAATATTACTCCGCAGCCAACTATTCGCTGCCACCACCAACTCCGATTTGCTTCCAAATACAACGCTATCTTAGCTCGCTGAATGCTTTGCGATTCCAATCCGTCCAAATTAGACCTAATATCTTCAAATTCCATCCGCCTTAACCTTATTATATGCTTATCTTTCACCACTCCGTCACCATGAGGTGTGAGCCCGCTTCAGGCGCGCCATACGACGTAAGGCATCAGGCGTGTGGTATGCCATAGATTTACTTCATCCCCTTCTTGAGTGACCAGCCGATAGGTAAACGCTGATTCCTTCTTCTGAATTTTAAAAGGCCCTAAATATTCTGGCGCCAGTTTTGCCGAAAAACAGTTCGCGGCATCCGACTGAGCGAAGTTCCGTCTCCAAACCGTATCATTCACCTGGAATGAGGAAGTTCGCTTCCGAGGGTTGTATATTTGTGTGCTTTGCTCCGTCACCATTCTCATGCGTTGTTTAATTTCTTCACGCGTTGCGGCCATCAAACTCTCGAAACCTTGGGTCATTTTTAACCCCCTCTTCCTCTATTAGGTGAAGGTCTTCCCTTGAGGTTATATCTCCCACCCAAAGTTCACAAAATATGGTGTCACCTTCATTGTTTCGTGAGTATATGTCTCATCACCTTTCTTATGGTTATCACCTAAATAAGATCTCATCATCCTTTTGATTATTTGATTCATCCGTTCCGCGGGATTAGCCTGGGGGTAATTATAAGCCATGTACTATATTTTAGTACCATATGCGGTGACCAATCTTTGCAACTCTTTAGAGCGGAACTGTACCCCGTTGTTGCAAATTATACCGCTGGTACCCCAAACAATAAAAAGACATTTCTCCAATATCCGTACGACTGATTTTCCGTGTGCTTGTCGGAGCGGGAAAATAAGCGGGAACTTGATAAAATAAAATTCACAACTGTTAAGATGTAGCAATTCCCTTAAGTTGACCGAGGGAAGGGACCTATCAAATCAGCAGATATTATCTCCTAAGGTTTCTTCGCCTGACTTCTAGAAACAATTGGGCTATACGGGCGTTTCCGTTCCACTTTAATAGACTGACAGATCTGGCATCATGCGACATATCGTTTAATGTCTGCTCTCATTTTGGGCCAATAGTACTTTTGCCGCACACGATCGAATGTCCTGTCAGCCCCCATATGGCCCGCCTTTGGATCGTCGTAACACTGATGGAGCACATTCCCCCGCTCTCCTTTTGATATTACCCATTTCCAGCTATTATGTCCTAAATCTGCGTACCTGCCCGTCAGGTGCTCCCAAAGTTGTCTTCACTTCAGAAATAATCCTTTCCAGCCATTTAACCCCACTGCTCGTCTCTGCCAGGACGATATCGACATCGGGAACTGACCGTAACAAGGCATCTAATGCGAGGTGCTCTTTTCCCTTCCTATGAAGGACGTCGCAGTCGCCAACCGTCTGTTTGGGTCCTTTAGGTTATTTAATCAGGCTAACGAATAGTAATCCGTAATGACTCTGAATTGGGGTTCTTCTAAATACGGTCGCAATTTTTCTACTGCTCACAGCACCGCTAAACATTCTTTTTCGTGGTTGAGTACTTCTTCTCAGCTTTTGTCAAGCTACGCCTGAGGTAGCAGACTACCTGATCTCTTTCTGCATCTTCTTGCCTCAACACTGCCCCCAACCCTGCCCTGTGTTCCCGCAGGGGCATGCCGGTCGACAGGAGTACTCTTGAAGGCTAGTATTCTTTGTGGAGCACCATCCCCACGGATTCGAGGATTTTTAGGGCGCCGTGAGGTTCCTCCTGGGATGACAAGTAACGACTCTGATTGGATCTGGACTACGCTTTGGACAACGAGCTGGGATCGATGCTTTGGGCTGGTGGATATGATGGTTTGAACCTAGTTGCATTCCGCGGTAGCGCCGAGGTGAAACTCGTGCGTGAACGCCTCCAATTCAACCATCATACCGTCTCCGTCCCGTTAAATCCTTGGTAGGCCTCGGAGTACGTTCGAAGCTCGAATCATTGAGTTGGGGATGTAGGTTCGGTTGAGATAGACTCCCGATTAGCGCTGGTCTGGCTCTGAGCACTTGTCCCCATAAGAGCTTGTGCCAACCCTCGCATGAACTCCATGCTCTGCGAAGATAACCATGGGACCAAAAAGGCGACTACACGCACGAACGGAGATAGCGGCTCCGAGGGGGAACCCAATAAAGCTGGAGCAGCTACAAACCCTAAAAAAGAAAGCAAAAATACACCAACGATTACGCAACCTGCAGCCACGATGTTTATGCATATCAGGAGCGGTACTAACGACGATGAATAAATGACAATGAAGACGGACGAAAAACGGAGATTAACAGACAGTCTTGTCCAGACTCATATTCCTGCGGCATTCAAGCGCAGCAAAAAATGATGGGAACGCCAGAGCGTCCTAAAAACGAAGAGCGGGAAACTCTGCAGGACGCGCTAGGTGTTCGAGCGGTGGGGGAAAATATAAAGAACATCGAGAATTCGATGGTTGTTGCTGTGATCGCTACCGAAGTAAGGGCTGTGAATACCGAAAGAAAAACAAACCATCCTAAAGTCCAAAAAAGCAGGAATAGAAAGGAATAACCAAAATAAAGCGCCGTTGTGTGATATCACCGCCACCGTCGAAAATGTGGCGTAAGTACTGTACTCGGAACCGAAAGCCGATAACCTCTCCCAAGAAAAGTGGGTGCCAAGTACAATTGCCGCTCAGCGACATGAACAAAAAAGGCTAATCCGAAAAGCGGGAGATGTTATAAAAAGAAACTCACTTATTGAGTAAAGATTGGGTTCTTTGAGGAGCTCCTAGACCACATAGGGCATTACCGAAGGAGCTGGTTAAAGGCTGAAATAGACAAGAAGGCCGAAGAAGAGCAGAAGGCTAAAGATGCGCTGAGGTCTAACCCTAAAAGGCACGCGCATCAATAAAAAATGTCGTCTAGCCCAATCGCAAGAGATCGGGATGAAAGAAGGAAGGAAGTGGCACTTGATGGGCGTAGAACCCTAGATCAGAGTTGCCAGACAGTGCTCACAAAAGGAACGAAGAGGTCGCAAAGAAACTCCTTCAAAAAGTGCCAGAAAATAACGTTCACATCGACGCCCAAAAGGAGGGGGAAAAAGCCACGACGAAGACCCCGGCAGCAAGCAATGCTCGTGAAACGCCAAGATGGCCGATCCTATGCAGAAATGTTGCGGGATATCAGGGACAATGTACGGCCAGAAAACACCAGCACTACTATTAAAGCAGAAGGACCAACCCGATCGGGCCACATACTGGTCGGATTCGGAGCAAAGGCCGACAATAAAGAAGCATTTTGCGACGCAGTAAAAAATCATCGGCAAAAGCGCAACTGTAGCCTCGCTCGACCCGATGGGAACGATCGAAATTAGAGATATTGACTGCGTCACGGATCTGAACGAAGTAGAAGAGGCCATCAAAAGGGGACCCCCTAGCGCGGGCAGGATCAAAGCGAGGCTGATACCAGAAAACCATAGGGCACAACGCATGGGCATCATTGACTTGACCGAAAAGGACACCGAACAATTTCTAAATAAAGGCAAAGCAATAATAGGGTGTGTTGTCTGCAAAAAAAATAGAGTAACACTTCTTCAATGCGTTAAATGCGTTGGCTATGGTCACACCGCATGTTACAAATGCGGTGAACTGGGACATAAAAGAAAAGAGTGTGTAGATGCACACTGTATCCTTTGGAAGGATGGTGATCCAAGACCGGATTTTGGATAGGTCTTGAGATCAGGAAAATGTTGGGTTTTCCAAGTAGCCCTAGCCAAGGCTAAATCAGAACTTTGATGACCCGTATACTGCAAGTAAACCTACACGACAGTTTAACCGCTCAAAGCCTGCTCGAGCAGATTGCGAGGAACATAAAAGCCGACTTTTTGCTGCTGAGTGAGCACACCACTATAAAAGTTCTGCATCATGGTCTCCTGATGAAACTGGTACTGCCGCCATCTGGGTTGGGAACAGTGATTTTCAGGTGGAGAGCTGTGGACGGGGTGATGGTTTCGTGTAGGTTGAGTGCTCAGGGACCACCTTCTTTAGTTTGTACCTAACAGCGAGCGAGACGATATCATCTTTCCAAGCCAAGCCATGCTTTGGAGAGTGCTGTCTCGGAACGCAGATGGCACCGTACTCGTTGGGGGAGACTTCAACACTAAACCAATCTTATGAGGCATGACTTTGAATAGATCCGCGGGGAAACCGGAAATACGCTAACTTTTTGCCATATAAGCTGTGGAGGAACCATACCGTACGTGACATTCGCCTCGGAGTCCGTAGTACAGAGGATACACAATTGGAGAGTATTAGGAGACTACTCAGCCAGTGATCATCAGTACATCCATGATGTTGTCTCCCGATGTCCGTGCTCTCGACCATCCCCGATTGGTTGGAAAATCGGAAAGATGGACGTCGAAAAGTTCTTCGTGGTGCTCACAACAGAGGCAGGGCGATTCGCATGGAACAGAAGAATTGAAAACTCAGACGTGGTGAACTCAACTATGAGCATCATCACGACTGCTTGCAACGCTTCTACGCTCCATAGAAAATCCTGACACGGCAAACCCCCAGTAAACTGGTGGTCGACTGAGATCGCTGTCAAGCGAAGAGGGTGTCAAAAGCTTCGGTATGAGGCTCAACGAGCACGAAACCGAGAGGAGGCATGCAACCGGGTAGCAACATATAAGTCGACAAAGAAATGCAAATTGATTAACAACAGTGACGCTCGTGGCTAGCAAAATCTTGTGGACAATGTGAAAAGGGTTCCATAGGATTTTGGCTACAAGCTAGTTATGCGGAAGCTTGGTGCCATACGCACGCCTTGAATACATGAAACGGAAAAGATGAACGAGATAGTCCGCGCCTTTTCCCCGCCCAGCAATTGGGTGCCCACTCTTCACACAGCCGGAACAGGAAGAGACAGTCCTATTATTGAAAGCGAGCAACGCTCCCGGCCCAGATGGTATTCCAGCTGAGGTGTTGCAACTTGTCTATCACCATTGTCCTGACTTGCTGTTCAGCATATTCAAAGCTTGCCTACGGGACGGAGTTTCCCCAGTACGATGAAAGGTGACGTGGCTCGTCCTGATCAACAAGGGGCAGGGAAATCCCAGATCGCCGTCTGCACACCACCAGTTATGCATGCTAGACACTGCTGGAGAAACTCATCAAGAACGCAGTTCGTGCTGCTGTGTACGGCTTTAGAGCAGGACGCTTCACCATTGATGGGATTGCAGAGGTGGTGAGCGCCTTCCAAAAGGCAGAGGCACATAGCCGCACCAAGAGACGGATCGTTCTGTTGGTGACACTTGACTTGTTATAAATACGCTGGAAACTCTTTATCAAGTTCCAGAATACCTGATGCGAATTTTGAGGGACTACCTGAAGGACCGAAGCCTACATTACGACAATACACAGGCCCAACGAAGGATGGAAGTTACATCGGGTGTTGTCCAGGGATCTATTCTTGGTCCAAACCTGTGGAACGTGTCTTACGACGGACTACTAAAACTGGAGCTGCCAGATGTGTCTCACGGATGATGTTGTGGCTCTAGTCGCTGGACGCACCGTTGAACAAGTGCAACTTAGGCTATGTACGCTTATACGCCGAGAGAGACTCGAGGATTGCCCGCGGAGTCAGTCTAGCACTGGCGACAACCGAAGTGGTCATCTTGACAAAGAGAAGAATCCCTAGAGTAACAATGATCAAAATTGGAGACATACTAATCGAATCAAAGCTAGCAGTGAAGTATCTGGAGCTACTGATCGACTCGAAGATGAGTTTCTCTGAGAAAATCAGGGCAACGGCTGAGAAGGGTGCTTCGGGCGTATCGGCTCTTAGTCGACTTGTGGCCAACGTAGGGGAACCCAACCCATCAAGAAGACGCTTCTTGATGAGGTCTGAAGCGTCGGTGCTACTGTACGGAACAGCAATATGGGACGACGCTCTCAGTAAGGAGATGTACCGAAAACGTTTGGCACAGTTACAGAGAAGAGGAGCACTGAGGATTGCATCTTCATGTCCGACAGTCTCTGATTCGACGGTGAGAGTTATTGCAGGCGTGATACCTGTTGCTCTCCTTTCTAGAGAGCGCCGCACTTTTTACCTGCGTCAAAGCGAGGACGCGAAGGAGACGATTGCCCGTTAGAAGAGACAGCGGTCACTCAACGATTGGCAGCAGTATTGGGTGAATTGTACGAAAAGAAGGTGGACTGCGTGTTTGATCCCGGATCTGTGGCCGTGTCTAAAACGAAGGTATGGTGAGATTGACTTCTATCTTACACAGCTTTTGAGCGGATATGCGTGTTTCTAGTTTTACTTGCACAAGATTGGTAACTCACCGGCCCTCGATTGTTGGTTTTGCCCAGGAGAAGAAGACGGTGCCTGCCAGATATTTTTTGCGTGCAAAAAATTGGACAGGCGAGACCTCTCCAGGGAGACGGGAGAGCTCGACCCGGGCAGTATAGTCGCGGTGTTGCTTGGATCGGTTGACAAATGGAACCATGTGGCGCATTATGTTCGGGTAGTCCTAAAAGATAAAGCGGACTCACAGCAACCGGGGGCGTCGGGGCTGGGGGATCCCTTGTTCTCTTCCTCCCTCTCCCGCTAGAGGAAAGACCCCTCAACCTCACGACGTAGCAAAATGAGACCTGGCCGAAGTAATGTGTCAGTTGAACGAGTCCAGGAAAGGTTCTCTGGCTGCAAGGGGACGTGTTCAGTAGGTAGTCCAGTCGCTCGCGAGCACGGGAGCCCCACACTCAGTGTGTAAATGGTATCTACCTCCCAACCATAAAAAATAAGTTGTTTCAATAAAACCTTTTAGAGTCTGAAACAAAAGAATCAATACTTGCATTAGCAAGCTCAAAAGGACAAAAAAAAGTACTGAAAATGCCCCACCCCACAACCTCGCGATTGCATGAAAAATAAACGCAGAGGCAAGTCTAAGGGCAAAACTCAGTCAACTGTATTACTAACAGTATAGTAAATAAGATTTGCTTCGTCCGATCGTTACGATAGTCTAGAAATTATTGATTGAGTGTTCGTACTTCTTTCTTCATCAAACATACGCCTCGGCCTATTTTTTTTTTATTTATTTTAAAAGAAAAACCATTGTAGCTTCAATTCCACCGGGCGCCATTTTGTTGCAATATAGCAAAAATCACGCACACCATGAATTTGCAAAAATATATAGTTATTTTGTTCAGCTTATCTGAAAATTTTAAAAATATCAGATCAAAAATGCAGTGTCTGATTCGATGGAAAGTATTTAGAATACTAAAATCGTGTGTTGTTGGTGCAATTAGACAATTTAAATGGCTTTAACTTCCGTGAAAATAATTTGAATTTCTTCAAACTTACAGAATATTACAACCTTTTGTAAGACTACTTAGATATTGAATTTCGTGTTTAAAGTCTTCTATACAATTTTATTGGGAAAAATATGAATTTTAAGATCATATTATGATTAGCAAAGTTGAGCGAATTTCGACTTCTAAGGTATTTGTTATTGTACTAATAAAGACTTGCCGCCATGATTTTTCCAGATTTTTCGGATCATAGGTGTCCAATCACGAGGGGGGACACAAATTGTTCGTCTATTTCCCCTCTCCCAGCACTCAACGAAGCTGGTAACACTGTTAAAAAGCCTGTTTTGGAAAGTTCTCATTATTAAGGCTTCCTTTCCGATATGGGGGGACCCCCTTGAAAAATTCATTAATATCCAAACTTTTAAGGGGTCATTACTTTTGATCTTCCTACCAAGCTTGCTGTCTGTAGCTGCGATAGTTTCGGAATAAATTGCTGACACACAGACACATAGGCAAAATCGATTTCAAAGTGGGTTTTGTAAGTAATCCTTAAAAAGCTTTAAATTGTGTCACTTGCACTTACTCTGAAACCTTTCCCATAAGCATCATCAATAATTAAAGTATTTTAACTCCCTCTTCTGATCGTATAATTTAAATACCTTCTAAATAAACACATTAAAATGCACTAAAAAATAAACATTTCTGCTAATTAGCTTCAAAACGAATTGGAAAGCAAACAAATAAGACATAACAAATTGCACATTCTTTGCAAAATTTGTTAAGTATTTATTTATTTAGCACAGCTGGTATGAACGAAAGCCATGGCGGCAGCTTTTTACCGATAGCAAAAATAAGTCAAGTGTAGCAATAAAGTGACCAAAGTAAGAGCATGATTCATGGAGCTTTTAAGAATTGATTGAGTAACCGCATTGCATTGTTCCTTTCTTTTTTTAACACGCGTTACACAATTTGTACTTTTTTTATCTTTTGATAATAAAAGTATGAGTAATACATGTTCCATTAAAAAAATCATCCGGAACTAACAGCAAGTTCAACTAAAAATCCCGCTCGTTTTTATATATACGATACAAGTTATTTTTAGAAAGTTACATTGAAGTTCTTGACTTAAAACTGTTTCACAGGAAACTACATTTTATAGTATTTGCTATAAAAGTTGCATCATACATCCGCAGCGAATTTCTTTCAATATTCATGTGAAAAAATTGCTTCCCACTATACAATTCCACACCTTAGTGCATTGCCATGAAAATTCTATTCTTTGGTGTTGTTGCTGCTGCTGTTGCTGAAGCTCTACCACTACTAAATATCTCGCTCTTGGCTGGTTGCTACCGAAAGTGAATGGAGAAAATTGGTGGAAAGCTGCAACAGACGAATAAGTACCTTTACAACGGGTTTTCCTTATATTTCACGGTGAATTATAAGTGCTTCCATAGTCACAAGTACGAGTACATACATTACTCTTACTGTGTAATGGGATCACATATGTGTGTGCTTATGTAGGTTCATGTGAGCTCTTGGCGGTGAGCTGATTGAATTACTTACAACTACTTGAAATTGCTTGGCGAAGATGCCGACGACTGAGAACTCTCAAGATGACTTGCTCGTTTTTTAAATAAGATGACATGATGTTGAAACACGTGACTTTTAATTTAACACGTGGTTTAACGAAAATCAAATGAAATTGTCTTAAGAATAAAACAGATAGAATGCATTGGTACTTTATTAAAATAGATTAAGATTTATTTATGCCTGTGAGGCGAAACTTATGTGTCGATAATGTTATTGAACTGTGTAGTGTTTTAATGGGTGTTTCACTATCCGTTCAGGACTGCAGCGTGAACTGCTGCCTCAGCGAGCGCAAGATTGATGCTTAACACCAAAGGCCTTGCCAGGCGTTGGGATGTCGTGGGGCGGATTCTTTTCGCCAGTGCAGACCCATTACAAAAAAATTTCACGCTTACGATTTCTGACTTAGAAATTGTATCGACTCCACAGATGTCGAAGACCGAGGTAACCAACCGAAGGACATAACAATAAGGAGACGCGACGACTTTTCCAAATTACCCGCGCGAGTTACGTCCAGTGGAAACAAATAATGAACCCAAGCCAGACTTTGCCATGTGTACACGATTTCTTACATGGAATACGTTCACCTTTGAATCGATAGCAAATCAGCGTTTCATCATCAATTCAATTCATAATTCTACTAATCGAAATCGCCATTTCCTGCACACGTCAGTGGCATTCACCTGCAAAGGTGCAACCTAAATCTAAAATTTTGTGTCAGCAAGTATTGTTAGTAAAATAACTTTGTAAAAGATCATTGTCACTCATTCATTGTAAAATTTTTATGTGATTAAGACAATTAAGCTATTTTTAATTAATAAATTAGTTTTTTTTCAGCTTCGCTAGAGTCACGATATAACTCATTCGATGTTCGACACGAATCCGTCGTTGACGCGGCTATTCACAGCCCACAAAAAGAAGGGGCAACAGGGTGGTAGTAGTGCCCCTTGCACGCTTCCCAACCAGATCAAGGATCTAACTGATGACTTGGCCATGTAGAAAAGGTGGAAGGCCAATCATCCCAGTCGAGAGTCACTGAAACGACTAAAAAGAAGCTTTGCCCGATGGCTAGCTCATTTTTTTCAAAAGATGATTTGGTCCTTATCGTTGAACTTAATCCGCATTCGCTAGGACTCTTCCCCATACGGCCCTCTGCAGACGTCTTTACTATTAAACCTTACTCGAAGGGTGTTCATCATGGAAGTAGTCAGATAAAGCGATTCAATATCTCTCCTCAGAGCTGGTGCCTAGTACAAGGAGTGAGAACTATTCAAAAATCTATACATGATATGATTTTTGGGCGAACTTTTATCGAAGATTTTTATTTGCATTCAAGAATTGCAACTTCGCCTACCTAACCTCATACTTGCAATTCCTACATCATAATCATGATTGTCATACGTTACAGATGCGTTTGTCATTCAAAAGAGAATTAATTTCTTACACACACGACTTTGAAGTGAGTTATAAAGCCCTTCTTCCGGCAATTCGCAAATAATTCATGCATTGATCATTAATTTCATTGACACACCCATATGGAAAACATCCCGAGTCGTAATTGTTCAGATACAACACTCTAGTTTGATAACAATTTAGCTAGCAAAGAGGCACTTTTGACAATCTGATTGGCAAAAAACTAGTGTGAAATTGTCACATTTTAAATCTCGAAAAGAAATCCGAATAAATCGACCGAACAGATCTCACATATGACCGATGATAATCAAACCACTGGAGGTGTACGAGTATGTTGCTCAATTTTAATTTTTTTGTGGTAGGGAGGTGAATGCCATTTATGCACAGAGTGTGGGACTCCCATGCTCGCAAGAAGGTGACTGGACTATCCACTAAACACCTCCCCTGTCAACCTGAGAACCCAGCCTGGAACCGTTGAACACATTACTTCGGGCCAGGTCTCGTTTTGTTACGCCGTGAGTCGCCTTCAAGCTGGGGGATCCCTCTTCTAGCGGGAGGGGAGAGGGGAAGAGGGAGTGCTGGACAAGCGATTCCCCAGCCTCAACACCCCCGGCTGCTGTGAGTCCCTTTTATCTTTTAGGACTGTCCGAACATAATGTGGCACCTGGTTCCATTTGTCAACCGATTCGGGCATCACCGCAACTATATTATCCGGGGTGAGCTCTCCCGTCTCCCTGTAGAGTTCCCTTCGCAGCCTGACCCATTTTTTGCACGCAAAAAATGTGTGGCAGGCATTGTCCTCCTCTCCTGGGCAAAACCGACAAGCGGGGGACCGTGACTTACCAATCTTGTGTAGGTAAGACTGAAAACACCCATACCCGCTCAAAAGCTGGGTCAGATAGAAGTCAATCTCACCATGCCTTCGAATTAGCCACGGTCTCACACCCGGAATGCGGTGCGCAGTCCACCTTCCCTTCGAGCAATTGACCCAAGACTGCTGCCAGTCGTTGAGCGAGCGCTCTCTCTCTCCTCGTGGACAACCGTCTCCCTCGCATCCTTGTTTCGGCACAGGTAAATAGCGTCGCGCTCTCTAGCAAGGAGAGCGACAGGTATAACGCCTGCAATAACTCTCACCGCCGGATGAGAGACTGTCGGATACGAAGATGCAATTCTCAATACTCAGTACCTGTGCCAAACGTTTTCGATATACCTCCTTGCTGGGAGCGTCGTCCCATACTTCTGCTCCGTACAGTAGCACTGACCCTACAGCTTTCATCAAGAGGCGTCTTCTTGATGGGCTGGGTCCCCCTACGTTGACCATAAGTTGACTCAGAGCCGATATTCCCGAAGCCGCCTTCTCAGTCGTTTCCCTGATTTGCTCAGAGAAACTCATCTTCGAGTCTATCAGTAGCCCCAGGTACTTCACCGCTGGCTTCGATTCGATTTATATATCTCCAATACTGATCATCCTTACTCTAGGGATTCTCTTTTTGTCAAGATGACCACTTCGGTTTTCTCCAGTGCTAAACTGAGCCCGCGAGCAGTCATCCAGTCCCTCACTCGGCGCATTAGCATACCTAGCCTAAGTTGCGCCTGTTCAACGGTGCGTCCAGCGACCAGAGCCGCAACATCATCCGTATAGCCGACCAAGCGCGACTCATCTGGCATCTCAAGTCTCAGCAGCCCGTCGTAAGACACGTTCCACAGGTGTCGACCAAGGATAGATCCCTGGGCAACACCCGATGTAATTTCCATCCTTCGTTGGCCCTGTGTCGTGTCGTAGAGCAGGCTTCGGTTCTTTAGTAGTTCCTCAAAAGTCGCATTAGATATTCTGGAACTTGAAACGAGTTTTCCAGCGTATCTAGAATATCCACCCATCTAGCAGAGTTGAAGGCGTTCCTGACGTCGAGTGACACCAACAGGACGATCCGTCGCTTGGTACGACTATAAGCCTCTGCCCTTTGGACCACGCTCACCACATCTGCAATCGCATCAATGGCAGAACGTCCTGCTCTAAAGCCGTACTGCCGAGGAGATAGGTCCCCAGCAGCACGAATCGCGTCAGTGAATCTTCCCTTGATGAGCTTCTCTAACACTTTCCCAGCCGTGTCTAACATGCATGTACTCGTATGTTGCTCAATACTGATGATCTCTATTCGCCGCATGAATATTTCATTTCGTATCTGCAATTGCTTGGCCTAATTCATAATGCAGTGCTCGCTGTTAGCGCTGAACGAATGACGGGATGTTATGCCTGCAGGGAGCTCAAGATAGGTGAAGTCGTCGACTGTCTCCTTTGTCTTGGCGCCACTTAGTTAGGTCCGCGGGTACTGCGATACCGAGTAGAGCACCTGCAGTGATGGAACGTTTTGCCGTAGCCTCGATTCAATAATCGCCCAATCGTTTCTCTTCCAAAAACGTGTTGAATTTTCAACCTTAAGCACCTCGAGGTTGCACTTTTTCAAAACAACCGTCTCAAAAATCTCTGATCGAAAACTGTGCTCCGCTTCGTCGCTCACGCCAAAAAAAGCTCCGTCGAAGTTTTAAGCCAGTCTTGTCTTTGAGTTTATAGCTGCAGGAGTGGCTGCCATTACCGCAACCCACATTAGGTGAAAGCTTGCTATTATAATTTCCCCAATCTAGCTGGGACAAAAGCCTGTTACTGCAACTGTAACAATGCAAATTTACAATATACAAAAATTAACCCTTATACCGGAATATATTTCGATTTCTCGAGGCATTATATATAAAAATCAACTTAATTCTCCGAAGTTTCCTCCTGCTATACGAATTCCACTGTTGAGATTACAAAATGTATACACTTACACTCCAAGCCACAATGTATATATGTGCTTTATTTCAAAGTGCCCACGTGTGTAAATTCTGTTAACCACTTTCAAACTTTTGGTATTGTTATCAATTGTTAAACTATCTCGATTATGTCTTAAATCTTTTACAACTAGTTGGGCTATTATATTAATCAAATACAAATACAACTTTTTCGGGGTTTTTACTTTTCTCTTTGAGATAATGCTTGAATGGAGAGCAAAGCATTTATAAAACCATATAACAAAAATTTACTATAGATGTTTGATACTTTCCAAATCATAAGCGTTTTTACTCTTCATTTCTCGCCACTCAAATTAATTTCAAAACCGAACATAAAGTTTAGTTGGATTATCATAACGGTAGGCTACATAATAAAATTCACAGTCGGTTCTAGAATAATATGTTTGGTTGACAGCTGAGCCATCCTAATTCAAGCCGCCCTCGGCTTCCTCGTCACTGTATTCGCTCAGCACGTCATCTTCATCAGCTTCTAGGCTCTGAGGTAAACTACACCATCGGCTACTTGTTGTATTACAACCAGACTGTCGCACGCCTACTCCATCGGAGTGTTGAGTTTGCGTCAAACCGAGCATTCCATTTCGCTACTTCCTCTTAGATTCGTTCTACCCCAGCTCGTCGTCGAGTTTGTACTTGAACCACATCTATCTCCTCTTCATCGTTGCTCTCCAATGCCATAACTAATTCGTTCTTGATGACGTCTCTGGGTCGATAATCAAAGACGACCTCATGTGGTAGAGTTTCGCAGAGTATTGATTGTCCTCTGGACCGTTCGCAGTTGCTCGTCCCAATTACGTCCCACACTTGACGTTATTACCGTCAGCTAATATAAACCGTTTTCTTAACCCGTTTTGCCCGACATTATGCCCGTGGCGTGCGCACCGCTGTTTTCATATGTCGGATTCCGTTATTCGAACAAACTTTCGAAAGTTGCAAAAATAACTGCTGTCCCTCCATCGGTGACCAAATTTACAGGGAGCCCAAAACATCCTGGCATTTCGTTGAGGATGACTGGTGCACTTGACTTATTCTTCACTGGCCGCAAAACCACATACTTAGTGAAATCACTAAAATGTGCGTATTTCGGCGTTTACTGATTGGATAACGACGCTGATGATCCATGTGTATCGTATGGAACGGTATAGGCATTTGAGGCATAGGATGAAGTGCACCTTCCAGTGGACGTCCATAGCTTCCCATAATAGCAAGTTGTACATGCAGACACATATTTTTAGGTCTTTGTAAAATATTTTTTTACAAAGACCTACTAGCTTCGCGACCTGTCTGTCCGTCCGTCTGTCCGTGCGTCACAGCAAGTTTCCTCAGAAACTATAAAAGCTAGAATGCTCAAACTTTGTGGAAAGATCAGAAATGATGGTATCTCAAAAGCTTAGGTCTGACCGAAAATTTGAAATTTTTTTAAGGGGGTCCTCCCTAATAACGAAGTAGCCCTTAAACAATTTTTTTAATCAAAGGTAGTCGAGCTGAGTATCAAAAGAAAGGTATTGATTAGAACTATAAGAATCTTAATGAAAAAGGTCATTTTATGCATCAGGGGGTCCAGGGGATGGCAAAAAGTACCGAAATTGGGCACCTTTGAGCCGTGATTGGACGCCTTTGAGCCGAAAAATCGAAAAATAATCAGGGAGGTGGGTCATAATGAGTACAAGGGCAACAAATACCTCAGGAATCAAAATTCGCTCAACTTTGTTAATAATAGTATGATTTGTTTATTTTACTTTTTCACCCCTTGAATCAAAACGGTACCCTTAAACTTCTTGAAATATATATAGATTGATATAAGATCTTAATGCTCACAAAATTTCATAGAAATCGAATCATAATTAAGTGAGTTATAGCCATTTCAATTGAATGGGGAATTACAACAACAATAACACGTGTTTGTGCTTGATACATATTTCAAATTGACCTAGATACTTTTATTTTCTTCCAATTTTCATGAAAATTTAAGGAAAAGTGTCTAATTTAAATATGTTCAATCGGCTGAGTATTCAGAAAAATTATTTAAGCTCCATCAAAATGGCGACTGCAATGTGCTTATGAAAGAAACTCTGCATCTTTTGCATGAATTGCAACGATTTCATATCCAAGTATTGGATGAATAATTCAAATTATTAATTTACACTACTGTTAAATTTATTTCGAACCCTAGATTGGCTACAAAGATCTTCTGATAGGAGCACTCTCCTGCTCACTCAACTTGTTTTAAATAGTTCCTCATTCGGGGAACCATGACAGCTTCCGGCGTGACTCCAACGTTCTACCAAAAGATTCGTCCTGGTATCGCTTCGTAATTCGCCAACGTACTCCACTTAGTACAACCCATCTATCGCCTTCTATCTTCTTTCGGAATAATCGTCCTTGTCGTATACAGTTTTTCAGTTTTCAACTGTTTCGCTTCCGTCGATGTGCTGTTTGCTCCCAATATCGTAATAATAGTCTGCAGCTTAGAATCTGGTTTCTGCATCGTCAGTAGCCAATCACTTTCGGCTATCTAGATCTGGGAAACGCTATCAGGTTCCGATTTGGCTTATGCGACTGGATGGAACGATTGTCGGCTGAAAGCGTCGATATGCAGCATTTCCCCTCCTATTCTATGTACTAACTCAACATCATGTTCACCAAATCGCAGCCACCAACGTGCCATCCGGGGGTGCCATAGCTTACTCAATCTACAGAATCGCAAGCGCTTCCAACTCATAGCTGTGGTTATTAGCCTCGCATGACGTTGTATATCGACTGAAGTAGTGCATCTCGTTGCATCAAAATTCCAGCAATTACCACTGAACTGGTATCAGTGTGGACTTCATCCTCGGACTTTACATCCTGCAACGCTAAGATGGGCTTCTCAGTCAGCTTCCGCTTCAACAATTCAAACGAGGATTGTTATTCGTCATTCGAATACTTGGCCCTTCTGCAGCAGTTGAGACAATGGCTTAGCAATAGAGGCATAATTTGGAACGAACCTCCGGAAGTAGCCCGTCAGGCCCAAGAACTGTCGCAATTCATTTACCTTGGTGGGAATCTCGAAGTTGCCTATACAATCAAATTTCGCTTCTCTTGGTAAAATACCTTCGTCGCTTATCTCGTGACCCAAGAATGATATTTTCCATGCCAGAAATTCACATTTGTCTCCTACTAATCGAAATCCACTTTTTTGAATATACTCCAAGAATCGTTGCAATCGACCTACGCCTTCCTCGATCGTTTTACTAGGAATTACAAATCGTCAATATACGACAAAATTTCACCTGGTGGTATTTTAGTGGCTACTCGATTTATTGCTTTTCAGAATACAGCGAGGGTATTAGACAACCCAAATAGCATTTTGCAATATTCGTACTACCCATGGGTTGTACAGAATGCTGTTTACTTCCGTAAATTCCCTGCTTCTTGAACTTGCTGATATCTTGATCGTTACGTCCAACTTCGTGAAATAACAGTTTCCCTCAAGCAGGGCAATTTGCTCCTCAACAATAGGCGTCTGATAGGGCTGTTTGGCTGTTTTTGAGTTTAATTTGCAAAAATCGACGCATACTCTTGACTCTCCATTCGCAATAATAGGTGATGAAAATTGTGAAACACTCTCCTGAATGATGTGATTTTTTAGGGTTTTGTAATATTATTTTACAAAACCCTAGTAAAATCGCGACCTATCTGTCCGTTCGCCCGTCCGTGTGTCACAGCACTTTTTCTCGCAAACTACTAGAAACATCAAATTTTGTATGCAGGTGTAATGTGGTGCTCTCTTCAAAGTTCAACTACAAAAAAGTTTTATAAGGTATTTAAGGGGGGGTCTCCCCATATAGGGGAGTGGCCCCGAAAAAAAATTTTGTCAAAGGTAGCCGATATGGTTATCAAATGAAAGGTCTTGATGAGAACTTTACAAAACATTTGACACTTTTTGCTTCGAGGGACGCACAGGGCGGGGAAATACACGAAAAATCGGTGTCCCCCCCGTCGCGTTAGGAGACCTGTGATCCGAAAAATCTGAAAAAATTTATGAAGGTAGGTGTTTATGAGTACAACAACAACAAATACCTTAGAAGTCGAAATTCGCTCAACTTTGTTAATAATAGTATGATGCTCGGATTTCACATTTTCCCCAATAAAATCGCAACGGTACCCTTAAACTGAACGAAATTCAATATTTACGTAGTCCCACTAAGGATTCTCATACTTAGTAAGTTTGATGAAAATCGAATGATACACACGGAAGTTATAGCCGTGTGAAGTTTCTCCAATTACAACAACAATAACACAAGATTTTGGTATTTTATGGACTTTCCATCGAATCAGTCACTGCAGTTTTGACTTGATCTTCTTGAAATTTTTCAACAAGATCAATAACGTTAATATTTTTGAGAATTCATGATTTGAGTGATTTTTGTCGGTTTGCAACAAAATGGCGACCGTTGAAAGTAGAAAAACAATGGATTTCCCTTTGAACGTGCACATCTCTTTGACATATTCCTTGACGTTATTCATTGCTGGTGACTGCATTTCTGAGAAGTTGGGTACAAAACCCTTCTGACGTGAGCGTAGGTCTGTTTACCCAACTTGTTAACATCTCTTCGATGATCCGCCGCACTATTTCGCGTTGTCCGAATGCTGTTTTGATCTTTCTCATTAAATTTGACATCATAGCTTACCATTATCCGCCTGCTTTCCGGGTCGTAGAAACGAAAATTCCTTTTGGTTGACTCGTATCCAACCAAAAACATCTTCCTCGATTTAGCGACCCATTTCTTTCGTCCAAGATTCTTCGGTATATGAACGAATCCGATTGTCCCGAAGATTCTTATATAACCAATTTGTGGTTTTTTACCACACCACTGTTCAAACGGCGTTGTTTTGTTTTCGGGCCACAACAATTTTTTGAGTTTTCTTGCAATTAGCATTGTGCCTGTAGATTCCTGACTCGTGCGATTTTCCCGCTCTCAATCCATTTTGCTCCGGTGTATATGAACAAATTCTTTCAAATACAATTCCGCGTTTCAAAGTCATATCCTTGATGTCTTTGTTTAGGAACTTGCTGACGGTATCACAACGTGCATACTTAATCAATCGATTCCAAACATTTTTTAATTTGCACAAGAAATTCCCAAAAATTTCTTTTACCTCTGGCTTGCCTCTGAGGAGGTACACAAAACGAAAACTGTTCGATTCATCCTTTAACAGGATATGATACCGGACTCTTCCAATACCATCAGTCTCCATTGGTACTTGAGCGCACAAACACGAGTGAGTGTCGTGACAGGTATATTCGTCAGCTATTTTTTTATTACTAAGTACGTATTCCTTAAATCGCTGGAATATATCTCGAGTATGCCGTTTGTGTTCTTCCTATGGTTTAGAAGCAAAAAGAAAAAAAATGGTTTAGAAGCAATAATGATATCGTCTAAATATCCGAAACAAAGGTCTAAACCAGAGAGAACGATGTTAATGAATCTTTGAAAGGTCTGGGCAGCGTTCGTCAGTCCGAAAGTCGTTTTCAAAAATTCGAACAGTCCAAACGGAGTAATTTCCGCAGTCTTTTCTATGGCCCCTTCCGCTACTGTAACTTGATGATAAGCGCGGACGAGCTCGATCGTCGAAAATACCGTTTTGCCATTTAAGCTATGAACGAAATCTTCAACACTAGCTATCGGGTATCGATCTGGAATGGTTACAGAGTTCAATCTCACATAGTCGCCACATGCTTTTTCCTGACTGCTTCGGGAATTCATTCAGCTGAATGGTAATTTAAGAGTACTACCCCATGGGCTACTCGAAGGGCAACATATTCCTTTTTCAACCATATGTTCGAAGTAGATTTTAGCAGCTTGGAACTTATCTTGCGGTAACTGACGGGATCTTTCAGCGATGGGAGGGTCTTTCGTGATGGTATAATGTTTGAGCAGCGTCTCTCAAGTTGTTATGACCACTGCCAGATTTGTTATTTCAGGAAACTGGGATAGAATCTGATGGAATGATGTTCGTTGTTCTACCATTCTTAAAGGCTGCATCGAGCCATTTGAAATTGTCGCCAAAGAATGTAAATTGGTCATACCGTCTACGAGTCGTTTCCGCTTTACATCCAACAATAAATTAAAATAATGCAGAAAATCGGCTCCAAGAATGGGTTTTTCCACAGCAGCAAAACGGAAGTACCATTTGAAAATCCGACGGAGTCTCAGGTCAAGCGATAAAATTTCGGTTTTCGGAATAATTGTTTTTGCTGTTCATCTCAAGGTTGTCGAGGCGCTTCAAAATTTCCAGGAATAGCGTATCGGATTCTGATGTCAAACGTACTGGAGCTTTCGATGTCGTTGCTATCACTGTGGGTGCTGCCTTCAATGCCTCCACGATTTGATCAGCCATTTCTAACAATGGTGTCACATATTTTTCGGTGGAAACTGTCATTATAGCTCTTACGTAGACTGGAAGTCGCCTCATCTATAATGCGAGTAGTACATCCTTCGAGATTTGAGTGCCCGCCAAAGCCTGCATTTGTCTATATAGATGCGAAGGTTTCTAGTCATTTAATTCGAGCTCCGTCAACTCCTGCGTCAATTGTTGCTATGGGGAAATCGAAAATTATAATTGTTTCTTCAGCCCAAGATATTTGTTTGTCAAAGGAGGCCGTTTGACAACGTCTGCAACTTGTTTTAATATTGTTATGTCCAGCGTTGTTGAATTCTGCAATGTCGGAGAAAACTTTATAATGACTAAACGTCGACTCGATTTGGGAAAATCACAGCTCAACCTGTGATTCCCAAAATGGCGGTAGTTTAACGTCGCGAACAGCATCCAGCCGCGGGGGTTCATTGCCACGCCACAGTTCACGCGCGATATTTAGCGGAGTTTTTGGGGTATCCGGGTAAGCGTTTTCGGGAATATCTTGTTGTTCTTTCCTCGCCATATTTTTAGTTTTTGTTTAAAGTAGCACTCCACCTACAATGTGTTCAAGTTAAAATGGTCACAAATTGTAACGTATGAGTGAACGTAAACTAATTAGACCGATATCTAAACACTTGAATCTCATATACATTAATTGCGTTTATTAATGATGCGTCCTCACAATTCAGAGTCTCGAGCAAAAAGAAAGAAAAATGTCAAAAGGTACATTTTATAGAAAGTCGCTATCGATATTCCAAACTGTTTCACAGATAGATGTCTCTTTGTCGCTTTGACATTCGCTGCGAATTGCAGACGTGGCTACATCTGTGTTTTTATTACGTAATCAATGTCAAGGGGATTACGAAAGGGGGGAAATGTTGGTTTTACATGTTGATATTTTTTCGATATTAATAAGTCGTACAAACTATTTTTCGATATCGATAGAATATCGATATGGTGCAGAGACTCCACTCCATCCCCATAACTCCTACTAATCATTCCAACAAATTAAACAACATTTACAGAAAAGCTAGTAATAAGGGAAACAACAACGTGACAGTGACAAATTTACTACACGGTACAAACAAAACAGGAACGCCAACTGACTGAAACACACAAAAACGACCAACATTGGATTTCGTTAACATACATAAGCAAAGAGACATAGAAACTATCAAACTTCCTTAAGAAATACAAACTGCATTCAAAATTAACAACAGCATTGGAAACAAACTGAAACCAAAAATGAATGACATATCAATATACGAAAACGAGGCACATACAAACTGATATGCAAGGACTGCAACATGGTATACATAAGAAGGACAACACGGAAACTAACGACAAGATACAAAAAGCACTAACACCTACAAAACCACGCACACAAGCCAGATGCTATGAAATACTCTATGATATTCTTACACAAACAACGCAAAGGATCGAGACTTGACTTCCTAGCTAGACATCACATATATAAATATAGAAAGACAAACGGTAGTATTATCAATGAACTATTGTACTTATTAAAAGTTCTGACGTAATTTTCTAAGTACTAGAAACAAGAAACAGAATAAACAAGCCCAAACCAAAAAACAAAAACCTAACATTCATCCACCTTGCCTAATCTAGATCTACCTGCTTTACCCATCCAACACCTGTACAAAAATATTTCCTTTCATGCATCCTTGAGATACTGAAGGTGACTCAAAGTAGTCGAAACGTGTCTGCTCACTCAAAAAAGTAAGGCCCGACGTCTTTTAAAGAAAAAAATAATATTGATATTCTGGTATCGATATTATTGACATCGGTTAGCCGATATATCTTTGCATCCCTAATCATGGCCCTTTCGATTGATCACTGCGTGACGATTGAATCCTCTATGCCTTCCTGTATGAGCCTTTTCTCATATTATTCTAAGAGTGTTCGAAAAACTTGACAGTGCTTTTCCTATAGTGGATCTTTCGTCGCTCTTCCTAGAAAATTAATAGAAGAGCCTCCGAAATTAGGCAGATTTCGCGTAGTACATACGAAATCGAAAGTAAAATAAGACGCAAGAATGTGTATTAAGCTTCGATGATAAAAGACTTACGCCAGCTAATCTACATACATACAATAAAGCCTACATTCTGCTGTATGAATTAATTATATCGATAACACACCACCCAGACTACACACCCAGATTTGTAGTTGAAATAATTATATTCAGCTGAATCGTATCTTTAGCTGATAAAAACGAATGTTCATGGGCAAGATAATAGATATTACGTGAACAGTGTTTACGAGTATATTCATTAAGCAGCAACAGTATCTGTTTCCAAGTGTCAACACGTCTGGTCTTATACTGCACTCAGTGACTCAGTGATGAGCAAAATGGAAATGGATTTTCAGCAAGTACTTCTTATTGATTTTCATTCCCTATTTATTGTTAGAAAATAGAGACTACTTTTTCAAAAGGCAGACTTTCCCAGAATCTTTGTTTGAAGAAAAGCTAATCTATGATTATTCACACTTTGAACAAATAAACGAACGAAACGGCACTTTGTAATTTTCTCGCTATTCGTCAAGACTCTAGTTTCTTATCATTCATGATTTTGTTGTGAAAATAAAGCAATCAGACACAAAAATAATCGTCAAAGTGCACTTTGCTATGCGACCTCCTTTCCAACTTATGAGTATTTTCCCTGAGATTCCGTAACTAATTGCAATATCTTGTCCCCCTTAATCTTCGTCTTGCAGCGAAAAGTGCATCGAAGAACAATAAAGCACTAACGATGGACATCTTGTTCTTTTCCTCTTCTACGAGTATAGATCCACCTATCTTGATGATAGGTAAGGAGAAAAACGTTGCACATTTTAGTATCACAACCACTGCAAGTGAATGTGATTTCGCCTTTTCTCAGTGGGATGTTTTTCATCTTGGGATTTCTGTCTTGGCTTGAGCAGAGTGTCAGAGACAAAAGGAGACCTGAACGTTAAGCTCCTTCACTTTTAATTATTACTTGGATCTAGCAAGTAATATTAATTTAATTTGATTGTCGTTGCATGCAGCATTAACTGCTCGTTAAATATGTGAATGGCTTCAGTACTCTCAGGATGAATTGATTCAATCAATTTTTCGATAATGTAAATTTAAATTGATGTAGTTCAATTTTTGTTCATTTCGAAAACTATATCGAAAATGTTGTAAGTAGCTAGATTCATGAAATTTTAAGAGAGTGTTGTTGGATTTAAAGTTTTCGCTCATTACAGAATTTAATCAAAAGAACATGCAGTGGACAGCATCATATGTATGTGGAATAATTGTTGCAAATCAATCGGCTCATTCGATAATTTGTTGAATTTTTTTAAGCGAACTGAACACAAACTATGATAATCAGCATAATAATATTTGAAGTGATACAGGGTCTGAATAATAAGTAACCGGACTGACCTCAGGAAATTTTTTATTAGCAAAATATGTACAATTTTTCTTTAGAAATCTTCAAAGTAGTCCCCATTGGAGTCGATAACACGCTGATACCGGATTTTCCAATTCCCGAACGCTCCCTGGAAGTCGGCAACCTCGATGCTGTCTAGAGCCCTCGTCGTAGCACGTTGAACGTTTTCCAGAGTCCCGAACCGGGTCCCCTTAAGGTGTCTCTTGATCTTGGGGAACAGAAAGAAGTCCGCTAGTGCCATATCCGGGCTGTAAGGAGGCTGTGGCAACGTTGCCCTGGACTGTTTGGCCAACTGCTCGGTGACGAACAGGCAGGTGTGCGACGTAGCATTGCCGTGATGAAGGATCCACGAATCGGCAATCTCCGGACGGACTCGGCGAACCCGGGTGGTTAGTCGACGGAGCACCTCTCTGTAGTACTGGCCGTTTGGCTGGGTGGCACAAACTCTTTGTGAACAATGCCTTTCACGTCAAAGAAAGCAATGAGCATCGGCTTCACCTTCGATTTGCTCATGCGCGCTTTTTTCGGTCGTGGTGACACCGGTGTGTGCCACTCCGAACTCTGCCGCTTCGTCTCAGGATCGAAAACCCACGTCTCGTCTCCTGTAATAACGTGGTTAAACAATTCTAGTTCGGTTGCACGATCGTACGCTCCATTTTCACTCCGACGACGTAACTCCGTGTAGTGAATTATTTTTTTTCATTATTGTCCGTAAAGGACTGCAGCGATGTTCTGCTGCCTCGGCAGAGGAAAGTGTCGGTATCTGCCGAGAATGCCCTCGTCTGGAGACGCGTGAATGCGCTGGCAGGCTAGCATTGCGGTGTCGTGGGGCGGGTTCATTTCCCCAGCACGAGGACCCACTACAAAAAAATTTCGCATTCACGAATTGGACTACAGCTCAAAAGGCGACCGAAGTCGCAAAAATTGTAGATAACCTCACAGAGGGGGATGGAACTTGTTACGAGAACAAGTGGAACCTGAAAAGAAAGGCGAACTTGGGGTGACCTCGTCATTACCCAACGAAGTTCATGGCCCACAAATGAAAGAGGGGCAACCGGGTGGTGGTGGAGCCCCTTCGTACCCACCCAACCGGAATAAATCCATAGATATCTTGTTGAAGTGACCAGGTATTCCTCTTCTGAGTGGAAAACTCATACAACTTGACTTGTATGAACTTTCCCATCAGAAGGGGAGTACCCCGGTGACCAATTTATGCCATAGAATTATACAATTTGATTGCATAACTCTATGCCATAAAAAGGCACTCTGTTTGGGCCACTCAACCCAAAAAGTCACCTGAAACAGAAAAAAAGATTAATAAGTACCCGGTGGCTGGCTCATGGTTTTGGGGGGCAGCCTGCCACCGTACCGAGTCCTATACCCGGTCAGAGTCGGAAGAAAGGAGAGACCAAAGGGTATGGTACTAATCCATTGTTTTATTTTATAAAGAAAAATATATTAAAACCAATAATAAACAAGACCTCTAAATTATATAAAAAAAACAAAAAAAAACAATCAACTTTTCCTTCTTTACTAATATGCTCACTTCATTCCAGATGGTTCGTTCATACGATAAATTTGTTCAATTTTTACCCAAACACTTGTGTAGCAGAAATACGTTAAGAGCACCGTTCAAATCAAAACTTCAGGTTAATTTCCATCAACTCATCTGGAATCAACTAGATCGCATGTTTTTATATCAACTTTTCTGCTTTTGCTACTATTGTTATCAAAAGTTCTAAATATTTAGTATTTTTTTTTTTTTTCTTTATCTTCAGTTATCCGTTGAAGTCTCATCTACGTTACTTTCACCGAACATAAATCTCAAGGGATATTTTCTTAAATAAGTTTGCTATACTGTGTATGTAGTAATTGTAATGAAAACGTAAGAGACAATTAACATGTTATTTCTTTTCAAAATTTGGTTTTTATAACATCGTACAATTAGCGGAATAATATATAATATAAATAAATTTTATAATAAAAATATTTTAATAATATATTTAAATTAAAAGGGTACTCACCCGCATGGTCCGTCGAGCGCTCGATGGGTGCAGATGGTCCAACATGGAGAGGAAAATTTCTAATCGCACTTTTGCACTGTATATAAATTAATTTCATTATTAGAACCAAATAGAATTTAACATTTACACCCTTTTTCTTAAACTTATTCGTTATGAAATTATTTTCGCATTAAAACAAAAAAAACGATAACTGTGCATTCAGTTAATGATAGGGTAATTCCAAGTTCATGCCAGCGTGTATTCCGTGGTCATGCAGTCGGATTGGGTCGAACGATCCCCTCGCTCTTTTTTTACAACCAAAAATAAAATCTTCTGATCGCACCTTTGCACTTTTTCTTAAACTTATTTGTTATGAAATTATTTTTGCATTAAAACAAAAACGATAACTGTGCATTCAGTTAATGATAGGGTAATTCCAAGTTCTTGCCAGCGTGTATTCCGTGGTCATGCAGTCGGATTGGGTCGAACGATCCCCTCGCTCTTTTTTACAACCCAAAATAACATCTTCTGATCGCACCTATTTCGCTCGATGTGTGCACATTCTTTTCCGCCAAAAACAATCATCATTCTCGGGGTGATACTTTTCCAATTGTCCGCACTCTGGTATGATAGTGGGCTCCGTTATCAACGGATGGGTGCTGCGCATGACTGTGTTTGTGCGCGAATGCGATTAATTTGATGGGCACGGTCCGAATCCGAACTGATTTGTTCACCTTGTCTTTTCTTCACTGGCGCTCCGGCAAACACTTTTCAACCGATTACTATCGCCTGAAGTCCAATTTTCTGACTGCAATTACGTTCATCTCCCGGACTGGTAACGCAAATAACGGGTGATTCCCAGTATGGGGCAAAACACTTTTCAATCGAATGAGTACTGTCGTAACTCCTTCCCTGCTTTTCTAATGCAAATTTTCCACTCCTTGCAAAATTGCACTTAACGCGGCAATCGATTCCTGCCTTCACGACATACACATATCTGTACGTTAAACAGCACCGATTCAGTTTTTGCAGACAATTGAAGAGACTAACTGTGTAATATTTCCCGAAATTTATACCAAAAGAACCACTTTTGGGGCTATCACTCTTTCACCTTCAATACTAGTTAATTTCACTGTCCAAGGGTCTCAACACCAAATATTCAAATCATTTTACGACTTCAAAAATTTATGCTTGGCTATTAGACGTCCCGAATTCATCTTTCGATGGTTAAAAAACTGACGAAAATTCAATTTTCCACGTCTCCGCTGCTGGTGCGGTTCTCCCGACGTGATCCCGTGACGATTAAAAGCAGACTGCCCTGAATGTTTGAGCTCTTCAATCGATGAGAAAAAACCAACTCGTGCATTCGCTTTTAGAGGTTCCAAGAATAGTGTCCAATACCGTCGACCAATAACTGTTGATAATATCTCTGACATGGATAAATTCCAATCATTTGTAAAATGCCCATCCCATCCCATTCTAATCATATTCTTCTCGCACTGTGACTTTGCATAAGATAATTGTTGGATGTAGCGTTTCAACCGCACAGCTGCCGATATCTCAGACCTTGATAAGCAATTCTCTTCGGTATCTGGATCCAAACCTTTTGCTCTTTGAAGATTTTGCATTGTAGTTGCATGCATAAGATCATTAATAATACTGATTCTTATTTGTGAAAGTTCTTCCAAGGTTGAAGAGTTTTGTATAATTTTCAAAAAAAATCTTCGAAACTTGCTGCGTATTCATAGCTGCGTTTGTTGATTGCGACCGTTGCCAAACGGCTCTCAATGTTTTGAACAATTTTCAGGTTAATATAATCGGGTGAAGTGATCATTTTAATCATGGGAGGGAAAATTTTATAAGATAAGATTTCACAGAGCAAATCTTTTAGTGGTGAAAGTGAGTATCCTCGTGGCAGTAAAAGAATTATTATTATTTCACTTAATCTCTTCAAAAATTGTAGCTCTAGTTTGCAAATAAAATTTAACAGAAAACGTTTGTTGAGTTGTAACTTCTAATGCCCGAGCTTCTGATATTCGAATTTTTCCCAAATGAATAGTAATACGAGTAACTATATCCACTGCTATTACTTTCGCAGCATCTACTTTTATCGCTCGTTCCCGTAGTTTAATAACCGCTTTCCATATATCTTCCCTTAGGAGATCTAGCAAAAGCTTCGGTTTAGTAACAACGTGCCCCAACCATGGCGCTACAAAATCTCTGAGCGTAAACTCAATAATTTGTTGCAATTGTAAATCAACTGGTTTGCCAAATATCAAAGGTAAATTCGATGGGTTTTTAATTGGGTTAGGAGGGTCGAACAATCTGGCCCTGGTTGCATTGTATAACAAATTGTACGGCACAAGGTTTCTAATTGGTTGTCTTTTTGATATGAAACAGAAATGGATGTATATGGTTTCAAACACAGCACAAGCAACTAATATCCCAGAATATAGGAGAAATATGAAAATGTAGAAAAACGATGGAGAATAAATTATCACTGCAATTAGAAAAGCAAGGATTCCGCCCACTATATAGATGAGATTCATTCCGAGTGAGAATTTTCGCTGTGGTAGGTATTTTCGGAGAAACATATGCTCGATTGGCTGTCGCCGATACTGCGCCTCCAACAGATGTATTATCTTTTCGGCAGACTAATAAAACTTTTTTCACAGCATTCTAATCATTTTAAAATCAATCCGAATAATCCGCATCCGATTAAATAAACCATATGCTTACATATATGTTTGGCGATATGAAACTTGTTTAATTGATGCCGACCTATATACTCCCGTATGTTTGCAAAATGATAACATAATTTTTGACGTTTGTCTGTTTTTTGTTTTCTTAATGAGTTACTTGCGTGGTCTTAGACAGTTTAATTATTCCTTTTTGTTTTATCACTCACTTAAGAATTCTTTTAGTATTACTTTATTTAGTTTTTAGATCTTATACTTTATTTCTACATTTCTCAAATATTAGTAATACCAGACATTACATTTTTAAACTATTGTACCTCCTATGGTTCTGGCTTCACGGAGTGATGATTATGAGAGTCCGGTGCACTTAGTGGCTCTTGAAATGGGAATAATCGAGATTTGACTTCATTCGCCGTCGATTTACTCAGTCCAAGTTGCATGCCCACTTGATTAGGCTGGGGTACAGCTGACACTGGTGGTGCGGAAACTGCCTGAGACGGAGGTAATGTTGGTGGAGCATGTGCTCCCGCACTATGTGGTACTTCGTGCGGAGTTGTGCTGTGTGCCTGTGGAAGCGCTGGCTTTTTGAGCCATACTCCTCGATTACTACATCCGCTCTCGCTCGATGCTATCTCTCCAAGCGCTTGGAGGCAACTGCTGCCTTTACCTAGACCCTCACCACCACTACAGCACCAGATACCGGTTAGCAGACGTTTTGACGGCGCGTGGCATAATAATTTATAATTGAAATTTTCTCATGCTAAAAGTATTAGACTTCACAGCGGAGATTTTACTGGTATCTAGCTTTTGTTAAAACGACCATTACAATGTTCAAATTTTTTATACGTTCATAAAATTGGAAGTCAGTACAGGAAGGGGAAAAAATGTAAAAAAGATATACAAATAGATGAGTAAAAGGCCGAAGCTCCTTAAGAAACAAACTTTCCTAGGGATTGTGATTAGAAGCACATTCTCAGACTGAAAAATGAAATCCTAACATACGAGTAAAGGCGCAAAAAGACTTCAAAACACTAGTGAAATGGGTGGATGAAAATATCCGTGAAGGACTGCAGAGATGGTCTGCTGCCTCGGCGACAGAGGATGGTGAGATCCGCCGAGATTGGCCTTGCTGAGGACGCGTGAATGCGCTGGCAGGCTAGCGGTGCGGTGTCGTGGGGCGGGTTCTTTTCCCAAGCACAAGAATCCACTACAAAAAAAATCGCATTCACGAATTGAAAAGGGTTGAATGCCGATCGACTGGAGTCGAGGCCGAGGTAATCTACTAAGGGTTGAATTTGCTTATAGCCAGTAATAAATCGGCCCGGGAAAAAACAGACGGTCTTGAGCGGACTTCGTCGTTACCGACGATACTTATGGCCCCTAAATAAGAGTGAAGCATCCAGGTGGAAGCGGTGCCCCCTCGCACCCTTCCAAGCGGATCAAGATCCAAATGTAGACGTGGTCATATATTTCACATTTCAGTGAAAACCTCACACAAACATAATTTGTATGAATTTTTCACTCAAATGAAAAATATAAACGTGGCCAATTTATGTTATAGTATTATGCGATGGAATCACATAACACTATACCATAAAAGGGCACGCGAGTGGAAGGCCACTCTACCCGGGCAAGAGCACCTGTAACACATCAAAAGGGAGGAGCTCGCCCGACGGCTAGCTCAGGTTAGTGGAGGGGCCAGCCATCGTTGCGGGTCCCATACCCGGTCAGGTTCAGCGAAATAGAAAGACCGAACGTTCTCTTTCTCTGTATCTAATCATTTTTATTTCTATAACTTTCATACTTTTACACATGTACTTTGAGAAAAAACAAACAAATATTTCCCCAAAAAATATAAAACTCAGAAAATTGGGCGCTCATTAAAATACAGAAAATTCAAAACATGTCAAAAAAACAACTTTCATTTAAAAAAAAAAGAGAAAATTTAAAAATTCCGAAAAACCAACTTTCGAAAAAATAGAAAATCTAAATAAAAATGATAAAGCACTTAACTTACATAAACAAATAGGAAATCCAGCATCTTCGCCGGGCGCCCGCTGGTGATGTAGTGGTGCCTGAAAAATTTTTCCAAACTTCTATTTGAAGTACGTTACGAGTGCTTACACAAAATTACTACGATTGACACTTAATTTGAATGGGGAGGAAAAACCTCAAATCACGCTTTTGCACTGTATGTAACTCAACTTCCTTAATCATATATGATGTCGAGGCAAGCTGCTTAAAGTCAACTTCATCAACAAGTGGTTCCGTTATAGCTATTTTTCGAATGCAACCCAGATGAAACCCATAAACATCGCTCCACTATTCGGAAACATCATCTCATTTCTTTTTAGCCACTTATCTCTTGCGAACACAACGTATCCAGCATTGATTCGTAAAATAAACAGTATCACATTCATTCAGATATTATGACGTCAACTCCTTAATCTCATCTGGCATTTCCACGTCCTCGGCTTCTCCTTTGATAACAGTTATCAAGTTTGTTAATTTATTGTCAATAACAACTTGCCGTGCATAATCCACTTTGTTCGAGCAACTGTAAGACTTATCTTGTCGCATGGAAAACAGAGACAAGTTATGAAAATCGGTCCGACTAGCGCCGTCACCCCCAGTGATATCGAAAGCGGTGGTTTGCCGTGGAAGTAGTTGGCAACCAGATGATGCGGTTTCTAATGGATGCACAATCTCCAGACTGCGAATTTTCCTTCCGAATAATTTCGTCCAAATTTCCACTTCTTTCTGCTTATTCACTATTCTACACAATTTCCATCATTACCATCTTACAATATTCATATTCACGGCACTTTTCCGTGTGACTTTTCCCGGCAAATTCTATTTTCCTTCATTCGTCGCAAATAAGCTTCGACATGAGAACTTACCATCGCTGTCGGGAGCGACATTCGACCGTCACAATGTTCAAACACATTTCACATTGCCGAATACACGCCAGAGCCACATACTCAAGGGAAATACGTTGTAAACCACTTTCAATGCTTTTCCGATCTATTTTCCGGGATTTTCCAAATATTTAACGAATAAATCACTAAAAAAATGACATCGAACGACGAACTGACGCGCGCTTACTCTTTTCTCGCGGCGTTCGCGCTGTGTGGCGATCTCAAGCAGACTTCCCGATCCGTCAAAATCTCGGCATAATTTCTATGTCGTACCAGTAAATTGAAATGAGTTGCTAGCTCAGCTGAGTTAGATGTTCTTATGTCCGAAATTTCAATTTGCAGATTTGCGTAATAAAGTCAGTAAGAAAAATAATAATTGATTGAAAAGAGAGGAGTCCGGGTAATGTTGTTCAAGCCATTGCTGGGCTTCTACGGTGTTTTTACGCATTAAAAAACAATGTTTTATCAGCACGCGAAACTCGCTTTTTTTCATTTTTCAAACAAATTACAAAGTGACTTTACTCTAACCTCGATAACTCTGCTGTTTGTGATCCGATCGACGTGAAATACACGTTTACACGTTTCATGTAAGGGTTCGCAGTTCGTGGCCAGTTTGGTACTACTAGCACCATCTCTGGGTTAGTCTCGTGACTTATTGAATGATGTATTAGGCTCCTCAACAGTAACCCGTCATGGGCTCCCCCTAGCCCGTCGTACAGATCAAAACTCTGCTCAACTTTTCGTGATACTCAGCCTGAGTGACACTGCCTATGTGGCTCCCAAACCGAAGTAGGTTACCTCGCCTCGGGTGCATGGGGGTTGTCTTCCCCAAAGACTACTAGTTTCTGAGAATTTCTCTCAGAGTTCAACAAATCTCCCTATACTTTCGACAACCGTATTTCAACTGACAAGCATCTTATAGTTTAGGGCCGAGAAAAGTAGTCGCGGACTACAGCTCTCGACCCTCTCTTCAATTCTGCTCCTTATACAACACGAGCCACTGATTGCAAGCATAGTCAAACACCTTCACTCCTCCAGATCCTTCACTTCACCTCCCTACTAAGCTTGCGCCTTTCGTTCAGCTTCACTTCTTCCTTTAGGCATCCCGTTTCCAGGTCTACACTTCTACTTGGTTCACTCCTCCTTTCGCTCAGTTCCACTTCTCCTTTCAGCCACCTCGCCTCCAAGTCTCCGCTTCCCCTCGCTACTAGGCTTTGGCCCCTTTCGCTCGGTTCAACTTCTCCCTTCAGCCATCATGCACCATTACCCAACACACCTCAAGGTACATCGCTTCCCCTTCCTACTAGGCCGCATGCCGTTCCTCCGGTTCCACTTCTCCTATCAGCCACCCTGCCTCCAGGTATCCGTTTCCCCTCGCTCCTAGGTTCACTACTCATTTCGCTCAGTTCTGAACTGGAACTGAGTGAAATGAGTAGTGAACCTAGGAGCGAGGGGAAACGGATACCTGGAGGCGATGTACCTTGAGGTGTGTTGGGTGATGGGTGCATGATGGCTGAAGGGAGAAGTTGAGGTCTCTACTTCCCCTCGCTATTAGGCTTTGGCTCCTTTCACTCGATTCAACTTCTCTCTTCGGCCATCATGCACCATCACCCAACATGCCTCAAGGTACATCGCTTCCCTTTCTACTTGGCTACGCCGTTCGTCCAGTTCCACTCCTCCCATCAGCCATATCACCTTCAAGTCTCCGCTTCCCCTCGCTACAAGATTCACTACTCCTTTCACTCAGTTCCACTTCTCCCTTCTGGCCATCTACTCCTTCGGTCCTTCCATGCGTCGCTACACTCAGTATTCGGTACTTCCGTTCCTCCAGTACGTCAATTCTGCTTTATCAACGAAACCTCCTACTATTCCGGCTTCCGCTTTGCTTCCCTTTCAGATTCACACCCCTACGACAACAAGAATGCTTCACGCCCAGTTCCACTTACTTCCACCCTTCCCTCCTCCTTAACACTGGCTTGGGACAATCATCACGGATGCACCTAGGGCACATCCGCTTGGCAGAGTTACACGCTCTTGACTAAAATATAAAAAATGTTGACGGAGAAAAAAAAAAAACCTAGAGTCAATGCATACAGATTGAAGTAAACGCCAAACTAAATAATAGGGCGTGTATTTTATTTCATTCAATACCGTTGCTTCACCCTTTTTGTATAATATTTCCATACTTATTGTTCATTATTTCTTCTAATCTTCGCGAATAAATCACTTAGAAATTAGTTTGGGTAGTTCAATCAACTTAAAGTGCTGTTTTGCTGTTATTTCTTCTACTTCATACCTCTTTCACTAAAAATTGTTCATCTAATATATATGTGGGAAACGAGCTGTGCTGGCAACCCGGAACGAGTGGCCTGCTAGACGACACAGACGAGATAACGGGTGATTGAACAACTGGTTAGCGAGCACAAACACATAGCAGACGGATGTTGAAGAAGATTCGTATCGAAGACGTCGTGAGAGGCAGTTTAGCAGAGAGCCGTTCCCATCATTCTTAAATTCATATTGTTTTCATTTACAAGTCCGCATCACTATATTAAATAAATATCTTTTATCGAATCAACATCATCGTTATTATTACAATCCCACAGTTTTGGGGGCTCAACCGGGATTGGATAATTGAGCGATCGGATACTTGATTAATCGGATTCATCAAACTGGGATTTTTATATAGTGCTTTGATATTCAGTGTAAATTCAGTGACAATAGAAATTGAAAAGTGCAGTGAACATGTCGAGTAGGAAGTTAACACTTGGTGACTTAGTGTGGGATAGTTTGACCCATCAGCGAACGAAAGCGTCTAGTATAGCTGTGCTGCATAAAGTCGTGTTCGAGAGAGATGACGGTAGAAAAAATCGTAGACAATTACGCGAGTTCGGTGGGTTTGAATATAAAGGCGAAGACAGTGAAGAATTTGAAAACAAAAGAAAGTACATTTGTGATAATTTCGACAAAGTACAGTTAGAAACAGTAAGTGAAATTTTATCGATAAATGTGAAACAGAAAACAAAAGAACAGTTAGCCGTCCAGTTGTGTCGATGTTTGAACGATCTCGAGGTCTTGGAAATGGAAATCGATGAAGGGCGCGGGATCGAGGACCGAAATGTGCAAGCAAGTAGTGAAAGCGACGACAACACCAGCAAACGATCGCAAGGAGTAAGGGAGGAGCAGAGGAGTCGAGCTGATGCCGAACATGAGGAACTGTTGTTGCTGCGAAAACTAATGAGCATTAAACAACTGCGCATAAACGACGAATCGGAGTCCGATGACGAATTGAGCGATCCTCGTCATTCGAGAACAAGCGCGAACAAAAAACGTTGCTTGAAAAAGTACCATAAAATGGCGAATGTAAGCGAGAACGACGAGAATGAAAAATCAAATGGCGCGTGGGCTGATGGTGACCGTAGGACGGGCACTATGACAAAGTGCAGTTTTTCGTTTCGAGACGTTGAAGATACAATTCGTACATTTGATGGTAGTGGACACTACCTTATTGAGAATTGGATTGCAGATTTCGAAGAAATCGCTGACATGTTTGTTTGGAACGAGCTTGAAAAATTTGTGTTTGCTAAAAAATCGCTTCGTGGCGATGCCAAAACATTAGTACAAGCTGAAAGAGGAGTGCGGTCCTGGATTGAACTACGAAGATTGCTGCAAAAGGAGTTTTCGATGAAAATTAGTGGTGCCAAACTACATCGGGTGTTGAGAGAACGAAAGAAGGAGAATTCCGAGTCGATGATAGAATATGTGTTAGCAATGCAGGAGATGGCCGCTCGTGGTAATATAGATGAAGCGTCGCTGATCGAGTACATAGTCGAAGGAATACGAGACACCGAAATTAACAAAATGATGCTGTATGGAGCTGAAGACATAAAGCAGTTGAAGAAAAAGCTGAAGATTTACGAGGACATAAAAGAGAAGGCAATAGCCGTAGCCGATAGCCGATCCAGAGTTGTAGCCGATAGCCGATCCAGAGTTGTAGCTGAGAGCCGATCAAGAGTTGTAGCTGAGAGCCGATCAAGAGCCGATACCATTGAGCTGAATAGCACAAAGCTGAACAGTGGAGCTGGTTTTGCAGTAAATAAAAAATATTGTTTTAATTGTGGGTCTGCTGATCACATAAGAGCTGCGTGCACTTTCCCTACAAAGTGCTTCAAGTGTCGTGAGTCTGGACACATGTCCAAGGAGTGTCCGTTAAGCCAAACCCCTAAAGTGTTGAACGTTGCTGAAGTTAAGTCCATTGATAATTCGCCGATGTTGAAAAATGTGTCAATTGGAGGAGTTTCAGTAAGAGGACTTATTGACACGGGCAGTGATGTGAATCTAATCAAGGAAACTGTGCTGCATACATTACCGAATATTCAAATTCAATCAGCTGTTCGTTCATTTCTTGGATTCGGAGGAGTTTCCGTTGCTGCGGAAGGAAAGTTTCTGGCCGATGCCGTGGTAGATGAAATTAAAATGTCATTATGGTTTTACGTCGTGCCAGATGGGGCCATGAGTGTTGATTGCGTGCTGGGCCGTGGAATTGCTGCCGTTGCTGATATAATCATTAAGAGGGACAGTGTTGAATTGAAAAACTGTTGTGCTGAAGACGAAGCTGTTATTATGTCCATTGCAACATTAGAAGACGATGGTTTGCCGCTAGAAGTAGTACCGTCTAAATATCAAAACGAGGTGCAAGAATTAATCGAATCATACAAGCCGCAGGTCGTAGTGGAACCACCGTTTAAGATGCATATCGAGTTGAAAGAAAAAATGCCAGTCGTGCATCGGGCTAGTCGACTAGATTTTGTTGAGCAAGAGGCACTCAGGTCGCAGATTTCTCAATGGCTGATGGATGGAGTTATTCGACGATCAACGTCGCCATATGCTAGTAGAGTAGTCATCGTAAGAAAGAAAGATGGTACGCCGCGAGTTTGCGTCGACTACAGAGATCTGAATAAGAAGGTCATTAGAGAAATTTTCCCGACTCCATTGATAGAGGACGTCATCGACAAGCTGCAAGGCGCACGCGTGTTTACAACAATAGACCTAGAAAACGGATTCTTTCATGTAGCAGTCGATGAATCGAGTATTGGATATACGGGATTTATCACCAACGAGGGGCATTTTGAGTTCATGTACGCGCCGTTCGGATTTTGTAACTCGCCAGCTGTGTTTTTGCGTTTCATTAACTTTATTTTCAACCCGCTGATTCACGAGGGGATCGTGTTAACATATATGGATGACGTGATAGTGCTGGCCAAGGATGAAAGAGAGGGCGTACAGCGCTTGAAGTACGTATTGGAAGTGTGCATGAAGCACGGGCTTCGGATTAAATGGAAAAAGTGTCGATTCTTGCAGCGGCAGATTGACTTTTTGGGACACCGTATAGCAGACGGAACCGTCAAGCCAAGCGAGCAGGTTGTCCGCGCTGTAACAAAATTTCCATTGCCACAAAATATTAAAGCTGTACAGTCCTTCCTGGGATTAACCGGGTACCTGAGAAAATTCATATTAAATTATGCAATGATTGCTCGTCCATTGTCAAACCTTTTAAGGAAAGAAGTGCAATTTCGCATGGATTCATCGCAAATAGATGCAGTAACAAAGTTGAAAGCTGCTATTACTAGTTGCCCAGTTTTACAAATTTATCGACGAGGAGCAGAAACAGAGCTGCATACGGACGCTTCAGCTAGAGGATTTGGAGCTGTGTTGTTCCAGCGAAGCGAAGATCAACAGTTGCACCCTGTTTACTATTATAGCAGCAAAACCACTAGTGCTGACGAGAGTGCTCATAGTTACTATTTGGAAGTTAAGGCCGTCTATTTGGCTTTCAGGAAACTTAGACACTATCTGTTGGGAATCCATTTTAAGCTGGTCACTGATTGCAGTGCTTTTAGACAGACAATAGAAAAGAAGGAGTTGCCACTAGCAGCCTCGAGATGGGTAATGTTTATTCAAGATTTTGACTTTGAAGTGGAGCATCGAGCTGGAAGTCGCCTCCCGCACGCTGATGCATTAAGCCGATTTCCCACGATGATATATTTGATGCGAGATGAATTTATAGTCAGGTTAGAGCGAGCGCAAGCGAAGGATCCGCATATCGAAGCTATTAGAAAAGTGCTGGAATCCAATCCTAATTACGATGGCTATGTGTTAAAAGGATCGTTGCTGTTCAAAGGAGTTGCCGGAAGAGAGCTGTTATGTATACCAAGAGCGATGGAATCAGAAGTCATTCGAACCGTGCACGAACGGAGTCATTTTGGCGTACGAAAGACGATATTCCAAATTGAGAACGAATACTACATCTTGAGTTTGAAGAAGAAGGTGGAGAGTTGCATTCAAAACTGTGTGCGGTGCATCCTAGCAAGTCGCAAAGCCGGAAAGCAAGAGGGGTTGCTGCATTGTCTAGAAAAGGGTGATCAACCATTGGACACTCTTCACGTGGATCACTTGGGGCCGATGGATGCCACCAGTAAGTCATACCGCTATATTTTTGTTGTTGTGGATGCTTTCTCGAAATACACTTGGCTGTTTCCGACGAAAACGTTGTCTACCGATGAAGTCTTGAGGAAGTTCGCCGAGATCCAGAGAAGCTTTGGAAACCCGAGACGGTTAATCAGTGATCATGGAGCTGCCTTTACGTCCGCAGCTTTTAAGGAGTTCTGTGACCGGGAAAACATACATCATATGATAACAACTACAGGAGTGCCGCGTGGAAATGGGCAGGTTGAACGAGTCAACGCCAATATAGTGCAAGCTTTGAAGAAGCTGGCTATCGAGCATCCTGAGAAATGGTTCAAGTATGTGGACCGTTTGCAATTCGCGCTGAATACGAGTTTCCATAGAGCTACAAAAACTACGCCGTTCGAGCTACTCTTTGGGGTACGAGGCAGGGGTGCAGAGCATACTGAAATTCGACAGATGATAGAGGAACTACACGTGCAACATTTTAATGCCGAGAGAGACCAGAGACGAATCGAAGCCAGAGAACACATCCAGAAAAGTCAAGAGGAGAACCGCCAGCAATACAATAAGAGACGTAAGCCGGAAAACATCTATAAGGTGGGAGACCTTGTCGCTATCAAAAGAACGCAGTTTGTTGTTGGAAGAAAGCTAGCCAGTGAGTTTTTGGGTCCGTACGAGGTTACGAAGGTGAAAAGAAATGGGCGATACGATGTTGTCAAAGCCAGTGCCAGTGCCGAGGGTCCGAAGATAACTAGTACAAGTGCTGACCACATGAAACCGTGGCGCCGTTATGCCGACTATGAAGACGAAGGTTCTTCATCCGAGACGGATGAAGTTCAGGATGGCCGAATGTGGGAAACGAGCTGTGCTGGCAACCCGGAACGAGTGGCCTGCTAGACGACACAGACGAGATAACGGGTGATTGAACAACTGGTTAGCGAGCACAAACACATAGCAGACGGATGTTGAAGAAGATTCGTATCGAAGACGTCGTGAGAGGCAGTTTAGCAGAGAGCCGTTCCCATCATTCTTAAATTCATATTGTTTTCATTTACAAGTCCGCATCACTATATTAAATAAATATCTTTTATCGAATCAACATCATCGTTATTATTACAATCCCACATATATATACATATATATATATATATATATATATATATATATATATATATATATATATATATATATATATATATATATATATATATATATATATATATATATATATATATATATATATATATACATACATATATATATATATATATATATATATATATATATATATATATATATATTTATAATTGTAAAATTGCAAGAAGAAATTACAACTGGCCAACACGTTCGATGTTACATGTGAACTTGTTCTTTCATATTTTGCGTTTGCATTTTTAGCTACAGTAGATTGTTTCGGTTTTGAATTCGAGTAGTTTATTTTGGGCACCGATTTGGTGAATATTCAGGAACGCGTCGTTTAATGTTTTTCACTTTCTCGGTCCGAAAAGAAAAAGGAAGTTGATGTAAGGTAAAGTCGAGTCGTTGGAAGTTGTTCGACGCGTTTTAAATCGGACATTTGAATCGGTGGCTGATTCTTGTATTTTGACTTAATCTGTTCGCGGAAGACCTGCGACCAAACTCCTCTCCGAACTAGCTAGCCAGCCAGCCAGCCAGCAGCCACTCTAGTCGTCCATCAAAGCTGACCCCGAGAGAAAAGTCAAATATTTTCACAATGGTAAAAAAACCTCGACTAACTGCAAGGGAAATAGCAGCAGAAATTAAGCAAATGTTCTGGAAACAAATTTGTCCTGATACCATCAGGAAAATTCTAAGAAAGGCTGAGAACCATGGACGCGTCATACGACGAAAACCATTCATTTCCCCGATTAATCGGAAAAAGCGCGCTGCCTTTGCTAAGGAGTACTTAAACCATTCTGCATTTTCGGTATAAAAGGACGAAAAATAGTCTGGACAAAATCAGGAACAGCACAACAAAAAGAACATTTGCTGTAAAACACCACTGTAAAACATGGTGGTGGTAGAGTAATGGTTTGGGGATGCATGGCGTTGATAACCTAGAGTTCATTGGGTTGACAATGAATAAATTCAGTTACCTTAATATTTTAAGAAACAATTTGGAGCAAAGTGCGCCGACTTGGGTAATGATCCACAATCTCCAGACCTTAATCCCATTGAACATTTATGGGACTCGCTCGAGACAAGAACTCGACAACATACGATAACGAGTAAAGAAATGCTCAAAAATGTTCTCAGAGAAGAGTGGGACAAAACATCACTAGAAGAGATAGCTAAGCTCATCAATTCGATGCCTAAAAGAGGTCATAAAGAATCGAGGATATCCTAAAAGTTATTGATTAGCTTCAGAACTGTAATTATCAGTCATTTGAAAACGTTTATTCTTGTGAACGCAGACTTTTTCTGCCTTGATTTTGTGTGTTTTGTGAGAAAATAACTATTTTGTAATGAAAGTAGGTTGGACGTGTCCTTTCAGGACTGGAGCGATAGTCCGCTGCCTCGGCGGAAGAGGATGGTAGTATCCGCCGAGATTGGCCTTGTCTGGGGACGCGTGAATGCGCTGGCAGGCTAGCGTTGCGTTGTCGTGGGGCGGGTTCTTTCCGCCTAGCATAAGGACCCACTGCAAAAATATTTCGCATTCACGAATTAAAAGGGTCGAATGCTGATCGACTAGTGTCGAGGCCGAGGTAACCTACTAAGGGTTGCTAAGTTTGTTCGAAGAACAAATTGGGCCGAGCAAAAACGGACGGACTGGCGGAGACTTCGTCGTTACCGACGATCCCTCTAGCCCACAAATAAGAGTGGGGCATCCAGATGGAGGTGATGCCCCCTCGCACCCTTCCAACCGGATCAAGATCCAAACGTAGACGTGGCAAAATAGTTCCCATTTGAGTGGAAAACTCACACAAACATAATTTGCATGAACTTTCCCATCAAATGAGAAATATAGACATGACCAATTTATGTTATACAATTATGTGACCGAATCACATAACTCTATACCATAAAAGGGCACGCGAGCGGAAGGCCACTCTACCCGGCAAGAGCCTCTGTTAACAACAAAAGAAACGGAGGAGCGCGCCCCATGGCTAGCCCATATTAGTGGAGGAGCCTGCCATCGATGCAAGTCCTATACCCAGTCAGGTAGAACGAGATGGAAAGACCGAATTTTTTAATGCTTAACAATTCATCGTATTTCTTTAGGACCCGAAGTTAAACAATAAAACATAAGCGTGTTCTTCGTTTTCTCTGTTTTTTGTCTTCAATGTTGTTACCCTTCTAGGTCCAGAAACATACTTATTTATTTTTATATGTTTACTAATTTTAAGTTTTACTACGGTGAGAATATTATTGTATATATATATATATATATATATATATATATATATATATATATATATATATATATATATATATACATATATATATATATATATATATATATATATATAATTTTTTCTTTAAATTATTGTTAAAATGGAATATTTACGAAAAAAAATATGTTCAATTCTTCTCTTTTGTTTAATTTTTTTTAAAGATCTACAGGATTTTAAATATGTCATATTTATCAAGAAAAATGTTTTGAACGAAAACTGATTATTAATATCTTTGAATTTAATTAACAGATTGTTGGAAAATTTCACTTCTATTGAGATTATTCTAATTTTCTTTGAAAAATATAAAAGCTGCAACATATGTTATTTTAATGAATTAATATCATAGCAATAATAAGTCGTTAAATATTTTTCAATTTTATTTTTAAATTAATATCAAAAAAAGGAAATGCATTATTTGTTTCATTTTCTTCATTTCTTTTTGAATGCAAATGAAATTGGCACGAAGCCAGCATACAATCTTGAGAATCGTTTAAAAAAACTGAAATAAATTCTCAACCTTGACTTTGCCCTTTTATTCTGAATATAGGGGGATGAAAGTGTTTGAAGAATAAACTTTGAAAATAAAACAGGGGTAGCCTAAAGGTGGGGTCGTTTCCCTAAAACGGGGACCAGTTTCGATTCATCCAATTTTTATGAACACAACAGAAATACCGACTGGAGAGACGCAACATTAAAGGAATGAATGGAATTAATGTGGCAAATGCTAAAAGAGTACGTCATTTGAAAAAACGAAAAATTAAAATTGTCTAGGGGTCAGAGCGACGATATTATCGCTTGTCGTGGAGTTTCTGTGCTTGTAATAGAAGTTCGGAGTTTTCATTAAAACGTGTCTACAGATCAACATCCAGGGTTGTCCTTTTCCGACAAGTTCCACGAGTTATTTGGGTTGTTACGCCATTACCACTTGTTGCGTATGTTACTGAATCACGTTGTTCCCAAAGCATCTTTAAAGATTTCGCGGTAAATCCAGCATAGGTTTTTCGGTAACTCTTATCGCGAAACACGACTCCCGTGCAAAAATCGTGAGCTGCATCTTGGATATTATCAGATATTTCTTTGGCTGTTTTACGTATTTAGTAGGCTTGGTACGACCTTTCTTCGATGACTGATTGTTTTGATGATGGCCGTTCACTTGAATTTCTGTACATTATAATATCACACGATGTTGGAAAAATCTTATGAATGATGATTTGTGCTTTACTCAACACACTAAATGTGCATTATCACATTGGAATTGGCGCTTTTGAGTCCAAGTGGAGTCGTGATTATCCAAAGCTTAACAACAGAGCGTATGATTTAACCAGACTCAAGAAGGCCAAAATTGCGTCCTCCGAAAACTGTAAGTGATGCAACTCCACAGATGTACTCGAACACAGAATCCTCAACTGTCAGAAATTTGAACCGCTAAGAGGCAAGTATAAAATTTTTAAAGGCAATCACTCCTTTCGGTAACTTTGTGGATGTTCCATCAATCCATCTGCATCCCAAATAAAGACATTGGGGCAAACTTCCACAAGTATCAATCTGCGGTCTCAACTTGAGATTCACGGAGTTGACACCGATAGATGCAAACTTCCCTGTTTCAATTCGAAGTTAGGTGCTCCGCCCCTTCAAAAGCTTATCTCGCCAGTTTCAATCAACGTGCTGCCATGGCGATTCATACTACTTTCCTCGAATACAACCCTTCAGAAAGAACGTCGCCACACACAACAATAGACATTGGACTGGAGGCACTTATTCACCAAATTTCACTCACAATGAATTGGGATGATGAAATTGAATTTAGTTTTTATTGCTTTTATTTTCTCGCCTCACTCATTCAAACTAACCCCAAAACAAGGCGACTCATGGGCGATTTCAAGCGGACTGGTTTTCATGCTCGTTATTTAGTTTAGTAAATGCTTTGGTGATTTCATATGTTGAATTCTCCACATCTGAATCGTACAAATGATCTTCACGAGTTTTTAATTGCACTTCACTGGTATTGGTGAACATTAACGTTCCTCCATCTTTCCGCTTCCAAGCTCTGAGGAGTTTCACTTGTAAAAGTGTACCCAGCAATATTTAAAATATTTGACTTTGTGCAGCATTTGACTATTTAAAAATAACACAAAAAGACTATTCACTTAAATATTTGTATTGCACCGGTCTACATCTCAAACCAGTACTAAATCAGCGTTCCCATATTCGAAATTTTATTTGCAGATTTTAAAATATTTTAAAAACAAAATTTAACTGAAGTAAAGAAAATGAAGAAGACTTTTTTTTGTTTTTTTTTTTTTTGTGGCAGGGAGGTGAAGGCATTTATGCCCGCCGAGTCTGGCAGTGTGGGACTCCCATGGAGGATACCTTTGGACTACCCACTAAACACCTCCCCTGTCAATCTGAGAACCTAGCCTGGAACCGTTTGACACATTACTTCGGGCCAGGTCTCATTTTGTTACGCCGTGGGGCGCCTTCAAGCTGGGGAGTCCCTTTCCTAGCGGGAGGGGAGGGGGGAAGAGGAATTGCCAGAAGAGCGATCCCCCAGCCCCAGCTGGACTTTAAATAGTAATAAAAATTAAATCTCATGAAGAATATAATTAAAGGGAAACATTTAAATTTAATATAAAGGGAGATTGATATAAAAATTACATTTAATAGTAATAAGAAAGAAAACTATTTTACAAATTCCGATTAAGAATGCAAATAATTAAATATTTTTCTAAATCTTCCTTTAAAATTTCGAAAGGAGATGGGAAAATTTTCGAGCAGTTTTCTTATGTGACTGCTCGATAACTACAATTTGCTTAAAAACTATTAAAGTAAAACTAATTAAATTCTGCTTGAAGATAGTCCTTTAAGCTTCTAATAATGTATTAAACCAAATCTTGAATTATTTTATTTTGCTTCGATTTTCAAACATTATAATTTGATTGCACGCATTATAATTTGATTGCACGCAGCCTTTTTCTGCCTAGTGTATGTGAGTAGGTTTAGATACAGTTTTACCTAAACCTTGTGTTGTGCGGTCATGGGGATTATTGCGGGGCTATAAGGTTTTTGAAATATCAGGATTAAATTTGTAGCTACAAACGTAATTGACATCATAACTAGCAATGAATATGTTTATATTTTATGGCGATAACTCCTCCATCAGGCTTAAAAATGATGATCTTTAAAGGGATTATTGTAGCTTCAAAACTTTAATGAAGAATTTGAAGCTTCCCTCTGATTAGTCGACCAAAGTATTATGGCAAAGATGGAAAAAACTTGACCATTTTCCAGATTAAATTCAATATATAAAATATGCAAATCTTAAACTGTAATCTCCGATAAATCTCCCTCTAAAATGGGTGAAATAAAAAGAAACGTTTAAAAAAAAAAGAAACCAACTTCAATGGGTCACAAAAAAAGGGTGAAAAAATTTCATGGAAACGGTTCCAAATCAATTTCCCCGCTATAACATAATCAATTTCAAAACACAATAACCATTTTGAATGAAACTGGGAAAACTGATATGGCATCGCTTCCATAAAATTTTATTACACCCTTTTCAGGTCACATTGAAGTCGGCTTTTTGTTCTAACAGTTTTTTTGAGCGTGGAAGACTATCAATTTATATTACGTCAGCAGTACATTAAAATTTTTTTCAGCTCAGCAGTACATTGAAAATTTTTTTCAGCTCCTGATAGAAAATTCCTGTTACCAATTTACCATCAAAAATTTTAGGAAAATTACATTATAATTTAATCCGAAAAAATCTTTGAAAAAAAAAACATGTTTAACCTTTCAATTGCCAATTATCTCAAATCACAACTTATCACAGCTAAAAATTATCTTGGATCATTATCTCCGCACCTAGTCATCAATGTTAACCATTTGACCTTCGCAGTTTGCTCAAAACTTCAACTTCTGTTGGCTGTGTCCAAATAATTATGTATGTATGCCCCAAAACTCCAAATCTCAATTTTATTCTGTCTAGAAACATTTTTCTTTCAAGTCTCACGAATACGAAGTGTGTTTGCAGTTGGTACCTATCTAAATTAACATCACAGGTAACCGTGGAATCCACCAAGCAGGTTTTAATGACAAACCGGCCTACATCCAATCTTGTGAGTCATTCGTTTCGCTTGCCGGCTGTAAAAATGACGAAAGCTTTAACGCGACTTCACTTTTCCAATGAATATAAAAGCGAGGTGTAAGGCAAGGCTACGCAAGTGTGCCGTATAATCAGGTAGTCGCGAAATGACGTAATCTTTTCTGAAGTCATTATCATAGTTCGCGCGCCTGCTAAGATAAGATAGAGTTGCAGCTGTATTGAGATAGGTGACTATGACTGTGAACGGACTGTAAGGGAGAGTATCGATTTTTGGTAATACTTTTCCCGTGTTATGGCATTTTGATAATTGAACTTGAAGTAGAATTGTTTGCTCTTGAGCTATCTTTAGGTATGTTTGGCCAGTTGAGTTGAATACCCCGCTGATTTCCATCGTTGGAATACTCGTGTGGAATATTCGCGAGCTTCGCTAACTTGTTTCTTACTCAGATCCAGTACATAACTGAAATTCACATATGTTTTCATTGTTTAACTTTCTTAGTATGCAGTATATTTGCCTGTTTTACTTTTTTCGGCACGATGTCACGGCTCTTGGCGGTGATCCGAATGTAATCAAATAAAATGAACGGGCGACGACCAGAAATTTCATAACATTTAATTTTATATCGAGGAAATATGGATGTGTTAATCATCATAACACATTTGACGTTTGAACATTTGACTGCCAAGGTCAAGATTTGTTTGAATGATATATTAGTCGATAAGCACGAACATTTATCTATTTTAATAAAACGATTTTGGTTGCAGTGATTTTTTTTATTTTATTTTTAAAATGACGCAATTGTAAGACATTAATACATACATGCAAAAAAACAATAGTGAATTGGTAGACTTTGACCACTCTTTTTAGATAACATGAAAATAACTTGATTTAATTAATTTTTCTTAATTAAATTCTTAAAATTGAACGTTTTGAAATAAGAACAGCAAAAAGATTTGGCCCTAACGTTATTGTCTATTGAAATTATTTTCTTCTGAAGCTATGATGAGAGCGGAACGATATATTAAAAGTTTGAAATAACGTACTACTACTTAAAAGTACAAATACAAATAAATTTTACAGACATATCTTCAAAAAAGCAAAAAGAAATTGGTGACAAATGGTTGTTATGGATTCTGATTGGATTTCAAAATGCAGCAACGCGTTAGATATTATGAAGAATATCAAGAGCTACTTCTTCAGAATCTAGAAAGAATGATTCGATGGATTGTAATGTGCGGTAAAACTTTACTTCTTCATCATAATACAATTTTGATCATCTTTAGTGGCATCGAAGAGATATTCTTTACAAATAAACCTTTAGTCATTCAAAGTAAAAAGAAGTACAATTTTCTTGGACCGTGAAAGAATTCTTTTGACTTATTTAAAGAAACATGGTTGTACGTCAAATTACTTCAGCGAGTTAATAAAATAACGAATGAAAATTGTTGCAAAAAGACAAAAAACAATTACTCAAGATGTACAATTACTTCACGACAATATACTAGTCTACCAACTATGGGGCACAAAAAGGCCTCTTCATTGATACATTGTTTGTTGATTCTAAACGCTTTTGGGCAAACAATGAAGAACTCTTCAAAATTTAGAACTGTTTTCGAAAATTTTTATGTCTTCTAATTCCTGTGAGAATGCGTTCGATAAAAAGAATCAGGCGTATAAGCAATATTTAGGTAGAAAAACCAGATCGAAGTGAGAATATTATAAAAATCTCAGAAGAATAGCTAAAAAGGTTATAAGAGTTAAGAAAAGAAAATATTATAACGACCAATTGAGAAGTATCGATGTATAACTCCAGCGAGCAACAAGACAAGCATACAAAGTAATGAAAAGCATGCAACGAAGTTGTCAGCCCAAGACCACGCTCTGCCGTGATGATATCTGCAGCATTATCGCTGATGAAAACAGGATTACGGAAAGATGGGCATCATATTTCAAGAATCTTCAAAATCCTCCGCAAAGCGCCAAAACATCGGAGGCCATAAATATTCCCGGAGAGCTTCCATAGGCCCCATCAACTCTGGGTGAAATTTGTTTCACCATCAAAGCCCAAAAGAATAAAAAACGCCGAGCATCGATGAGATTCCAGTGGAGTCATCCAGCACATTTGGCCACAAGAACATATGCCGAACATGTGGAGCCAAGCAATTATACTCCCTATCAAGGATGTTGCGGATCCAGAATTTTTGACATCCGCAGATGCGGATGCGAATGCGAATATTTTCGGATGCACATCAGCGGATGCGGATGTGGATGTTGATGGTTTTTAAGAAAAATTTAATTTAGGATTGAAAATATCACCTGTAATAGTTATTTCTTTATTATGAAATGATGATGGAGTTTTTGTTTATTTTGTTATAAAATATTTAATAACGGAATTCAAAAATTGGTGCATTATGTTTGATAAAAAGTAAAGTTGCTGCCTTTTGAGACTCCAACCTGTTTCGCAGAGGTTCGTAGATAAGCCCCGCACCACTAAATAATTGTTCAATTGGAACACTTGCTGGCGGAGGCGACAAATATCTCCGTGCTATAGCTGATAGCATCTTAAATTCGCATCGATTAATGCTCCACCAGTCAAGAGGGTTTTCAGATACAGCTGCTCTTTTTTTATTTCGATACAAAACCAATTCCTTTTTGAGAAGCGCAACTGGGTCATTGATATCAAATGTTTCTTCGTCATCGTTGTCGTCACTTGAGGAATCCAGCATCATAGCCAAGTCACTTTTAAGGCAAGATTTATCAGGAAAGGATGGTCTCGGCTGCTGTGTATGTGTAGTTTGTTCGGGAGATTCTCTGGTCCTGCTCCTCTTAGCTTGCTTGGAACTCGAACAATCTGTATTAATATGATGGAGGATTTCGATCTGTAAAATTTTATCTTTTATCTTTTCCTCTGTTACTGGTTTGAAAAGCTTATGCTTGTACCGAGGATCTAGATAAGAAGATATTGCAAATAAATGGTTCTCTTCCAAGCCAGAAAACTTGGCACAATTTACTGTTTTCAGTGTTATAATTGCATGTTGAATTGCGTAAAAATATTCCCATCTTGACAAAAAGTCATCGAGTTTCTTTATGAGCATTTGAATTATTGGAATAACTGATGATATAAGGGTTTGAGAGCTGCTTAGTTCCCGTGTGACTTCCTCAAAAGGTTTCAGCAATTCAACACAGCACTCGAGAATTTTCCAATCTTCTGGCGTGATGGGATCAATGTTAATGCTGTGCTCATTAAAGTAAAGGCTTAATGCGTCTTTCACCCTTATAAATCGCTCGAACATATAAAATAAACTATTCCATCGCGTTACGCAATCATGAAAAATTTTAAGGTTGGGTTGATTCAGTCGGTCTGGGACCTTTTACAGCTGTTTTTGAGCAACCGTTGAATGGTTGAAGTGAGCGGAAATTCTTTTGCACTTTTACTTGATATTTCTTATATTTTCTTGAGATAGCAAGCAACTGCGAATAGCTAATTGCATTTTATGAGCAGTACAATCGATGTCGTTCAATGCCGCTAATTTCATTGCTCTTTTCATATTAGAGCCTTCGTCACAAACAATGCAATGTACTCGCTCTTTTGGAATATTCCACTCCAGCAGCATTTTTTCGAATTTTTCAGTGATTATGTCACCAGTATGGCGGTCGTCAAAAGTCTCGCAATTCAGGACAATTGACACTCGCTTAAAGTGTTCTGATATTCCGTGGCCAGTCGAACTAAGCAAAGAACCACTAGAACTTGGATCCGTCCAAATATCGCTCGTAAATGACATGAAATCGAAATTTTTAATTAATTCTTTCAATTTACTAGCTACTTTTCCATAGAGCTCTTTACACACAAAATCAGTTAAAAAAATTGCGCCCTCTCAGGTTGTATTTCTGTACTATTTGTGGAAGCAACCTTCGGAACCCTATGCCTTCCACGAAGTTAAAGGGCAAATTTTGGAGGGCAATCATTTCGCCTATTAGTTTGTCTATTTTTTGTGATGTTGTATTGCTATAATCTTATTTATTTTCTCTTTGAATTGCCTCCTCAAGAGAAAGTTGTTTTTTCGCCTTCTGAAGAAAAGAAGGGCCGTAATCTGGAAAAAATGATTAAACAAATATATCATAACTTGTGTTGGAAAGGGAAATGCAGTGCCTGAATTGATGAAAGATATTGCTGTAATTTGAAAAATTCAAATGGATATAACTTCCGCAAATATCCTTTAATGTTCATGTAATTTACAGAATATAAGAATCTACTGTATGGCTTCTCAAATGTAAAGTTTCATTGAAGATAAGTTTACCTATACGATTTTAATGGGGAAAATGTAAAACTGATAACTGCTATTTTAAGATCTGAATCGAAAGATCTTTTCAAGGCCTTTCATTTGACACCCAACGCAACTATCTTTGGCAAAAAAAATGTTTGGGGATTGGACTCTTGTATGAGGAGACCCCCCAAAATCATTAGATTTTTTTCCACAATGGAACTTTCATTATCCAGAAACTCATGACCTGTTCACAAAATTTGGTGGCTGTAGCTTCTCCAGTTTCTGAGAAAAGCTGCTGTGACGCATTGACGGACGGACGGGCAGACAGGTTTCTATAGAGATATCCTAAAATTTTTCTTTTACAAAACCCTAAAAATGACCACAAAATGACTATGTGCAGAAAAGGAAAATCTCAAAGGCATTTGCATTACAAATGCAAGAAATGGAAAATGCAGACGTAATAACACAGTTGTATTGGTTTTGTTTTCTGCACATAGAAAGTTTTCTGTCATAGAAATTGTATTAAAACTGAATAAACCAAATTTCACCTGATTCTCGTTCTTTTTCCAGCAATTTTTTATCATTCGAACTTTGTTGAAACAGCTTAAATTGTTCGGGATGCATCAATTTCAAATGATTTTTCAAAGATGTCGTTGTACGGCCCTTACGAGAATACGGTTTGAAACATATTTTGCACTTCAATTTGTCCCGATCTTGATCGTCTGGCGTAAAGTAAGCCCAAATTTCACTTCGCGTTGTTAGCGACATTCTGAACTAAACAAATTTTCACGAAGATGAAAAACTTCGATTGCCAATGACGAAATACACAACTTAATACGCGTAACACGTCTAAATTCCTACACGAACCAAACTTTTCTGTCCTAACATTCTTACTAGTTGTTCTACGAATATTCGATAGCTCATGCCATTATCGGAGATTCGCATTGATATATTGTCACAACTTGCACAACATCTGCATTCGCAAAAACTCCGCATTGATATTTGCGAATGCGGATGCGAATGCAGATATCAAAATAAATGCGGAAGTTCCGCAGTTGCGGATGCGGATGTGAATATCCGCAACAACCCTGCTCCCTATCCACAAAAAGGTGACAAGCTACAGTACGAAAACTATAAAGGCATATCATTTCTTTGTATAGCGTGCAAGATATTTTCAAAAATCTTAGTAAATAAAATCAGATCATATGCCAACAGTATTATTGGGGAGTATCAAGGTGGCTTTAGGGCAGGTATGTACTTGACAAATGCTGGGAGTTCCACGTAGACGTACACCAAATCATCGTTGACTTTAAGCATGCATACGATAGTATTAATACTGTACAAAATAATGCTTTGCTTTGGCACCCCAGCCAAATTAGTCCGTCTTACCAAAATGACAATGACATCTACGATCTCCCAAGTCCGCATCAATAACCAACTCCCCGACACTGACACAAATATCAGGCTAAAGTAAGGAGATGGGCTATTCAATTTGGCTCTGGAATATGTCATCAGAAGCTACCTGCCGCTACAAGAGGTACGTTATTATGTAAGTCAAGCCAAATGGTAGCCTACGAAAACGACATCAACATTTTTTCACGATCGTTAACGAGCGCCAAAGAACTCTTCCTGAAACTCGACAGCGAAGCAAAACTAGTAGGGCTACAAATCAATGAGAATAAAACAAAGCCTGAAATACCCAAAATATCTCACTTGTCGAATATAATAACGAAAATGTGGGCAAATTTGTGTATTTAGGTGCCAAAATAACTAAAAATGCTAATGAAAAAGGTGAAATGAGCCGAAGAATACAGCTAGCAAATAAAATGTTTTATTTGGTTTTGATGATCTTAAGGACCAGCTGCAAACACAGGAAAAGACCTGTGTTATTCTATGGGTGTGAAACATGGACCCTAACCCAAGCATCCGCAAATATATTGAACACCTTTGAGCGACGGGTCCTGAGGCGAATAATCGGAGCGATGCTAAACGGAAGCCAATGGAAAATTCGATACAACCTTAGCTGTATGAAATTCTTGACCAGCCTTACGATTGCAAGACTGCGGAAGCTGCAATGAGCTGGCCACATGAATCATATGGACGAACAACGGGTACCTAAAAGGGTATGCGTTGGGAGAACCGAAGGCCGGAGACCAGTGGGGGAAACCGAAGAAACGCTGGTCTGACTCGGTCGATGAAGACAGTTCAATGATGCTCAGATTTCAAAGTTGAAGGGCAGTTGGAGGCGATTGTTGCAGGAAACGAAGATCCGAGAGGGGCTGTCCCGCTACGAAGAAGAAGATATTAAATATAAGCTAAAAGTCAACTTTTCCATCGTGTTTTTTATAATAATTGGTTGGTTTCTTATCCTTTTTCCCAATTAATTGATAATATGCTTTAATTCTAATTTGATAATGATATGATATTGTTCTTTTTGACTAATTTTTAGATTTTAGTAAAAAAATTTTTACAGAAATATACTAGTTTCGCGACCGTCCGTTCGTTCATCTGTCCGTACGCCACAGCAAGTTTCCTCAGAAACTATAGATGCTAGAAAGCTCAAACTTTGTGAAAAGATCAGAAATGATAATGTCTTAAAAGTTTAGGTCTTACCAATCATTTCATAAATTTTTAAGGGCGGTCCTCCCTAATAACGAAGTAGCCCTTAAAATTTTTTTTTATCATAGGTGGTCAAGTGAGGTATCAAATGAAAGGTTTCAGAATCTGGATTTAAAAAGTTATTTTTTGCATTATGGGGTCCAGGGGGAGGCAAAATGTACCAAAATTTCGTGTCATACAAACCAATTCCCCCCCTCAAATGAGCACCTTTAAGCCGAAAATTCTGAAGAAAATCACGGGCGTAGGCCTCTACGAGTGCAAGGGCAACAAATACCTCAGAAATCTAAATTCAAAAAACTTTGTTAATAATAGTATGATTTGTAGATTTAAGATTTTCACCCATAAAATCAAAACCGTACCTTTAAACTTTTTGAAATTCAGTAATTATATAGATTGATGTTAGATCTTTATGCTCACAAAATTTTATGGAATCCAATCATAATCAAGTGAGTTATAGCCATTTATATTGTATGGTATAACAACAACAATAACACGTGTTGATGGATGATACATATTTTGAATTGACCTGAGCACTTTATTTTGTTCCAATTTTCCGACATTTCTGCGGCTAAGGCATCTTGAAATTATCACCGTTTTTTTCAAATTCGCATTCCGAAGCGAGCAAGAGCGGGTCAAAGTTTAAAAAAATATGAAAATATAAAAACTTCCAATTATATCTAATGATTTTAATATCGCTTCGTCCGCGAAACCGATCTCTCATCGGTTAAAGATGTGAAGCCGTGAGGCGTATCAACAAACTGTGCCTCTTAAGGCCTGCATGTTCGCATGCTCGCAGTCTACTCCGAGGTGGCTGCTTGTCAGCCAGCTAGTTTCGAGGGGAATTCCGGTCGAGGATCTAGACGCAAGTAGACTACGCTCGCATACCATCTTTCAGCCACCGATTTAAATTGCCCATTTAAATGCGCTCAAAAATTGTTGGATGAAAAATTGTGACATTACTCTACTGTAGCCTTCCCGAGGCTTCCAATAATTGAAAGAAGGACGATTTCTAACCCGCGCGTTCCCGACCTACTCGTACGTACCGATGCGGTGCCAGACATAAGCTATTCTAATCCTAACCGAAACATTCTACGCTAAGTAAAATTGCCAAACAACAAATTAAGGCACCGCATAACTGAACCAAATGCCGGAACCTGCTAGTCTCAGATTACCGAAAACCTAACTCGCTTCTACTTCTGTCGCCACTGGATAGTCTCTCACTACTGAAAGAAAAAAATTGTTTATTTTATTTTGCAATGCCTATTGTAGGTTTTTTAATTCGCGTCAAAATACTGTTACTTTAAAATGTCCTCTTTTTCCTAACTATCTCTATTTTGTACAATATTATTTTTAATGACTAATTTTAAGTGAGTAAAATTAGGACTTACGGGTATCTTAGTGTTAGCGACCTACATGCATTCATACATGTATCGTTTCATTTTGCCAATACAAAAGTAGATTATAAAGAAATACATAATCAAATATACTCGTATTTAGGGATGATAGATTATAGGGAAACCTACTATATAATCAAATGTACTCGTATTCAGTGGTGATAGGTTATAAGGAAATTTATATTAAAATATACCCATATTTAGTGATGAAAGATCATAAGGAAATTTATATAATCAAATATACTCCTATTCAATGGTGATTGATAATAGTCTTCAAAACCACTTATTTCCATTAAAATCGCGGATGGTTGAATGTGTTCTATTATACCCTCATCGTTAATTGCTTGCTCATTAAAAATATTTATCAATCCATCACGTGTTGAATTTGAGTCCCCTTCGTTATGTACCTGATTGACGTTTCCTTCAGCGGCGTATTTTTTTTCAGCTAATTTATTCTCGTTGTCAGTACTGTATTTGCTTCTGAAATCGACGGAGTGCTTGATGATTGTGCTAAGGCAGCGACTTACTCTTCGGTTTCGACGCTTGACCTCTTTAAACCATTTTATGGCATTTTTAAATGTGTTCCTTTTTCGCATAATTTTTGCAAATCCTCAATACCGGATTGTCAATTTTTATCGAACTTATTTTCTCCAGCATCTAGTAGGTGGCTATAGTAACGGAAAAAGTGGAATATTTCATCTCTGATAAAGCAAGAGAAATTCCAAAATCACCTCCTCGTGGTCTTCACGATTCGCTTATGAAATGATTGTGTTTTCTTATTCCTTCGTGTAGGACATATAATTTTTTATCAAGGCAAACTCTCCCTGACTAGTTTAACTCTGGGGCTATTGCTTCCTCTTTCTGTTTTGACAGTTTGTGTGGCGCCTGATACATTGCATAATCCAAAACATCGTTCAAAACTGATTGGATTCACATCATTAGGTTTAGGACTCTTTCTTTTCCGGCGTTCTGAAGGCGATGAATACTCGATCACTCGCGAAAATCGTGGTGTGGGCAGTCATGAATTTTTCCTTTAAATGAAAAATATGAACGTTTCAAATTTATGTTAAAGTCTTATATGATGGAATCACATAACACTTTAACATAAATGGGAAACCCAAGCGGAAGGCCACTCTACCCTGCGAGAGCACCTGCAACGACAAATCAAAAGGGGTGAGCTCATCCGATGGCTAGCTCATGAGTGTCGGGTCCCATGCCAGGTCAGGGTTTCATGTAAATGAGCAATAAAAGCATATTTTTAAGTGTGCTGATGCATAAACCATTTCCCTCAAATGTGAGGATTGCACAAAAAAAAATTTAGAAAAAAGTTGAATAAATTGTACAATAAATTATAAATATTTTATCTAGTAAACAATCGCAATTTATCCAACAAAAAAGGGTACTCACCCAGTCCTCCTCCGACGAGCGCTCGTTGGTGGGGCGGGTAAGGCCTGTAAACGCTAAAATTTGATTTCTTGTGGTTGTTTAATAGTGATTCACAACAGCTAACCAGGTCAAAATCAACTCACCTGAACTCATTCCTGTGGTACTGATTTGATTCGCTCGAATTTGATTTCATCCTCATTGTAATGCACTTTACAAAGGTATAAACTATACGGGGCAGCTAGAGTTGCTATGGGATTCCATATGTACTTGAAGGAATTGTTAGCATTTCGTACATATCTTGTTTAGTCATTTTTCCTGTTGCGACAGATATCAGTGCCCCAACCAGCCGTCGAATGTGATCGTGAACGACCGATTTTCCAGTAATTGAAACGTTCAAATAATCATACAGCAACTCTGCGCGTTTTAGATTCGAACCGGTACAGCAACTCCAACCTGGCTCAATGTTCAAACTTTCTATTATTTTTATGCCAAAATTGGGTCATTTCTACTTATAATTCTTGTTATTTGCGTTCAAAAAAGTACGAAAATCATGCCGTCCAAAAAATAGTTGTGCGGTATCTTTAAAAGCCTGCATATCGAATTCATCATCTTGTAAAAACAAACATCGTTCATATTCTTCAATTTGGATGAATGATATATAATGGTACCTTCCGACAATTTGATGAATTTTTTGTCTTTGGTTACTGCCAAACGGTATAGATACGAGCAACCTTTAGCATTGTACCGAATTATGTATTGCATGTACACCCACATTGTCTAGACAAAACCACTTCTACTACATTCACTCTCGAACCCGATGACACAGAGAAATAATGTACGAGTATATTTATATGCCACTTTTTCGTACACAGAAATACACTTATATGTTGTGTGCACGCAAATGTACGACTTTCAGGAAATAATCTTTTCACTGCAAAAGCCTATCGAGTAGTTTGCCTAGGCGGCTGCTCGATTACTACACTCCATAGCATCTGTTCCTGTCAAACGTTGCTGCTTCTTTTGATCAAGTAAAATGATAAAATGACGACCGTATTCGTCAAAGGCAACAATTCCAGGGAATGCCGACTTTTTATTGAATTCTGCACTTCACCTATGTCACGATTTATGCGGAAAGGTGAAGTCACGCTAGCGACCGAATGGCAGATCTCTTCCCGATATCGCGCGGTCAATAGACAATTTTGGGTATCTCAGCTCTGGTGCACACTAGGCAAAAACTGATACCTATAAACGATTTTCCGACCCCCGAAACATTTCCTCGGCTATTATTACTTAAAGTTATCAACGATATTCCAAATCCACATTCCTAAGGGTGCTAGAGCGATTAAAAATTAAAAAAAAAACAAAAAATAGGAGATCTACCAATTTCACATTATCCGTTGTGGCTACCTTGGCTCAAGTACACCCTAGACAAAAACTGATACTTTTAAACGATTTTGCGAACCCCCCAAACATATTTTCAATTAAGGTTGAAACTTAAAATCAGCACCACTTTTTCCAAATTCGCATTCCTAAGAAGGCCAGAGCGGTTCAAAGTTAGATAGAAATGTCAAAAAGTTAATTGAAAACGATGAATAATAAAGTCAAGTGCATAAATACGTATCGCATGGACTATTTGCTGTATTATTCTCAAGATGATCACGAAAATGATCGAAACGTCGATAAAAGCTTAATCTTTTAAATAAGTTTTTTTTTCTTCAAAAGCCGTCGGGCCTTAGCAAGGTCCGAGAAGACGAGAGAATTGGCTTGCGGATATCAAATAAACAAAATTTTAGTTTCGATCTGGCCAATCAGCCCGGAAGTTAATAACGTCCATGCCCGAAAGAATTGAAAAAGTCATCCAGAATAATGGTAGATATTCAGGGTGTTAAGTGCGTCCTAAATAATACAGTATAAAAAGGGGCAATAAATATCGAAATTTCAATATTAATTACTAAGTTTGTTGGGCATACCTACGACTATTATTCAGGTCATTTAAAAATTGGTGTATTTTATGAATTAACTAAATGTTAAGTTTTTCAAGAGTTGTGTAGCCTTTTGTTTTTTTTTATAACGATGAAGTGTGTTTATGTTAATTTTTGAGTGATAATAAAGAAATGTGTGAAAACCTAGCTTGTTTTAGAAAAACACCGATTACTTTTTCCGGCTTTGTATGTATTGGTTTTCATTCAGATTTCTAATTTTCGGTTTTTAAAGGCCACATTTATAAGCAAACTTACTGGTTTAGTAAACTAAATTTTACTGAAAACGAATGATTCAATCTTAAAATTCCAGAAATAGCAATCAATTCGTCAGCTCTGCATTTACAACTTATACTCGTATATTAGTTCATTTCTTTGTACAAAGTTTGTTGGAAAATCATGTGTGCTTCAAAACTAAATTGCGAACGCTAGCAAAAGCTATGGAATCTTCTCATCTTAGCTTTCCCCATTTCGACAAAGAATTAACTCAAATCATATTCATAAAACGTTTACTCATGTTTTTCTTTCTGAAGCACAAAAATAAAATGAAACGTTCCCTTATCATTTGTTTTATCTCGCTTATTAATTGTACGAACTGCGCTGAAAACGAAATCTTAATTACTCTACTAGCAAATTTCCATTGAAGTTGCAATTGATACGTGGAAGTTTTAAAGTACAAGCTAGAGATTCCGCTATTTCCCCAAGTCGTTCGTATGGAGTGGCTTCGTGCCACATTCTATATACGAAGATACTTTGCTGCGAGTAATAAGGCTTTGAAGTAGCATCAACTAGTAATTATAAACAAAACTGAAGCTTGTATGGGCATCGGTGGTTCAGTGGTAGAATGCTCGCCTGCCACGCGGGCGGCCCGGGTTCGATTCCCGGCCGATGCAGAAGGTTTTTATATTTTCTTTAGTAGGTAACGTTTCTTTCCCCATAAAAAGTATTTTCACTACTGTAACAATTATCATGTAATTATTTTCTGCATTACTATTCGGATTTTTAACATCATTTTTTCAACTAAAATTAAAGAAAACGAATAGTGATTGCAATTTGAGATATGCTTTCTTTCTTGTATGGAATAATTAAAGCAAAATGTACGATTTCAACTTTACAATGATGAACAGTGATTCAACTCGTTACTCATTATTGATTTTATATTTGCACACTGTAGGAGTAAAGTATGTAGAACTAATTCATATTGAGTATGTTCATTTCATGGTTTATAATTTCCACACATGTTGCAGTGTCATTCAATAGAAATTAGTTATTTCTTCGAATCGAATCAATAAATTGCGAGTTATCATTTGGTATTCATTGTGTGTATAGTTCAAGTGGCCTCTGTTGCATAGATACGAGTACCGGTAATACATAATAATTATACGATGGCCAATGTTGAGGCCATTCCCATATCGATATGTGCTGTATCATTGAGGAAGGAAGCACGTCCGTACGTGCATGAAGTAACATAAGAAATGGTTTTTAAAACTGATGTTATGAAAGTATCAATTTTTAAGCAATTTTCCTCATTTATTTTCTTGATAGTTAAAGGAAAATTCTTTGGAGATGCTTATGACATAGCAAAGTAATATGTAGTGATTTAATAAATTAATTAATAATGCGTACAAAACGTCGACGATTATCAGGTGTGTTGTCAATTTTCATAGAAAGCGACATCGGAAGGACTGAAAATGATTATTGTTTTCATATTTAAGGTCACTTAAACTAATTATTCTTTAAATAATATATTCACATTCTTAATTGTTTCTTATATATTCACTCTTTGTTTGTCCAAGCTAGTTTGAAAAAAATTAATATGGCCCTATTAGTACAGGGCCTACCTTAAAGACCGAAGTCTGCTCTACGACACGACACAGGGCCAACGAAAGATGGCGGTTACATCGGGTGTTGCCAAGGGATCTTTAAAGGTCAACTTTTACTCTTAATAGTATTTTATTCTTTTACTCTTTGATAAATAAATGGTCGGACGAGGACGAGGATGATGATGCTGTCGTCGTTACTGATGATGTCGCTGTCGTTGTTACTGATGACGTTGCTGTCGTTGTTACTGAGGACGTTGCTGTCGTTGTTACTGAGTGCAGCGCTAAAACACACTGAGAGACTGGGTGTATGAATCCGTTCTCCTATATCAACATGTGAGAATCTTGAAGAACGGTGTCATATGAATTCCATATTTCTCATGATGGATTGCTTGAGCCGGTGGGGCGATTTAGGCTGGCAAGTATAGATCTGGCGAGGGACGAGAGTTTGTTTGCGCCGTGAAGGAGGTGCTGATGGCGGGAATCGAACATGCGATCGAGGCGGTGTGACGTACACATGCGAACGCGGCGTCTGTTCGGGCAAGCGTATGGCGGTCTGGTGCGTGATCGGGCATGTCGGGATTGCATGCGGCGTCTTGCGCTGACTCGTGAAGCTACGACCTGCGGCGATAGTAAAAAGATAGCGAGCACATGACTCGTATAACAAAAATGTGAACAAAAACGGGGTCACCACTATGGGGATTGTTAATAAGCTATGCGCGATCCCCATGAGAAAGAAAAGAATATTACTTTGCTAAAACACAAACGTAACTTTATTGGTAAAACTAAAGACAGAGTTGTAAGTATTGAATTGAATGTAGCGACGGACTACATGTTGGCGCGCGCGTGTTGACTCGTCGGAGGTTGCGAACGAAGTGAGCGTCTCGTTGACATGAGTTGTGAAATTCACTAATTCACTAACTGCTTGATGCGATCCTTGCGGTGAGCATGTGGACGCGACAGATCTATCCTTGGTCCAGACCTGTGGAACGTTTCTTACGACGCGCTACTGAGACTGGAGATGCCAAATGAGTTCCGCTTGATCGGCCATGCGGATGATGTTGCGGCTCTGGTCGCTGGACGCACCGTTGAACAAACGTGGGCTAGGTATGCTAATGCGCCGAGTGGAGACTGGATGACTGCTCGAAGGTTCAGTTTAGCACTGGAGAAAACCGAAGTGGTCATCTTGACAAAAAAGCGAATCCCTAGAGTAAGGATGATCAGTATTGGAGACATGCAAGTCGAATCAAAGCCATCGGTGAAGTACCTGGGGCTACTGATCGACTCGAAGATGAGTTTCTCTGAGCAAATCAGCGTACCGGCTAAGAAATCTGCTTCAGAAGTATCGACTCTGAGTCGACTTATGGCCAATGTAGGGGGACCCAGCCCATCAAGAAGACGCCTCTTGATGAGTGCTGTCGGGTCAGTGCTATTGTACGGAGCAGAGGTATGGGGCGACGCTCTCAGTATGGAGTTTTACCGAAAACGTCTGGCACAGGTACAGAGAAGAAGAGCACTGAGGATTGCATCTTCGTATTCGACAGTCTCTGATTCGGCGGTGAGAGTTATTGCAGGCGTGATACCTGTCGGCCTCCTTGCTAGAGAGCGCTGCTCTGTTTATCTGCGTCGAAACGAGGATGCGAGGGAGGTGGTTGTCCGTGAAGAGAGACAGCGCTCACTCAACGGTTGGCAGCAGTCTTGTGTGAATTGCAGGTGGACTGCGCGCCTCATCCCGGATCTGAAACCGTGGCTAAATCAAAGGAATGGTGAGAGTGACTTCTATCTGACCCAGCTTTTGAGCGGGCATGGGTGTTTTCAGTCTTACCTGCACAGGATTGGTAAGTCACGGTCTCCTGATTGTCAGTTTTGCCCAGGAGAGGAGGACAATGCCTGCCACACATTTTTTGCGTGTACAAAATGGGACAGGCTGTGAAGGGAACTCTACAGGGAGACGGGAGAGCTCACCTCGGATAATATAGTTGCGGTGATGCTCGAATCGGTTGACAAACGGAACCGGGTGGCATATTATGCCCAGGCAGTCCTAAAATATAAAAGGGACTCATTGCAGCCGGGAGCGCTGGGGTTGGGGGATCGCTTCTCTGGCACTTCCTCTTCCCCTCTCCCCTCCCGCTAAGAAAGGGAAAGTCAAAGTCCAAGTCAAAAGCGCTTTATTTAATACCAATCGTTATAAATTTTTAAAAGAACATAAAGCAAATTCCAAACAATAAAACTATAAAAAACTTAATGGCCCGAATGGCTCTCTAAATTTATACGTTAACAGTTAAACACATTTAATGAAAAAAAATACACTTGCAAATTTAAATTAATTAACATTATTAGATATTTTTTGATTCAATTGGAAAAAGGAGAAAAAACCAATCAGCATTATTCAAAAATTACTTATACTACTAACACAACAATGAACTTATATCCTATACCTAATATGTTACACCCTAATTCTAAATAAGTTCAATCAAAAAAAAAAAAAATTACCTTATATTGAAACCTATACCTAATTTATAATACAAATAAACAACAATACTAGATGTAGCAATAATGAGATGAATCTGAAAAACTAAGTAACGAGGAAAAGCACAAAAACAGAAAATAAACACGAATAATTTAGACATTGTCATTCAGCCACCAATACCTAGATTGCTCCATCTCAGCTCGACCAGCCGCAACGAATCTAGCAAATGAGTATCTCCATTGGAATTGTTGGTCTCGTGAACTCAGATTCGGAGGATATTTTATCTTCTTATCGGTGGCCCGTCGGTATATGTGATATATGATTGGGACGCCGTCAGAATCAAAAACATATCGATTCATGTCCAAATACACGAATGCTTCTGGAGGAATGAAGCCAGTAGCGAGGCAGGTCGCAATATACCCGTCTGTAGGGTGGAACGGCTGTGAAATCCAAGGGTTTTCACTCACAGTCACAGATCTTGCGATATGATTCCGAAGAAGTTTCAATATGAAGATATCGACCCTCGTCGCTTCAGCAGTTTGATAAATTCTTCTATTCGATATATAGTACAAACCAGTACATGCACGAAGACATTTCCTTTCGAAAACTCTCAATCTTTCCATAATACTAACACTCTGGTTGTACCAGATCTGGCATCCGTATATCAAAACTGGCCTAACCGGGGTCTTGTAACAAATAACTTTGACTTTTTGATCAATGTATCTGGAATGAAAGAGTCGCCGAAGAGCCATGACTACTTTTAGTGCTTTACTGAGCATGATTTTGACATGTTCAGTATAGTACAGATACTGATCGAGATGAACACCGAGGTATCGAACACAGGATTTATGTGGAACCCGTTCTGAACTACCCTCACCAGCCATAATGTGGAAATCCTTCCAATTACGTTTCAGGTCTTGACTGGCCCCCTGCAGCGTTGTCCGAAACAAAATTGTTTCGCACTTCTGCGCATTGATTTTCATTCGCCAATTGTCGATGTAAAGCTGCACATCATTAAACATTTTTTGAAGATTGCTCTGAACTATTGTAGCTTTTCGGTCTGCCGTATAGATGATCAGATCATCAGCAAACGCTACCAATGATCGCGTTGGCGAGACATTAAAATCAAAGCTGTTCAATAGCTTGCGAATGAATATTGAGAAAAGCAGGGGCACAGTAACTGTTCCCTGCTGTAGACCATTCAAGACCTTGAATTCGCGCATTGTTGTCAGATTTCCATCAGTTACAACAAATGATTTCCCGTATAACATATTGCACATCATGGCGACAAGGTGTCTGGGGAACCTGTCCTGAAGAAGTTTGAAAACTAGTCCATCTAACCACACCGTATCGAAGGCTTTCTCCATATCAATGAGACATGCTCCAACACATTCTTTGTTGTTTAGTTTCCAACAGATGTCTTAGGTTACTTTCGTTATTGCATGTATGGTCGAATGCCTGGCACGAAAACCAAATTGGCAATTCGGCATCAACTCATATTTCTCAATGTGGGCGTTTAATGCTCTGTTGAGTATCACTTCAAACACCTTGCTGATGTTAGGCAGCAAGCTGATTGGGCGATAGCTTTTGGGGCATGAAGATTCTTTTCCTTTCTTCAAGATCGGAAATACCTTAGCCTTTTTCCACTCATTTGGGAAATATGAATTGTTCAACATGCGTTGAACAATATGCAATAATTCCTAATAGCAACCTCAGGCAAATGTCGGAGAACTATATTTGGAATACCGTCAGTACCACATGATTTTTTGTTGTTTATTCTGCGAAATATGAAACACAAGTCTTCATAGCTGACAAAATAATCAATAAGATTCAAGCTCGGTATGAGGTCAGATGTTAATGTTTCATCGAAATGAAGAATTGATTGGCCGTTCAGGCTTGATTTGAAGTCGGAAACTTTTGCTTCAACGACCTCCGAAAATATTTCATTCCTTCTCTCTGGGTGTGGTAGATGGACCAATTCAAAATGTGTTCCAATCAGGGCAAGTTTCTGCAATCCATCACATATAATCCTGTTTCCATTTCTATCCGGAGTCGTACTATCAATTTCGATACCAGCTCTATCGAGAAGATTTATCTCATCACTAGCGACTTCAAGATTCGATACCTTCACTCGAGACTTCTTGCGGAATAAGCTATTCACTTTCGCGAAAACGCCATCTGGGTCCTGTGGGCTAATACCCCTCAGTTTTTCCGCCCATTGATTGCTGACCTCACTCCTGAAGTATGAACGGATTAAGTTCCGGACATTCTTCAGGTGTAATTTCAACAAAGCCAACGAGGGATGGTTGTAGTCCAAAAATCGTCGATAAATATTGTTGACGCGGGTGAGAAGAAGGCTTTTCAATCTTTTCAACCTTGCGATGGTTGGTGTTTCATATCCTTCCATATTGTTTCGATGTTTAATCTTGGGAACAACTTTCTCAATCGTTTCCAACGTCAGCTTCTCTAACTTCGACAAATAGAGATCTATTTCATCGTCAGTTAGATTTCTGTTATTAGGAACCATTGAGCAAGCGTTGCCATCATCAGAAGAGGGACATTGCTTCTGGTACTCCCGATTAAATTTCTTTTGAAACTTTCCCCAGTCTGTTTTTTTTGAAATTCAACCGATGGTTTTCATGTTGAACTGGAATGAGGAAGAAATCATCCCTTTGATGATTGATTTCCATTACGATTGCGTTATGGTCGCTATCGTAAGGAAGCACCTGCAGTTTCCGTTGAGGACTATTAAAGCTGAATTCAAGTCTTGCGTCAGCAATGCAGAGGTCCAAATATGAATTTGTCCTAGGGTATGTTGGGAACTCCGACCCATATAGGTTGCACCTGTGTTCAATTTGGTTCTCTGTTATCCATGACTTCAGGAATACACCTCTTGGATTATTGGTGGCGTTTAGCCATGATGTATGCTTGGCATTCAGGTCACCGGCAAAAATATAATAGTTATGCAGCCTGTTCAATTCGAGTATTTCAAACAAGAAATTGAGTTCCTCCTTGAACTTGAGAACATTTTGACCAGTTGCATAGGCAGAGATAACGAAGAGGTTATCCCCACCTGGCAGTGAAATTTTGATGACGGACACTTTTTTTGAATTCGACTTTTCAATTTTTTGAATTCGACTTTTTCAATATTTTGGAAACAATAGGGTCTTCTAACCAATATCCCGGTGCCACCTCCCCTATCGTTTCTTACGAATGCAAAATCTTTGAATTCCATGGAATGCCATGAACTGAGGTGGGTTTCAGTGAGAAGTATGGTGTCAGGCTTTTGCTTAACAACAAATTCAAGGAGATAATCACGTCGATGTATAGCAACGATAGAGTTGACGTTGATCGATATGAGGCGAAGCCTATCCATGGGAATATGACTGAATGACAAGTTATTATTAGGCATTTGAAAGACCTAAACGCTGAAAAGCAAAGTTAATTTTTGAATCTTGTGTGTCGATTCTCTCTGATAAAGAATTAAGTTGCTGGTAAATTTTGAGAAGCAGCTCATTATTGCCACTTACATTATTTACATTATTTCCAGCATTTTCTGCTGGTCCTCTAGCGGCGAGTGCAAATGATACTCCGGGCTTGACGAAGTTGGAAGGTATGATATTACGGTGTACTTGTGTTTGCTTTGGAGCAAATTTAACTTTTGCATCTTGATATCGGGAGCATCCTCGATATGATGCTGGGTGACCAAAAACACCGCAGTTAACGCAGTATAATTTTTCTTTAGGCTCCGTCTGAGCCAATTTGCACTCACCGGGAGCATGGACGTCTTTGCATTTAACGCAACGATAGTGCATGGCACAATTGGCAGCCGAATGTCCAAATCTTTGACACCGGTAACACTGGTTGACCTCTCTTTTCTGGAGGCGTTCCCATCTCACCACTCTGAAATTCAAGTACCTTATTTGTTGAAGGGCACTTGGACTGCTCTTACTTGCAATTTGTACCAGGTAAAGTGGTAAATTCTTCCTTTCTACGGTCGACCTTCTTGTCGCAAAGGCTTTGACTGAAACAAAGTCAATATCTGGTGCAGCGTCCTTAAGCACCTGAAGAAGATCGACCGTATCCTCTCCGCTGTCCAAACCCTTCAACAAAAAGGTCTGATTTTTTTCACTTTTTGGGGTATAGGTGAAGTGTGGAACCTCCCCAGAAATCAGCGCATCTTTTGCTGACTTGAAATCAACCAGTGATTTCGTCCTTATAGTTAATTTTTCGGCATTAACTCTTTTTATTTCGAAATTGGCCAGTTTATGTTCCATATCTGTCCCGGTTTGTCCGAACACGTTGATTGGCGGAACTTTTTCTGTCTTATTGGAAGCTTTTTCAGAGGAACCAGCAGAACTGCGGGCTGGTTTTTTCTCCTTATTTTTGTTCTTTAAATATTGAATAAAATTAACGTCATTATCTTGATTAAAATTACCTCCGATGTTTTCTTCGATTTCCATATCTTCGGTTAATCCCTCCAGCGCTGCAAAATAATTTTGGCTCTCGTTGGTGCCACCAGCACTTAGAACTTCCTCTGGATTTACTTGCTTTGCACTTCGGCTTTGTTACCTTTTGCCATTGATTTTGCGGCTGCGTCTTTTGAGGCTTCATCCCTTTCTTGAAAAGATCCTTGAGAGACTGTATCTCTTGCCTTAGTTCATCATTTTCTTTCTGCAATTTGGCCATTTGTTGATTGTCCGCTATTATTTGCAGCTTGCACCCTCCATCGACGGAGTTTTCTTCGTTAAGTTTTCTTTTGGTGATTGTCGCCAGTTTTGTATTCGTCGTTTCCCCAGGTTGCCCCAACGGTGGGAAGCCGTCGGGCTCCTCCATACCAGCGGCGAAATTTTCTTTGTGAATTTGTTTTTCGTTACCAATCGAAGTAAAAATATTCGATAGAAATTTCCTGAGTCGATTACTTCGACAATATAAGATTTTTTCCGATAAAAATTAACTTCGGACTAACGTTTTTAAAACATTAATTTAATTTTTGAAAACTTTTGACAGGAGCGATTTAAAAGACGTCTATACGCAAAGACTACTTACATTTGTCCGCTAGGAAAGGGATCCCCCAGCTTGAAGGCGCCTCACGGCGTAACAAAACGAGACCTAACCTTAAGTAATGTGTCACACGGCTCCAGGCTGGGTTCTCAGGTTGACAGGGGAGGTGTTTAGTGGGTAGTCCAGTCGCCTTCTTGCGATTATGGAAGTCCCACACTCTGTGCATAAATGGCATTCACCTCACTACCACAAAAAAAATCCTTTTTCCTTTAGTTCAATCACTTTACTTTTTTCCAATTGATTTGCACAAATAAAACAGTTTACTGTTTTAGAAGCCAGGGCTCTATAAATGTAAACAAGACTGTGAAACGATAGACATATACTGATGACTCAGTTTTAATATTTCTATTGAGCTTAGCGTCAGATGTTTTGTAGACGAGAGAGAACGGGGCTCAACACAAAGAGGACGCATTCCCTTATACCTGCGAAGAACAGGCCATAGTAAGTCGGTTTTTCAATGGTTAGTATAATGTAATATCTATAGTCAGTATACAAGTAGTTTAGATTTAAATTAATTTTATAATTCATAAATATAATCAGTAAAAATTAAATGCCACAGCTTGGATGAATAATGAATAATGACCAAAACACGTTTTGGAGTACACTTTGCGGGGCTCGTACTACTCGATTTTCTGAAAAAAGAAAGATACATAAACTGTTGGTAAATGTCTCGAGTTTTATTGCCAAAAAAATGAGAGCTGCTAAAAAACGAGCGTATCAAAATCTATAAAATTACCAATTTTCAAAATTCCCGGAAAACTTTCCAGGTAATTTTTCGAACTAAATGACTACTATAGATATAAAATCGTCAAATGCATAAGCATATTATATATTTTTTGAACGGCATAATTAATGCATTCGAATTACGTTTTGTCCAGTGCATCAATGCTCATTTTTATTTGAGAAGAGCCATAAGTAAGCAAAGTTTTCCCATTTGAAGAGGAAAATATCCCACGCTGCTCTTAAAACATCTTTCAATACACAAACTTCAGCAGTTTTTCACGAAAGTTACTATAAATTGCTGCAAAGTTATTATAAATTGACAACTTCTGGATCCTTTTTCTTTAGATAGTACTTCACAAGATTTTATGAATGACTCAAAATTATCTGATAATTACGCATGGAATACTCGTATGTATGTACAGTACGCATTCGGTAAAAGCACCAGTCGATAAATACAATACCTCGATTATATAATCATAAATAATTTTTGGATAGTGTTGGTTGGTTTTTTCTCCTTTTTCCAATTGAATTGTAAAAATATGTAATAATCGTAATTAATTGCATTTGCTATAGTTTTTTTTTTTTGATGAAATGAGTTTATGATAACGTACAAATTTAGAGAGCCATTTGGGCCATTAAGTTTTTTTTGATTGTTATTATTTGGAATTTGCTTTATATTCTTTTAAAATTTATAACGATGAGTATTAAATAAAGCGCTTTTGACTTTGACTTTGACTATACCTCGATTATAGCAACGCCCAAATTTTTATCATTTTAATAACTTGGTGACTTGGTCTCGGAGAAGTAAGTAAGTAAGTAACGTTATTGAGGCTTTCTATTACATCATTGACAGTTTTGACTTACTGAGTTAGTTGGTTGACTTTGACAGTGAGGAAAGTCTAGAAAACTTGTTGATGTGAGATATGTCATACGCATGCTAGATTTTGCAAATTACACTTTTGGAATTTAGTACCAATGGCTCGTTTGGTTTATGACTTGAGTGGACAATAAATATGCTTAACTTAATCATCTCTTAACTGCTATCCTAACTAAAATTACATCTAAACTAATTCTAATTTAGGTTCTTATTCCCTCTTATTTTTGCTTAATATTCTATTTATTGTGTGATTTGTTTTCATTTATTTATTATTAATACTGTTTCTTCTGTAGGCCGCCAATGCTCTCCATTCCAATTGGGGAGAATTTGCGCTCCACATATTACAAATTTTCTTACCTGTACTTAATTCGTTACATGAGTTAGTTGCTATTTTGTTTTAAACTTCATATCTGTTGGTTGTTTACTTTATTTATTTGCAAGGGTACATGTTTTTACCTTTCTTTATTTACTTGTTTTAACCCCGGTAAATGTGAGGATTGGAGGTTATATAAAAGGATGGTTTCGTGGGATAGTTAGGGTTGTAAGAGTCAGATTGGTAATGTTCAATGACTTGTATAGGATACAAGTAGTAAAAATTTTGGTTGGTAATGTGAGGTTAAAAGAGGTCTTGTATCTGCTGAAGATGAGAGTGACGCCACTTTTCTATCCTTTCCTTACTTGTTGCAAGTAAGTAGTGCATTAATGGGGTTACACCGGTTTCTCTGTAGAGCGGTTTGTTTTTAAAATATTTCTTATGTGGGCGGCGATATTTAGAGAGGCATCACCGCAGGATTTTCCTCTAATATATTTGTAGTTCTTCTGCGCCCTTTGGGGATATTGCGATCCAAGCTGGGAATGCATATACTATAGTAGGTCGGATGAGTGTTTTATACATCAGGACCTTAACGTTAGGTAAGACAGACTTCGAGGATAAAAGTGGCGCCATGATTACGGAGGCGCCTTTTGCTTTATTAAGGACTTTCCGTGTGTGTATGTTGAATTTGAGTTTATTGTTGAAATGAATGCCGAGGTATTTTATATTTTCTTTAATAGGGATATCTTCGCCCCCAATTTGGACTCTGATTTCTTTGCTTTCAGGGACCGCGAGTCGATGCCCTTTGCCACTGGCGTTATGGTAGCATATCAGTTCCGATTTGCATGCGTTGATTTCCAATCCCCAGTTCTTAAGGAACTCGGCAATAGAAGTTACTGAGTTTTGCAGCTTCTCTTGGGCGATGGAGGGTCTAGCATGGGTTGACATTAGCAGGATGTCTTCAGCATACATTTTCAGTTCCACAGTAGGGTTAGGCGCTGTAGCTTTTGAAGAATGGACTGGGTTTGTGCAGGGGATGTCGTGTATAAAAAATTTTTAAAGAGAAGGGCCGAGGATGGATCCTTGAGGGACCCCTGACATGATGGGGATAGGTTTTGAGGTGAGACCACCGATTTTGATTAGGAGTTCCTGTCGGAGAGAAAGCTGAAAAGGATTTTAGTGATTGCGATCGGGCAGTAATAGGCTAACAGTCTCCATTTGAGGCCGTCGATTCATACTGAATCGAATGCCTCTTTCAGGTCGAGTGTGCAGTTAAGTGTGCTTTCTTTTATCTGCAGGTTGTGTGGAACCCTGTTGTGCAGGAGCATTATTGCCTGTTCAGTAGATTAACGGCTTTCAAATCCAAACTGAAACCAAGGGATTACGACCGACGAGAATGCTTTGAAGCTACGGAGGATAATCCTACCCAGAATTTTTCCCAGGTTGGGTAGTCGCGAAATCGGTCTAAAGTTGTTCATGCGTCCATCACAATTAGGCTTTAGCACTGGTATTATTGTGCTGGGTTTCCATGGTTGTGGGAAGTATCCATTGTTATTGCAGTGATTGCATACGATTGTCAGGAACATGGAGATAGTATCCTTGCATTTCTTAATAATTTTGCTAGGTCGGTGTTGTATTTGGATCTTCTTCGGCCTGTGAGATTATCAATAGTTTTAAAGACGTTTGAAGTGGGTCTCATTGATCTGAGTATATTCTTGTAGACTTCATTGACCTCGCCTCTTATCCGAATGTTTATCTCTCTGAAAATCATGGAGATATGCTGCTTAAGTTCCATACACTCGTCATTAATCCGATTATAATGACGATGAAAGATACGTTTTAGTCTTTGGAGCATCTGCTTATGAGTTTTCACCATGTTGATTCATGCACTCCATTCAAACTGCTGTTATTGCGTTGACGTGTTGGTATATCTCGGCATTTGATAGGATTCTATTAACTGGGGGGAGCTCTGGAAGTAGCCCTTCAACGTCTTTCTTAAAATTTTCCCATTCTATTGCCGGCAAAGGCGTGGGCATACTGGTGTTGGGATGTGTGTTGGTAGGTTTAAATTTAGAATAAGTCCATGGTAGTCTTAAAGGGATGGAATTGTGCGACATGTATAAGAGGTTGTGTGGCCTATAAGAAAGTCTTAGAAAATTATAAAATTATCAAGAAAGTAGCTTCCACTTGAGAAGGTTGGGCCTCCCGCATTTATTATGGACGCTGTAAAATAAGCCTCAGAGTTAAGCCATTGATATAGAGCGTTCCCGTTGGTGTTTCTTATGCTTCGTGTCTGGCATTCAGGTCACCTCCTAGTAGAAAGAGTCGTGAGCTGAAGCTATGGATAGGATTTGATTTAATAGCAAGGGAATTGGGTGGCCTAGGTTACAGGGGAGGTATATGGATTGGGCGTTTAGTCCTGAGAGTTGCTAACTTGCATATGGAGTTATTTACTTCTAGGGAAATTAGGTTGAGGTCTAAGTCGTCCCGATATAGAATGGTGGTGCCCCGGCCGTTATCGTTTCTGAGTACGTTGTAATTATCTATTCGTATTTTGTGAACAGGTTTCAGGATGGTCTCATTAAGCAGTACTATGTCAGGATTCCAATGTTCTACCATATCTCTGATGAAAAGTCTCTTTTCACGCGGAATTAATGAATTTACATTGAAAGATATTATTTTTTTGCAACCAAAAGTATCAAAATAAAATTTTAAAATTGCGAACCCTTTGTTTGAGTCTGGAATGGCATCTAAGGTTGGGAGGAAATTTTATATTTTTTTGCAGCAAGTCTATCATTAACATTCCGAGCCATTGAGAAGTGGCATGTTCAAGCATTGCAAAGGGCTTATTTGGGATGGGGGTGGGTGAAGTATTTTGGCTATTCTGCCCTATGATATTTGATATCTTCCTAGGTTGCTAGAGAGGTGAAAAATGATTCGATATATTCAGCTCTGCTTGATTACGGGAAAAACTTTGAATTGGTGGAAAAGTGACAGGGATGCAAACCTTTTGGACCTCTTCTCTACTGCAATTTCTATAAGCCTTTTCCGTTCTGTACATTTAGAAAAATTTGCTGGGTGGCCTTTCGTTTGGCATAGGATGCAGAACGGGTCCGTATCAGTACCTCCCGGATTTTTACGCGGGCAGTCTTTAGAGGCGTAAGATTCTCCGCATGCAACACAGAGAATGTTGAATCCGCAATGAAGGAATTCGCTCCGTCTTGAGGGCTCCCATATTGCTCTTTGATTGAGCATATATGTGATTTTTATAATTGCTTTCCGGCTTTCTTCAGAGAGGACAGTTATCCTGTAGAGGTCTAAATCTATTTCACTGACTCTATTTGTAGTTCCGGAATAGATTCTTTAATGCATTTTAGGACCTTATCTGCCCCACATTTAGAGCGAATGCCTTTTAGGATCACAACGGCAAATAAATACCCCGAAGCATTTGAAGCTTTTATTAGGTTCATCAGATAGTCATGGGCCGATAACCTGTCTACAGTTCCTTTTAGTCTTGTGGCTGACAGTCTCGTTATTCGATACGATACAGTTATTTTCCGTGTTGAATTTGTCCATAGTTTGTTTTAGGAGCATGGCTTGTAGGTTTACTATAAAGATTGGGGGATACCAGGTCTTTTTCGGGAAGATTTTTTCGCTCGCTGAGCAATTTGTATTTGAGTTTTTCTCGCTTGAGAGTATGTTGAATGGGTTCACACACGGGGTTATGCTAAAGGTGTTCTTAACCGGGGTTTTTCGTTTAGTAACCAAACGGCCCTTAGCAGCTAAAAAATTTACAATGTCGTTTATTATACTAACTTGTTCTTGTTGTACCAGGTGAGCACTTTGCGTCGGTCTCCATGTTTTTTGACTCAGGAGTTTCCTTCCTCGCTGCCTTCGTTTTTGGTTGAGTCATCATGTCTTCGTTTGAGTAGTCGATCCATTTTAATTCAGATGATGCTTGGTAGGCTCTTATTGCAGGGTTTGCGCCTGCTCCAGTCGCCTTTTGCCGTCTTGCTCGTCCGTCCCGATATTGGTGTTTTCCTTTTATTCGAAGTTAAAGTAAATGTGGCTATCACGCTGGAATATTAACTTAGCTCGCGAATAAGCCGTTCAAGGGTTATTTTTGAAGTTTTGATATTTTAAATCTCGAGCGCGTGTCTTTTCCGTCTGACAGCTCAAACGGTATCTTAACTGTCCTTGGTCTCGGAGAGGGATCTGGGATTCGGCACTATGGTAGCCCCAATCAGAGGTGACAAGTATCTGAATGACAGACCTCTTTCCGAGATCTGTTATGATGCGAAAACAATGAGAGGAGAAATGTCACGGAACTGTTAGCGTAAGAAAGTGAACGTTGTTTCGTAAATAGCAATTAAATCTCTTTAGGTGAATATCCGTAGCTTGTGCTCGATTGTTTCGCTGTAAAAGTTTAACAATACCGCAAGAATTTATCTCAAACCGTTCAAAAATAAAGGAAGTATTGCAACTCGATTGAACTGCACGCTTGTCATCTTTTCGGAAGAATAAACTTTTATCGAATAAGGAGTTGACTGCAACACCATTTTTTGTCGCGCGGTTTGGAATAAATTCTTGTTAAATTCCGTTGTCATCTTGCTTTAAATCCGTGTTCTGAGTGGCTATTCGTTGCCGCCGTCCACCGTTTGAAAAAGACAAAGAAGACAATAACACGGAAGAAATAGCAAAAGTCCTGGCCCGGTTGTAAGGCAAACTCTAGATATAGGTGAATGAGAGTGTATTGTATCCAAGTGCAATTATGGCACTTAAATTTGTGCAAAACGAAAAAAACATGAGAATATTTTACTTATTAGCGCTCTGTAGACCGACATTTGCTCAAAAAAAGAAGTGAAATAAGTTTTTGAAGTGAACGTGACTTATTAAACATGTCAAAAGTATATTTGCTGCTAGTCACAGTTTTTTGATATTTCAAATCACGTTTATATGCGCGTATATTGCAGCTATCGTGGAAGGACATGTTGTTCCGACTGTTCCGTATATGAGTGAAGCAGTGACATATTCACCAGAAAGCTGTGTTTTTGGGTAGATAATTAATAGAAAGAAGAGAAATAAATAAAACTGATGATCTACGTTCGATACAGGCAAGTTCCAGAACGATTCAACCATTCTGACATAGGGGGGCAGGTTCTTAAGCTTTAAGCTGTTTGGTTTGGCATTGCGTCCTGCATCGGACGAAGCATTGTCGCAAACTTCCAGCTATAAGAAAGAAAATAGCCCTTTTCTTTTTCGTGGATTCATTCCTTAGTAAATATAGGGTTCTCCATTAAGCACATAACAAATCGAATGTGAGGTGGGCTGTGTGGCTAGTGGCACCGTCTTGTTGAAACCACAAATCGTTGATGTCAAGTTCATCCAGTTCTGCCCACAAAAAATCTTCCAACATAACACGATGGCGCTTTCCATTGACGGTAACGTGACGGTCGTTTTCATCCACGAGTTGCGCAATATGGCAATCTTGTGCTTAGTCAGAAACTCCCTCATCATTACTCATGATTTTTGGCACAAACTTGGCGCACACTTTTTGCATGGTCAAACCCTCGGTAATAATTTTTTGGACGCTACCGTGCAAAATCTCTAACTCATCAACAGTCAGACGACTCTTTGTCTGCCGGTAGGAGTTCAGGAGCGCCTTTACTTTGGCCACATTTTCATCAATCCTTGAAATTAATGGACAACCGGCGCGCTGGTCGTCTTCAAGGAGCTCCCGCCCCTCTCTGAACAGCTTGTTGAGCGGCTCATGGCAGCATCCCCGTAGGCGTCATTAATCATTTCGAGGGTCTCCGTTGCGATATTCCCGAGTTTAACGCAGAAGCTTATGGCGCAGTGTTTCTCGAGATTTTCCAGTATCTTGGATCGCGACGACACTTCTTCACAGCGGTTCACGGAAATCGACGTGCTTATTCTCCGCTTGCCCGCAGTTGATTGGAAAAAAATATCGGTCTCTTCGAAAGGCACCCCACTACCACAGCCCAGGTAGTCCGACCCCCTCTCTTCCACAGCTCACGCTACATAAATTCAATCCTACTACTTTTTGATCCTACCCTGTATGATAGCCCATTGTTTTGTGCAAAACTCAGGATTTCTAGTGGACTAGCTATTGTTTCTGTATGAAGGGTTGCAGTGTCTTCTGAGTCAGAATGTTCACCAATGTTTGAATGAGGAAATCCAGATTTAATCAAGCAGTGGACTATCATCGCCTTTTAAGTAAATTTTTCGAGAGAAATTTACCTATCGCGAAGAGTATTATATATATATATATATATATATATATATATATATATATATATATATATATATATATATATATATATACATTATATATATATATATATATATATATATATATATATATATATATATATATATATATATATATACATATATATGCATGTATATATATCATTGACTTCGATTTTTTGATTGTAATTTTTTATTGAATTTGTTTTTTCGGGGCTTTGTAAAAATTTTTTTTTTACGAAGACCTACTAGTTCACGACCTGTTTGTCCGTTTGTGCGTACGTCACAGCAAGTTTCCTCAGAAACTATAAAAGCTAGAATGCTCAAACTTTGTGGAAAGGTCCGAAATGATAGTCTCTCAAAAGTATCGGTCTTACCAAAAATTTAAATTTTTTTAAGGGGTCCCCCTAATAACGAAATAGCCCGTAAACATTTTTTTTGTCATAGATAGTCGAGTTGGGTATCAAATGAAAGGTCGTAATTAGAGCTATAAGAATCTGAAAGAAAAAGCTCATTTTATGCATCAGGAGGCGGCAAAATGTTGTGTTTTTTGTAATTGGATATCATTATCTGTTAAATAGAGTGAATAAATAAATAAAAGTTATTGCAAAGTAATTGTTTTTTTTCTGTGTTCGTGTAGATTTTATCCATAATTCGTATATTTTTATCTCGACGAAAAAAATAATTTCGACCTGAACGCCATCTGTCCGCGAACAACATACTCGGTAAGAAAATTTTGCAAAGTTTTTTATACCCGTTTAACTGGCATTTTTACATAGGGTCTAAATGAAAGCATTCTTTGCTACTGAATAGTATACAAACATTAACTGAAAAATGAAAGAGGCCTCGCAAAATTGATGCCGCCTAGTTTGTATTTTATCTAGCGCCGCCACTGTTTATTGGAGCAGAGTCCAAATTCTAAAAAGTTAAATCCATTCATTCATTGTTCGTTTGAAGATTATGATGAGATACATATTCTCTGAATTTTCAAGAAAATTAAAGCAAAATTATGGGACCTGGACTGTTCCAAAATCCAGTATTGTTTTTATTTAACCGTAGAAAACATTATTTAGCTTCGATAAATGCAGGTTGATTCCTTTGAAACTTGGAGACTGTGAAAATTCTCTATTTCAATATTACAAAGTTGAATGAATTTTGACTTTCAGGTATTTATTTGTTGCCAAGGCAAACTCAAAAGTATACCGCTGCAATTTTTTCGGTTCATAGGAGTCAAACCACAAGGAAAGCACTTTTATTCATGTTCGTTCTGTTTCTCTGCGCATCTCAGTGTGGATAATGCAGTTCCGCCTAAAGATCTCGTCAAAAGCTATAATTCAATTAAAAAGACCACTACTTTTGACCTTTTCGGCAATTCTAACCTCTTCACTCCACATATGGGACGTTATGGAACCATATCTTTGTAAATTTTTAATAACTCCAATATCAATTCCGTTCCATGGTAAATAGAACATGGGGTGCGGCTTTGCAGTCCCTGCACTCAGCTAATTACAATCTGCACCTTCTAAACACTCACATTAGTGCTAATGCATGAGAACTACGTACGTTTACCTTAATATATTCACACTAACTGTTATTAAAGACAAATTGATTGCCAGGCAAAGAGATTGATGCTAGTGATGATGCAGATGCAAATACTCGTATAGGCGTTTTCAAAATTTTAGGTTTGTATGTATTACCAACAATTGCACACGAGTATGGTTAAAGTTAATTATCGGTATGGAAAATGTCTTGGACTCATGGCTCGAATGTGGTTTACATATGAGTTTGCCACGTTACCATGATTTGTGAGACTAGCTACTGTAATTAATATTCTTGTCATTGTAGGCATATATCAGGTGCAGTTATGTTTCGCTTCACGCCACATCGACCGCACACCAACTTGGTATGTTATTGACACAATACTATCTGAGGTTCTGTTGTACTTCAAGCTTCATTGAACTTTACCGAGCAAATTAAACTGTGTTCTTAGTTTCTTCGTCTTCTATTCGCTGACTTTATTTAAAATATAAATAGCTCAAGTGGCAGCTTATCCTTCCATCTGGTACGTCATTAGCGCAAACTTTTCATTTCACGGAAAAATATGAAGCAAGTATCCGAAAAACTTTTCTGAAGTGACTTTCCTTTAATTATATCGCATAATGAAATGATAATCTTCTATGGAAACCCCTGCGAAATATTTACTCTCAACGCAAATTTGTTGAGGAGGAAATTTTATGATGCTTGTGGGTAATTTCTGGGAAAAAGAAATATTTACTAAAGCCAAAGTACTCTTCTATCCTTGATTCAATTTGTATTAATTTGTTTTTCTTTCATTTATTCTATGCAAAATATTTTCCCCTGTAAAGTATTTTCCAGTCTAGTTTGCAAGTCACTCGAGGGTCAGTCTCAAGTGTCCTTGACAGTATTCAACATCTTTATTGTGCCAAGTTGATTCTTTTCACGTTTGATTTGTTTAGATGGTGGCAGGTGCAGTGCTTTGAGGAGCTTTACAATTTTATATCGTAGCAGTTTCTATAAAACGTTTATACAAGGCCTGTCCAAAAACTAACAGACGTTTGGAAATAAAAAATTAAGAAAGTGAAAAAAAAACAATTTTTATTATTTGCACTTTGGAGGTAAACTCTTAGGCTATTTTTCTACAGAATTGTCATTTAAATGAAGGCATTTATCATAACGTGATACAAAATTTTCAATACTCTTTTTATAGAAATCTGCCACCTGCGAATTAAGCACTGGTTCACACCGGCATGCAGTTCAGCGTCAGTATCAAAGCGTTGAGTAGCAAGCCATGTCTTCATCGCTGGGAACAGATGGTAATCGGTCGGCGGAAGATTGAAAATTTCGCATCAAAGAGCTCTTGGATACGATTGGCTGTGTGTGGACGAGCATCTTGCGCCGCTTTCATCAATGATTAGAGTATATGGAAGTAATATGATTTGAGCAATCACATTTTTACTACCTTGCAAATCGTTGAGAGCATGTTAGACGATATCAGTTTCCCTACATGCGACGAAACTAGAATGCCACTTTGAAGAGAGAATGCTCAAACGGAACCTATTTCGTAGGACGAAACATCATCGAAAAATCATCTTCAGCGATGAAGCTCATTTCTGACTATTGCGTTATTGGTCACCAACAAACCCACATGTGCTTCTTGAGACACCGCAAAAATTAATGTTTGGTGCGGTTTTCATACCGGAGGTGTGATTGGGCCGTATTTTTTCGTGGATGAAAATGACCGTCATGTTACCGCCAATAGAGAGGCTTTCGTGTTATGTTGGAAGATTATTTGTGGCTAGAATTGGATGAGCTTGATACCAACGATATGTGGTTTCAACGAGACAGTACCACTATCCACACAGTACGCCTCACAATCATTTTTTCATACAGAGATGAATTAATGAGGAAGTCATACAAGACAAAACAAATTAGACTAAAACACGTTCGGCGAATTGCACTTGAAACTAATGTAAATTATACTAAGCTACAAAGGCAATCAGCGTTACGCACAACCGCCTCGTATGCTGGTGTCTTATGAAGATGATGGCTACGTTATGCCCCATGACTCAACACGTCCCATGCACGCACTTCAGTTTGTAATCGTGAGATGTGTGCTCGAGTCCAGCCCAAGTTAATGGGTAGGTATAATTAAAAAATGAATATGAATGAATATTTACTCACCATTTAGGGTGCAAAGTTATGGCTTTAGAATAAGTGGGCGGGGAGAGGGACAAGAGAGTGCCTGGGCATACATTAAGGTGATATGCCTACATTATTTGAAAAATTACTATAGATTTCAGCAGGCCCAACAATACCTTAAAAATTGTCATGGCATATAAAGACGATGCAACGGCGCAATATCGAAAACATTCCGGGGATGCGAACCTACACCGTATTTAAAAGCGGTAAATCGTAAGGAAGCCGTAAGTTTTGAATAGTATTACAGCAGTAGCGGTACATTTAAAGAAATTGTCATCAACTTCATGCCCGTTAACGAAAAGATCTGTGCAATCCATATTAATCCATCTACAAGAGAATGTAGAGGCGGTCGCAAATTCAACCAAATCGACCATATTCTCATACAAAATGAGCGGCCAATAGCATTCTCGACACCCACTCTTTCCACGATGCTGTCTGTAATTTGGATCACTACCTTATATGGATCAAGTGCCGATGCTCTATCTCCCAGTGTTGTAATCAAGGAAGATCAGTAACATACAGTATATGTCAGCGCTGGAAAATCACATCAACATATCCTCGCAGGCGAGAGAAAGAAGTGATGACATCAAAACCACATAGAAGATAGTAAAAAATGCGGTAGAAATGCTTCGTGCAACGAAAAATGCAAAGAAGTGGTTGGGAAAAAGAACCAGGCGTACAAAGAAAACATCCAGTGAACAACTTGGGCGAAAGAAGAACACTATGATACAAGTTAAAAAAGTATGCCGATGAAAGAAAACTACTGACCATCAACACCAAGATCTAACAGATAAACGAAAACATAACTCTACATGAAGTCAGATCGGCATATCCCTCTATTAAACATCTAAGAGATGGCTTCAAACCACAAGCAAGTCTTTGCAACAGTGCACAAGGTCCAATCATTAAACCCAGTCGAAGTCAAAAAAAGATTACTGCAATATTTCCAGAAGTTATTTACAGTGCTCCAAATAACTACTGAAGCTGTCAACATCCCAGATGTAGAACAAGAGATGCTGATTTCGCCACCAACAAGAAGCGAAGTAAAGGCAGCAGTACGTGACATCAGAAAAGGCAAGACTCCTGGAACATATGGAATACGTGCAGAACTATCTATCTATCGACTCATATGCAGGATAAGGTCAGAGGAGCAGTTGCCAGAAGACTGGCCAAGAAGTATAATATGTCCTGTGCACAATAAAAAAAGACAACTTAAAGTTGAAAATTATAGAGGTATCGCTTCAGAGTGTACGTCTTATAAAGTGCTCTCCTAGATAATCGAAAAAAAATTAAATTCGTATTATGAAAGTATTGTATTCTAGTGAGTATCAGAGAGGCGTTCAAAGTGCACGGTCCATAATATAATATGTTAGACCTCATATTCTCAGTTAAGCAGGTGCTGAAAAAGTTCAGAATATAACATCAACGTGCACCAATTCTTTGTAGACTGGAAGCAAATATACGACAGTGTCACAAAAATGCCTGTACAAAATAATGCTAGACTCAAGGCGTCCCAACAAAACTAGTCCACATGATTAAGGTCACGATGTTAAACACGGAGTCCCAGATCAAGGTAAACGGCGAACTAGCGGGCAGTTTCAAACTGGACACAACCTTAAAACAATGGGATTGACTTGCACCAATGCTCTTTAATATTGTGCTGGAAGACGTCATCCGGAAGAAAACAACAGCTGAAACATCTGGTAAACTAATCTTCAAGTCCACACATGGTAGCAAGGTCAAGGCACGCCATGTAGGAAGAATGGAAGGAAACTGGCCACCCAAAAGAACATTAAAGTGTAGAGCACAAGGTTGATGTCCAGCGAGACTGAGGACTCGATGAGAAGACACGATAGCAGCTGACACCAGATCCTTGCTAGGGGTGATCAACTGATTAACGAGGTCACAAAACCGTGATAATTGGAAGAGATTTATCTTAAAGGCCAAGACCCAGAACTAAGCAGAATGCCGACAGAACTGCTTCAAGCCAGAGGAACACATCTCCTTCATCGGTTAATATGTAGCATATTGACAGTGGAGCAGCTACCAGATGACTGACGGAAAAACATCATATGCGCCATACAGAAAAAGGGAGACAGGCTACGCTGTCAAAATTACAGAGGAATTGCTCTGTTATGCACATCATAAAAAGTGCAGTCCAAAGTCATGAAACGAAGACTGAAGCCCTATTATGAAAATATCATTGGAGAGTACCAAAGTGGTTTTTGAAGTGAACGGTCTATGATTGACCAGGTATTTTCAATAAAACTTGTATTCACAAAATATTGGGAATATTATATCGATGTGCACCAGCTCTTTTTAGATTTCAAGTATGCATACGACATTGTTGATAGAAACGTCCTATACAAATATTGCTTGACTTGGCGTCCCAGCTAATTAACGAAGGTATGTCTGAAAACTTCCCAACAATCTCAAACCTAAAACAGGGGAATATATGAAAAATGTATGTCTCCTCTCGCATTTTGACACCTGTCGTCAGAAAAATATTTAAAAAATCGTGGAAATAGTTCTCTATAATTAAAAAATCAAATACTTCTGAAGCAAAACTCGCTCGACTTTACCCTTAAATTCTGTAAGTTTCATGAAAATCTAACCATAATCTGTAAAGTTAAAGCCATTTGAATATTCATATAGTACAACAGCAACAATGCATCGTTTTCTTACTATATTTAATTTCGCTCAAACCAGATGCTACGATTTTGATCGGATTTTGTTGAAAGCTTCAGGAAAGATGAATAGCTTCACTGAGATTCTATTCATTAAATGATATATGCTATACAGCAACAAAATTACAGCTGCCTAAATTGAAGTAAAGGCAGTTTTCTTTAAACCTATTATTTAATGATATCTTCGGTGTTTTTTCATTCGTTGCATGGCGAAAGTTTCTGCATACGAGTATCATTGATTGAGCACAAAACCCTTCTGACAAGAGCATACTTCTTTCTGGTCAACATTTTTTTTTATTTTACACTTACAAGTGTATTATTTTTTGAAAATTCATCAATGTGTTGTTTTAACACACTTAGCACATTTAGCATACTTAAGCACGGTTGCGTTTGAAATGGTGCATAAAAAATACGTCAAACGTGTTGATGTAGCACACTTCGCATTTACAATGTACTGATTCAAAAAATCATGTAATAATTATACAACCTAGAGTAATACTGACCGTTTCACCTTCTAGAGTACCATGATGATCACGAAATGAGGCTCTCTAACGAATCTTAATTCCACACATATTTGGACCTGGAAGAGTGAAAAGAAAATGATGGGGATACGCTTCTACTTATAAAGAGAAGCGTAAAAATACCTTAAAATTAAAAAATCACTCAATTGTGCGCTTACTATCAATTTTATGATTTATCTAATATACGTTTTATTCCATTACCTTGGTCTTTTCGTTCGTAATTGTGCCCAGAAACTCCTTAAAGTGGTAATGTGGGTTAGATAAATAAGTCCGTAAAGGACTGCAGCGATGCTCTGCTGCCTCGGCGAGAGAGGATGACGGGGTTCGCCGAGATTTGCCTTGTCTGAGGATGCGTGAATGCGCTGGCAGGCTAGCATTGCAGTGTCGTGCGGCGAGTTTTGTCCCCCAGCACAAGGACCCACTACAAAAATATATCGCATTCATGAATTAAGAGATGCAGATGCGTTTCGACCGGAGTTGAGGCCTACTAAGGGTTAAAAACTGCTCAAGCAAATGGTAAACGGGGCCTGGCGAAAACAGACGGGACTTGAAGAAGACTTCATCAAATTTTTGTTACATTTTACCTTCCTCTGGACCCCCTAATTCGTAAAATGATTTTTTTATTTCAGATTCTAAAAGTTCTAATCAAGACCTTTCATTTGATACCCCATTCGACTACCTTTGATTAAAAAAATTGTTTCAGGGCTAATTCGTTATTAGGGGGGACCCCGCTTAAAATTTTTTTAAATTATTGGTAAGACCTTAACTTTTGAGAGACTATCACTTCTGACCTTTTCACAAAGTTTGAGCATTCTGGCTTCAATAGTTTCTGAGGAAATTGGGTGTGACGCACGGATAGACGGACAGACAGGTCGCGAAACTAGTAGTTCTTTGTAAGAAAAATTTTTTACAAACACCTAAAAAACTATGCATTATCGAACTAATTCATTGAAATTTGATAAATAAATTATAAAAACAGGAGTACTCACCCAGCATCCTCGACGAGCGCCCATAGATGGTGTGGGTGATGCCTGAAAACGTTGTGAGTTAGCTTTATTGATTTTTCCTTATCCTATTTGTAACGTATGATTCAATCCTAGCAATATCTAGCATTTGAATTGGTTGATTTCCCAAATTTTTCGGTCCTGATTGGGCAACTTCAGGACAAGTTTTAATTGGCAATTTTACAGCACCTGCTCCCTATGAGCGAATTTCATCAGTCGATGAGCAAACTTAAACGTTTTTCTACCATCTTCATTGGTTGTACAGAAATCGGTCATGAACGCGCGGATGGATTCTTGATTAGGAATGAAAGCGTCGATTCGTGCGAGCAATAGTGAGAATGCTTGCACTCCAATATGGCTTCGCGATAAATCTTCGATGGTGTTTTAGTTTAGGTGATAAACGCAAATAATTTTACCGAGTCAACATCACTGAATATGAATTAGGATAAAAGTAATAACAGTTTGAAGCTCGCCGCAAGATCAAGTTCAGGGTCGTAACGTAACTTCGCAGATAAATTTCATGCTGCAAAGGTCCAGACAATGCGTAAACTTCACTGCAGTTACGAGCAATCTTTAGGATTTATCTTGTCGCATGAAAAACAGAGAAAAGTCTGAAAAATCGGTCGCACTAGCGCCGTTACCACCAGCGATATCGAAAGTGGTGGTTTTCCGTGCAAATAGTTGGCAACCAGATGATGCGGTTTCTAACGGATGGACAGTCTCAAGGCTGCAAATTTTCTTTCCGACCAACGCGCGACTTGGGGGAAAAGACATCTGAAGGTCTTTCACTGCGATTTCACGTTCACTGCGCGAATCAAAGGTGTCACAAAGGTACTGCCCTTTTCACTTTTGTGTTCGCTTGCCGCGGTGCTACGACACTTCTTTGCCTTCCTCTTTCACGCGCAGCACACACGCCTTACACCCCTGTTCAACACCAATTACAACACCCTTTGCCGGGCCAGTTGTTCGTATGCAACTCCAATTTGCAGTCGAGCGTGAAACGGATTCGCACTTAAGTGATAGACAAGTTTTTTTATCAATCCGAAATCGAATGCAATCTCTTGGATCCGCCAACAGCCGATGCAAATCTCACGGCACCGAAAGGGAAACCATGAACGACCGTCCAACAGGTGAAATGCTACAGTGAATCGCGACCCCATTAGCTATTTCGTAAGACCTGACTGAATGCGTGATGTAAAACCTCTCAAACGATTTCAGGATTTCAACTTTTCTTTTTAATCACCGCTTTCCGGCGTGGTTCTCCCGGTGTGCTCACTGTGGCGACCGAAAGCAGACTCCCCCTTTTATTCCCAATAGTGACCTCTCCACTAGTGTCGAACTTTTCCCGCTAGCACAGCACTCGGAACGACATGAACTTTCAACGACAAAAATGTTGGGGCCACTCAGAAATTTCACTCCATTCCAGCTAGTACGGTCACTTTGCATGTAAATCGTCCTTGCCTCAACAGAAGAATCAATACATTAAAATTTAATTTATTCACAAAGGGAAATTTCTCCAAAATCAAGATATTTGCACAATACTTAGGACAATTTCCGGCGCGTAAAATGGTCACTTTGATGTCGAAATTCCGAGTTAAAATTCCCGGAAAACTGTCGACCTGGTGGCGAAAACAACGCGCACGATCATTTTCTATTGATCACTCGGAAATTCGAGTTAGAACGTGCCTCTATTAGAGAAGTTCGATTAAAATATCTGAGCAAAGACGAGTCGAATTCTAATTTTAATCGATCGCGGCTCTCCCCACGTTCTCGCTGTGGCGATCAAAAGCAGACTCGCCGACTGTCGCAACGGGAGCTTACGAGCCAGCTCAACCGTCCTTGTAGACCGCATTCGGAAATGCAATTCGTGGATGATCTGCGTTAAAATGTGTTGCCGTATCCAAATTTCAATTGCAAATTTAAATAATTATTTTTTTTTTCAAGTACCATGTAGACACCTAGTAGATTAAAAAAGAACAATCTAGCTGTCCAACTGTCTTGTTTCAACATAAAAAATATAATAAAGCACCACAAGAGAAATAAGATTCATTCGTTATGTTGCCACTTGGACAGAAATTGCAATAAATAATAATAAATATTGTAACTAGTAAGCAAATGTTCTTACTATTAACTTTTTCTGCAACTTAATAAGTCTGTTAAATGAAAGTGTACAAACGACAAAAAAACAAAATGAATGTTTTTTAAATACTTGATAAATAAAAGATAGCCTAAACTTTTTTTTGTTTCTACATCTTTACGAGCCATACCTAATAAAAAACAAGTTGGGTAGACAGACCCATGCTCATGTCAGAAGGGTTTTGTACTCAACTTACAAAATGCAGTAGCCAGTAACGAATAAAATCAAGAAACATGTCATGTTCGAGGATCATACTATTATTAGCAAAGTTGAAAGAATTTTGACTTCTGAGGCATTTATTATGATGATACCCATAAATATCTCCCTTGGTAATTTTTTTAGATTTTTTAGATCACGGGTGTCCATTCGCGAGAGAGGAAACACATTTTTCATGTCGTACGTTTCCCCTTCCCCTGCCCCCATTGGTACTCATAAGGCAATTTTAAGACTTTTTTTGGTAAGATCTCATTGAGGCCTTTCCAATGACACCCTACTCGACTACCAATGGTAAAAATTTTTTTTTTAAGGGTCACCTCCCTATATGGGGAGACCCCCCTTAAACCCCTTTGAACAATTTTTCCACCCTTGAACTTTCAAGAAGTCACCACTTCTGACCTTTCCACAAAGTTTCATGGCTGTAGCCTCTATAGTTTCGGAGAAAAAGTGCTGTGACATACAGACGGACGGACGGACAGACGGACACAGGTCGTGATTGCAATAGGGCTTTGTATTTTAGTACAAAACCCTAAAAACGGGTAAGTGCGAGTTTGAACTCGTATTTAGAGCTGTCCATAGGGTAGATTTTTAATCTAGCATTTTTTTTCAATTTGTCCCAAATTTTTCGTATTAAAATGTCTACGACCATAGACTTCTGATAAACTTTCCTAGAATTTACGGGTAAAGAACTTAGGGTGTATTTTTTTCAAAATTTGAGGCTCAACCGACGATATGGAGGGGGGCGGGGAGGTGAGTAGTAAAGTTGCATCGATATTCTTAAATAGCTTGAAAATTATTTTTAAAAAAAACATATTGGAGACCCTCACATCAATGCGTTACGCGGTACACATTTTGTAAACCTATCTTTTATCCCCTTCCACTATCCCGAAAAGTGATCCCCATAATTAAAATTCATTTATTTAACTTTCTTAATCAGTTCAGTAGATTCAGAGAAAATTGGCTGCGACAGACGGACAGACAGAAACACAAGTGATCCTATGAAGGTTCCATTTTAGCATTTGGATGCACGGAACCTTTAAAAGCAGCTATTCAAAAACTTCTATATAACATTGCTCCGCAAAGTTTCAGCTAAAAATTAGGAACCTCGAGACGATTGTTTACTTAGCTTATAAAGCTCTAAAATTGGTGACCCCGGCGTGATTATTCATTATTAGCCTGAGGCTAAATACTAATCGTTACTCATTGAGGGCAAATCGTAATATATCGAACTTTAAATTATACATATATTGAATCATATTTAGTTAACCGATGTCGAAACTGCTTCGTCACCTCCTTGTTGTTCGATTGACTATTCAAAAGGATACAAAAAAAATCAATATCGATAATACCCATCCTCCACTCCCCATTAAGGTAAAGAAATTTTTCATGTATTTCTTGTCGACTATCGACACCGACATGCATACATATGAGAACATTATTAATCAGAGTATTCCAACAACTAAACATCGAAGAAACCTTAAATCCAAACTGCGTCAAAAGCGACCTCCTGTGTTGTGTACATGTTAGACTGAACGACGTTGTCCTGACTCCATCAAGGACAAAAACGGAAACCACTTAAAAATTTCTCGACATGAGTTTATTGACGATGATAAATAAATCATTTAAATCTCACTGCCATACAAGTATTCTGGAAAATTTCTATTTGCCTATTGAAAATTTTTATTGTTGTTATTGTTTTCTACAATTTTCCAAGTCAACGTACTTCCCGTCATTTCATGCTGGAATAAAGTGAAAACGATTTTCTATTGGCAGCTAATGTATTTTATTGACAAATATTGATGGGGTAATTGCTAGATTTTAAATGGTAGAACTGATGCGTATCGTTTCTTCTTAAATGTAGAAATTGTTATAACTAAATAATGAAACGTTTTCCACGTGTTTTTGTAAAAGATGGTGCGTGGGAAACGTGTAGGATTGTGTATTCGGAAAATATGTCGTTCAAAACATTAAATTATTATAAATGTATTGATTTTGTTAGATTACGGTGGGATTTTGGAAGTGGAAATAGTCTTTTATCAAATTCGACTAGACTTTGGTTAGTAGCAGAGGGATTGTAGAGCCTTGAAAGTTATTTTTGACGAGGAATCTCATCGTCATCATTGATTTCACACCACTCCAAACTGTCTTCGTCATCTTTCGCCGTGAAAGATGCAAGACCCAGATTTTATTATCTTGTGAATGTTAAAATTTTGAGATGAAATTATAGGCTTTATGTCACAAATCAGTATTCCAAATGTGCTTATTATTATTAGACTTCATTTTTCTCTCTGGCTAAGGGAATTAGGGAGCAATAATTTCACTCAATTAATCTTAATAAAATTTCTAGAATAAGGCGGCATTAATCATTAGGAATGGGCTGTGCAAAAAAAAATTTCCTGAACAAATACCCATTCTATTTACACACATAGTACTTTCGCTGACGTGTAAAAATCGATTTATTTGAATTTACGCCCATTTACAATTCTCAATGAGTGTATGAATTAATCATGCTTATCTTGAATGAATTTACTTGATTTTATTCGCCTCTTCATGTTTTGAAAAAAAATGCACATGCAACAATTTTCTACCATTTGTTACAAACACAGCAAAGTCGACACCTAAAAAACACATCACGAAATGGTTACAGCAAAAGGTTAATACCTATCAACCAAGTTGCAATTTATAATGTCAAATGCATTTGCGTGCTTGATGGTATTAGGAGACACGAACCATTGAATCAACAACCTTCATGTAAATAACTAAACTATATTATTTTCTAGTTCAAATGATTTCTCTTGAAAAAAAGTGTTTTTTGTTTAAAATTTAACCAATTCGCAAATATTGGAATATTTCATTTTTTCCATGATAAAAAGAACATCGAATTTTGGTTTTTACTATTTTCGCTATGAAATTTTTACGGCAAATAAAAATGTTTATAATTACCTTTCTCCTTTTTTACAGGTATGTACCAACGCGGCTTTGGGGCTTCAGCGGGCACGTCCAAACAGTAATTCATAGTATAGTTGGGCGAGTGAAGTGTCCATGGCCTCTTGGTGAACGTGTGTACCTATCACTCTCAGACGGTTCAACGTTAACATATGATTTATATCAGCCATTAAACGAGCATGAAGGTAGGCTAATATTTTGGTAGTAATTTTAAATGAATATTGTGTCAATTTAAATGTAACATCTAAAGTTTCTCCTTAACGCCATGTTTTAAAGTCATCAAAGATGTGTCCAGAAGGTAATACTGGTTGTAAAACATTTTTGTAGATTAATCTTTATTTTTTGATTTCTGCACAACAAACTTACAGAGCTCTCTCTGTCCGTCCGTCTGTCCATGTCAGATAGCAAGTTTTCTCGGGTAATATAAAATTTCGTGAATAAGTCAAAAGTGATGAACTCTTCAAAGCTTAAAAGTATGGAAGTGAACTTTACTTTTTTTGCTAAAGCTAACAGATATGCGGAAAAGTTCTGATGAGAACTTCCAAGATCAGGTCTTGAAAGTGCGGCGGCAAACCTGAGAGGCGCAGGAAGAGTCAATATATACAAACTAAATTAACGGAAGTACAGTCCTTGTTCAAATATTAGGAACACTAATTGTTTTAATGACTTTTACAAAATTTTCGTTTATGGTTTAGGAAACAATGCAAGTACGGTTAGATTAGAGTTTACTATCGTTTATTTTCTATTAAATATACACGAGTAACAAAACATTCGCTTCGCGTTTTCTTACTCGTTGAAGCAATAATCATCGACTGTCATGTTTCTCTTATCAACTCAACTTTCACATAAACTTTTTGTGTGTGTGCTGCGTTGCCTTGTACGTTGACGGCCTGGCTGCAACATAATGTGTTCCGATGTGTGTGGTTGGCGTCGTTCTCGCAACAACTCCTAAAACATTCGTCGCCACACTACTCCCTCCCGAGTGACATTGGTGAGGTAGTAAAATGTCATGATCTGTATGGTACCTCGAACATACATGCTTTTTGCTTGGTGGGTACGTTCTTGTTCCTGCCGGTGGCGTATTGATTGGTGTTGGGTGATGCTTTAGTCGTGTAAACGACGTTCGACAGGCGATGTACTATAAGATGTGGTCCCGTATACGGTGCCGAAAGTGGCTTGCGAACGGCATCGACGGGCATAAAAACATGTGTGCATGTACTCAGCTTTTGTTGATGAAAACTGGCCTGTTGCCATGAGAATGTGTGTGCACGGGCCTGATTGATGACATGACATCCCGAAGGTGAACAATAAAATCATGCTGGCTGACGGAGGAACTGCTAGGGCTGACGAATTCTCCCAAAATGGACTGTGTAGTTTCGTATAGCAACTCTGCACACGAGGCCTGTAACTCTTCCTTAAAGCTGGTGCGTAATCCCCGTAACACGGTGCGAAGGATATCGGGCCAGGAAGAATTGTTAGAGTGGCACATAATCGCAGCTGTCAGTGTCCGATGCCAGCGCTCGACTAATCCATTAGACGACCGGTGATACGTTGATGTCCTGTTTTTCGTACTTCGTGCCGATTCAAACTGAGTACCTCGATCGGTGGTGATTGTTTGAGGCGTGCCAAAACGAGCAACCCAATTGTTAAACAATGTTTTTGCGAAGGTAGCTGCGGTCTGATCCGCAATGGGAAATGCCTCTGGCCAGCTAAAGAATCGGTCGAAGACTGTCAAGCAATATTTATAACCCTGCGATGGAACAAGCGGCCCCACGAGATCGACGTGGATATGCTGAAAACGAGCATCAGGCATCGGAAAATTCCGTACTGGGTTCTTTTGATGGCGAGCAACTTTGGAGCGCTGGCATGGAACACATGAACGAGCCCAAACGCGGACGTCTTTCTTCATGTTTGTCCACATGTATCTCTGAGCTATAGCCATGCCTTTGGCACGTGCACTGGGATGCGCTAGCTGATGAAACATGCCAAATACTTTCCTTCGTAACGTCAGCGGAACGAAGGGCCTTAATCGTTGCAGTGACTTGTCGTATACTATTCCATCACTTGAGCCTATAGGCTGGTGGACAAGTTTTGGGGATGTAGTGCTAGAACGAAATAGTCCTTGCAGGTCGACATCTCGTTCTGGCTCTTTCATCAGTTCAGATTCGTCGATTACTGTGGGCATCATAATCTCTTCCAGCCGCGAGAGCGCATCGGCGACATCTTTACTTGCGCCCGCGATAAAGCAGATCTCTGTTGAAAACTGCGAGATGTAATCAGATGTCTGATCTGGCGCGGCGACGCTTTGCTTGCAGACTGAACGAATGCATACGTTAGCGATTTGTGATCCGTAAGGATGTAGAAACTAGAAACTTCTAAAAAGTGCTGAAAATGTCTGACCCTGGAATATATAGCTAGAAGTTCGCGATCATATACACTATATTTACTTTCGGGAGCGGAAAACTTCTTCCGGAAAAACGCCAATGGTAGCCAATTATTATTCTGCTTCTGCTCTAAAACAGCGCGCGCTGCAACATCAGATGCATAGGTTGTGAGTCTGAGAGGTTCATTGGCTCGAAAGTGGACTAATAGAACAGCATTAGCGAGACTTTTTTTACAGTTTATAAATGCATCACTAGTTTTTGGGGTCCATTCGATAACAGTTTTGTCCTTCTTTTTACGTCCAGCACACAAGTCGTTGAGCGGAGCCTGTAATACCGCAGCATTGCGAACAAACCGCCTGTAAAAATTTATTGTTCCTAAAAACCGCCGAAGTTCCTTAACCGTAGTTGGTTTTTTAAAATTTCGAATGGCGTCCACAATTGACTTTGGGGGAATTATACCTTTTTCGTCGATGACGTGCCCCAAATACTCCAACCGGCTGACTCCCAGCTCACATTTGGCTAAATTGATAACAATTCCATATTTCGATGGACGCTGAAATTCAAGTCGTAGGTGCTGCACATGCTCTTCCTTCGTTTTTGAGGCGATTAATAAATCATCAACATGGTACACGCAAAAATCTAGTCCACGAAGCATCTCGCCCATGAATCGCTGGAACGTCTGTGCAACTGTCATTACTGTGAATTCATAAAGGCCGAATGGCGTAGTAATTGCAGTTTTTGGAATATCCTCTTCAGCTATCGGAGTCGGGTGAAATGCTCGGAACAAATCGATCGTTGAAAAATATCGTGCGCCACCTAAATTCAGTGAGATGTCCTCAATGTGTTGCATCGGGTATTTATCTGGCAAGGTCAGTCGGCGGTAGTCCCCGAATGGGCGCCAGCCACTATTTTTCTTCGGAACGAGGTGCAAAGGGCTTGCCGAGGGAAATTAGAAGGTTGACAAAATCCATTGTCAAGCAGGAATTGAAACTCTTGCCGTGCCACTTGTAGCTTTTCCTGGTTCAATCGCCGAGGCCGATCTGCCACTGGCGGGCCTGTCGTTGTAATATAATGCTATGAGTCGGAGTATGTGCAGCTACTGCAGGGTAAGTAAGTCCCGGAAACTCTCTGAGGAGTGAGGCATACGTTAAAGTTGCATTCACGGTAGAAATCTCTTTTTGGCTGTATTCCTTGACTTTTCCTTTAGCAGAGGCGTTCCTACTGGGATCTGATAATTTGCCATTTTTGAGATCTACCACCAACCCGAAATGCCGAAAAAAGTCTGTGCCTAGAATAGGTCATGATACTTTGGCCACGTTGGATCACCATTGGAAAACTTGCGGTAGACCCAAGGAGAGGGTTAGAGCTCGGTCACCGTATGTGTCGATGGTGGTTCCGTTCGCTGCAAATAACTTAAAGGCTGCCGATGAATGAGCGGGGTGCTTCCGGGATACTGGAACGACAGATATGTCTGCTCCCGTATCGATGAGGAATCTCAGCTTTGTTTTACTGTCAAAAATTTAGAGGCGACTTTTGGATGTGCCACTAGCTGTCGCCTGTTGGGCTAGCAGCTCGATTCGTTTCCCGTCTGCCGCTTGAAGAATACACATGGCGGTCTGCAACGCTTTGCTTTGGCACCGAATCGCTGGTGGTAGAAACAAATTCGACTCACCTTGGACGAAGTAGCCGGCCGGTATGACGAGTGGCACGAACTACACGTGGAAGCGATGCTTTGTCTTGAAGGCGCTCGAATTCGAGTGAGCTCTGCACCTATCTCCGCAATATTTTTCGCTAATTGCTCATACTCTGGCGTTCAGTGTGGCATTGCACTATTTTGGATACAGGCTTTGTCTGATGTGGCGACGCTCGTTCGAGCAGCTGCTGCCAGTTCTTCTAAATTATCGCTATCATTAGCCGCCAGAATGTCTCGCACATTGAGTGGCAGTCGCTGTAGCAGTGTTTTTAACAATTGGTCTGGAATAGATTTGCCTGCTGCGCACTGTAATCGGCGCAGAAACTAGGAGGGTCGGAGGTCTTCCATCTCCTTGTCAAACAATACCTGGCGCGTTCTCTCCTCGTCCGAAACTCTGAACGTAGCCAAAAGCCTTTTCTTTAATGCGTCATATTTAGCGGGTTCAGGCGGCGATTCAATAATATCGGCGACGTTCAATAATGTCGGCATTTCCAATTCCGCAATTACCCTGTCAAACCGGGCCGCGTCGGTAGTTACTTTGTGCAGGCGGAATTGGGCGTCGATGAGCGCGAACCAAAGGTCTGGTTTGCTATACCAAAAAGGTGGCAATCTGAATGTAACTGCACTAACTTGCGCGTCATTTTCCACTGCCATGGACGTGCTCGGGGTTTGCACTTCACTTTCATTTACGTTGAGTAATGTGTCCGGCGTCGTCGGGTCACAAATTTAGGGAATAATGCAAGTACGGTTAGATTAGAGTTTACTATCATTTATTTCCTATTAAATATACACGAGTAACAAAAGATTCGCTTCGCGTTTTCTTACTCGTTGAAGCACTAATGATCGACTGTCATGTCTCTCTTATCAACTAAACTTCCACGTAAACTGTGTGTGTGTTTTGTGTGTGTGCTGCGTCGCCTTGTACGCTGACGGCCTGGCTGCAACACAATGTGTTTCGATGTGTGTGATTGGCTTCGTTCTCCCAACAACGCCTAAAACGTTCGTCGCCTCAATGGCATTAAAACTGAGATTTCGAGGATGTTTTCATATTATAATTATGCCTGTAAGTATTCTAAAGGGGTTTTAGGCGCTATGGAAAATCTTAGTCATTTGAAATTCTTTCAAGTAATTATTTTTCACCTCTACAGCCTAGTGACTATTATCATATTAAAAGTTATCACTATATAGATCAAGTAGTTCCTAGTTTTCCACTAATATAGGGTGGTTCATTATGAGGCATAAAGTTGAATTCACTAGTAAAAATTTTATTGTGAGTCTACGACATTTACTTTTTAAAGATTATCTTGTTTAAATGTTGACCGCGACTACGCCGTAAATGGTCCATCCATTTTGGACGACGCGTTCCAGCATAGCGACTGGTATCTCACCAATGACACGAGTAATGTTGGCTTCAAAAGCGTCGATTGAAGCTGGCTTATCCCTGAATACCAAAGACTTCGTGTAACCCCAAAGAAATAATCTAAAGATGTGATATCACATGATCTAGGCGGCAAATTTACTGGTCCAAAACGTTTAATCAGGTTCTCACCAGAATAATTTCTCAATAAGTCCATTGTTTCTCTCGCTGTATGCGAAGTACCGCCGTCTTGTTGAAACCCAAGTTCACCGATACCACGGGCTCCAATTTCAGGTAGCAAAAAATCCGTTATCACGATGCGATAGCGGTCGGCATTGACAGTTACGTTCTGACCAGACTCATTAGAAATATTGATCGATGATTCCACGGGCGCATAAACCACATCAAACTGTGCATTTCTGTGGCGTTAGTTGTAGCTGTTGAAGCTCTTCAGGTTGTTCATCAGCCCAAATACGGCAATTCTGTTTATTGACGTATCCATTGAGCCAAAAATGCGTCTCATCACTGAACAAAATTTCACGATAAAACAGCGGATTTTCATTGAGCCCATTCATTCAGAGACCATTCACCAAAAACAATACGCAAACCGAAGTCGCCCGGCTTCAAATCTTGCACGAATTGAACTTTGTATGCTTAAGATCTTTACGTAAAATACGCCAAGCTGTTGCGTACGACAAACCAAGCTGTTGAGAATGATACCGAATCGATTCGTCACGGTCTTCAGCCACACTCTCAGCTATAGCCGCTATATTGTCTTCACTACGTGCTGGATGTGGTCTAATCGGTCGAATATCATCCAATAATGTATGGTGGGTTTCAAATTTGCGGATGGCATTGGCTATTAGTGTAACGCATCAAATTTTGATGCGCTGATACACTGATACCAGCGCCAGCAGTGGTATCAACGCATTGCGCTGATACTATTGCGTTATGATACCTGGATTTCACACGACTATGCTTGATATATTTTGCGCTTTTGTCTGGGCTCACATAATGGCATCATATGAGTGCCCGCAATGAAATTAACGGCATGCATTTATACCATTCTGCTGCGATACCATGATCGCATGCTTCTATGCTTGATACACTGGGTGAGTTCTATTTAACATCATACAATATGTTGCGATGCTTGACTGTGATTAATTTTCCGTTCGAGAAAAATTCTGATGCAAACATTTAAATGTTTCAATAATGCATTTCATTTCATGTTAGCTTTTCGGAGGTGAACTAGATTAAATAGGAATTTTGAAATTATAACAAAAATTGTGTAGTGTAGTGAAAGTGTAGGCAGCAAAATAAGACTTTTGGTTTGTTTGATAATTTCATTTACATCAGCAAAGGTACTTTGAGTTTCCTTTTATTGAAAAAATTGTGATTATGTCATATTTAGAAAACGACTTCAAATAAAAAAGTCAAGTCTGGATGCATTTTTCCGAAATCACTGATGACTCCAAAGTTAAATGTAACTACTGCGGGCAACAACTTTCAGTGATTTTCTGTGACACTTAAAAAAAACATCCAGGACAACAAATGGCGAGGCAAACGACTTCTGCTAACCGAGAAGAAGTTCCAAAAACCTTATTGACCGTTTCTGCTGCAAGAAGTGCAGCGCAAAATGTGCAGAAGTTTACTGAACTGCCAGCGACACCAACCTGTGTTGATATTACAGGCTGTTTTAATAAGCCTCTCACATTGAAAAGGCAGAAAGGAATTGATCGCCAACTTCTAACAATGATCACAAAAGAATACCATCCTTTCAGCATTGTAGAAGATCCAGAAGTTAAAAGGCTGCTGTTGCTGTTAAACCCAAATTATAAACTGCCAACAAGGAAAACAGTTTCTAATTCACTAATACCTGCACTCTACAACGAAACTGTGGATCTAGTAAAAACTCGTTTGGGAAGAGCTGCTTTTGTTTGTCTTACTGTAGATACATGGACATCACGTGCCAATGATCGTTTTTATTGCGTAACTGCGCACTATATTCTGGAAGATGACAAAAAAGCATTTCTTAGCTCCGATCTGTTAGACTGTACACCCTATACCGGAAAGCACACGGGACAAAATATTGCGACAGGGTTGAAAAGTATGGTAACTTGTTGGAACATACAAGGCAAGATTTCGGCAGTTGTAACAGATCATCCTGCCAACATGAAATGTGCAATGCGTTTATGCGATGGGAAAATTGGAATTGCTTCGCTCATTTATTGAACATAGTAACTCAAGCTGGTCTTAAAGAAATAAGTTCGGTTGTAGCCAAACTGGAAGCGACCAGCAAGTATTTCAACAAAAGCAGTAGTAGATACAACCAGTTTAAGGCTTCCCAAGATGAAATACAAAAAGAACGCTGAAGATCAAGCACTTAAACATCTGTATAACCAAGTCCTAAAAGAATCAAAAAGTCTCATAATAGAAGCTAAATTTTCATATTACTCCAGAAGATTGGAAACAATGGCGGACAACTCACACGAAATATGGAAAATAATCAATGAAGTAAAAGATAATTCGTCACCCTGGATCATGTCATCAAATGCTGAATTTTTTGGCATGGACTCTAACAATGCAGCACGCCAATGTGGAACAGCAAACTCGCTAAATCACTTTTTTTACCAAGGAGCTTGGTGAAAAGTCATCTAGCTTTTCAATATCATAAATAGCCCACCTAAGTCCATCTTTCACATTCATCAAACAACTAAAAGAGAAGTATTAAATACAATTGAAAATTAAAAAAAAACTATGCAGCACCAGATATTGACAACATCTCCACACATGAAATTATTCTAGTCAAAGAGGAGGTAGCTGAACCACTGGCAAATTTTATAAACGGGCATATTAGAAATGGAACATTTCCCGCTAAAGAGAAACTAGCAAAAATAATTCCAATATTCAAAGGAGGAGATCATCTGGACCCGAATAATTACCGCCCTGTTGCACTTTTGACAGCCTTTAGTAAAATATTCGAAAAACTTGTAAATAATCGTTTAAAATCATTCTTAATGGACAATTCCATCATAAATCCGAAGTAGTTTGGCTTTCAAAAGAACAAGAGTACTTTCGATGCGTTACTTTCTGTCTCACGTTACATCAATGAAAGTCTTGATAAGGAGATTACTCGTATGTTATTGCAATTTTTGTGGACCTGAAGAAAGCTTTTGGTACGGTTGATCATGACCTGTTACTTCAAAAACTTGAATCGTGTGGTATACAAGGAAAACCGGAACAGTTTTTTAAAAGTTGTTTGGAAGGAAGATTCCAAGAACATCAGTTAATAATGTCTTGAGCAATCTAGCACCAATGAAATCAGGGGTTCCTCAAAGATCCATACTTGGACCAACCTTGTTTTTGCTATACACTAATAATTTGAATAAATGTAAACTGAAAGCTCATCACACATTATATGCTGATGATACTGTACTTCTTTATTCAGGGCATGATAAAGTTTCGATGGAGAATATCGTCAACAAGGATCTAGATAAATATCGTTCACATTATTTTTATACAGAAGAATAAGGAAGACATAGAAGTTGACCTAAAAATTAACGGTGAAAACTTGCAAAGAGTGTTTGAAATTAAATATCTCGGTCTTAGCATAGATCATCGTTTGACATGGTTGCCACACATAAATAATTTGAGGAGACAACTAACACCAATGATAGGAGTGTTGTGAAGATATGGAGTTTTCCAATACACATAAAGAATCTTGTATTAAATGCATTTGTACTGACAAAGCTACATTATGCGGTGGTCATTTAGAGTCAATCGTCAAAGCAAACCCTTAATATTATATCCAGGATACTAACTAAAGCCTATGAAAATATTCTAAACCTTACGATTCTCACTCCAACAAGATGAGTGTATGAGCGGACCAATGCATTCACCTTCAGTCAAATCATGACTATGGAGAAAGTTTATCTTCAAATGTCTAATTTCCAGTGAATCAGGACGAAGCCCCTTTATAAAAGTATCACAAATAAATCCATATAATCAAGTAATGCCAACAATTTTTTAATACCTTACGCTAGAACTGATCGACTAAAGAACGATGCAACGAATGATGCTCTGCGAGATACTTAAAGACAACTAGTTTTTATAAACTCAAGAGTTTTTTTTACTGCGTCATATTATAATATATTTTTTTATCTCTGAGAACTGTTCACCAATCGGACTAAACTAGCAGGAAAGGAGTACTTCACAGCATTTGGCGTGCCCCTTATACCGATGTTTTAGCATTGCCTGGAGGCACACGTAGGAATTGACGACGTGTGAAATGCAGATCGCACGAGCGTTGTGCGACGATGAAAGAGTGATGGAGAGAGTGGTAGGGAATGGAGGTATTTAAAAAAAATTGGACTTCCATTCTTGAAACTAAAAAAGGACGTTCCCACCCGATGGAATTCACCGTTTGACATGACACGTCGTGCGTTAAGTATAAAAAATGCTGTATTGTCCACTACAGTTCTCATTAATTCTTCTAGAAATTCTTCTGCAGAAGTAACTGTACCTGTTCTCAGCAATAACGAATGTTTGATTGCTGAGTAATCAGTAGAAATGCTTGAAATCTTTGATACAGTGACAAATGTAGTAAGCGCAGAAAAACACGTGAGCACTTCGTCAATTATTGTTTAATACAAAAAATTTAAAAAGAGCTTATCGCCATTTAGCAAAAGAAGCGAGTTTTCACCTGAGGTTAAAAACTTAGCATCGAACAATCCAATCTAATTGCGTTCGCTACGATTCTTGATCCCAGATTCAAAAATTTTGGATTTCTCGATGAGAATAATTATGAACAGGCTGTCCATAAACTTTGTTCGGGGTTAGAAGCAGACTCCATTGAAAATTTTGACATGATTCACCACCCAAATTCAGAAACAATAGCAAATCCCAACCTGTATCATGTTCAATTGATCTTTTGGATATGCTTTGGGAAGATTTTGACTCTGAGGTCAAGGAGAATACAAATCCAAATAACATGACTTCCGCAAGGATAAAAGTGGAAAAATACTTAGCGGAGCCAATGCTGGCGAGGAAAGATAGTTTGGGAAATCTACAAGATCCGCTGTTGTGATGGGATCAAAGAAAGCAAATATATCTGAAATTTTGTGTTTTTGTTAAAAAAATATGCGTCATGGCTTTTTTCTTGCTATTTCTAATAAAGGGGTTTCAATTAAGAATTCAACGGGAGCAAATCAAATTTGAAGTTGTTGACTTTCCCATAGAAAATGTGCTTGGTAGCGTGTCAGCATAGTTGATGCACTATTCACGTGACGCCCTAACCGTGCATACATTGCTTTCCATCAACTAAACTTGTATCGAACACCTCATACTCACTCATATCACGCCACGCCGTAACGTAGCGCAATGCCAAATGGCTTGGCATTACCAATGCCAACGTAATAGATACATCCCTTAAATCCAATGTTATCATCAACATACAGCAACTGTGTTGATGCCAAGCGTTAAATCTCTCGACATAGAGGTTGATGACAAAATGCGCTACTGCGCAGCTGATACCGAGGATCGGTATCAACGTAGTAGTATCATTGATAGTGCTTCAACGCAATTGTGTGACGCAACGCTGCGTTACCCATATCTATACTGGCTATAGTTGTTTCGGTAGTTGCTCTAAGAGCACGAAAAACATTTCTCTCAGAACGCTGCACAATTTGGATAAGTTGTTGCGGTGTGTGTCTGTCCATGATGGTTTGTCAGACAATGCTGAATAAAAATTACATGACAGTTTGACAGGAGTCACGCGCGATCTGTCAAAAACAGCCTATTGAAAACCAAACCTCGAAAAAATCACCCTTTCTTTAGACAGCAAAAGTGTTTGATTTGTGAAAAGTGTTTACAGACAAAAGTCGTTGATTTGCGAAAGCAAAAGATTTTAACTTTTTCCGTGGTTAATTGGATACCTGAATCATTCCATGTGTTTTACTATAGAGTCGGATATTAAAACAACATGGGAAAGTGTAAAGATATATCTTTGCAACAAAAAGCGTCCATAACTGCCTTGCTAAGGACAAACAACTTTTCTTTTCGTGAAATCGCACGAATGGAGAAGATTTCTCATCAAACGATCAATAAGATCGCGGTTGAGACTCCTTTGCAAACTACCAGCAAACGAAAGAATTCTGGCGGGAAAAGGAGTACAACGACTCGAACCGACCAAAGAATTATACAGAAAGCCTGTGAAATCCATTTTTCGTCCGTACGAAATTTGCATCTGGATCTGGTCACCTAAGGAATATTTATATCCCGGACGACACTCAGGAGACGACTAAGAAAAGCGAACTTACATACCGGATGGACAGCAAAATAAGTTGAAGTAGCAGGAGATTGCTCCTGCCAGAAGGGTATTGTAAAACAATTAGTAAATCAAACAATATATTCTGCATATCAAAACTTGACTAATATAGAGTTTTCCAATACGAGGTGTTATTTTGAATAGATCTTGTGATTTAACACCTTGCGATTTCATCCCTTTGGGCCACGTGAAAGAGGAGGTCTACGCCAACAGCCAAGCGTCGATTCAAGACCTCAAAGATGGAATTCGTGAGGCTATCGAGGACATAGGGCAGCCACTTTGCGATTTTGTTATGGAAAATTTCATGAAAAACATATGGTCCTGTAAACGTGGTCGTGGTGGTCATTTGCCTGATGTTATTTTTCAATATTAACAGCAAATCTTCTTCTTTATAATAAAATAAACATCCGATCATTTAAATTAAAAAATCACATTTTTCTTTTAATATCAAAATAACACCTCTTATTGGAAAACCCTATATACAGATTCCATAAATCGAGTTCGAAGAATTATTATGGTTATTATATTTTTATGCTCGCCGCCATTTTGTTTCAAATGTTTTGACCCCGTCGCTTAATTAGTCATGATAACACATCAATATTACAAACCATTTCTAAAATTTTTATCAAAATTTCTACATATTTATAGTGTCTAGGTCCGTTGCAAACGTGTATCTCCCTAGTATCACGTGTTAATGTTGTTGTAATTGTTAAATATTCAATTGGCTATAAGTTATTGCGAAATTTTCGGAATACATACAACTGCTTTCAAAAAACTTATATTGTAGTTTTCGAGAAATTTAAGGGTCCCATTTTGATTTTATAGGCAAAAATGTAAAACTTATAAAATGTACTATTATTAACAAAGTTGATCGAATTTCGACTTCTAAGGTATTTGTTGCCCTTGTACTCTTAAAATCTCACCTCTATGATTTTTTTTAGATTTTTCGGGTGAAAGGTGTCGCGAGGGGGGGACACAAAATTTCCGTACATTTTCCCTTTCCCCGCACCCCTCGAAGCAAAACTCGTCATTTTAAGACCTGCCTTATCAAGACCTTTCATGTGATACCCATAATTTCCTAACTGCGATTAAATTTTTTTTCAAAAGCCACTCCCCTATATGGGGAGACCCCCTTAAACACCTTATAATTTTTTTTTTGTAGTCAAACTTTGAAGAGGGCATCACTTTACACCTACTCACAAAATATTGTGTTTCTAACTTATAACCTGTTTTGAGTTGCAGTTTAACTACAGATTGTTGGACTTCTACCAACAGTGAAAACTCTATAGGAGTAACAATATATTTCATTGATTTTATTCTTCAATCAATTTTGTTAGGCTGCGTAAACTACAACGAAAACCATACCTGCTCCAATTTAGCAAAAAAAAAATTAAGCAGATTACTGACGAATGGGTTCTGTAGGAAAAAGTTTGTCTTGCAGTGTCTGACAATGCTCCCAACATAAAATCAGCAATAATTACCCATTTACGTCGGAAGCATTTTGGGTGTCTGGCTCACAGCATAAATCTTGTAACTCAAGATGACCTCAAGTTTCTCGCACCTGTGCTTGAAGGTATTCGAAAAATAGTGGTTCATTTTAAGAGAAGTTCTACTGTAAATCATAAATTTTTACAGTGCCAACAAAATGCAGGCAAAGAACCAAAAAAACTTATTTCAGATGTTGCGACAAGATGCTTGAACGAATTTTAGAACTGCAAGAAGCAGTTGAAACTACTATTGTACTTATAGACAAAGATGTCCAAATTTTGTCAGCAGATGAATGGACAATAGCAGTGCAGGTTATTAAAGGTTTGAAACCATTCGGAGAAAAATATTTAGCTGCTTCTCTCGTCGTTGTGATGGTAAGCAGATTAAAAAACTTGGTCGACCAATTACAAAGAGGAAATTATCATCCCACGGTAACATCATTAGTCTCCTCTCTGAAGTCTGGACTTAGTTAAAGATTTGATAATCTTGAAGAAAATACTCTGTTTTGCAACATTTTTGGATCCACGATTCAAAAATATTACTTACTAGGAAGCATCCTCTGCCGATCGGATAAAAGAAAGTATTGTTCATGCTGTTGCCAACAGAATAGATGAATGTTGTAGTGGACAAAATGAAAATTTGATCCTTACCTCCGAACGGGAAGAAGTGAGAGCTGGAAATAATTCAAGCGATGATTTTTCACTTTGGAGTACCTATGATCAGGCAGCATCACAAGTGAAACCTGTTCAAACTGCCAATTCCAGAGCAATTGTAGAGATTCAAAGGATTTTCTGCTTTGGTGGTGGGAAAATAAGGACAACCACCCTTATCTTAGCCAGTTAGCCGTGCCTTCAAGCGCCTGTTTTCAAAGGCAGGGTATGTTCTTAGTGAACTCACAACAGAACCAAAATTGGCGTATTTTTGAAAACAGCTCAATGTGATTTCCTCAAGTATGTGCATCATGTAGAAAAAATGTAAATATAAATACCTACAACATACATATATTCAAAACATTATATTCTTTTCGTTCTGAGTAAGAATTTTTAAAGGTTTTTGTGTTTTATTTGGTAAATGTAGATATATTGAATGAGTATTTTTTAAGCACGCAGGAATTTTCTGAATCAGTATATTTTAACCATTAAGTAATTTTCTCAATAGCCTTCACGGTTTTTTAATTTTAGTTTTTGTATGTACAAATAAATACTAATTATATTGAATTCATAAATCATTAATTTACCTGAAATGTTTTGTTTTGCTCTGAAATTTCATGAGAACCATATTTAATTCAAATTTCACATCAGTTAGCTCACTAGAAATGAAATATAATTTAATTTCTCAAAAGAATTGCTTTCAAAGTTTTCTTATCTCAATATTTTGATCTTCAATTAAGTTTAATTTTGCTTCGGATAACCAGAGTTTAAGGCGCAGCCTCCAGTAAAACTGCAAATTTGGGTTAACTTTACAGCTGTTCACCTCAGAAAATTTACGAATATTGGCGAAAAATGTTTAGCTAGAAGTCTGAATGAACCTTTGGCTATTGAATTAACTCATTACATTTTGCTAAAAGTTTGTTGCAAATGTTATTAAATTCGAACAAAATAGCATGTTTTCGTTAAAAAATTTAGTAAATCTCGGAAACTACTTAACGTACCGAGTTGATTTTAAATTTTTGTTGAGTTAATTCAATGTAAATAATTTAGATCTAACAAACATAGCTTAAACCAACTTGGTACGTTAAGTAGTTTCCGAGATTTACCACTTTTTTAAACGAAAACATGCGATTTTGTTAATTTTTGTAATTTTCGCAACAAACTTTTTGCAAAATATAATGAACTGATTTAATAGCCAAATATTCATTCTAATTTGACCTTACAAAAAATTTTGCAAATATTCGTAAGGTTTCTGAGATGGACGGCTGTAAAGTTTACCCAAATTGGCAGTTTCACTGGGGGCTGCGCCTTACGGCAATCTTTTCAGAAATCACCGCGATTAGAAAAGCTGCTCTTTTTCACAGATATTGAAAAAGAGCAATCACAGTCGAACACTGCCATTGAAAAGTAGCAGTGTTCAGAAAGCTAGGTAACAGTGTTCAGAAAGCTATTCACAAAGTCATTCAACACTTTGACAACAAGAACGTTTATGCCGAAAGAGTGGAGCCAATCAATTATATTCCCTATCAACAAAAAAGGTGACAAGCTACAGTGCGAAAACTATAGAGGCATATCACTGCTTTGTATGGCGTACAAAATATTTTCAAAAATCTTAGAAAATATTATCGGATCATACGCAAGCAGTTTTATCGGGAAGTATCAAGGTCGTGGCGGATCGACAATAGACCAATTGTTCACTGTCAAACAGATACTTGAGCAATGCTGGGAGTTCAACATAGACGTACACCAAATTTTCGTTGACTTTAAGCAAGCAAAACAGTATTGATCGTAATGCGCTATATCAAATAACGCTTTGCTTTGGCATCCCAGTTAAATAAGTCCGTCTTACCAAAATGACAATAACGTCGACGACCTCCCTTGTTCGCATCAATAACCAACTCACCGATGCCTTTGACACAAATATCGGACTAAAGCAGGGAGATGGGCTGGCCCCATTGCCATTCAATTTGGCTCTGGAATACTTCATAAGAAAGCTATCTGTCGACAGAGCCGTCGCGTGGTTTGTAGCCGCCCAAGACAAGGCTTTAATCGGCGCCCCCCTCCCCTGGTAAAACCCGTGATTTTATTCGTTCCAGTTTTGGTTCGAGGGGATGATACCCTAGCTATTTAGAGCCACTCCATTATCCACCACCTATGGAACCGACGTGTTCCGGACTGGAAAAACCGTTAGCTATTATAAATAACAGCATCATGGACCACCCAACCTCCACTACATATTTTAAATACATATACTAATATTTGATTTATTTATATACATTCTTTGCTTTTTCGCTCTCTGTTCTTGTCTTTGGTGCTCTTTTTGGTCGTCTATATACAAACTTTAAACATTGAAAGGCATTCGCCTGGCTTTTACATGAGCAAATGTTCTCAGAATTTCTCTAAAGTCTAAATTTTTTCAGTTTCATTTTCTATTGCAAGAATGGCGCGAGAGTTCACCCTTTCCTGTGCCATTGCAAATAAGTTTTTATAAGCTTAAGTTCACTAAAGCTTCGTTCGGCACTAGTAACTGTCACGGGTATTGTTAGTAACACTCTTAGCGCGACCCACAAGTTTGTAAACAAATCTTTACTGTTTGTGGCTTTGATCATACACAGGACTTCTTTTGGTGTGACTTTGTTGTTTCTTTTGTTTCCACGTTCCAAAATTGTACTTACATGTATAAGTTCATGATACAATTCAATGCCGTTTATCTCCGACACTTTGGTTGTGTTGTCAGTTAAATGTCCTTCAAGGTCCAAGTAACCCTGAGCCTCAGTTTCAATGTGCTTTATGATGTGCTTGTTATTTGATGTGTCTCCTTTAATTCTTTTTTCTGCTTCAAACCATTTAGCCATATTTTTGAAATGGTCTGGTGACAACTCATGGGATTTCAAACGGTCTGCCAAATTTTTCCAGTTGTTAAAACCTATTGCTTGACCAAAATGTGACTTTGATGAGGGATTAAACAATCTACAACAGAATCTGATTTTTCAGAATAAATCAAGCATCTCCTTGATATTTTTTCTCCATTTTCCAAAAACCGATATCAAAATTGGTTTGAAAATTGCTTATTTTCGCAATTTTTTGGGTAATCATGGTCTTCTTTAGAATATTCAGCCGGCCCTTTAAAAACAAGCTCATCATCCTGAATATACATAATATGCGCTGGCCACGTTGCAGGATCTGAAGTAATTACCGGCAGCTGCTTCGATTTAGAATTTAATTCAATTTCAGTGTCTGTTGACGAATCTATCACTCTTTTATTGTCACTGCCATTATAACTATCACGATCACTGTGGTCACGATCGCTTGCAGTGTCTTTGGCCTCTTGACTGCTACTTTGTGATGAAGAATCTCAAATGCGGGCGCGGGAACATTTTGTATTGTATTAGTTTTAAAATAATGGGTTACTTTTGACGCTTTACTCAATAAAGCCTCATTCGCTAACTCACTTTCCTTGTTCAACTTTCTCCTTTGCGCCCCTGACAACTTTTTCGGCATAATGCTTGAGTTTTCCACTAATTTTTAATTAATTTTTTATCTTCCGTATTTTATAAACAGTACACGAATGATGCTCCTGACTAACTAACTTAAAACTAAAATTCTTTTCATCTCAATTACATATATTTATCAATATATTCATCTCAAGTAGCGGCACAAATGACGGTAAGTATACTGCAAAACGGCACTGCACGTAACTTACTATGCGCTTCATATCAACATCTTTCAGTATTCTTAAAGCCCGTAACACACAGAAGAATAAGCTACTGTCACAGAGAATAGACTTCTGAGCTACTGTATTAGCAATTGGCGTAAACAGCGACGGAGTTGTCTATGTCAATGTCACTATAAAACCAAAACAATAATAAACTGTGTCCGTGTCCGACGCCTACTGCAACAAGTGACTGACTGAGTTGAGTAGCGGAGGGGCGGGGCGCGAACCGCCAGGAGTTTGCTGTATCAGCTGGGGACTCACAAGCTTGTCTAGTGTATACGGTTAATGGTTAGCGCTGCTCAGTATACAAAGTTGCTGTGAGTTACTATAGTGCTCGTACATTATGCATAGAAAGAATTTTAAGCACTCAGCAATGCATCCATTGTATAATACAGAGACCGATACAGCCGTCTAAGTGCTTATAAATAAAACTAGACTACAAACGCATGAAATAGATTTTTTACCCGCGGCGGCGCCCCTGAATTGCGGCGCCCAAGGCGACCGCCTCACCCACACGGCAGCCCTGCCTGTCGATACACGAAGTATTGGATTGGAAGTCGTGCGAAGTAGTAGCCTATGCGGACGACATCAACATTTTGTCACGGTCATTAACAACTGCCAAACAACTCTTCCTGAAAGTCGACAGCGAAGCAAAACTACAGGGTTTTCCAATAAGAGGTGTTATTTTGATATTAAAAGAAAAATGCCATTTTTTAATATAAATGATTGGATGTTTATTTCATTATAAAGAGGAAGGTATGCCGTTAATACTGGAAAATAACATCAGGCAAATGACCACCACGACCACGCTTACAGGACCGTATCCTTTTCATTAAATTTTCCATAACCAAATCGCAAAGTGGCTGCCCTATGTCCTCGATAGCCTCACGAAGTCCATCTTTGAGGTCTTGAATCGACGCTGGGCTGTTGGCGTAGACCTTCTCTTTCACGTGGTCGCAAAGGAAGAAGTCGCAAGGTATTAAATCACAAGATCTCGGTGGCCAATTGTGATCACCTCTTTGAGAGGTAACACGGTCCGGAAACTTTTCCCGTAAAAGATCAATGTTTTCGTTGCTTGTGTGGCACGTAGCGCCGTCTTGTTGAAAGTAAACGTTGTCCAGATCAATACCATCCAATTCCGGCCGTAAAAAAATAGCGCAATCTATTTACCGTAACTGTTGCTCCAGCCTCATTTTCGAAAAAGTAAGGTCCAATAACTTCGCTGGATCATAAACCGCACCAAACAGTCACAAGTTGAAGATAGAGAGGCTTTTCAATAATAACTCTTGGGTTTTCCTAGCCCCAGATGCGACAATTTTGCTTGTTGACGAAGCCATCGAGGTGGAAATGGGCCTCATCATTCAAGATGATTTTTCGATGGAATTCCGGATCATTTTCATACATTTCAAGGACCCAATCAGCAAAGACTCTACGTTGTTGATGATCGACCAGCTTGAATTCTTGTAACTGAACTTAATAAGCCTTGAGGCCCAAATCTTTATGCAAAATACGGTGTAATGACGTTTGTGGAATGCCTAATTCCAAAGAACGACGAGGAATGGACAAACCTGGGTTTTCTTCAACACTTTCGGCTAAAGCAGCAATATTTTCGGCTGTTCTTGAGCGACGTGCACGGGTTTTGCTCTTCACATCACTAAGGGGTTTTATTCTTCACATCACTAAGTTGTCCCAACAGCTCGAGTTTTTCCACCAATTTCTGTATTGCCGTCCGACAAGGTGATTCACGACGACTCAAAAATGTTCGAGTTTTACGAACCGTCACCATTTTTGTAGTGAATTTTAATAATTTCAATGCGTTATTGAAGCGTGTATCATTCCATTTTTTTAATGGTGTAGTTTCTATTTGTCAAATATAAAAAAAAAATGACAGCATCAAAAGTGACATCTACCGAAATAGCGGGCTATTCAAAATAACACCTCTTAACGGAAAACCCTTTAGTAGGGCTACAAATCAATGAGAATAAAACAAAGCTCATGACGCAGTCGAGGAAAAATACCTTAAATACATTTAATATCACACTTGGCGAATACAATATCGAAAATATGGGCGAATTTGTGTAAATGCAATGAAAGAGACGAAATACGCCGAAGAATACAGCTCGCAAATAAAATATTTTTTTCTGTTTTGACGATCTTGAAGACCAGCTGCATACACCGGAAAACGAAGCTCCAAGTATACAAATCTGTGATAAGACTTGTGTTATGCTATGGGTTTGAACCATGGACCCTAACCCAAGCATCCGCAAATATACTGAACGCCTTTGAGCGATGGGTCCTGAGGCGAGTAATCAAAGCGAAGCTAGACAGGGACCAATGGCGAATCCTGTACAACCACGAGCTGTATGAATTTTTTGACGAGCCGGAGGTCTCAACGATTGTAAAGCTGCGGAAGCTGCAATGGGCTGGCCACATGAATCGTATGGATGAACAACGGATACCCGAAACAGTATTCGTTGGTAGAACTAAAGGACGGAGACCAGTGGGGGAACTAAAGAAACACTAGTCTGACTCGGTCGGCGAAGACCGTTCATCGCTGCTCGGATTTAGAAATTGGAGGATGCGGTCAATGGATCGAGACAGTTGGAGGAGCTATTTGCAGGAAGCGAAGGCCCGAGAGGGGCTATAGTACTACGAAGAAGAAGAGTGTAATTTAATTGCTGTTGCTGACTTGAAATTTAGCATAAATTTTATTAAAAGATCATTAGAATTTTATAACTGATCATTTTAGGATGAATTCCCATTGCAAGCTTTTGCGTAATAAAACATTTTCTCTGAAAATATTAGAGACGGATTCTGGATCGGTTTTGATATGCAGTCTGCATTATTCAACCCCGATTATTCCACCTGAAAACTGTTCGTAGACTCCCTGGAATTTATTTAATACTTATTCTCTAAGCTCATTTTCTTTTTCTTTTAAACGGTTTCTGCTGAATTTAGGATCCTAAGCAATAAAACTCAGTTCACAATATTAAAAACGTTTCTAACGTGTTGAACAATCACAAAGGAAGTTACATAAGCATCATGTTAAATCGTCATGTTAACACTTAACAACTTTTCTCTGTGTGATAATTGCGTTTTAATTTGAAAGTAAATATTTATCTGCTAACAATAGTTATAAAAGGTATAGTGAGAAAATATTCAGTGTTATCGCTATACGCGGATTGTGAATGAATTAGAATTTTATATGCACAAGTGTGTCTGCAGAAATGTAATAATTGAATTGCAAGTTAAATAATAAATAAAGTTTCTCACTAAAATATTCTAGAGATGTTTATGATGATGCAATAAAATAATTTGCATATTGAGTATTTTACATAGTATTACTAGTATGGATTGCAATAAAATTGTGTTAATACATAAAAGTTGAATTACTGGCATTCAATGTGAATTAAACGTTTGACTGAGGTTTGTTAACGAATTTCGTTACCAAGCAAATACACTGGATAAAGAAGATTAGCTTCAATTAAAGTGGAAGCGAAAGGAATACGATTTTCGCCCTAGGAATGAAATTACGTCTTTTTCTTTCATATACATATGATTAACTTTTTCTAGTGAATCGTTTCTCATTTAATTCTATCATATCGTCATCTTCTACATTGTAATGCAAAGCATGCTCACATAGCTAATAAAGTTGTGCGAATAATCAGACACAAGTAAATCTAATGAAGTTCAATCTCCTCCAAACCTTTCTGAGATAAAGAAATTATACAGTACACGTTTTTTGGCATACTATATACAAGTAGTATCACTCCACGTGCCATAGACGGAAACCAGAGTGTACTCGTATATCCTCACTCAACTGTTACTATGTAACATTCATCTTACATTCAATATCCTAATGCAGCCGCAATAGCTTATATGCGTACATTCACATTTGAATATCATCGAAAATAGATATTTTTACGTAGCGTTCATTGCAATCTATCTAATGGAAATTGCGTTTTTATTTCTCATTTCAGACGATATCACAGTGGCCATTTGCCCTGGAATAGGTAACTCCTCGGAGAGTGTTTACATTCGGACTTTTGTACATTATGCCCAATGCCATGGCTACCGATGTGCGGTACTTAATCATATTGGAGCTCTGCCCAGCGTTCAAGTGACGTCAGCGAGAATATTCACATACGGTAAGTGCATGCAATAAATTTAGTAAGTATTGTCGTACTTATTGAATGAAGGAATGAAAAGTTCATAAGACGTGAATGGAAGAGCGCGTTGCTCGAGGAACATCAGGTAAGTAATACATTATTAACAGATACTCATATGAACCGATTCTACAAAGTAATCTGTTGCTTAGGGAATGAGCTAAATTAATTGACTTGTTGCCGTAGATAACTTATACCTAGGATATGATCATGAACCTGCTAGTATTGAAAATATTGCTTTCTTCTCATGTTATCAGATAGTCAAAAATATTCTCATCAAGTTTAGAAATACGAGTACGTACAGAAAATCACCAGGATTGACGATATTCTATGCGTACCTCAAAGTTTCTTTGCGATTGAGTGTGGTGTGTCTAATGTAACAGTGCAGTTTTTCTCTGCATCATGAGAATTCACTTACCATGCGATATATTAGGTGGTTCTTTATCAGTGCTGCTAGGTTTCATAGGCCTGAGGTAGTCAATACTATAGATAGATTAGCCAAACAGGCTTTGATAGGATCACAAATATTCTATCATTGAAGACCTTTAACCTCAACCCTCTAGAAAGGAACTAATGGGCCAAAATCATCGCGAAGTGTTCTTTTTTCTAAGCTTTAAGGTATATGCTCGGGCAATCCTAAAATATAAACGGGACTCACAGCAGCCGGAGGCACTGGGGCTGGGGGATCGCTCTTCTGGCAATTCCTCTTCCCCCCTCCCCTCCCGCTAGGAAAGGGACTCCCCAGCTTGAAGGCGCCCCACGGCGTAACAAAATGAGACCTGGCCCGAAGTAATGTGTCAAACGGTTCCAGGCTAGGTTCTCAGATTGACAGGGGAGGTGTTTAGTGGGTAGTCCAAAGGTATCCTCCATGGGAGTCCCACACTGCCAGACTCGGCGGGCATAAATGCCTTCACCTCCCTACCACAAAAAAAAGGTATATCCTTTAATATCTGCTTCCCTAAGAAATCATTTCTTGTAGTGTTCTGGGCCAATTCAGGGCTATGAGAAAAATTTGTGACGAATTTTTCATAATCTTTTCAAACCCCACCAAAATCAGAAGCATATTTCAAGTATCAAATTGAATAAAGTCAAATTATTCTTCGAAATGACGCATAAGATTATTTGCCCCAAAGTAGTAGAAGCTCAAATGGATGTCACTTGCAGTTAAAGCTTTGAAATTATATGGTCATACCTGGACTGCAAAAGGGCATTCAGGCATCGAAGTCTACCTATTTATAATTTTATACGTTCTACACGCGAAAGTAAAATTTTTTTGTTTAAACAGAAATATGTATTTTAAACTCTTTTAGATCCTCTTTAAATTATGTAGAATTGAACTCCCTCAATGCCTATTTTAAAGTTTGTATCGTCTACTCTCAGAATTTTTTTCAGCATACGTTTGCTGCATAATTTCTTCCGAATTCATTTGATACAATTTCGAATTTGAGACCCTACGATAATCGTCCTCTCCTTAACTTCCGATTTGCTAAATGTTTTTCGCATCCGCCCTTCATCTAGAACCAGTTCAACAGAATCTCACTTTGCCCCATATACAATACGAGTATACGAACAGGAATTCATTTTTATTCACCATTGGTTTTACCTTTAGCTTTGTCCTTCAGTGAATACGCTAGCAGGTTTTATGCTCATATTTTATTCCCTTTTTTTGCTCATTCCTAAATCTATTCTGTAATTTAAAAATAATTGCTTGAAATAGACGTGAAATATAATCCTATGAGTGTTGTTCAACATCTAGTCGATAATACGAGGGCGGTCCGATAAGAACTTAGCCTACAAAAGAAAAAGTTTGGAAAAGTGATGATTTATGTCTCTACATATTCTCCTCTTAGCTCGACACATTTGACTCAGCGATGCTCCAACTTCTTTAACCCGTCTGGAAAATATGTTTTCTAGAGGTCTGCAAAGTAGGCCTCCGTGGCAGCGATGACCTCATCATTCGACTCAAATTTCTGCCCGGCGAGTGACTTTCAGGTTCGGAAACAAAAAGAAGTCGCACAGGGCGAAATCTGAAGTATAGGGTAGCAGTTTGTAGCCCAATTCGACCAATTTGGCAGTGGCGGAGGTTTAAGCTGGTGTGTTGTCATGGTGGACGAGCACATTTTCCTTCGCTAAATGGGGCTAAATAATTGGCCATAATAGACCCCTGTGACCGTTTTGCCCTTCTCCAGGTAGTCGATGCACACCTTATGAAACCCAGAAAACGGTGACCATCACCTTTCCGGCCAATAGGATAGTCTTCGCCTTCTTCGGAGCACGTGCGCCGGGTAAATTCCACTGTTTTGACTTATCCTTGGCCTCTGGTGTATACCAGTAGAGCCATGTTTCATTGACGGTCACGAAACGACGCAGAAATTCCTTCGGATTGCACTTAACAGCGTCAAACACTGCTTTGAAGTGGTCTCACCCATCGCGCTGATAGCTTTTTCATGCCCAAAATTTCATGCAGGATATGACCCACGCAGTCTTTTGAGATGCTGTCTCGGCTATCTCGTACACCTTCAATCGGCGGTCTGCCAATACGGGCTCGTGAATTTTTGTCACGTTATTCTCCGTGGTAGGCGTTTTCGGGGCACATGGGCGTGGCTCATCAAAAACCGACGAGTGACCACGTTGAAACTCGTTAAATCTATTTTTACGGTCGCCACCGGAGCAGCAGTCACCATAAACAGCATCCGATTTTCCTTCCAAAAACGAGAATCGAATCACCGATCGATATTGCTCTTTCTCCATTTTTCTAAAATCCGCGAACACTTCCACTTTCAGACGGGGTCAAAACAAAACTACCAGTGCGACTCGACTGACAGTAGCCGTCTTCGAATATGTACTACACAATAGTGCATCAGCCTCGTAATCACTGTATATATGAATAAGCCGTTAAGTAATCGAGGCTTAAACAAATGTAGAGCTCCTTACTAGAGTAACGGACTGCAGACACTTCGGAAATCGACCAGAAAGCTCCTAAATAGGGCACTGATGTCTGAAACTCGACAGCGAAGGAAAACCAGTAGGGCTACAAAACAGTGAAACTAAAACAAACTCATGCCTCAGTCGAGGAAAAATGCCTGAAGCACACAAAATATCACACTTGGCGAATACAGTATCGAAAATGTGGGCGAATTTGTGTATTTAGGCGCCAAAATAACGAGAACCAGTAAGTAAAGAGACGAAATGCGCCGAAGAATACAGCTCGCAAATAAAAGATTTTATTCAGTTCTGACGATCTTGAAGACCATACACAGGAAAAGAAAGCTCCATGTATACAAATCTGTGATAAGACCTGTGTTATGCTATATGTGTGAAACATGGACCCTAACCCAAGCATCCGCAAATATATTGAACGCCTTTGAGCGGCGGGTACTGAATAATCAAAGCGAAGCTAGACGGGGACCAATTGCGAATTCGATACAACCATGAGCTGTATGAAATTTTTAACGAGCCGGAGGGAGGTTTCAACGATTGTAAGACTGTGGAAGCTGCAATGGGCTTGACACATGAATCGTATGGACGAACAACGGATACCCAAAAAGGTATTCGTTGGTAGAACTGAAGGGCGGAGACCAGTGGCGAAACCGGGGAAACGCTGGTCTGACCCTGTTGACGAAGACAATTCATCGCTGGCGCTGGTCGGATTTCGAAATTGGAGCATGCGGTCAATGGACCGATACAGTTGGAGACGCTATTTGCAAGACGCGAAGCCCCGAGAGGGGCTGGAGTGCTACGACGAAGAAGAAGACGTTCCAGCCAACTTATTAAATGTTGACCATCGTCTTGGGCGATTTATTAATAAACCCAAAAAGCTGTTCAGTATCATGTTCTACGCAAAGTTACTGACTTCCATTTTGTTTTTACATAACAGATATCATTGTTCGATCAAATTCATAATCATGATATAAACCATTTCTACAATTCTCTTGAAAATATCAACAAAACCGTAGTGTGTGGGTTGATGGGAAGCGAATACCGTTCCATAGCCACGCATTATTGTTGTAAACAAAAAACTGAAATGACTGTAGATTCGTTAATCGTTAATAGATGCTTTTGAAACGTTCAGAACTTAAAAGTTTAGAAAAGAATACCGTTACGATTTTATTGGGCAAAATATAAAACTGACAAATTGTATTATTATTAACAAAGTTGAGTGAATTTCAATATCTAAGGTATTTGCTAGTGTGTGGGTTGATGGGAAGCGAATAGCGTTCCATAGCCACGCATTATTGTTGTAACACAAAAAACTGAAATGACTGTAGACTCGTTAATCGTTATTAGATTCTTTTGAAACTTTCAGAACTTAAAAGTTTACAAAAGAATACCGTTACGATTTTATTGGGCAAAATATAAAACTGACAAATTGTATTATTATTAACAAAGTTGAGTGAATTTCAATATCTAAGGTATTTGCTGCCCTAATGCACATAAAAATATACTTCTGTAATTTTTAAGATTATTAGTTTCAGGTACCCAATTGTTACATAACCAGTATACCCTATGTATACTGGCATGAACTGGGAGCTCGATTTGATGTGTATCCTATATACATCATCAAGGCTCCCGGGGAGAGAGAGATCTTCCTGCATGACACTTACCTCCTACTGTACCCATCTAAACTAAATCAATAAAGGTAAGAGTTAACTCTAAAGAATTATTTTTATTTCGTTGTTAATTCCGTTGTACATTTACGACGAATAGGCGAAACTGGGGAAATTAAGTGAGGGGTGCTTTCGCTTAAGCTTCCGGCTTTCTCACAATCTTTTGAGAGGAATTGACGAAACTGGGGACATTATGCGAGAGAATGCTTTCGCCTGAACTTTTAGCTTTCTCTTCAGCTTTACTCTGCTGTAAGCACTCTCAAAGCTTGTTGTCAATGATGTGATAGGTCGTATAAAACGCATTGCGGATTAATCTTTGCATATTTACTTTTCGCTTGCTCATTGGACGACAAGTACATGCTTCCATGACAATGGGCGTATGTGCTTGCTTGTATAATTTCATTGGCGAAGCGCGAGTATATAGGCAGTGCTTGCTCGCTCGAACCATAGGCGGTATTTGTTCGCTCGCAACACAATCACAACGGTAGGGGACACAATTATTCCGTATTCTTTCTCTTCGACCTGTGCATATCATTAAGGGGTCACATCCTTGTATGGGGAGCTTCCTCTTAAAACCCTTTGAAATTTTTGCACTGTGAAACTTTCAGAATACTACCACTTTGGAGCTTTTCGCAGTTTAGTGATCTAGCTTCTACAGTTCCTTAGAAAACTTACTGTGGCACACGAACGGACAGACAGGGACAGATTTAAATAAAACATTGTAAATAATTATTTTACAAAACTCTGAAAATGTTATGTTCGACATTTCTCTCTGTTTCTGGATTAGGTTATGTGTACCTAAATAACTCCCCATTAGGCTCATATTCGCTCCCCATTAAGTCTACCGCGTTAGCCTTATCTAATCTAGGCTTTCCGCAGCATTTCCACTCTAGACCCTAATGCTCGTTTAGGTATTCCCAAAATGAGTTCTATTCTAGTCACGGTATGCCGAAAAGACGCCATATCAGCCGTCCACATTGAAGCAACATTTGTTGTTCTTCATATTTAGTTCATTTGTTGTTGTATTTTAATGTTCAACCACATATTCTGTAATCCTTGAGCAAAAATTAGTTCCATGCAGTCCAGACTGGAAATATAACTGAGAGTTATAAGAGACCGAAAACTAGATTTCGGCATGCGAAGCATTCAGTAAATGCTTATATCTAAGCCCTTAATGTCAAATTAATCTCGAATTAGCATATCCTTAATGCATAATAGCAGAAAAATCCCAAAAATGGATATGTTCAATAAAAGATTATGTAAGGTAAACATAAATGAAAAACACAGTAATTGGATGAAAAACACAATAATTGGACAAAAAAACACATTATTGGATGAAAAATATATTAATGGTTAAAAAAAATATTGCGATACATTTATTATTTTGTGTCGCAATGCTTTTCACCCAATGCATACAAGTAAATCAATAGAAATGTCTCAAAAGTATGATTGCTATTTTCATGTATGTGTTGCTACCCAATGTCTGCTCGCTTCGTCGTTGTTTGTAATAGTGGTAGCTGCAGTGTAGTTTCTTTCGATTCCGAAATCTAAGCAGTAACGACAGAATTGAACGAGCATTTTCTTAATTTTCCTACTGCCTTTGGTAATCAGTTTTTCTAACGAAGACCCTTTTAAGTATTTGAATTCGTTGCACGAACACAGTTTCGTATCATTATTGTGGAAACTTCTGGCTCGTTAAATACAGCTCATGGATGTATTCCATGGCCTTCAGTTTCCTCGCTATTGTCGAATAATAATTTTCTTTAGGCTCTTTAACGAAGACGTCCTGTATGTTTACGGATTTTTAAGTGATATTCCATCTGTTACACTTGTAGCAAAAAACAAATCTTATTTTAGTCTTGTAGGCTTGGAGTTTTGTCCTCTAGACCTGCAGCATTATTAGAACGAAATGATATCTGATATGTATAATGCATTCTCCGTTGTATTTTATCAGTTAAATTGCCTTATTTTGCTCAGTTGCTAAGTATAAAACCATTTTTTTGTGTTTGGGAGGTGAGCTACCCACTAACCACCTCCCCTGTCGACCTGAAAACTCAGCCTGGAACCGTTTGACACATTACTTCGGGCCAGGTCTCGATTTTGATACGCCGTGAGGCGCCTTCAAGCTCGGGGATTTCAGCGAGAGGGGAAGAGAAATTGCCGGACAAGCGATCCCCCAACCCCGACTTCCCCGGTTGCTGTGAGTCCCTTTTATCTTTTAGGACTTCCCGAACATAATGTGCCACATGGTTACATTTGTCAACTGATTCAAGCATCACCGCGACTATACTATCCGGGGTGAGCTCTCCCGTCTCCCTGTAGAGGTCCCATTGCAGCCTGTCCCATTTTATGCACGCAAAAATGTATGGCAGGCATTGAGTTCCTCTCCTGGGCAAAATCGGGAGATCGTAACTTATCAATATTGTACAGGTAAGACTGAAAACACCCATGCCCGCTCAGAAGCTGGGTTAGATAGAAGTCAGTCTCACTATGCCTTCGATCTAGCCACGGTCTCAGATCCGGGTTGAGGCGTGCAGTCCACCTTCCGTTCGTGCAATTCACCCAAGACCGCTGTCAATCGTTGTGTGAACGCTGTCACTATTCACGGGCAACCGTTTCCCTCACGTCCTCGCTTCGACGCAAGTAAATAGCGCGGAGCTCCCTAGGAAGGAGGGCAACAGGTATCACGCCTGCAATAACTCTCACCACCGAATAAGACACTGTCGAATACGAAGTTGCAATCCTCAGTCCTCCTCTTTCGATTAGCATACTCCAATACTGATTATTCTTACCCTAGGGATTCCCTTATTTGTCAAGATGACCACTTCGGTTTTCATCAGTGCTAGGCTAAACCCACGAGCAGGCATCCAGTCTCTCACACGGCGCATTAGCATACCTAGCGACTAGAGCCGCACCATCATTCGCACAGCTGATCAAGTGCGACTCATCTGGCATGTGCAGTCTCAGTAGCCCATCGTAAGGCACGCTCCACTGGTCTGGACCAAGGATAGATCCCTGGACAACACCCGATGTAACTTCCATCCTGCGTCGGCCCTGTGTCGTGTCGTAAAGCAGGCTTCGGTCCTTCCGGTAGTCCCTCAGAGGCCACATCAGATATTCTGGAACTTAAAAAGGAGTTTTGCGGTTTTCAGAATATCCACCCATCTAGCGGAGTTGAAGGCCATCCGAACGTTGAGTGTCACTAACAGAACCTCTGCCTCTTGGACCGTGCTCGCCACCTCTGCATTCGCATCAATGATGGAGCGTCCTGTTGTAAAGCCATACTATCGAGAAGATACGTCCCCAGCGGCACGAATTGCGTCAGTGAGTCTTCCCTTGATGAATTCATCTAACACTTTCCAAGCCGTGTCTAGCACGCATAACGGGCGATATGCAAACGGCGATCCGAAATTTCCCTTTCCCTTGCTGATCAGCACGAGCCTCGACACCTTCCATCGTACCGAGAAAACCCCGTGCCGTCGGCAAGCGTTGAATGTTCTGAGCAGCACGTCAGAACAATGGTGAGAGGCAAGTAGCAACACCTAAGCTAGAACACCATCAAGGCCTAGAGCTTTCCTTGCTTTCAATGATAGGACTGTCTTCTCCAATTCTGGCTGTGTCAAGAATGGACAATCGATTGCTGTCTCAGCGTGTGGAGTGTCAACACGGACGGGCTGGGAGAGGAAGAGTGCCCGCACTATCTGGTCCGTCTTTTCTGCTTCATATATGCAAGGCGTCCGTGGGGCACGAAGCTTCCGCATAACTAGCTTGTAACCAAGGCCCCACGGATCCTAGTTCACATTGTCCACTAGATCTTGCCAACAGCGAGCCTTGCAGTTATTAACCAATTAGCAAAGGCATTTCCTCGTCGACTTACATGCTGCTACCCGGTTGCATGCTTCGTCATGGTTTCGTGGCCGTTCAACCTCACTACGAAGCTTCTGACACTCCCTTCGCTTTTCAGCGATTTCAGTCGACCACCGAGGTTTTCGACAGGGCATAAAAGCGCTGCAAGCAGTCGGATGTTGCTCATAATATAGTTGACTTGAGCTGCCAATTATTCTGTCCCCTGCGAATCACCCTGCAGTGGAGCACCTGTCGTGAGCACCTCGACGAACCTCTCGACGTCCAATGCCGATGTTCCACTCAATTGTAGAAAGTCGAGAGCACGGACGTCGGGTGACTACATTACGAATCTCAAGCAGAATGCACTGATAATCACAGGATGAGTAGTCCTCCAAAACTCTCCAATTGTGTGTCCTCTATACTAATGACTCCGAGGCAAATGTCACGTCCGATATGGTTCCTTCATAGCCAATACGGCGGAAAGTCGGCGTATTTCCGGTGTTTATTACGACGAGCGCCGTCCTAGCTGCCATTTCTAAGATTCTTTTTCCCTGCGGATCTGTTAAAGGCATGCCCCACTCGATTGATTTAGCGTTGAAGTCTCCCCCAACGAGCATGTAGCCATCTGCCTTCGAGGTAGCGCCCTCCAAAACGTTAAGCTTGGGTTGGAAAGATGATATCGGTTCGCTCGGCGTTAGGCACACACTAAAGAAGGTGGTACCTGGAAATCACTGTTCCGAACGCAGATGGCGGCCGTACCAGTTTCGTCAGAATACAATGATGCAGAACTTTTTTCGTGGTATTGCTAACTCAGCAGCAAAAAGTCGGCTTTCATGTCCCCCGCAAACTGCTCAAGCAGGTTTTTGGCGGCTGAACTGCAGTATAGGTTTACCGGCACGATACGGGTCATCGAAGTTCTGATTTTTCCTTGGCTAAGCTTCGTGTAAAACCCGACATTTCCCTGATCCCAAGACGGCCCAAGATTCGGTCTTGGATCAGCATCCTTGCAAAGGATACAGTGTGTCTCCTTCGTACACTCTTTTCTTTTATTTCCCATTTCACCACATTTGTAACATAGGGAACTCCTATCGGGTCCTTTGCATACTTGTGCGGTGTGACCACAGCCAAGGCATTTGAAACAGTGAAGAGGCGTTGCTCTTCGCCGTATCCTGCAGACAACCCATCCTATTCTTACTTTGCCCTTATTCAGTAATTATTCGGCATCCTTTTCGGTCAAGTCAATGATGGCCATCCGTTGTCCCCTATGGTTTTCTGGTGTCAGTTTCACTTTGATCTTGCCCACGCAAGGGAGCTCCCTTTTGATGGGCTCTTTTACCTCGGCCAGGTCCGTGACGCAGTCAATGTCCTTATTTCGATCGAGCGAGGCTACAGTTACACTTTTGCCAAGGAATTTCTTCACTGCATTGCAAAATGCTTCTTTATTGTCGGCCTCTGCTCCAAATTGACAAGTATGTAGCCCGACCACGTTGGTCATACTGCTTTCAATAGCAGTGTTGGTATCTTGGGACCTTACATTTTCCCTGATACCCCACATCACTATTATGTAAAATCGGCCATCTTGTGGTTTAACGAGCAGTGCCTGCTGCCGGGGTCTTCGTTGTGGCCTTTTTCTCTCCTATTTCGCATCAGGTCTTTTTTCTTGCTAGGCGTCTGTGTGAACTTTATTTTATGACACATTTTGAAGGAGTTTCTTTGCGTTTTTCTTCGCTGCTTTTGTCAGCACTGTCTCGAACCCTTGATCTACCGTTCCACGGCCATCTAATGCCATTCCTTCCTTCTTTTGTCCCGGTCGACATCGATTGGGCTAGACGCCATTATTTTATTGATGTTTGATTGTGAAGCTATCTGTGCGTGATTTAGGCTTAGCCCTCGGTGCTTCTTTAGGATTTTGCTCTTCTTCGGTCTTCTGGTCCTCTTCGGCCCTCCGGTAATGCCCTGTGCGGTCTAAAAGCTCATTACACCTTTGCTGAAGCCGCATGCAGATTTTATTCTTTTTGGAACGGCTCCCACTTTTCGGATTAGCCTTTCTTCTTCATGTCGCTGGATGGCAATTGTACTTTCCGACCTCCTTTCTTGAGAAAGAAAGCTTCCATTTCCGAGTACATTACGTCAGCCACATTTTCGACGGCGGCAGTGAAATCACGCAATGTTGCTTTATTTGTGTGGTCACTTCTTACCTTTCCTGCCGTGATCACTTTGTGGACTTCAGGATAGTTTATTATTATTTCAGGATTTAAGACCCTTGCTTCGGCCGCTTCAGTAGCGATCGTAGCAGCAACCATCGAAATCTCGGTGTTATTTATATTTTCCCCGCCGTGCTGAATTTCCCGCTTTTCCTTTTTAGCGCGCTCTGACCGCAGGAATCTCAGTCTGGACAAGGCTGTCCTCTAATTTCCGTTTTTTGTCCGCCTTTACTGTCATTGTGTTCCTCGTCGCTAGTACCACCCCTGTTGTGCTGTTAACATCGTGGCCGCAGCCGCTGGTTGCGTCGTCGTTGGTTACTGACTTTTTTTTGGATTTTTTTATCTTTTTTTAGGTTTTTTTTAGTTGAAATCGCTCCATTTTGATTGAGTCCCTCCTCAGGGCCGCTATCTCCGTTCGTGTGTATTGTCAACTTTTTGGTTCCATAGTTATCTTCACTGAGCAGGGAGGCAATGCGAGGGTTGGCGTAAGCCATCATGAGAACAAGTGCTCAAAACCAAACCAGCGCTAATCAAAAGCCCATCTCAATCGAACCTACAGCACCAACCCAATGGTGCGACCTTCGAACGTACTCCGGGGTCTGCCAAAGAATTACCGGGACGGAGACGTTATGATCGTTGAATTGGAGCCGTTCAGCGCAAAGCAACTAAGTCCAAATCATCATATCCGCCAGCCCAAAGCATCAATTCAAGTTCATTGCCTAAAGCGTAGTCCCGTTTCTGTCAGGCTCATTACCTGTCATTCCAGGAGGAACCTCATGGCGACCTCAATATCCTCGGGTCCGTAGGGGCGACACTCCCCAAAAAACGTAAGCCTCCAAGAGTATTCCTGTCGATCGGCATCCCCCATGTATAAAATCCTTAAAACGACGTTAGTTTTTACGATTGTTAGAATAAATATTGCGGTGATATGCAGTTAGCATTCGCATTGCTTTCTCCCTCATTTAAACTCTAACTCACTGGCGAATGAGTTGCGCTTCATTGGTTTGTCAGATAATGTTTTGGCGGTAGTCGCTGGATGATTGCTCGCGGGTTCAGCCTAGCACTAGAGAAATTGGAAGTTGTCATCCTGATAAAGAAAAAATCACCTGAGTAGCCACCATCAGTATGAGGAAAGTGCTGGTTGAGTCGAAATCAACAGTGAAGCACCTGGTCTTGCTGATAAACTGAAAGATCAGTTTCTCCGAGCAAATAAGAGCTGATAAGACTGTTGCGGAGTGTCGACATTTAGTCGACTTATGGTCAACATAAAAGGACCTACCTCATCAAGAAGACGGCACTTGATGGGCACCTTGCTGTCTGAGCTAATGTACTGATCAGATCTATGGCTGATGCTCCAAGCTAGAAACTGTACCGAAAACGGCTGACGCAGTGACAAACAAGAAGAATGCTGAAAATTCCATATGTATGAGACAGTCATTAAGTCGGTGGTGGTTCCACAGGAGTAATACCAATCGTTTTTAGTGTTTTGTAAAATAATTTTACAAAACCCTTCTAAAATCGCGTCCTGTCTGTCCGTCTGTCTGTCCATCCGTCCGTCCGTCCGTGTGTCACAGCAGTTTTTCTCGGAAACTACTTAAGCTAGAAACATCAAATTTTGTATGTAGGTGTAAAGTGGTGATCTCTTCAAAGTTCACTTACAAAAAAATTTTATAAGGTATTTAAGGGGGGTCTCCCCGTATAGGGGAGTGACCCCCCGACAAAAAAAATTCATTAAAGGTAGCCGATATAGGTATCAAATGAAAGGTCTTGACGAGAACTTTTCAAAACAGGTCTTAGTTTGGCAAAGTTCGCTTCAAGGGGCGCACAGGGAGGGGAAAAACACGAAAAATTTGTGTCCCCCCCCCCCTCGCGATTGGACACCTGTGATCCGAAAAATCTGAAAAAAATCAGGAATGTAGGCCTTGGTGAGTACAACAACAACAAATACGTTAGAAGTCGCAGTTCACTCAACTTTGTTAGTAATAGTATGATTTATCGATTTTATGTTTTCTTGAATAACATCTTAACGGTACCCTTAAATTCTATGAAATTCAGTACACAGATGATTATTCATAAGATTGATCTATCCTGCAAGTTTCATAAAGATTGAATCATATTTCGCGAAGTTATAGCGGTTTGAATTTTCCTGTATTACTATGGAACAATATGCGCTGCATTTATTACTATGGCAACATATGGCTATGGAACAACATGCGCTTTTTACCGACTCAGACACAACAGTTTTGCTAGGATTTGCATGGAAATTTCGGGAATGATAGGTGTCATGTACATCTTTGAGAACCGGTTCAGCTAGTGGTATCAGTAATCGTAAAACAAAATAGTGGCTGTTTTAAATGCGAAGATTGAAAAATTTTGAGTTATTTTTTCCCAACTTCAACGTTTAAGGTGCATGCTTTGAACACTTGATTCAATTTAATGAATAACTGAAGATGAGTACCTACAATTAATGCTCATAAGTGAAACAAGTCAAGGAGGCGGGAGAGAGCTCCTAGCAAAAGGGCTTTGTAACCATTCTAGGATTCGAAAAAATTGGCCATTAATCGATGACAACAGTACAGGAGAGTAGCCCCTGAAAAAAAATCATCAAACGTAGCCGATATGAGTATGAAAAGAAAGTTTTCATGGGAGCTTTTCAAAACAGTTCTTAAACTGTCAGTTTTTGCTTCAGTGGGAGCACAGGGGGGAAATACATGTAAAATGTGTTTCTTCCCTCGCGAATGGACATATGTAATAATTATCAAGGGAGATATTTATGAGTATAACAATAACAAAAACCTCAGAAGTCGAAATTCGTTCAACTTTGTTAATAATAGTATGATCTTCGTATTTCAATTTTCTCCAATAAAATCGTCTTTGACATGTATCTTGATTTGATTCGATCTGGTGACTGCATTTTGTAAATTGAATACAAAACCCTTCTGACATGAGCGTAGGTCTGTTTACCCAACTTGTTCTTGCTATAAAGCGTAAAAATATCAAGGCTCACTCAACAATCAGAAAAAACCTGGATGAGTGACACGCAGATAGACTGTGTGCCTCACTCTTAATATAAGGCGCTAGCTCAATCAAGAGCATAATGAGACTAACTTCTACCTGACCAAGCGCTTTAAAGGGCGTAGATGTTTTCAGTACATGTTCAAGATTGCTAAGTCACGATATTCTGACTGTCATTTTGTGTAGGAGAGAAAAATAAAACGACGCCTGCTATGCATTTTATGCGAGCAAAAAATTGGTATAGCAGTGCGGCGACATCTTCATCAAAATAGGCAAGCTCATTTCTGATAGTTTAATCAAAAAGACGCTTACATCTGTTGACAGATAGAACTATGTAGCTAATTACTTTCGGGCAGTCCTGAATGTTAAAAAGAGCTTACAAGAGCGCCTTGAGGTATCGAAGGTTGAAGAGTTCCTTTTCTAGCAATCTCTCTCTCTCCCTTCCCGCTAGTGCGGAGATTCCTCAAACTCTATGGTGCCTTAAGGCATAGCAAAATGAGACCTACCTTGAAGTAATTTATCAAAAAGCCTCAGGCTAGGTTTTCAGATTTACCGGGGAAGTATTCGTTTAATGGGTAGTCCAAAAGCTTTGTGCATGGGAGTTCCACAATCAGGCATAGATAGTTTTCACTCCCCCACTTTAAAAAAATTTTTCCCAAAAATATCGAACTTTTAAAGTAGGCGGATTCAATCCTTACTATATACAAATGATCTTTTTTTTTCTTAGAAATCTGAAAGGTTCACCTAATGCTGTTTCTTGATTTGTGAAAACCTAGACAGAGGAGTACATTTTTTGCATTTCTTTATTTCCATGATCCATGCCTTCACTCGAAAAGCATGCACCAGAATCAGCACCTGAAAATTTTATCAGATCTGAGAAGTTTTTTTTGCTTAAACTCAGGAGCAAGGTCATTTGGTAATCAGATCCACTTGATTGAATTTTACTGAATTAACAAAGAATTCCTTACCTTACCTATAATTCTGTTGTAAAGAAATTAGATTTAATTCATATTCTAAATTCCACAGGTCATACTGGAGACTTTGCCGAAATGGTTAGCAGTTTAGTGAAGAAATATTCATCGACCAATATTGTTGCAGTCGGTTTCAGTCTAGGAGGTAATTTAGTAGCCAAATATATGGGCGAATCAGACAATAATCGACCTTCAAACGTTATTGGTGGAATTTCAATATGTCAAGGATACAATGCAGTAGAGTAAGTACTCGATACATTATCCCAACATTTTTTTTTGCTTCCCACGTTTCTAACTAATCGATGCTTTATATTATAGAGGAACGAAATGGCTTTTGAATTGGCAAAATTTCCGCCGATTCTATCTTTATGTAATGACGGAAAATGTGAAAAATATTATTATGAAACATCGGCATGTTCTACTTTCGGACGAAGTTAAGAACAAATATCAATTAAATGAACGAGAAATTGTTGCGGCTGCCACATTACCGGAATTGGATGAAGCGTACACTCGTAAAGTTCATGGCTTCCAATCCGTTACGGACATGTATCGATGGAGCTCCTCATTAAATTACTTGGATGGTATAAATAAACCAACAGTATTTATTAATGCAAAAGATGATCCACTCGTTCCTGAAGATTTATTGCCACCAATTAAAGAATATGCAGGTAAATAGGTTCCTCATGCTTTCAATTTAATTTAATAATGCTGATTAGAATTTTTAACATTTATTATTTGAAGTACAGTTTACAAAAAATATTCTCTGGTATCTGTAGACGTAATTTCAAATGAAATGTTTTACTGAATTTCGAAATGAATTTCAATTTGTGTTAGCATGAAGAGCAATCAATAGATAAGACGTGTCAGATATTGCTACTGTGCGGATGAAAGATTGCGAAAAGCGCTATTCGTACATAAGACAAATTGCGCTGATCATTTAATTAATCATTCTGTTTTAATGACCAAAGTACAATCGCCAAGACCAAACACAATTATCTACAAATAGAAAGTGAAACATTTACTCCGGCTGTATACGAGTATTGCAAATTCAGATCATCAGTATTTCAAGTGATAAGGAAAGTGAGTTCATCATCATCGCATGTTTGGATTCACTTTGAATCAGTCTTGAACAAGGCAGAAGCATCCACTGAACCGTAGCACGTGTTGCCTGAAATATGCAGGAAATATTACTTTGCTACTAATCAAAAAATGTTGAACATTCGAGAAGTAATTTTCGCATGAATAATAAATCTAATGAAAGTGTTGATAAAAAATCTAGTCAGTTATAATCAGCTGCAAAAGCAGCGACTCGTACCAGTTGCCTATATTGACACTAATATTTTCGTTAAGTGATCCTCATCTTTCGATGTCTAATCGTATGAACTCATATAAACTTACATAATGCGATATACGAGTATGTGTCTCGCATTCACAGCTTTGTCTCTTGCGTGACGATAACTGCACCTTGCGAGAAATTCCAAGTTTTAATTTAACGAGGGTGTAAAATTCGTCAGCAAAATGAAGCGATTTCCCGATAAAGCATAAAAGAAAAATTCCTTTGGTAGAATGTAGGACAAGCTATTGTTTGCACGTTCTTTAAATTTTTGCATACTAACCCATTTCATTATTCAATACGATAAGCACTAGGTTGAACAATTAAAGTACGTATGAATGATATCAAATCAATTAAGCAAATGCTTTAATATGATATCCGTAGCATTCAAATTTTTTTTATTTTAAATTATTAATTTTTGGTTAGAAGCAAAAAATGCAAACAACATTAAAACTTCGCATTCCTTTTGGTGTATGTACTTGCATAGTATAATTCACTCGTCTAGCTCTCATTTGCTGATAAGCGTCCAAAATCGATGAATTAGATGATAAAAGCTTTAAGCGTGAAACCGCGAAGATAGAGGTGAACAGGTGGAAATGATATATGCATAAATATCAACAATAATAAATTGGAATCCGTTCGCGACCAAAGACACATTGTGTGGAGGAGATACATGGCAGTCGTGGCCGAGCGGTTAAGGCGTCTGACTAGAAATCAGATTCCCTCTGGGAGCGTAGGTTCGAATCCTACCGACTGCGAAGTTGTGGATTATTTTTGACTGAAAAAGAAGAAATAATTGCCTTAAATAATTCGAAATGGGAAAAGTATAAACTTTATAAGGTAAATAATATTTATGGGAACTTAAACGTTAAAATTGAAACCGAAGAATTAGTATGCATTCAAAATGATACATATTAATATCAAATCGGATAGCCTAAATAGCTTTACTTGATGAAAAATTTGTCTAATGGGCCCGTACTCATGATTTTTACCATAGGGGGAGCAAATAGTCACCTGCAGAATAAAGATTCAATTTGACTTTATTTATGACGATGCCCCTGAAAAAAGCTATTTATGGTTAATTTTCGTTGAGTAGAACATAATTATCATTGAAACATCAAACTATGAAAAGCTTCTCTTATATTTCCAATTATCATTTAGCCTTGCATTTCAAATATGGCAAATAAATTTATTAATATACTAATACTAAAAACTTAAAATTGTAAATTATAAAATTGGCGACGAAAATCCATTACCTACATTGTAGCCATTGTAAAAGATTTCGTCGCGAGCTAAATAAATACACTTGCCAGATAACAAAGTTATCATTGTCTTAAAAAGGATATGTCCACTTAATTTGAATGCGTTTTTTTTATAATATAAAATCTACTACTATTTCATAATACTTACTATTTGAAAAGACTTGTAGTAAAATAGGTATAGATAAATGTCCGTGAAGGACTGCAGCGATGGTCTGCTGCCTCAGCGGAAGAGGATGGTAAGATCCGACGAGATTGGCCTTGTCTGGGGACGCGTGAATGCGCTGGCAAGCTATCGTTGCGGTGTCGTGGGGCAGCTTGTTTTCCCCAGCACAAGAACCCACTACAAAAAAATTTCGCATCCACCAATTTCGGGGTCAAAGAAATATCGACCGAAGTCGAGAAGGAGGTAACCTTCTAAGGGCTATCAAATTCCAGATTCAGAGGACAAATAGGGCCTTGGAAAAAACGGACGGACTTAGAGGGACTTTGTCGTTACCGACGATACTTATGGCCCACAATAAGAGTGGGGCATCCAGATGGAGGCGTTGCCCCCTCGCACCCTCCCAACCGGATCAAGATCCAAATGTAAGCGTGGCCATATTTTTCATTTAAAGCACAGCCCCCAGTAAAACTGAAAATTTGGGTAAACTTTACAGCCGTCCATCTCTGAAACGTTTCGAATATTTGCAAAATTTTTTAAGTAGAAACTAGAATGAACCTTTGGCTATTGAATCGTCATTTCATTTTGTAAAAAGTTTGTTGCGAAAATTACAAAATTCCAACAAAATAACATGTTTTCGTTAAAAAATGTAGTAAATCTCGGAAACTACTTAACGTACCGAGTTGATTCAAGCTATGTTTGTTAGATCTAAATTATTAACATTGAATTAACTCATCAAAAATTTCAAAAATATTTTTTCAAAAAATTTCCTCGCAGTTCTTCAATTTCAGATGCAGACTCAGTGAAATGAGTGGACTCGTTGAAAGAGTCCACAAGGTTCGACCCCCGCCAGTAGAATGTGTTGAAAGACACAAGACACAAAGTTGGTGGTGTTGTCACAAAATAGGTTTCGGCAGTGTCCTCGTCGTCCAATGAAACGTTTGAGAGCACAGAGGAATGTCTTTGTGCTTAGATCGCTGACTAGCTCCAGATGGAGGGCTTTTGTAGCGAAACAGCAAAATATGGCTAGGTACCCCTTTTGCGGTGGGGCCCTCTACCTCGGTAATGGATCATCATAGGCCCACAGAAATCCACGCCGGAGTTGACGAAAGGACGGGCCGGCTGAATACGTGCACTCGGCAGGTTTCCCATGACTTGTGAAAACAGCTTAGGCTTGACTCGGGTGCACCACATGCACCGTTGAACGATCAATCTCGCGAGTTGTTTTCCTCCAATTGGCCAGAACCGCTGTCTAGTGGTAGCGAGCAGTGATTGCGCACCTAGGTGGCAGTGGTCGCGATGGATATCCATCATCTGCAGTCTGGTGAACGGATGTTTGAACGGTAGTATCATGGGATGTTTAGCGTTAAACGTGATTTTTGCAGCCTCCAGCCTCCCACAGACACGGATTATGCCCTCTGCTTCCAGAAATGGCGCCAGTCCCACCAACGGACTGTGCTTGGAGACTTGCCTCGCCGACCTGATGTCGAAAAGTTCGCAGTTAAAAGTTAGTGATTTTACATACCTCACGATGACTTCCATTATCCTGTGGATAATTCATCATTCGTGGGCGCTTGATTTGTCAGTTGAAATGGCTTGACTGCCGGCTTGAGACCACAGATAATCCGCATCATGCAGGCCACTATGCGCTGCAGCCTCTTGAAGGCGTTGCCGTGTTGGATCTGCTGAATAAAGTGCGTTTCAGGAGACTCTGCCGCTACCATAGCGGTCTTGGTCCGTTTCGTCTCCAAGTCGCAAGCGCCCCCACTCCGATACTCGGAAGGCCAAACTGATTCTGACCCGGATAAAAATAGTTGTCCTTGCCACCACATACTACAGCGGCTCAATTCAGCCGGCGCCATCCCACGTGACAGGATGTAAGCTGGGTTGTCTTCAGAAGCTACGTGTCGCCATCGGTCCGGCCTTGAGGGGGTTTGTATGGCCGAGACCCTGTTCGCTATAAAAGTATGGAACGATGATGCAGTAGAATTGATCCACGCCAAGACGGTTCCAGGCTAGGTTCTCAGATTGACAGGGGAGGTGTTTAGTGGGTAGTCCAAGGGTATCCTCCATGGGAGTCCCACACTGCCAGACTCGGCGGGCGTAAATGCCTTCACCTCCCTACCACAACAAAAAAAAGACGACCTCGGCATCGGTCCAGAATACCTGAAAAACCTCCTGCAGATTGAGCGCTGTCTTAACTCGTCTTGTGAGCTCAGCGCCTAGTTTCGCTGCACACAACTCCAGGCGCGGAACAGTGTGTCTTGATCGGGGCCACTCTTGACTTGGCGCACAGCAACCTGACGACGACTTGACCGCTCCTCAGTGTTGACCGCATGTAAATCGCTGCGCCATATGCCTTCTCGCACGGATTTCTCGCCTGTGCTGATGTGACGAGAAAATCGGGTCTGCTTCAATGATGGCAGACCACTGCGGAAATCGGACCACTGGGTATAGATCCCCACTGGTAATGCTGCATCCCAGTCCAATTCCAATCGCCATAATTCCTGCAAAAATAGCTTGGCTGCCACTATCACAGGAGCCAGAATGCCCAATGGATCGAACATTCTAGCTATGTCAGATGCCATCGTCCTCTTGGAAAACTTCGCCTCGGTTGGATCCAGGTTGATTTGGATTTGGAACTCGTCAGTCTTCGGACGCCTGGTGACTCCTAACGCCCTAATATAGTCCTCGTGTAAAACTACTAAAGTTCAACTGCACCTGTTGGTCCTCAGGTTTAATCTGCTTCAACAAGAGAGGATGGTTGGCACACCATTTGCGCAAATGTATACCTGCGCTCGAGAGTATGATACATAGCTCCGCCTGTTTGCAAAGTGCCTCCTCTAAGCTGTCTGCCCCGGTCATGACGTCTTCGATATAGCAATCCTTCTCCAACGCGCTGCTGCCCAGAAGACTCTTCTGCCGGTTCTCCTGTGCTAGAACCTGTAGATATTTTGTAGCTAGATACGGAGCACACGTTGTGCCGTAGGTTACTGTTTTCAACTGATAGTATCGCACTGGTTGCGTTGAACTATCCCTCTAAATTAAGCCATGGTACCGACGGTCTTCAAGATGGAGCATTATCTGCCGATACATCTTTTCGATGTCGGCGGTGAATACGGTACAAGGCATTCTGAAACGCAGGAAAATCGAAAAAAAGGTTATCCTGGACAGTAGGCCCTGTATGAAGAACATCGTTCAGCGAAACGTTTGTGGTCGTCTAACAGGAAGGAAGTATCGTAATTCCTCTCGCTGCTGCGACGTCACCTCCTCCATATGCCCAAGCCAAATGTACTCCTCCATGAAGTCCTCGTATGGAAGTCTTAGATCAGGGTTCCTCTCCAGTCGACGCTCCAAGGCAGTGAATCCGCGCTTGGGAATCACCTAACGTCTCAGGATCCTTGCTGAATGGGAGTTTAACCAAGAAACGGCCGTCGGGACGTCTTGTCATTGTCTGATAGAAATGTTCTTCGCAAGCCCCTTCAGTTAACGTAAGCTTGTGCTGCGGATCCTGTACTTCCTCGACCTCCCAAAATCGCTTGATGAGCTGATTAAGCTGGTTATCTTCTGCCAGGATGCCGCATGTCGCGGAACACACTTGAGGTGTTCGACACTCAGCAACATGTCGATGCGCTCCGTTCGGTGGAAGTCTGGATCTGCCAGCCTTATGTTTTTGGGAATGTTCCATCCCGATGTGTTCAAGTTCTGAGACGGTTGTGGTGATATAATTTTGTCCATGATGTAAGCTCACAACTGCGCGGCATATCCTGATAATCTGGATCTTAGGCCGAGGTTCACCTTGTGGTATGCCTTCTCCGTACGACCTCCTACCCGTTCAATGAGGGCAAGGTTTGGTGTCAATGATAAACCCAATTTTTTATGATTCTTTTGGTGACTAGGTTTATTTGTGAGCCCGGATCCAGCACAGCTCGACAATCCGTCGTTTTCCCCTTGTTGGTGACCAGCCTGACGGCGGCTGTGCCCAGAAGTACCTGTCCTTGGGGACGAGGTTCCATCAGAGTCGTCAAAGCGAGCGATGGCGGTTCTACATTTGTTTGCGGTTTCGAATCTTGTTTCGGCGTTGTCGTGCTCGAGGATATAGTCTTGGTCTGTTTGGGCTTGTTGTCTCCAAGCAGATGCAGTAGGGTGTTGTTATTCTTGGAACACTGCTTGCAACTTCTGGCCGCGCAGCTGGAAGCCTGATGTCCTTCTCGAAGGCACTTCACCCACAGCTTCTAAGCGCGCACGAAACAGTCTCTTGCAGCAGTGATCCTGAGGAAATCCGGGCAGTAGTAAAGCGGGTGATCCTGCTCACACATTATGCACCGAGAAGCTGTCGTGGCGGCCACGGTCAACTTGGTGGCTTTCCTACGATTCATCTCCGGTTCCCTTGTTTTATGGCCGTGTCTCGAGAGCCTGGTAACGCGTCGAAGTCCAACAAACTCTTCAAGAGTGGTAGCTTGCGCGGATTGGATAAAGATTGTTCGCATAATGTGTGAGTCGCTGGATCCAATTTTCGTATTAGCACATGTAGCAGCAACGGATCCCAGTCCCTTGCGGACACTTGCAGGTTCTCCAAGCCTTTGAGACACTCTTTTGTGGCGTCATGTAGAGCCTTTATTGCTGCCACTGATGGCCTTTCATTAGCATGAGATGGCTGACTCATCAATTTGTTGATGAGCGTCGCTACCAATAATCGCCGGTTGGTGTACCTTTCCTTCAAGGTTGTCCAAGCCGCCTCGTAGTTGTCATCCGACAATGTAAAATTTCGAATCAAAAGCTCCGCTTCTCCGGTGAGGCCAGCCTCGAGGTACGATAGCTTCTGGCACTTGGATACCGATTGGCTATGTACCATTTGCAGGAGCAAGTCGTGGAATTGTTGCCAATGTAAATAGGTCCCACCGAAAGAGGGGAGCTTTATTTTTGGCAGAGGCATGGTAAGAGGAGTCACAAGCAGAACCGCCGAGGCAGGTTTGGCGCTGAGTTCATCCATTTTCGATTCCAGACGTATGACCCAATCTTGGGTAAGCTCTTCCAAATGAATGTGCTGTTGCGCGTTAAAACCATACGCTTCAGGATCGTCATGGACCTCGACGATCTGCTGGTGATATTCATCCAGCTGTTGCCAACCTCGTTGGAGGGTCATGAGTTTACTCTTGCACCAGATCCGAGTGACCTCCTTTAAGTCCAAACGGTCGATGATCCTCCTCAATGTGCCTGCCATGACTTCGTAGCGACGCAGCATCCTGACCTCACTGGCATCTCTTGGTGCTGAGGCTTCTGCAGTGTAGTCCTTGTCTTCGCTAGCCTGAGTTTCGGTCCTTTTTGGTGGCTGTTCCCCGGTTGGCGTGGCCACGTGTGTTTTGGCACGCATTTGATGGCGGAAGTGCTGCTGGTAACGGATATAGTTGCCTTTGGTAGTGTCGTATATATGTTGAGTAAAGTACTCGTGCGACGGAGCGACCTCCGGTAGGGATCGGATGTGACTATCGCCTCGTTCAAAATCCTCCCACGCAGCCTCCAGTCGCCGCAGTCGTTCCGCATAATACCCGGCTTCCTACTTCCTTGAAGGCGAATCCTTCTTGTAATTTCGACGATTCGAGCCAATCCTTGTAGGTCCTCGATCAGGCGATCCACTTTCGCCATCGCGTAGAAAGTCGGAAAACGGCCGGGAACAGAAAGCGCGGATACACCACAACACTACACTAAACACCAAACAGCACTTCGCGACCTGTTCACCGGGGAAGAAACAATTAATTAGAGATATGTACTGCCGGGGCCTCCAGATGTTGTTGTCAGGGCTCTTTTGTCCTGGCAGTTTATTATTTCCTTTGATAAATCTCCCTTCCTTAATATCTCAAAGACGGTTCTTTATAATTAAAAGATTAAAGAATTGAATCAATCTGTTTTTATTGATGTTCGGCAAATTCAACTACACCTTAGCTGTTACAATACAAAACTGAAACCTTTACAAATTGTGATACAGATTACGTTTTACAAATATGCTACTTAACGCGTTCAACAAAATTATTCGACTGAAATGATCAATTCGCCGAGCATTTCACCCACGTTCAAACTGCCAACGCGATTTGCTGACCAGACAAAAACACGCCAGAGAAAGAAGGCTGGGTTTGCGTCTCTTCGCCGGCATGCCTGCCTTTGTCCATGAAATGTAACCCAATCTCGTCGATTACGGATCCACTTTACGGACAAATGCACTGGCTGACTGTGCATGGGTCAGCAATTTGGCTGTGAAATAAAAATAGCAATTCGAATTACAGTGTGTGGCAAAATGTAGGATTCATGAATATTGAATTGAATTAAAATATTTGAATTGAATAAAATTATTGAATTTGGGTGAAATGCTGTCGAAAGGCAAATTCAATTGTTCTTAAAAGGAACAGTGAATGATTGATCAATCGATCGGTGAATTGAATTAAAATGATCGATCAATTGATAAATCAATCGAATTGGTTACAAATGAGCTAATTACTACGGTGAATTAATTTAAATAACTTGGCATCGCAACCCAATATCATGTCGTCGCCTATGAACTCAGCGTAATCAACTACTTCCCTCAGCAGCCCGCTGGGCGGAGGTAGAGTTGTGTCGTATGGAAGATATGTTAATTCAACAATAATATCGTGCCAATCCATTTCTCACTTAACCATTTCTTCAACACAACCATGTCTTGATTAATGAATTGTCTCAAAAGAGACGCTTCCACGTTTGTAGGGACTACCAAACATACCCGCGGGTAGTCAGATCTTCCATCACAAAAGATATTTTTGCCAACTTCAGTCCAGAACAATTGTGATGATTTTATCTACAGCATAGCTTGTCACCTACATATTGAAGATGAGGCAGCAAAAGCATGCTGATAGTTAATCTGCGTAAAGGATAAATTCTGAATCCGTCCTCCTAACTAACTTAAACCTCTGTGGGAGCAGATGAAGTCTCAAGGGAAGACCTCAAAAGACCCGCACTGGCCTGATTCATCCCGACCACCAGGGCAGTCCTCAGTTATAAGCTGGAGCCTTGGGGACTATCACTTTGGTAAACCATTCCTTGGTCCGTTCATCTGAGCATTTTGCATGCAGAATGCCTCCGTTGATAAATAGACCATTCATTCTGTATCGAACAGTGCTATTCCCCGAGATTTCAAATAAATGGTCGGAGAATGCTCTCTCACATTCAACATCTTGATCAATCCAATGCGTACAACCAGTGACTTTGCATCGGGTTCTGCGTAGTTACCATATGTAAAGGTTGATGCGTTAGGACGAAACTGGTCTCCTGAACTTCGGTATCCTGAGAATCGTGGCTCATGATGACCATCTGACTCGATGTTTTCTTCTTATTTATCGACGCCTTCTGGCTACTTGGTATTACCACCGTTGATTGTTCAAGCTTAGACAAGTCCTCACCAGACCTGCTTATCTTTTGCGCTGTACCAGAGGCTATTTCTTTCGTCCTTCCACCAGCCAGCTTCAGCTTATGTATTGCTCTGCTGTGAGCATTCCTACATTAGGGCTTTAGAGCCCGATGCGGAAGAGTACAAGACTCAGCTCTTACCTCAGGAGGATTGGGTGACCCTGTCGCTTCAAGAGCCTCCGCTACGTACGCCTTGTGAAGGCAGCAAAGACACCTGCAAGAACTACTTCTTATTCGAATGCTCGGTATCGAGTTTCCCCACTCCTGACACAATGCTCATCTGAGTAGTACGAGAAGTTATGGATGCATTTGCTTTACAGCTTTCCTGTTTTACGAAAGATTGCTTTTCAGCATGCTTCCTTCTACGCGCATTTCTTGTTAGCGTATTGCTGATGACAGGGCATTCCCTCTCCTTGCAAGCAATGTGCAGAACATCGTGTATCATCGTCGGCCAGCAAAATATTCTCCATTTACATAATCGATTTTTATGTGCATGTTGATGAGTTCGATCACAACTCGAGATCCCCTAAGAGGTTCTCTGGGAGATATGACGTTGGGACCCCTAGAATCCGTGTCCCTGCCGCCATTGCAGGTGGATTTTCAATCTCCGATTGGCTGCTACCTGGGGTAATATGATTTTTGTTGCCGTTCATATCATTTTTGTATCCCTTGTTTACACTAGCTTGAGACAGTCATCAATCAACTCGCAACTAAATACTACATACGTTTTTAGTTTTTTTCCCCTAAATCTTATATTATAAAAAAAAAACAATTAGAATATGACGTACTGTGCTACTAAAAAGTGTATGGACAAACGTAATAAAACGCCATTAGTAACGTGCTACGGCTTCTGTGGCCTGCCGTTTCACGCTGAATGCGCCAAATTGTCTGGCCCCACTGCAGCATTATGAAAGTAGGAACAAGTGTCTACTGGTATTGCGAAGCATGTCGCCAATAGACAATATCAGCTTACGTAACGAGGCGTAGGGTAGCCAAGGAAACGATTGATTGTCTTTCCAATTCATTTCTAAAGCTTAATGATCAATTGGAACAGCGAACAATGAAATCACCCAGCTTGTGAGAATCGCCGATATTGAACAACCAGGAAAATCTCCGAAGTCAGCTGGTAACCAGAGACCTGAAATTATGAATGAAAATATCGAAAAGGAGGAGCTCATTGCAGTACTGAATACGCCAATAGCTCCTCATAACCAACCAAGCGAAAATTCACCTTTATTGACGTCTGCGAGGTCACAAATCCTCACAAAAAGCCAATCTCAAATACCTTCTCGTCAAATTGAGCAGTCTTCAACGCCTGGCATTAATTTTCCCTCTTGCGAACAAACATCTCAGCAGTTGCAGCCAATCACGTACGCTTCACATGCTGCAACTTCTATAAATGAACCTGATGTAGCTATTGATGAAGAGGATGAAAAATCAACCCATAACAGGCCCTAAAACTTATAATAATATTAACTTATATTATCAAAATATAAGAGGCTTGCGGACCAAATTAAATAGCTTTCATACATTCTTGCGAATGATAATATTATTTGCTTAACTGAGACTTGATATACATGTAGGGATCCGAATGGAAGGAGCAAATAAAGAAATGCGCCACTTGTGGGTTTTAAACGTTTTATTAAAACAAATAGGCAGAAACTTCAAGGAATAATTTAAACATATTTTCCGTGACGCGTATCAGCGAGAGACTCCCGTCAAGTCACTTCTCTCTCAAGTACATTTCCAACAGAAAGTAGGTCCATTATGAAACGTCATTGCTAATACAGTCAATCACAAAAATATTCAAATGTTTTATCCGATATCGTTCCTACAGATCGGCCGTCCTGACCTATGCATCGCCCTCGATGCTGCTGTCTTCGAATCCGCGAAACCCGTCAGCAATGGAATCGATCGACGTCGGATAGGGCTTTAGGTTGTCAGCTGAGGTCCCCGTCTCATTCGGCCCTTCGTACTCGCCGACCTTTTTCACCCGATAACGATCTTTCTTTAGAACGGCGGTTACTTTGTATGGTCCGAGAAACTTGGAATGCACCTTCAAACCAGCTCCGAATTGAGTTCTTCGTATGGCTACTAAGTCTCCGTCTTTATACTTTCGTGCCGCCTTACGCCTCTGGTTGTAATTACGCCTGTTTTCCAGTTGGAATTTCGAAATGTTTTGAAGCGCTTCTTGCCGGAGAGCCGATCGATGGTCCTGGAAACAGTTCATGATTTCCTCGTCAATAGCAGCTCGTAGTTCATCGTTGTTACTTAGATGCATTGTCTGTCCAAACATTACTGCAAAAGGACTCATACCAATACTTCTACTGTAGGCCGCGTTGATCTGCTGCTGAACTTTTTCTACATGTTTATACCATGTCGCAGGATTATCAATGGATAATTTCGTAAGAATCGGTATTACAATTCGATTGATTCGCTCAATCTGACCGTTTCCGCGAGGAACTCCCGTTGTCGTTCGCACATGGTGAATTCCCTCTTGGCGACAGTATTCCTCGAACGCTTTTGATGTGAAAGATGCCCCTCGATCGGAAATTATTCGTCTAGGATTTCCAAAAATAGTGGATTGCCTCTGCAACCTACCAATTACTTCATCGGCGGTAGTTGATTTGGTCGGATACAGCCAAACAAATTTGGAGAAAGCATCAACGATTACAAACAAATGGTTATAGCTCTTGTTCGTCGACGGCATTGGTCCTAGATGGTCAATATGGTATGTCTGCAGCGGTTTATCGCCTTTGTCGATGGTGTTCAAAAATCCTTCCGTCTTGCCTTGCTTTCGTTCCGCAAGAATACAGTTTACGCAGTTTGTTATAAACTTCTCGATTTTTTTGCGCATCTGAGGGAACCAATATTCTTGTAGCACTATATACTCGGTTTTCTTCCAACCAAAATGTCCTTGTTCGTGGCAACACCTGATAATGTCGCGCTGCATCGTATTTGGTACAACTAACAGAGTCTTTCCGTCCATCTCACGATATAAAACATTCCCTTTCAACGTGAATTCGAGCGTCTTCTTGTTATTGCCATCTTCCAATATTTTAATCAGCTGTTCGTCGTTACGTTGCTCATTTTTAATCTGTTCCAGAATGATGTTGTCCATTCGCTGAAGAACACATACGTCTGCAGGATATCTGCTTAATGCATCTACATACTTCATTAATGATCCCGACCGATGCTCCACAATGTAGTCGAACTCTTCCAATAACATTGCCCAACGTGAAACTCGAAGACACAAATCTTTTTTCGCCATCGTTCTTGCGAATGCTTGACAATCCGTCACTATTTTAAATTGTGCGCTCAGCAGATATACACGGAATTTCTTCAATGCTTGCACTATTGCCAGAATTTCCAATTCGTAGCTAGTATATCTTGATTGAGTTGGGGTCGTCTTCCAGCTGGCATAATGAATAGGATGCATCATTCCATCTTCCGAATCTTTCTGCATAAGAATCGCACCTAATCCGTCCTTAGATGCGTCGGTGTGTAGTTCTGTTGGTGCTCCCGTCTTATACAACCTCAAAACTGGGTTTGTTATCAGTGCAGTTTTCAACTGCTCGAACGCGTTCTTTTGCTCCACGCCAAACTCGAACGAGACTCCATCTTTCAATAAATTGGATATAGGTCGCGCAATTACTGCATAGTTGGCTATGAATTTGCGGAATGCACCCGTCAAACCTAAAAAGCTTCGAACGTCCTTAACGGTTTTAGGCGTTGGGAACATCGAGACTGCTGTCGTCTTCTTCGGTGATGGTTTGATTGTACCATTTTCAAGGATGTACCCTAAGTATTCGACTCGTTTGGCCATGAAATCACACTTACTCCAGTTTATCATGACGCCGAAATCACTCGAGATTTCTAAAACTTTTCTCAGTTTTTCTAGACTTTCTGCTTCACTCCGTGCCGGGATAATAATGTCATCCAAGTAGGTCAAAACGACGCCTTTCGCAATCAATTCCCGATAAATAGTTTTAACATGCCTTTGGAAAACAGCTGGTGAATTACTCAGACCAAAAGGTACTCGAAGAAATTCAAATTGTCCGTCAGGTGTCACAAAGGCTGTGTATTTCACACTCTCCTTCTCTACAGGTACGTGGAAAAATGCGTTTTTCAAATCGAGCGTGGTGAAAACCGTCGAGTCTTGTAATCGGTCGAGCTGGTCTTCTATTAGCGGAAGCGGATATGGGTCGCGAATAATTTTCTTGTTCAACATTCTGTAATCCACGCATAATCTAGCGTCTCCGTTCTTCTTCTCAACCAACACGATGGGAGATGCATATGGCGAAGAGCTATATCGCACGATACCCTCTCTCATCCAATCATTGACTATGTCTTCTACAACCTTCCGTTGTTTGTCCGACAGTCGTCGCGGACCTTGGTGAATCGGAACTTCGTCGTTAAGAACCAAGCGCATCTCGATTCCTGTCTCTTTTATTTTGTTTGGTATATACGCTTCGATGAGATTTTTGACTTCCGCTTTTATAGATGAGTCATTGATATGGCACAGGTCAACTTCACACTCGTCTGGATCTGGGCTGACATTTAAAGTTTTCAAGTGATCGTAAACGCTTTCGTCATTCGCTCCTTGTTGACTGATGACTTCTTCCGGTTGTTGATTGGCGTTGTCGATTATTATATCCTTCTCATTCTTTGTTGATTGTTGAGCTGCTTCGGAGTTATTTTCGCCTACAATTCTTACAGTAGCACTCCGATTTTTTATTGTTATTTCTACGAACTCCGATAATTCACCACCAAGCAACAAGTTATATGGGAAAGTCGAATCCGGCACTACATGAATCGTAAGGGTTAAACGAACACCGTCTATTGTAACCGTCGTGGTAAAATGACGAAGAGTTTGCTGACTGCCAGAGCCAATGCCACCAAATCTAACATAATTTTTCTCAAGACATGGAGCGTCTAGTCCGTCATAGATACTACGTTTTATTAAATGGAGATCACTACCCGAATCAAAAACTGCACGAATTGTTCTTTTGCATATTTGTATGTCTTTATAAGTCTTCATATCCGCTAATTTTAACGCATCACATCTAACCTTCGGGATGTTCACTCGCGGGGTTGGGCACTTGCTTGCAACATGGCCAAAATCACCACATGCGAAGCACTTTGTTCCCTTCCTTTTATCAGGACAGTCTTTACCAAGATGATTGGAATTTCCACAGTTAAAACAGCGTTTGCCAGACTTAGTATCCGGTATATTTTTTTCACGTAACGGATACTTTGATTTTATTCGCGATTTTATAACCTCGTATTGAATTAATTTTTGTCGTAATTCCTTTATCGAGCTCGCACCATATAAAATTGTTTTATTACGCTCATCGTCTGGAATACCGTCAATGATGTATTGTATCTTGGCCTCCAACTCGATCTCGGCGTGACTCGCGATATCTAAGACACGATAAACATATTCGTTCGAACTTTCACTCGGCAACTTTCGAATTTCAGTCAATTGTTTGTGAATGTCTTTGCTATTAGCTATCTGTCCGAATTCTACACACAGCGAGCTACGTAATTGATCCCATGATTTTGCGGAGCACTCAAAACCGACAAACAATTTCGCTGATCCACGTAACAATTTCTTCGCGTACACTACTCGTTGCATATCATTCCACCCACACATTTCCGCGGTTTCTTGAAAGTTTTTTAACCATCTTTCAATATTTTGGTATTTATCGCCACTAAATGTTTCCAGCGAGTCTTCAACATCGCGATATGACAACATTGTTTGCCTAAAAGACACCGCACTACATTCAGAGGGCGTTCGGTCAATTTCACTTGCAGCCACTTCCTCTTCCTCGTCGTCCTCGTTCTCTGACATCGTCGCAGCACGTAATCGTTCACGTAAAACTGCCTTTTTTCCGCTGACCGGCAACTCCAAAGTACGCAATTGTTCCCTGATTTCTTCCACAGTCAACGAATCAATATCCATCTTAGCAACGGCCACTGAGCTCCTCAGTCGTTCGCGTAGCACCGCTTTACTTCCCGTTGGTACTTCGCTTTCTTCATCCGGCATATTAAATAATAATCTTCCGAACAATTTACTCTTTGTTTTCGTCTTGATCGCGTCGTCGTCAACCGAACACGTATAGACACGGAATCTTCTTGCACCAAAACCGTCTACTTGTCCTTGAACGCGTCGCCGTCTATCGAACACGTATGGACACGAAATCTTCTTGCAGCAAAACCGTCTATTTGTCCTTGAACGCGTCGCCGTCTATCGAACACGTATGGACACGAAATCTTCTTGCACCAAAACCGTCTATTTGTCCTTGAACGCGTCGCCGTCTATCGAATACGTATAGACACGAAATCTTTCACCGTCTAGAACTTTCGTCTACTTTTACTTCTATTTTCATTTCAATAGTTACTCCATTTTTTGGCGAATCCCGGTTGAGCCCCCACTTGTAGGGATCCGAATGGAAGGAGCAAATAAAGAAATGCGCCACTTGTGGGTTTTAAACGTTTTATTAAAACAAATAGGCAGAAACTTCAAGGAATAATTTAAACATATTTTCCGTGACGCGTATCAGCGAGAGACTCCCGTCAAGTCACTTCTCTCTCAAGTACATTTCCAACAGAAAGTAGGTCCATTATGAAACGTCATTGCTAATACAGTCAATCACAAAAATATTCAAATGTTTTATCCGATATCGTTCCTACATACATAGCTCGGAATTTTTCCCAAAACACATTGTCTATCGGGGGACTGTGATTTTAATCTGACAAAAAAATCTGATGGGGGTGGAGTACTGATTGCTGTTGCTAAAAATCTTTCCAGTGAGCTTTGTGACAATTTACATCCCCCAGACTTAACCGAACACGTACGTGTCAAAACTAATACTCGTTCTGCTCCCTTGTTCATATTCTGCATCTATCTTCCCTGTAACTCTTCTTCTGATTTTATGATTCACTATTTGAGTCACTATCATCGTATTGTCTTTCACTTCATCCCACTTCACGTATTATTATTTGTGGTGACTTCAATCTTCCTTCCGTAGAATGGGACTTAACAGCATCTAATGATATCTTTTCTTCGAATCGACAGTCTGTATTACTATCGAATATTCTTTCCCAATCTTCCCTTAACCAATTAAATTACGTTCTAAATATAAATAATCGGATGCTAGATCTTGTAATGTTGAACATTGATATTGGGCGTATTCACGTAGCTGCTGCACCTCAATCCTACGTATCTTCTGATCCCCGTCATCCCGCTCTGTTGTTGGACATCAGCATGAACTTTCCAAAAACACTTAAATGCCATCAGCCGCTCAAGTTTAACTTCTGGAAAGCCAATTACAGCGCATTGTCGGAATCTTTGAATTCACTTGATTGGTTCTCGTTTTTTGACTGCCTTGATTGCGAAGAAGCTCTTGCTAAATTTTATTCCCACTTCGACTCGCTTATCCGTCAATTTATACCACTATGTAGGTCCAAAAAGAGCTCTGAGCCACCCTGGCTCAACCGTGACATCTTAGAAGCTCTGAAGATTAAGAACAAACTTCACCAAAAGCTTAGATTGACTGATGATTCTGACTCTTATAATGAATACTCTAGATCCCGTGCCTCCGCGAAATTATTAATTAAAAGTTCAAGGAAAAATTACTTTACGCACATAGAGCAGTCACTTCATTCCAACCAGTCAAAACCATTCTGGTCATATATTAATCATCTAAAGTCATCCCCGCACTTTCCAAGCACCATGTATTGGAATGATAAACAAAGTTCAACACTGGAGTCCATTTCCAACTTATTCGCGGATTTTTTTCCACCATAACTTCCTCTTCGGCATCCGATTCTTCTTATGATTTCCCTCTTCATTTTCCTCTGGCTGTTGCGAGTTCATATAATTAATACTCTTGACACAAGCATTGGTTCTGGGCCAGACGGAATTCCAAATGTCTTCGTTAAATCTCTGTCCTCTTCATTGTGTTCCTCTCAGTTTTATCTTTAACGCCAGCTTGTCCTCCGAAGTTTTTCCTCGCTTCTAGAAGACAGCCATCGTCTTCCCAACTCATAAATCTGGTCCTCTTTCGTGGGTCTCCAACTACCGTCCAATCTCACTTCCCGAAGATCCTAGAACGTTTAGTTCATAATCGCATTTGTGAACTTATATATTCCTCGATATGTCCTGCTCAACATGTTCCAGGTCGGTCGACGATTACAAACCTACTTAAGTTTACTCACATTGTTGGTGAAGCCCTTGAAAAGCACTTTCAGGTTGACGTCGTTTATACTGATTTTACCAAGGCGTTTGATAAAGTAAATCATAACGTGCTGAGTATAAGCTAACACAACGTAGTATTTTTGGTTGCTTGCTTTCTTGACTTGTCTCATACGTAAACACTCGTTCATGTAGAGTAAGTCTCTGTGGAGTGTTATCTCACTCCTTCTATCCACAGACTGCGAGTCCTTCAAGGATCCCTCCTAATACACATTAACGACGCCCTCTTTAATAAATGCTCCATGCCTTCTCTATGCTGATGATCTTAAAGTTTTCAAAGTGATTAGATGTATTGATGATTGCATCTCCCTCCGAAATAGCCTGAGCATCCTATGCAACTGAAGTGAATCAAATTTTCTTTCCCTTAATGTACAAAAATGTCATAAAATGACTTTCTCTTTAGAACCGATTTCAATCTCATTTCCATATAGCCTACGCAATGAGCCGGTATCTGTTGTAACCAAGTTCAAAGACTTAGGAGTGATCTTAGACCCGCGACTCAAGTTTGAAGAGCACATCCTCGACATCACGTCACGTGCTTCTCGGGTTTCCGGATTTGTTCGTCACTCTTGCATCTTTGAAATATCCTGTCTCCAGTACATCTTTAACATATATAAGAACTGTTCGGCCTATCCTCGAGTATTGTGCCGAAATTTGGACAACGCATTATAAGTACTTAGACTCACTACTGGAATCTGTGCAACGTTATCATCCCGTAGACACTTTCTTGATGAATGTCTCCTATATAAGCTTCACGACTATCAGTTGCATACAAATGTAAGAGAGTTACTGACAATGCGGACATCTAATTATCCCTCTAGAAATGAAGGATTATCTCAAATTCCATTTGCAAGAACGGAAACATTTTATCATTCACCACTACTGCGTCTGCCAAGAAACCACAATGCTATGGAATTTGGCCCGTATCCTCTATCTTTAATAATTTATAATCATAGACTTAAGAATTTAATTTTAAATACCTAGCCTAGTAGATATATTTTGTTGTACTTTTCTATTTGTATTGTTTGAACCAATCTTGTAATTGGACTTTAGTCTGTAAGTTGGTCGAAATAAATAAATAAATCACGGACGTACCGAGGCACATCCGCTTGGCGGAGTTACAGTTCCTGTTCAGCCCACGCTTATTTATATTTTTCATTAATTACCCCTCTTCATTTTTTATTTAAAGATTATTATCTTATGCTGCTTAGACGAACTGAAAGACCTGATTACAAAATTTTGCCTAGCAACTTGACCACGTTTTATAACTGGTGTTAATTAAGTAATCTCTATTTGAACGTCCCTACCTTTTATGCAATATCTTTAATTTCGAATCTAGTCCTATCTTGTACTAATATTCAATTGATTCATGTTTCTGGCACGTATAAGCTATTTTGTATACCTTAGAGCTATTTTTTATGCTCACTAAAATTGCATGCTCATACAAGTACACATTGCAAATGAACCTGCAAACATTTCTGGATTTGTACTGCGTCATGATCACTTATTTCGTGATATTAATTTTGCTACCTTTCTGTATTCAGCGCGCATACGGATTATTCTAGAATACCCAACCGAGATCTTGACGCACACCACGAATACCTCACCATAGTCTGGTCAATTCGAACAATGCGGAAAACATAAAGGGGTTTCCAATAAGAGGTGTTATTTTGAATAGCCCGCTATTTCGGTAGATGTCACTTTTGAAGCTGTCATTTTTTGACATTTACCAAGTAATTAATACATTAATACAAATGGAACGATACACGCTTCAACAATGCATTGAAATTATTAAAACTCACTATAAAAATGTTGAAAATTTGGCAGAGACGGTTCGTAAAACTGAACTTTTTTGGGTCGTCGTGAAGCACCTTCTCGGACCGCAATACAGAAATTGGTGGAAAAACTCGAGCTGTTGGGACAACTTAGTGATGTGAAGAATAAAACCCCTGCACGTCACTCAAGATCAGCCGAGAATATTGCTGCTGTAGCCGAAAGTGTTGAAGAAAACTTAGGTTTCTCCATTCATCAACGTTCTTTGGAATTTGGCATTCTACAAACGTCATTATACCGTATTTTGCATAAAGGTTTGGGTCTTAAGGCTTATAAAGTTCAGTTAACACAAGAACTCAAGCCGGTCGATCATCAACAACGTCGTGTCTTTGCTGATTGGGTCCTTGAAATGCATGAAAATGATCCAGAATTCCATCGTAAAATCATCTTGAGTGATGAGGCCCAGTTCCATCTCAATGGCTTCGTCAACAAGCAAAATTGTCGCATCTGGTGCTCGGAAAACCCTAGAGCTATTGTTGAAAAGCCTCTCTATCCTCAACGTGTGACTGTTTGGTGCGGTTTATGGTCCGGCGGAGTCATTGGCCCTTACTTTTTCGAAAATGAGGCTGGAGCAACAGTTACGGTGAATGGATTGCGCTATCGAGAGATGATTAATGATTTTTTTATGGCCGGAATTGGATGGTATTGATCTGGACGACGTTAACTTTCAACAAGACGGCGCTACGTGCCACACAAGCAACGAAACCATTGTTCTTTTACGGGAAAAGTTTCCGGACCGTGTTATCTCTCGAAGAAGTGATCACAATTGGCCACCGAGATCTTGTGATTTAACACCTTGCGACTTCTTCTTTTGGGGCCACTTGAAAGAAAAGGTCTACGCCAACAGCCCAGCGTCGATTCAAGACCTCAAAGATGGAATTCGTGAGGCTATCGAGGACATAGGGCAGTCACTTTGCGATTTGGTTATGGAAAATTTCATGAAAAGGATATGGTCCTGAAAGCGTGGTCGTGGTGATGATTTGCCTGATGTTATTTTTCAATATTAACGGCGTACCTTCGTCTTTATAATGAAATAAACATCCGATCATTTATATTAAAAAATCTTTCTTTTAATATCAAAATAACACCTCTTATTGGAGAACCCTGTATAATTGTGAAATTTTGATAACTCTACTCGGCCGTATCAAACATTAGTTACTTCTTGACTGTAGGCCAGTTTATGCGCCATACGGAAAACATACTCGTATAATTGTGAAATTTTGATAACTACTCGGCCGTATCAAACATTTTTTTTTTTGTGGTAGGGAGGTGAATGCCCATTTACGCAGAGTGTGGGACTCCCATGCTCGACTAGACTAGACTACCCACTAAACATCTCCCCTGTCAACCTGAGAACCTAGCCTGGAACCATTTGAAAAATCCCTCCGGCCAGGTCTCGTTTTGTCAAGCTGGGGATTCTTCTTCTAGCGGAAGGGGGTAGGGGAAGAGGAAGTGCCAGACAAGCGATCCCCCAGCCCCAACACCCCCGGCTGATCTGAGTCCCTTTTATCTTTTAGGACTGCCCGAACATAATGTGCCACCTGCTACCATTTGTCAACCAATCATCACCGCGACTATATTATCCGGGGTGAGCTCTCCTGTCTCCCTGTAGAGGGCCCTCCGCAGCCTGTCCCATTTTATGCCCGCAAAAAATGTGTGGCAGGCATTGTCTTCCTCTCCTGGGCAATACCGACAATCGGGGGACCGTGACTTACCAATCTTGTGTAGATAAGATTGAAAACACCCATGCCTTCGATTTAGCCACGGTCTCACATTTGAGATGAGGCGCGCGGTTCACCTTCCCTTCGTGCAGTTCACCCAAGACTGCTGCCAATCTTTGAGTGAGCGCTGTCTCTCTTCGCGGACAACCATCTCCCTCGCATCCTCGTTTCGACGCAGATAAATAGATCAAACATTAGTTACTTCTTTTGTGTAGGCCAGTTTATTTTCACTCTTTCACAACTGCAAAGAGGCGATAAAAAACTTGAGAATGATCAATTAATAATTTTCTAATTTTAAATTTTCGCTTGGAAATCATTTAAGTATCAATTTTTTAATATGTTTCTACTTTAAATATTCTCATATTATAAATATAAAATAAGTATTATTACTCCTATGATATGTAAGAATGATTGAATTAATTCAAAACTCTTTTAATACTTGCAGCCACGCACCCCAACGCAGCCTACATTGAGATCGCACACGGCGGGCATCTTGGATTCTATGAAGGAGGCCTGATCTATCCAAATCCCGTCACTTGGTTAGATCGTGCTTTGGTTGCCTTAATTGGTGGACTTGTGTTGACCCACAGCGATGGTCTAACGAAAAAGAAGATCTCAATCTCAACGTGAATCAAAACTAACAATGTGATTGTAGGAGCCACGAGAAAGTATAAAATTTTTAAATGAAAAACTAAAACTACTAGAACTAAAAATGGCGAAAATAACATATTTACTTATTATATAATATACATGGATATATTTAATGTTTCACGTACGCTCAAAGAAACAATAATTTTTAAATAGATCGAAATGAAAGAAACAAATATAAACTACTAGATAGTAAAACGATGGAACGATATATTATGGAAAATGATAAAAGATACTTGGAAATAGCCATTAATAAATTTAAAATGAATAACAATATGAAGAAATAAAACATAAATGAGAAAAAACGTTAAGATGTTCAATGATAGTTTCAGATATAAATTGACACTAATTTTCGTTAGCTGTCTAGAGTTTATAAATTTTTAGGCACAAGAACTTAACCAAGTGCATTGTTGATATCCCAGTTTGGCAGATAATTTTATCAAGTTTAATTTATTAGACAGAAAATATGTCTTTATCTTGGCCGAGAGAGACAATAAAAGGCTTTTACTTTTTGTTTACAAATATGGAGTTGAGAGTGTATTTGAAAGGAGCACTATAAGCCATTTTTGAACAGGCTACTAAATATGTATGTTCTAAAAGATTAAATGTGTAATCGAAAAATGCTGTGTAGATAATATATAGAATGATAGAGTCACATAAATACAGTTTGATGGTTACAATTACCCCGTATGTAATTGTGACGAATGCTTTTGGCTAAGTGAGTTTATATGAAATGAGAATGCTAAAATCTTAAAAAGTTGTGTATAGATAAGTACATAATCTGCTCGCTCGTTTTCGATTGTTTGAAACATAGAGTTTAAGTTAGCGTTGACATAGATTTAACTATAACTTCATATTGCATTATTCATAGATATTTGTGAACCTTATTGTGAAAGAAAAAACGAGCGCTCGTGCAGGGTAAATTTGAAGACCAATATGTGTTCAAATTTTTTGAGGACATTTACGGATTTTGCAAGACTGATGATGTAAGCGCGGGTATTGCTAAACGAATAGGAAAAAGGGCTAGGTTATTTGAATTTTTCATATATGAAAAATATCATTTTTGGTGAATCATAACGATACATTGTCGGACTACAAATCATTTAAACTTTAGCGATTAAGGTAATTTTGCCATAATTAATACGCACTTGGTTTTACTCAATGAAAGTCCTAGAGAAACGTTTCACCCTCCTAAAATAGTATTTAAATTTCATTTCATAATCAACATAAGTTTAAAATCGTAAGAATGGAAAAGCAAGAATTGCTGCTCCATCATCTGTGAGACATTATCGCTAATGTATGTAATAATCAGGAAAAACCATCGTCATTCGTGTTTTGAGCACTTAAACCTTCTGTAAATGTTGGAGTCTTAATTAATTAACGATAACATCAAACAAACCACACATTTGTTTCTAGATAATTAATTCTTATTGTTACGCTCAAATATTTGCGAATGGCTACAATAGAATAATCAAAAGTACGTTCCACAAGAGAGCCTTACTTTAGGTTGTAAGCAGTATTTTGATAATGTTAATTTATTAATATTTAGCATTTAGTTTGATATACTGTTACTGACAATGGCTGTTTTATTGATTTAGTAATAGCTTTTTCGTGACCTTATTTCGAGTGTGATTGTCGCACAATGAATGACTAAATTTAGTTCTTTCAATTACAAATTCGAAATTTTGACAAATTTCCTTTGTGATAAAGCAAATTTTATATTCCCAAGTTTCATTTCCCATGAGCTCTACGGAGCTTGAAATTTTAATCGGCGAACAAAATTGAACTTATATAACAAAAATGTTGTAGAATTTGTATCGCAAACAAATATATTTGTGATTTTATAAATTGTGGTTTTCAAAATAAACATAAATAATGCACCATGTTAGTGCATTGATTATAACAAAAACTGTTTTATTTCATTAAGTAGGAGTGAAGAGTTTCGTCTACATTTGTAGCTAACAATTGTCGATAAGTAAGCAGGATCGCCATGTAAAATAAAAAACGTAGAGGTGAAATGCTTTTGACCTAAGGAAGCAAGCACAAGCGTTAGACGCCTTCCTGCTAGTTTCTTGCAACGAGGATTTGTATAAATTATATAATAAAGAAATTGTAGAATGCAGGCAAAAGCGTGGAACGCCTTCCTGTTTGCATCTACCCTAACAAGACAATCCCATGCGGGCGTTTACATGCCCTTAGCAAAGGGATACACCTAGGCAGTGGGTCAAATCAAAGACCAGCGTATCGTGAATGTATTCAATGTTGAGATCACTATACCTTGGCCGCTAAGTAAAAATTGTCAAATTGATTTAATTTTAAAATTTATGTATACTGGTTGTTTTCTTCTCATTATTTTATTTCATTTTTTTTTGTTAACAAATCAACATTACATCTATTTTAGTAATGAAAATATCATTTAAGTTCATTATTTCTAGCCTATTAAATTTTTATGTGAATTTTCATTTTAAAGTATTTTGATTTATTTATAAAGTACAATTCTATTTTTCATTTGTATGGTTTCTCTGCTGTACTAGTAATACATTTCTTTGTTCAATTAATCTTTTTGTTGTTATTGATTAAATTGCTTTTATTTTGAATAAATTTGTTGCGTGCTCTTTGAACATTTAATTTTATATTAGGCCCGAAAACGGAAACACTACGTCACGCCGCGAACTAACCTTTTCGAGTAGCCGCATCAGCGCAATCTAGTACTGTTCAAATCAAACAAATTTTCAACAGATTTTTGACAGTACATATGACTACGTTTAAAATTTTATCAGTAATATGTCAAATATTTATTTTAGGTATGAGGCGTCGTAGACACTAGCGCGCAAATATATGTATTTGCTTCTCGTTTATATCATTTCGGCTAAATTTCATCTGACAAATGTCATACTTGGCAATCTCAAAAGATTACTTTCCGCTTACTGAGATGCTGCTGTCAAGTATTCTGGACAGCTGTGTTCGGAAATTTAGGGCTACTGAGCAGCTGTTTCCGGTACGCGAAGTGACGTCAGGTATGTTAATTGACTTCCTTATGTCGGTATTGCCCAGGAGAGGAAGACAATGCTTGCCACACATTTTTTGAGGGCATAAAATGGGACAGGCTGCGAAGGGCCCTCTACAGGGAGACGGGAGAGCTCACCCCGGATAATATAGTCGCGGTAATGCTCGAATCGGTTGACAAATGGAACCAAGTGGCACATTATGTTCGGGCAGTCCTTAAAGATAAAAGGGACTCACAGCAGCCTGGCGTTGGGGCTGGGGGATCGTTTGTCTGGCACTTCCTCTTCCCCTCTCCCATCCCGCTAGAAGAGGGATCCTCCAGCTTGAAGGCGCCTCATGGCGTAACAAAACGGGACCTGGCCAGAAGTAATGTGTCAAACGGTTCCAGGCTAGGTTCTCAGGTTGACAGGGGAGCTGTTTAGTGGGTAGGCCAGTCGCCTTCTTGCGAGCATGGGAGTCCCACACTCTGTGCGTAATGGGCATTCAGCTCCCTACCACAAAAAAAAACCGAGCGGTGTCTAAGTGTCTTACATGGATTTTGATTTCGTGGATTGGCAGCTTTGCTCGCCCGCGACTATCCATTACAAGATACGCGCTGCTTGTGGATCAGAATTCACCCTGGGCCGACAGACTTTAGCTTAATTAACGCCAGTGACCGAGAGTTGATTTCCGAGCCTGGATGTTCACGGTGCGAGAGAGAGTAGTACCGGTACCACATAGGGGGAACTCACCATTCTTTCAGATATATATATTTTTTAGGAGAAAGATGCACACCGAACGAAGCCCAGGAAGGAGAAAACTACAGTTGGATGTCGGACTACCACTGCCTCGTTCAATATGTCATGAGGACATGGACGAGTTGTCCAGCCAGACGTTGCCTTGTGGTCATCGTCTGCACCAAATATGTGTGGGACAGCTACATCAGATATCGCCAACAACACCCGCCGAGTCAGGGCAGAGCAGTGCTTAAAAGCGGGCTCAGCCAATTGACTCTAATTGTTACGTTCAGCAACACAGATGTAGCAAGAGCGCTATCACCAGTCGGACCTACAATTCAATCCACATCATCGACTACCAAAAGGGCCCAGCTGCTAGTCATCATGCAGACGATGGCTGCCAGTATGGATCAAATGAGGGAACAATTGGAAAAAACTATCTGTGCCACAACCAGAGGCCCAGCCCCCTATCCTATCGTCAAGGGTAGACAGTGCGGAGACCACAGAGCTACTTCTTACACTAACTTGTGACCCAGAGTGTGTTTCAACTTCACACCCGCACCACGGGTATAACATGCGTGCCTGGAGCCCTGATCGACAGATGTTTAAACAGCCAGATCCTAACCGTGGCTTAATGTCCTGATACTATCGGGATCTCCCACCATCAACTCAGCCAGAAAGTCGTCGAATAGGAAAGTCCACGCACCGAGATGACCCAATCCCATGAATACCCAGAAGCGAACGTAATCGTTCCCAGTGCGCTATTCCCCCATCTAAAATGGCGCACATCATAGCTAGCTGGTAGTTGGTGTTTTTGGGCCAAGACGACCCTGTGACCATAGGTGTCTTCTTCTGAAGAGTAGAAAACATGACGTCGTTGAACCTGGGAGGAAAAATGCGACTAGTTACCAGATACGCCCAAATGCTGTTCATTGGGAGAACTTTCCGATGGTTCTGGCGTTTTGTTGACGCATTTCCAACATACTATTGGGAGACTTTGCGGCACGCCGCATTGCGGGAATTCACACCAGTAGAGAACGATGACATATTGAAACAAAGGCTATGGAGTAGACACCAACTGGCTCAGGAGACAGTAGACGACTACTACGAAGCTCTATGTTGCTTGTTGGAACGATTAATGAGCCCCATGAGGGGGACATAGTTTTTAAGTCTTTTTTTGGAAGGAGTCAAACCGGAGTTACGAGAACGATTGATTTTTGCTCCTCACCACAACCTACATGCGCCTCGCGGTTCACCAAAGGAGCTAGAAGCTGTCCAATACTGCTAGCGATCAGCACCTCAACGCATTTTCTTTAACCGAAGGGAGCAACCGGAACAACGCACAGTGGCTGAGCTCGAATACAACGTGCCTACTCTATCCGCGCCACCTTGTTTCATACAATCCATAATGGACAGCGCTTCTGTCTCCATTACACACGGAATCGAACGAAGCCCATCAAATAGAAGTCCACGAACTGGCATCTAAGACACGAGTCACCACGTGTTGGAACTGTGGGCAGATGGGACATCGCTTTACCGCATGCCAGGCAGACGCAAGCATCTTTTGTTTCCATAGTGGTAAGCCAGATACATATGCACCGAATTGCACCAATTCCAAGAAGCCAAAAATCTTGCAAGCGAGTGCACACGACAGTCAGCAGCAATCAAGACGGACCCAGTAACGGAACATCACTCCGTCCCGTCTACTGATAGCTCCACTACGACGATCCCTTTGCCAGGAAATACTCTAGATACAACCACATCGGCATCTTTACTGGTCCATGATGCTGCAGATGATACATCTCTTCCGGAGGCCTCTCCAAAGATATTTTTGAAGCGGCCACCTCTGGTACTGTCTGAAGAACCCCGACAGCCAGTGACTCGTGCATTAAAACCATTTCACATTAGACTGGAGGAATATCTTTGGGCACGAGAGCGGATTTTTTGCTTCAGAAGAGGTCATACCACGCCAGTGCAAGACAAAATAGTCAAATCATCGTTTTAGGAGCTTTCGTAAGAGAGTGTGACCGTGCCGCCAAATCCTGAATGTATGTAACATCTCGCAGGTTTCCGAGAATGACAACAGACCTTACGCACCAATCAACGTTTTGGGCGAAATCTTTGTAGCGTCAATTGACACGGGTGCAAGTATTAGCTGCCTTTCCTCGAGCCTCGGCTCAAAGGTACTGCATCAACACCTTACGTTGGTAAAGCCTTGGCGCTCTGACATTAGCACAGCTGACGACACCAATAATTCTATCAAGGGTATGTTAACAACACCTTTCATGTTTAGAGGTCAAACTAAGGATATCACATTTTTCATTATTCCCTCACTGACTCAGAACGTGTACCTCGGTATCAATTTCGTCCTAAATTTTGGCTTGACCATCGATTTATTCTTAGAGTCACGTTTTAACACTAAACACGTCAATGCACTTACTTCTATGCCCGACAGACACGAATTAACTCCTAACAAGCGACAAGGCCTGGAAGCATCCATCGCTTGTTTTTGCATCATCAGAAAAACAATCAACAATAGACCCAACGCACTACTATTATTATACTGGATACCGAAAGTGGAAAAGTTCCACAGCTTCGAATTGGTTGACAAAGCAGCTAAACTGGCCACTATAGAAGGAGAAGAAGTCGACTCATTTCTGGAATGGGACGACTCTATCAGAATGATTAATGACTCCATCAACATAGAATGGCATGAATACTTCCGAAAAAACATCATAAACCTAGCGTACAGCCCTTGGCTACAAACGGACCTTATTTACAGAACCAAACCATGGTTCCATGATTTCACACCAAGCAGCAACACGCAAAAGCAAATTAACAGAATTCTACTAAACCGAGCCTACAATCACAAAAGATTAAAAAAAGCAAAAATAGTTCCATCCCAAGGATGCAAATGGTGCGACATAACAGAGGATCTTGAACACAGAATTCTTAACTGTGACCACTTTGAAACTCTAAGGAACAAGTATGAAATCTTTCAAAATAACTATCCAATAGCAAAATTTTTCAATAAAAACAACGAGAAAGCACTAACTCAATTAATCGACTTTCTTGAAGAAGTAAATTTAGAACTTTAAATTCACGCGAATAGTCCTCTCAAGTCCCAAAAACTAAGTTTTAACCTTCCAAGAAAAACACTTAAACCAAAAATCTATTAACCATTCCAAACGGATAATAACACATTAACACAGTAAAATCACAAAACAAATAAAGAAAAACTAGAAAAAAGCATTATATTACCATAAGTCCCTAGAGGACATTAATCGATACATCGGTGGCTTGTGCTAATTAGCCATAGCTAATACACACCTAACGAAGGTTAGGTAGAGGAAAAAAAAAAAAAAAGGCCTTGGTCGCTATTCTCTGGTCTCACATGTTATTGACGTTGGCGATAGCAAGCCAATAAAGGAGAGACGCTACGCCATCTCGCTGGCCATAGAAAAGCTAGTGTAAACGGAGTTGGACAGGATTCTAGAGTTAGGGGTTATAGAGGAGTCTCAAAGTGCCTGATCCTCCCCAGTAATCTTGGTGGTAAAACCAGGTAAAGTTCATCTTTCTTTGGACACCCGGAAAGTCAACTCAGTGACCGTTACAGACGCGTACTCTCTTCTGCCTATCGATGGAATATTGGGAAGACTGCCAAAACAAACTACATTACGAGTCTCGACTTGAAGGACAAATTCCACTCGATTAAGGGTTAAGGGATAAGACCACTCTCACAGTGCCCGGACGACCATTATGCCAGTTTGGCACAATGCCCCTCGGCCTGTGTAACGCCCCGCAAATGGTGACCCGGCTGATGGATAAAGTCATTCCACCTCACCTGAAACACCAAGTTTTCGTTTACCTGGATGACCTTCTACTCATCACAGAAACGTTTGACCAACATCTTCTACTGCTGCTAGAAGTAGCCCTTCATATCCACAAGGTGGGACTCACCATTAATGTCCAGAAAAGCAAGTTCGTCATGATGGAAGTCTGATATCTAGGACATGTCATCGGACATGGTACTATCAAAACAGATCCAGACAAAACTCGGGCGATTGACGAGTTACTGTTACCGAAAACCGTTAAGCAGTACAACGTTTCCTAGGAGTGTGTGGTTGGTACCGAAGGTTCGTTCGGCACTGTGCAACGGTTTCAGCACCTCTGTCACACATGCTCCGGAAAGGTAAATTCATCTGGTCCGAGCTCAGCCGAAAACCATTCAAAGAGCTCAAGCAAGCTTTGACTCTGCCCCAGTCTTGCATAGTCCTAACTTCCAGAAACCATTCTCCATTCATTGTGACGCATGTCAACATGGAGTTCGAGCCATACTAGTGCAATTAACCGAAGAGGAAAAAGAAGCTCCCATTGCTTTTATGTCCAATAAGCTGAACTCGGCACAGAGGAACTACACTGTATCCGAACAAGAATGCCTGGCAGCGGTGATGGCTGCCAAGAAATTCCGAGTGTACATAGAAGGCCATCCGTTCGAGATCATCACCGATCACGCTTCGCTGCAATGACTGATTAACCAAGCAGACCTACACAAACGTCTGGCCCGATGGGCTCTTAAACTGCGAGGGTTTAAGTTTTCCATCAAACACCGGAAAGGAACATAAAACATCGTGCCCAATACTCTCTCGCGAATGTTTTCACCCGAATTGGCATTAAATGACTATAGCCCCATCGGGATAGGTTTGCACAGCCCGCATTTCTATTCAGACAACTAAAATGAGTTGAGACAAAGCATCGTAACGCAACAAACACAGTTGTCTGGTTTGAAAGTGGTCGATACTCATTTGCTAGATTCGTTGAGGCTGGTCGAGCTGAGACGGAGCGATTTGGTATTGGAGGCTGAATGACAATGTCTAAATTATTCGTGTTTATTTTCTGATTTTGTGTTTTTCCTTACTTAGTATTTGAGCTTCATTTCATTATTGCTACATTTAGTGTTGTTGTTTATTTGTGTTAAAAATATTGGATAGGTTTTAGTATTTAGGATAGGTAACATATATGTTATGTTTATATTAGGTTTAGAGATAAGGGTTAACGCTAAGGTTACGAATATTGTGTTAGCATTATATTAGTATAGGATAAAGCTTTTTCATTGAATTTGATTAGAATTAGTGTAGCAATCAAGCAGTCATACAAGCAAACAGCTCGAAAACTTCCTATCTCCTATCCAAAGTTTTAATGGCAGATTTAGAAAGATATTTAATTACTTTCATTTGTAATCGTAATTGTAAAATAGTTTTCTCTCTTACTATTATTATATGTAATTTTATATCAATTTTCCTTTATATCAAATTTAAACGTTTCCCTTTAATTATATTCTTCATGAGATTTAACTTTTATTACTATTTAGAATCTTTTTCATTTTTCTTTACGTCAGTTAATTTTTCTTGAAAATTTTTAATCTGCCAATTAAAAAATTGAATATGGGAGCACTGATTTAGTGCACCCCAACGGTGTATTACATTACCGAAGGCAATCGAGCTCAGCTGATGCGATTTACCGTATACACCGGAAGAGAAAGACAAGTTTGGGACGAATCGTCGAGTGTTCTTATGACCTTCTCTCGGTAAGCACGCGAAGAACGGCCGCGTTGGAAGAGTGCTTGCGCTTGATAAGACATTGAAAAACTCCGCTGTGTCATTTATGAAGCATGTTGTGAGTTTGTAAATATTTTCCCTGAAGGATCTTTAATAAGTGCGGTGTAGTAACAAATTACAGAAAGTACTGAGGAACGCCTTGTCAAAATTGTTTTAGTGAGTTAGCCTTTCGTTTTGTATTTTATTTTGCCATGATTGTACGCGTTATTTCGAACTTAAAATAAATTTTCTTTGCACGATGATTGTCCGAAATGTGAGTAGCCTTTGGACTAGAAGAGTGGAAGGCACATTATAAGCAAACATAACTTTGTGGAATCATTTATTGGATTGATTTATTAATTACTAATTTAATAGGAATTCTAAATCATCTCCCTGTGAAAATTAAGGGCGTAAATAAAGTGCATACGAAGTTAACAGTTTAATAGCATCGTGCATATTAGGTCGGGAGCTATCCCGAGGTCAGTTTTGATAGGCAACTTTATTGACGTCGACTTTCGATTTATGTGATAAGTATTTCGAAGTAATTAGAACATTTGCTTTTATAAACATTTGTGGTGATTGGTCATATAACCGATTAATTGGATATTAAAATCAGTTATAACTGCAACACCATCTAACTTTCAAGCAGGTCTGTATAAAGAAGTTATTTCAAGATTCATAATAGGAGTATTTATAAAATCAAGATTGAGAATGAAATTCGCCATAATGAAATTTTCTGTGCTCATCGAAATTTTAAGTTTGGAAGTAGTGTTTGGAATTCCACGTGCCCCGAGTGATGTGCCTCATGGTCGAAGAAGGCGTGGTGATAACGGCTATATGCTAGCGATAGGCGATAACCCATCTGGTTACTTGCTGGGAAAAATTTATAACTGCAAGTAGATTACTATAAAGTAGAGTATTAATCTTGAGAATTTTGTTCACACAAAAAGTAGTTTTAGCTTAATTAGCGGGAGTAAGCAAAAATTAAAATATTAAGTAATTGTCTAAAATATTTCAAAGAAAGACTACTTAACAATTAAACTTCAAAACTATTGCATGCATTAGAATGATGAAACAAGAAAAAATAGGATATACATTTGCTTATGTTCTCAAGCTTACGTAAATTAACGTTCCTTGTTTTGTTTGATCAGGTTATAAAATATTTTGGCCATTCTTTACAGATTGAACTTAAAGTATTCTTCATTTACCTATGGAAGTAATTTAATTTATCATAAGGTTGAAAGCAATTAATCAAATCATGGATGCAATAGCTTCTTTCCATTCAGTTTCCCTTGTATGTTACTAAGCATGTAAGCTTTTACTATAGGTTGCTTAAATGCATAAAAATTCGTTATGTTGGGATTAAAATTTAAGCAATCTAAGCGATACGTATAATTCGACCAATTTATTATTTCATCCAAATTCTATTAATTTTTGGCTGAAGAATTTTTTTTTTTCTATGTTCTATTCTAATTATCTTGTCTGTAAGACATTGAGTCCTGTTTAAAGTCTTGTAACGAATGAAAACCTTATTGAAAACTCAACTGTGTCCATCAGGTCAGGTGTCCGGTTATTTATCATACCAGTTTCTCTTTTCAGTGTTAAAAAATTAAGTATCATATATGATGGTCTCGAAAGATTCTTTTCATCAATTCGTCAATTATTGTCTCAGATGAAGGGCCTTCATGATAATTTTCGAAACAGAGACTAGAATTGTACAATATTTTTTCTTTTTTTCGGATCATTTACGATTGATGCGGCAATCTGAAAAGAGAATCGCTTTGTGAGTATAAAATCAAAAAAAGCCACCGAAATCTAAATTTGGTAATAAGATGTGATGCTGCGGTTTCCGATAAAGTGTGTAGTAGTGGTTTCAAATACATTACGCTTTCGGGCTTGTCATGAAATAATAAAATTTGCTTGAATCTTTATATTGATTTAATTCTGATAAAATACTTACAAATACATCGATGGTTTTAAATAGAAATAAAGGAACTAATACTGAAGTAGAATGAATAAAATGAATTGTTAAACTTTATACCGTCGGTTATTCCATTTCTCTCGACCTGACCGGTTATAGAACCCGTATCGATGGCAGGCTCCTCCACTAGAATGGGCTAGCCATCGGGCGTGCTCCTCAGTTTCTTTCGTTAACAGGGGCTCTTGCCAGGTAGAGTGGCCTTCCGCTCGCGTACCCTTTTATGATATAGGGTTATGTGATTTCAATACATAACACGATAGCATAAATCGGTTACGTTTGTATTTCTCATTTGAGGGAAAGAGTCATACAAAGTACTTTTGTATAAGTTTTTCACTCAGATGGGAAATATATGGCCACGTCTACGTTTGGATCTTGATCCGGTTGGGGGGTGCGAGGGGGCACCGCCTGAATCTGGATGCCCCACTTTTATTTGTGGGTTATAAGGGTCGTCGGTAACGACGAAGTCATCTTAAGTCCGTCCGTTTTGCCCGGCCCAATTTGTTCCGCGAACAAGTGTTTCAACCCTTACTAGGTTACCTCGGCCTCGACACCAGTCAATTGGCATTCGACCATGTTTAATTCGTGAATGCGTAATTTTTTTGTATTGGGTCCTTGTGCTAGGGGGAAAGAACCCGCCCCACGGCACCGCAACACTAGCCTGCCAGCGCATTCACGCGTCCCTAGACAAGGCCAATCTCGAGGGATCTTAACATCCTCTTCCGCTGAGGCAGCAGACCATCGCTGCAGTTCTTCACGGACATTTTCTATACCTATTACACTACATTAGGTTATAACATATTAGGTGTAGGATGAAAGCTCACTGTTGTGTTGCAACTATAAATTATTTTTGGATAGTGTTGGTTGTTTTTTTTCCTTTTTCCAACTGAATCATAAAATATGTAATAATTTTAGTTAATTTGATATTGTTTTTTTTCGCTTCTTTTCTAATTGCAAAATTCGCGCTACTTCCGATTTTTTAATCTTTTGTAAATTTTCTCGAGCTTTTCATCGTTGCACAACTCCATCACTCTTTCATCGTCGCACAATGCTCGTGCGATCTGTACTACTTCTTCGCAATCTAGTGAAGCCAGTCTTGTGAATAGTAACTCTAATAATAATGTAATCTTAGAGAGCAGCAGCGTCGAAGCTCCAGGCGCGCTGCCAATGTTACCGATACCGAAGCATACCTACCAGTTTTCAACCGTCGATGCTTTTACGAATCTCAACATCTACAAAGGAGAGACCATTTCATCCTAACAAAAAATCCTGAAAAATCTTTCATAAAAATAAGATGTTCATTCTAATAATAATATTCATCGGAATCATATTAACTTTCTCAAATTTCGTCTCATGTTTGTGGTCAAGTGCTGATGGTTAAGCTTGTGCTACTTGTAACTTTTATGCAGTTGAGTGAAATACCTTTTGTTGCTGCTCTAAAAATCTGTTTCCCGCTCTTTCGTTCTCCACCAGCTGTTTTTAGTTATCGCTTGCTACACTTTATCTTCAACTGCACCATTGTTAAATTTTCTAATTTTCATAGCATTAACTTAACTTTAACTGTTGGAAAACATTATCCCTCTTCTGACACCAATATAATGTGTTTAGGCTTTAACAAATTAAGTTTCCTTTTTTATTATTTGTGTATGTTTTGCCACGATAATTAAACATAGTCGAAAAAATAGCTTTTGAAGTTGAAGTTTACTTCAACTAACGGTCGACTTTCTGACCAGGGTTGCATACCTTAAATTGGAAACATGAATACAGATTCTTTATTTAACATTGATTAGGTTCGTGGCTGGAAACTAATGCATGATCAACAATTATAGATGGATTTAAGCGATTCTCCGAATATACTAAGCTACTTAAGATTGTTTCAATTTATTTTGGCATTTACCCGATTATTATATGAAACAGTTTATTAGTTATAGTCAAAGTGCTAGAAGAGAGTTGGAAATTCTAGCGAAGAATCTGCTCGGAGTCCCATTTATTTACCCCTAGGCAATTAAAAATAAAAGGAGTTAAGATCTATCGGCATTCTAAAATTTTTAATATACATAAAATTTGCTTTTATTCTGAGTCTTTCAATTTCATGTAGAAGGTTATGAAATAAAAGATATTTGGTGATATTAAAATTTCTATTTATTTTACCAACCATAAAATGCTTTATGGAAAAAAGTAAAATTTTACTAAGTACAGTATAAAACGTCCAAATTGGAGGAACATAATGTTCTTTAAAGCTTTGTGGGAAATACTAAAACAATAATAATAAAAAATACTACGTTAAGACTAATGCATGCCTCATCATTATTGCGTTTTTGTTTGACTAAACATTAATGTTCAGGTACTCAAGTATAAAAACGCGAAATATTTTATTCAAATTTTCTACAGTATCATAGTCAATTAGGTCATGATTATCGCAAGCTTGATGCCAACAGTCAGGGAATGGAGAGGGAATTATGTGTAAAATCGGTACGTTTCGTTGTAGGAAAGGTATGTGGTCATCTTCAATGTAGGAGTTCGCGGACATTCCTTGGAAATAATTGTTCGAATTTTTCCGCACTGATACTGAGCTTGTTGTGTACTTAGATAAGTAATCTCCTTCGGCCAATCGTTCCTCGGCTGACATGAGGAGGGAATACCACCGTTCTGTTTTCTTAAAGAAACTATAAAACTTTGGGTCAATGCTGCCCAAGAGATCCAACAGTACTAGTATATCAATTCGTTTTAAAAAATCTTCATCTTCCCATCTTTTAGCAAGATGTCTAGCACCATAAATGGAGTCCGTTGGACTCCATTGTTCGAACGCTTCCTCACCATCGAAAAAGACAAACATAAGGCTGAGATCAGTATTATCCTTTGCGAGATTAAGAATTGGCTGCATAACATGTGCCATGTTGACTAGCATTGCACAAGGCACGGCGGAGTCGGTTGCACCCAAAAATTCGAAATCAGAAAAGAATTTGCTATCGTAGTGGCAACTAAGCATTAAATATCGTTCGGCTTTTGGGTTAAGTTTTGCTATTATATTTTGAAAGGTGAGACGACCAAGAATTGGAGCTGTATCTTCGAATTTGTCAAACGTCACGGACCACCCTAGATCGGTTAGACTCTTTGCGATGTAGTTTCGTACTTGCTCGTGACCTGGAGTTCCTACTACACGAGGAATGAGAATATTTTTGACAGCCTCACGGAGGTGGGACATATCAGTCTGGTCGGCAATCTTAGCCAACTTGTGTGGTTGAATTTCTGATGCTTCATGTTTGAGCTGTAAAGAAAATAATAAATTTTTATTAAAGCTAATACACATATTTTTTATTCAAGCATGTTAATGAAAGTATAATTTTTATTGTTTGCAGAGTTAGTTAGTTAGACCGGCTTAATGTGCAAATAATTTTTTTATTTTTTTGCAAAATATATTTCATGTTAAACTAATAGATAAATATTAATATGGATATCACAAAAACACACGACGATATGATAATTATAATTAACAAATGAAAAGTTTTGCGTACGAAGTTGAAGTCTGACCATGTTTAAGATATTGGTGCATAGTGGGGTTGTGAATAATGCCTTACGTTTTTCAGTGCATTACATTTCATTATCCATTACCTTTGTAATAAGTAATGTAAATATTTCTCATTACCCTTTATAACGGTAATTGTTAATTTTTGACACGGAAATATGTATGTGTTTTCCATTACACATTACGAAAGTAATGGTTAATGTAAATTTTCCCTTTTTAATCGGGAAGGAAATCTTGTCGTCCTTTATCAATTTATATCTTCTGACAGACGCGTTTTGGCGGTAAGCCACCTCCAGTTTCTTTCCTCGTTTTGATTAAAAAACAAAATCAATCACTTTTACCTACTTGTTAGCAAGGGGAAAATGAATATACAATAAAAAAAGTAGAAAATAATGACCCAGACAAAATGTTGCTACCTGCTCACGACAAAACAAATGGACATACACCTGAAACCAAAGACCGCGTGACCTGGATTCATAGACTTATTAGAACGGGAAAAGACAATACATGATATGCTGCCATAACGCCTCTGTCCCAGGATATAAATTGACAAGATTCAATGAAAATTCGCTCCCGGATGCAACGAAAGCAAGGCCTGTTGAAAAACGAAGAGAATATCAAGAAGCAAATTTTCTCATTGGTCATGGTAATGGTTAATGGAAAATATTAACATGAATCATAAGAATCGTTTAATGCTAAATTTCTACATTACCCACTACAACAGTAATGGTTATTAAACATGTTTTCCATTACCTTTTACTAAAGTGATGGTTAATGAAAGTTTTACATTTCTCATTACAAAGGTAATGGCTACGTGAAATATTTGCGCGTGGTATAGTGGTAAGAATGCTCATCGTTTGCGCGGCACTCCAGTTGTGACTGGTACAGATTGGAAAATCGAGTATTAATCACACGGTTAGGTGTGATACCGACTGTAATTTTTTACTTCCTCTCCTTCCACTCTCACCATCACTCTATCATCTTCGCACAACTACTATGCGATTATTGCTTGTACTATCTGTTGCCTGGAGGACTTTCTGATCAAGGAACTAAGCATTGGTATAAGAAAAGCACTATTTAATATTCTATTCACTTCAATATATTCAATAAACTGTGAGTTTAAGTGAGCTGACTTCTTAAGTATTTGATGTTATTTCGTTTGCACCTTTTTAATACTATGTTGATGTAAGTAACAATTGATGTTTTCTATCACTTTAAAGAATTTATTACTTTAATGCAGATTTGAACATGCATGTTGAATGAAGTAGACTCCGGTATCGTCCTACGAATACCATTTAATATTTTAAAAGTGTCCATAATAGTATCATTTTCAATTTATTTGATCTTTGAGAAGGTATTATGTATGAGTTAGCAATCCTCGCATTGTATTTATTCTTCTCCGATACTCTATAGAGCGAAATCTGCATATCCGTGGCATGATTCTGCGCTTTGTTTATAAGTTTGCATTTTTCCATTAAGATAATCTGCTTTAAGTTTAAGGTTTTAGTTTTTCTGTGAATTTCTTCAGTGGATGAAGTCACAAGTAGTTTAAGTGGGATTTGTATGATCTAGTTAACAATCTAGGAATCGTATTAATATTTGTATTATGCGCTTGACTCCAAACTTCAATTCCGTAGTGTAATTTCGATAAAATAAACGCGTTCATTATTAGTTGTTTAACAAAGGAAAGGGAAATTTCGATAACTATGAAATTATCCATCCGTAGGAGGCTTTCGGTCCCCCATCGGAGGCGTCTTTAGGTGGCGGATAGAGGGGTGCCCGGTGTAGGTGGGAAATAGAGCACCATTTGCGGACCAAAAATCGACAAGTCGAAGCACTGGCAACGCTCCGCTTAGTATTTACTATACTTGTCTTGAAACCCGGACAACAGCCTCGGATCGGATTGAATAAACGGCAACGACTATCGCAACGTATAAAAGACGTAGAATTTTTGATATAATAATAAGTGCAACACCAATTGATCAATTTTGAGGCTTCGCTGTTGTGATTATCGACGAAGGTATTCAAAATCATTCACGCTCCGCAGCAACCTCACTGCAGGAAAGTAAAGTAGGCTGATTGATTTTATACAGTAAATGTGACAATAGTTTTTTCTCATAAAGCGTGCGCTTTAAAATTGAAAATTAAAGGCGATGGTGTTTGAGCGTGTGCTCCAACTGACTTTTTTCAATTCAGCAACACTAACTTTAAATTTTGAAGTTTTGGTTTTGGTTGTGGCTTTTGCTCTTCGAACTATTTAAGAGGGTGAGTTTTGGTAAAAATTATGTAAAATATTCAAACTAACAATATTTAACAAAATAATTGTATGTTTGTATTTAAAATTACTCAAAATTTAGCCTACACCCAATTTTCAACGTGTAAACACTAATTTTAAAAATATTTACCTACAACTATTCTTCTTGCTTAAAAATACTTATTCTTGAGATGGATACAAGTTTTGCTATTAAAAATATCAGTTTTGCATCAATTTTGCGGACTGAATGCTTGGAAAATGATGCTATCCGAGCATTCCATGCCATTTTAACAGAAAAAAACGTCTTTAACCCCCAACCTCTGGATTTCATTCAGGCGCCAGAGTTAATCGAACCCGTGTCAGAACGTGATAGTCATCTTCAAATGATATACCGGGGAAATTAGAGTGAAGTTCGTCATTGGACATGCATTTACTAGAATGAAAAAGTTTTGCGCATCCATGACAGCTTACTATTCAAAGACTTGTCGGAAATGCAAAAAATTTTCATTTCTCGTCTTGTTCTTTTCAAATTTCGTACCCAGTTTGTAGTTGTTCAAAAGCAAATAAATTCATATGATTGTGGAGTTCTTACGATTGCGTTTGTTACAAGTTTAGCTTCAAGGAAAAATCCTGCCTTCGAAAGTTTCTTGCATGAAGAAATGCGTCCTCATTTGTTACGAGCCCTTCAATGCAGCGAGCTTTTACCAATTCCCTCAATATATCATTTTCCTAGAGGTAACCCACTTAAAATATATATTTGCCTCCAGATCTCGTAACGTGCAACGAGAAACTCAGAAGGAAAGGGAGAGACGACTGAAATACTCTCAAGAAGTCACTATTGAACAAAAAACAGAAAATTCTCTAAATGATAATCTTGCTGCCTTACATCCTACTCGTAGAGTTGGTCCGATACAAACGCATTCTAAAAATTAAGAAGGCAAAAGGCGATCACTATCGCAGAAATTGGTTTTGCAGAGGGAAAAAGAATGAAATAAAGAGAGAATGCGAGTAGAGAAACAGGCGGCAAATGTTGACGAAAATTAAAAATACTTCAGCACGTCGTCATGCTCGTACAAATGCTTTATATAGCACATGGGAGCAAGCCAAAGAAACATCTTTTGCCGATTGAGTCGTATGAATCCTTTGGTTCGATTTATTGAGCAACAGCGTTCACACTTCTTCTCGGCAAATTGCCCGTGAGAATGTTTCATATAGGGTTTTGGAGCAAGCCAAAGATACATCTTCTAGGCGATTGATTCGCATGAATCCTTCGATTCGAAGTAATGAACAACAGCGTAATACTGCTGCTCGAGAGATTGCCCGTAAGAAGATTTTATATAGAGTTTTGGAGGAGGCCAAGGACACATCTTCTCGGCGATTGATTCGCAGGAATCCTTCGGTTCGAAGTAATAAGCAACATCGCAATACATCTGCTCAGCAAATAGCCCACAAGAAAGTTTTATGCAGAGTTTTGGAGCAAGCTAAGGACACATCTTCTCGGCAATTGATCCGCATGAATCCTTCGATTCGCAGTAATGAGCAACAGCGCAACACTACTGCTCGGAAAATTGCCCGTGAGATGGTTTCTTATAGAATTTTGGAGCAAATGAAAGACACATCCTCTCGCCGATTGGCTCGTCTGAATCAATCATTTAAAACATTTGAAACAATACGTAGCACCACTGCACGTCGTAAAGCTCGTCAAAATGTTTTTTATAGAACTCAGGAGTAAATAAACAATACTTCAGCTTATCGTCTAGCCCGTGCTAACCATTTATTTCAAAACACTGAACAAAGACGAATTACTTCCGGAAAACGCCTTGCTCGTCAAGACAATCTTTATAAAGCTTTCCAACAGGTTCGTAATTCATCACTCATGGCTCGAATTCTCCAAAATTATCGAATTGCTGAACGTAAACGTTACCAAAAAGCTCGTAAAGTGAAAAGAAACAATGAATTGTACAAAGCTTTGGAAAAATCAAAAAAATTCTTCCGCTCGTCGCTTGCAGAGAATGAAAGCATCAATACGACAAATGGACAAATGGAAAAACGTCGTGATGAAGACGCTCGCTGTAATTCCCGATTAAACAGTAGAAATGTGTTATAAATTCTATCGGCATGCAATGATTGGGCCTTAATCTTTCAAAAATACTTCGAAAATGTAAAGGATGGGTATGTAAACCCTTATTTTTGTTGTAGACGGCTGTGGCCAAGGCGAGGTAGAAAATAAATTTGAAAATGTACCTTTACTAGGGAGAAAGTACATAGGAAACATTTTTTTGAGCACACTAATGACGCCATCGGGGACTTTTGCAGAACTTGTCGTTTTAGAATTTTTAAGAAACAAATTCCCAAACTAGCCCAATATAATGGCCTAACATTTTCGCCAATCCCTGATGAGTTGAATGATCTATCTACTCTTGAAGAGCGACTTGTATCACGTAGATACATTTTTTTTGAAGATAATACAAAAAGGGTCGCGACTTGAATGGCAAAATGCTTTAGTGAGAAATGTTGCTAATGTTCCTGTTGAATTGCATGATATGGTGTCTGTGCTACCAAGGCCAACTCCAGACAATCATATGATAACCGTTGAGCTTAAGCGAAAAATTTGCTATAAGTATGGACGCAAGGAAAGAATTCGGATTACGGCAAGCAGCACGTTACTTAACTACTTGTGAGCTTTTCCAAGAGCTGGGGATTTTATTGAATAAAGATTGGAGCGTAAATAATATTTCTGAAGAAATAGAGGCCCCTAATATGATTTCAGCTAATAAACCATGTACTTGTAATGCATTGGATGATCAAAATAGGAAAATATGAACCCGGGTGCGGAATAAACACTTTTGGATACTGAGGAAGACTTAACCTTGATTATGGCTCCAGGTGAAGGCAAAAGACCACTGTCTTTTCCATATGACAAATATATGGAAGAATTGGCATTCATCAAAGTTCATTGTGGTAAAAAGCGTATCTTCAACAAAAAGCTTTCACATTCTGATTGAGATTTCGTGGCTAGATAGGAGAGCTGTCAGGGCTATATATTTGTTCACAGCTCTTAAAAAGCTACACATTAAACATCAAAAATAGAATATAAATATGCTTGGCGAAAGAAATCAACCCAAGTGAAAGTGGTGACAGCTAAAAATATTTTGGATGTTGAATTTGTTAACAATCTCATCCAACATGATGATGGCTACAAAGTTTTGTAAGCTATTCGAAGCTCGCAATTGCACTGGGAGTGTGAAAATAATATAAAGTTTCAGGAGCTCAAAAAAAACCTAGCCAACTCCCAATGGACCGTTCAAATACTATAAAATCAGCAATTTTTACTACAGAGTAGTATTTCAACATCGTGGGTCACCACATGTTCATATGCACCACATGTTCATATGCACCATCTTTTGACCCTCAAACAATCTTATCAGGATGTTATTGAATTTGTGGATGAATTAATATCTTGCAGCAAAACCCAATTACCAATTTGCAAACACAAACATATATGTCATCCTAGACTTGGGCGCCGTTGCAGGTTCGATATACCATTCTATCCTGTTGATAAATCTCAAATTCTAACAGAATTAGATCCAAACGAGCCTGACTTCAGGAATTGGAAGCGGATGGGGAATGTAATACATGAAAAACTGGAACAGATTCCGGTTTAGATTGAACGTTTTGAAGATTTTTTAAAGTACTTGCATGTTTCTCGGGATGATTATATAAGGGCTATTCGTAGTTTATTAAAGAAGCTAAAAATGTTATTGCAGCGTGATCCAAAGGAAGTGATGATGAATTCATTCAAAAAAAAATTATCTCTTTATGGAACCAACATGGCATTCAGTTTATACTCGATCCTTTCGCTTGCTCTATTTACATAGTGAATTATATTAACAAGACTGATCCTGGTATGACCAAATTATTGAGATCTCCAGTTGAAGATGCAAAGCAAGGAAACAAAAGCATTCGTGAGTCACTTCGCAGCATTTCAAACGTTTACCAGAAATTTTGGCGCAAGTAGCCATTTATTCATTCTCAGCATGCCTCTGTCAAAGGCAAATGAAAGTGAAGTTTTTACCAACACAAATATTCCAGAAAAACGAGTTCATATGTTGAAAAGTGTTGTTGAGGTCAGAAAAATGGATCCTAATAGTACTTACATTTTTCAAAGTGGACTGCTGGACCGTTATGTAAACCGTCCAAAAAGCCAATATTTCGAAAACATGTGTCTTGCTTACTTTGCTACTTTCTTCACATATTCAAAACAGGGAAAGTCGACATCAAAACCAGATCAGAGTCATATTTTCGAAGATGATTTGGTAAATACAAGTTAAGAAAATCACGGTAAATGGGTGAAACTATAAGGGGACTTAGGGATTATTCAAATGCCTCAAAAACCCAGAATTATCCGCTTCAACAAGTTTTCTACTACAGAAGAACATATTGACTTCTATCGTCGCCAAATAATGCTTTATTTTCCATCGAGAAATGAAGACATTGAGCTCTGCATCTGCTCTGCTTTAGACTTGAAAAGAAAGTTTCAGGAAAATATCGGGGAAATTGCTAACAATAGCCAATTATTCAATCGCATAGGGAGGTCGGAAGGTTTTGAATGCCCTCTTAATTTTGTTGAGGAGGCTGAAGAGGATGTGGATAATGTATTTGTAGAGGAAATAGACAATGCTCATGAACCCTTTAAAGAATTTGAATGTGACGTGATGGAAGATTTAATACCTGGAGCTAGGCCTAATAATATTAGGGAAGAGAGCTCGGTTGACTTTGTTCGGCAGCTACCGTCTTTAAGCAATGCGGCTTTTATGGAACTAACGCGCTCCTTAAATAATGACCAGCGAGTTTTTTTGCTACATATACCATATTTCTTTGAAACACTGTCCCACTCACGCGACCCATGTATACGTTTAAAAGCGGTGGGGTAGGTGTTGGGAAAAATGTCCTCATCAAAGCTATTTACCAGAATCTAAGCCGTTACTTCAACAGGAAAGCTGGCTCTATTCCTGACGAAATAAAAATATTGCCGTGTGCTCCTACGGGCAAAGCTGCGTACGGAATAGGAGGACAAACTCTTCATTCTGCATTCCTTTTGCCTATTTCTCAAGCTGGTTCTTCTATGCCAAAACTATCTGCGAGTGTAGCAAAAACCCTTATATTCAAAGTTATGTAGACTCGAGCTTTTGATTATTGATGAAATATCGATGGTTTTATCACGCACTTTGCATCAAATACATGGTTGAGTTCAGCAAATATTTCGAAGCAAGAATTTATTTGGCGGAATTTCGATCATTGCTGTTGGTGATCTCAGGCAGCTTCCGCTAGTAGGTGATAATTGGGTTTTTGGCCCAATTAAACCCGAAATTTTTTAGCAATTTTAGTTGGTGCCCCCTTATGGGAACTTTTCACATAATTCGAGTTGAATAAAATAATGCGGCAGAAGGATGATGTAGCATTTGCGAGTGCATTGAACAATATGGCGGCTGGTTTAATGACAGAAAATGATTTGTCCTGGACCACTTTAAGGTGCTTTACTAAAAAAAGTCTTCCTGTTGGAGCTTCCGGAGCAGTTAACCTTTACTACAGCAATAAACAAGGTGATGAGCATAATGAGCGAATATTATCGAATATGGTTTCTGAGGGAGCTATGGTAAATGCTCTGGACGAGGTTTTTGGGGAGCCAAACTCCTAAAGATAATAGTCCTTTAATTTTAGAAATGAAAACGCTACGCCAAACACCTTTAGTTCATAGTTTCCGATTTCTGAGGGATGAAGGAAGTTTAAATGCCAGCCAAATTTATTTCCATAATGTAGAGGGTTTGAAAAATCATTTGGTTTATATTACGGTTGATTCTGCAATGTAAGCTTCTGATATTATTTTGTTAGTGGAAACTTGGAGTGATTGTTCTGAAAACTATACCATAGAAAATTTTTTGGAGATACCTGTAGGCCGAATAAACTCGAGAAATTGGCTTCATCTTTAAACAAGGGAAATCATCAAGAGGAAATGTCTCAGTTTTTAGCCAAACTCGATAAGGTTGAAGAGAAGTGCAACAAATAATGGAAGGGCAACAAAAAGTTCAGAAAGATCAACATAGAATTCACAGCGTGCCGCAGATTCCCTGTTCAATTGATACACAGCCCAGTAGTCCCCCACCGCCAAGTCCAAAAAGCCAAAAATACATCTACAACCTTGGAATTTTCTGGTCAGCTGAAGAATGGGAGAATCGTATTAAAAGACTTGCGGATTTAAACCATGAGCCGTATTTAAACCATAAGGTGAACTTCTGCATTTTCTTTGTGAAAGGAAACAGAAAGATTTGTAATGAGGCCATAGTACGCAAAACGATTGAAGATGTCCTTCTTTCTATCCCCATTTTCTTCTAAACGCTTGAAAGACTGAAGCACTTTGTTTGTTGACCCAAAACTACACAATGATAGTGTTAGTTAACTGGAAGCAGCCTTAGACTGCACAAAAACTAGAAGCAACTTCCTGTTCAAATTCTAAATCTTCTTCTATACAGGGCACTTACAACAACTTCGTGCGGGGAGAAGACAGTGCCAATTTCAAGAACTCGTCATTGCAACGGGCAAGAGAACAGCACCATAATCCTGCCATTTTAATATCCTTACCCTTTCCGAAACATGGTTGAATAATTGTCATATTAACGAAGAGGTCCTTGACAGTAACTGGAGTATATACAGAGATGATAGAGATCCTCATAGCACAGGACAATCACGAGGAGGTGGTGCATTAATTGCAGTACACAATTCCTTTATAAGCGAGTTAGTAACCTCCACGAAATACAAATTGTTCTAGCTTAAAGTAGTTAAAATAAAGCTAGAAAGATCCGTCGTATATATTGGCGTATTTTATGTCCCCCCAAAATCCAACGATACTGTCTGCGACGACGTTTGTCAAGTTATAGCTGGAATCACTGCAATTAAAAATGAAGAAGATAAAATTATAATTACCGGTGATTTTAATCGGCCAAACTGTAATGATTTAAAACATTTCTAGTTCAAACGCGGAACCGACCTCTCATCGGTTCTAGACGTTAAGTCTGAGTAGTGCCAACGGATGGTACCAACAGGTCAACCAATCCGTGCACCGTAACCCATTCGCGCGGTGACTGCTTGTCGGCCAGCTAGTTCGGAGAGGATTTCGGTCGCGGGTCTCCGAATGGGTTACGCTCAATTACAATATTTCAGCCACCTGAACATGCCCGTTTTCCAAACGCGTCAACAATTACTCATCCAGAACGGGAAACCTACGTTACGTTTATTCTGGATGTGATCTCTCCACAGATCTCAAATCAAAAACGCTACAAAATCCTATAGGCGCGTTACCGAATCACCGACGCGGTACCGAAAAATATGCTACTCGAATTTAAACCGACGAAAACTACTCTAATGAAATGACGAAACAATCAAAGGTACCGCGCGAATGGGTTACGGTGCACGGATTGGTTGACCTGTTGGTACCATCCGTTGGCACTACTCAGACTTAACGTCTAGAACCGATGAGAGGTCGGTTCCGCGTTTGAACTAGAAATGTTTTAAATCATTACAAATGGCGCCCCACGTTGGGCGTCATTTGTAATGATTTGCAACTTTTCAGATCGAACGCGGAACCGACCTCTCATCGGTTCTAGACGTTAAGTCTGAGTAGTGCCAACGGATGGTACCAACAGGTCAACCAATCCGTGCACCGTAACCCATTCGCGCGGTGACTGCTTGTCGGCCAGCTAGTTCGGAGAGGATTTCGGTCGCGGGTCTCCGAATGGGTTACGCTCAATTACAATATTTCAGCCACCTGAACATGCCCCATCAAGCATGATGATCTTTAGTCTTATTTTTCGCTTGAACGAACCAAATCGGAACTATATATTCCTCAATTATGTACCCAGAAAACTGCTTCTTTTAGTAACTCTTGGTGGCTAATGGGCACAAGAATATACTCGTAAGTATAACCACAGACCTTTAACGTTTCCGCGAGGCATTTAATAAAGTTCATTTGTCAGGACATACAACTCTATTCGATGCCACTGAATTTAAAGAGGTTTGCATTGAATTAAACAAACACAGACAAGCAGAAAGAAAGAAAAAGAAAATCAATGAGCCTACTATACATATAGTCAAACGATTATCTAGAGAGGCCAATAAACAATTATCGTGCATTAAACGTTAACCAAATCATCATGGAAAGCTTTTCACTTGAGTGGCACATTTAGAGAAGGAAAGTGCAGATGATTACTGTCGGAGTAGACCACTGCTTCATATAATAAATAGGCGACTTTAATATAAATCATATGCGATGGTATTACTAATAATTAAATGGGGATGTTAGGACCGTGAAAAGCAATCAACTCAAAGATTATTACAAATTGAAGTGAAGTTCATCCGTAGAATCAGGGCTAGTAGTCATTATCGCTTATTCAAATGTTTACAATCCCCAGTCCACATCTAAAATAAAGCTTTGGTAATATAGAAGATAATGAATCTTTGACAGACGGTGACATCATTTGTAAACTGAAGATGCGTAAGCTCAAGTGTATTAATTACAACACTGCAACTATTCCTTCAGGTTAAAGGATATTTTGGTTAAAAAAAAAGTGACGTTCCATTTTTATCGGGATCATTTTTTTAGTACCTGTTCGATCCCTCATGTGCCACACTTGTTAGCGCCGCTTGGTAGTTGCTGCGTGCTACGATTTCGACTGCCACGTGGACTTTCCGGGGGACTGGAAGAAGCCGACGCAGGTCCGTCTTGTGCGTTATCGAGAGTTCGCCCGTCGTGGGATACCCAGATGGTGCCGCTGGAGGCGCAGCCATCCGCAATCCGGAGTGGTGTCCGGGAGCACCCGGGAACTGTCACGTGCGCAACGGTGCGCGATCGCGATCCGCATTCCCCTAGTTGAAGCTAAAAAATTTACAAATCAGTCGAGGACCATAAATATTTGTCGATTTACCTGGTGACTGCCACTCTTCCCGCGTTCAATGGCACCCCGCGCAACAGATGTGTTACGAAGTCGCAATAAAGCGAAAAAGTAATTCGGACGATTGTCCACTTGAGTGGGAACCACTATTTTTTCTTTCTTTTTCGTTTTCTTTTTTTTTTAATTATTTTCCCGGCCTCGGAGGTGTTTTTCGCGTCTTATGTTTAAGAAATTGTCTACTCGTAACCTCTCCATGTGGCTGTCAAAATCCACCGCTTGGACAAAACAGCTGTGTGTGGAATGGCACGCCACATGGCGGCAATGTGCCTCTCCATTTGTCGCCAGTGGCATAGTTTTTCGATGGCCACGGTGGAGGGGCATTTCCAGATGGATATGTCTCGAAATGTGTCGGGGTTTGGATTAATTTTATATTTCGAATATTTATATCCACAGATCTAAATATTTGGACAGAAAAGAAATATTTTCTGCGCAACGATATCCGCACGACAGATGAAGTCCGCTGGCACTTCGAGGACATACCCATCTGGCCGGTTGCAAGGGTTCGGGATCGGAATCACTTCGATTCCCGGGCGTAGGCGTCACATTACAAAACGTAAAATTTGTGGTCGATGAAGAAGACGGTCTCCTTCTTCCTATCAATCTCCTAGATATTAATGATTTCAATCTCATAAGCACCTTTTATAGTAACGATTTGCAGCAAGTAGCTCCTATACCCAACCAAAATGGCAGATGGCTAGACCTTATTTTTTCTAACGCTTACGACGAGGTAGTGGTCAGTTCAACTGATGAAAACGAGTATCTGTTTTCTAATTCAGTTCATCACTCTGCTTTTACTGTTGAATTGTCCACTACTGATACTTTTACTTCTATATCGTACAATTCCGCTATTGTATCTGACTTCCGAAATGGCAACTATGATAAAATTAATAGTCTTTTATCCCGAGTGAATTGGAATGATATGCTGTCAACGTTAGATTTGGATACAGCTCTATCTACCTTTTATACCAAAATCTTTGACGCCGTTGAATCATTCATACCTAAAATAAAGAAAAAAGACAAAATTTCAGAACCGTGGCTAGGGAGCGATCTCAGGCATTTACGTAACCAAAGAAATAAACTCGACAAGCTCCGAAAAAGGAGAAATGATGCCAGCGATGAGACTAAGAGTAAATATAACGATATTGTTCTAGAATTCAAACTTAAATCCCAAGATGCATATCAATTGTATGTTAACTTTGTAGCGGAGGAAACTATTTCTAATCCTAAAAAGTTTTTTGACTTTGTAAACCTTAAGTGTAAAACTTATGGCTACCCTTCGATAATGACACACAAATACTCTATGTCATCTAGTACAGAACAGATCTGTGAGTTTTTTGCAGACCATTTCAGCATGCTTACTCCAATCTTGCTACTTCACCAGACCTAGAGCCGCCGGAAATAGCGTCAAAGATCCTTATAGAAAGCGTTTCGATTTCTGAAGATGAAATTCTCCAAGCTATTGAGGATCTTGATTTGAATAAAAGACCTGGCCTAGATCTGATTCCACCGTGCTTTTTGGCCCTCTGCAAAAGTGAACTGATTAGAACCCTCTTCATTATTTTTAATAAGTCACTATCTAGTGGAATCTTTCCCAAGCTTTGGAAGCCATCTTTTATAATACCAATAGATAAAAAAGGTGAAAAGCGGCTTGTGGTGAACTACAGAAGTATTGCCATCTTTCCTGCTATGCCAAAACTGTTTGAGAAAATTACTACAGTAAAATTTCTCCCCTAATTGAACCATTTCTTAATGAAAAGCAGCATGGCTTCCGTAAAACAGATCAACTACCACTAATCGTATCGAATGGAGCAAGGAAATCAGATTGATGCCATATACACAGATTTCAGCAAAGTATTTAATAGAGTGAACCATGGAATTGTGTTAAACAAACTCCGTAGCTTCGGCATATCCGTTTTGCTACTCAGCTGGATTCAGTCCTATTTGAAAAACCGCACACAATGTGTCAAGTTTCAAGGTCAGTTGTCACTTGGGATCAATGTCACGTCTGGGGTTCCTCAGGGCAGTCATCTCGATCCACTTCTATTCAATATTTTCATCTCAGATCTTTCAAAAGCGCTGTTTGATATTCCGCACCTTTTTTATGCCGACGACCTCAAACTGTATCACAAAATACAATCTTTAACTGATGTATCTTTTCTTCAGTCCAAATTAACCACCCTCCATCAATGGTGCAATGTGAATCACCTTGAACTTAATTTGGAAAAATGTCTCGTAATAAGCTTTTCAAGAGAAAAGAATGTCATCATACACAATTATGAAATTAATAACACACAACTGAGAAGAGTTGAAAGAGTTGTAGACCTTGGCGTAGTCTTAGACTCCAAACTCAGATTCAACCTTAACTATGATGAAGTACTGTGTAAAGCTAATAAGCTGCTAGGTTTTATTAAACGGTGAGCGAAAGAATTTATGAATATTTGGGCAACAAAACCATTGTTCACCTCGCTAGTCCGTCCTATTCTCGAATACGGCTGCATAATCTGGGACCCTATATACGAAATCTATAGCCGCAGACTCGAGTCTGTACAAAAACAATTTTTACTTTTTGCCTTAAGATCTCTGTATGACCCGACTTCTTTTCATAACCTACCATCTTATAAGGATCGACTACAAATATTAAACCTGACATCACTCGATTCCAGAAGAGTCGCTTTGTCTGCATGTCTATCTTTCGACGTCTTAAGGTGTAATTTAGGGTTTTCCAATTAGAGGTGTTATTTTGAATAGATCTTGTGATTCAACACCTTGCGACTTCTTCCTTTGGGGCCACGTGAAAGAGAAGGTCTACGTCAATAGCCCAGCGTCGATACAATACCTCAAAGATGGAATTCGTGAGGCTATCGAGGACATAGGGCAGCCACTTTGCGATTTGATTATGGAAAATTTCATGAAAAGGATATGGTCCTGTAAGCGTGGTCGTGGTGATCATTTGCCTGATGTTATTTTCCACTATTAACGGCATACCTTCCTCTTTATAATGAAATAAACATCCGATCATTTATATTAAAAATGGCATTTTTCTTTTAGTATTGTTACATGTACAAATAATTCTACGAGCTACTGTCGCAATTGTTTTCACAACCATTAGGAACATCATGATAAACAAATGAATGTACTTGAAAACCCAAGAACCCACCAAGCATGATCAATATCTGAAAGTGACGTCACTGCGCCCATTCAGGATTGCTCGAATATTCCAGTTAGTTCTCGTCAGAACATTCGCCAATGTACAAGAAATGGATTGAATGGCTAGAGACCCTATATAAAGGCGAGCTGAATGAATGGGGGAATTATTACAACCGCGATAGTAAAACTGCGATAGAGTGGAGCGCGAAGTAAAGGTGATATTGATTGATAAGTGAAGTGATTGTTAGTGAAGACAGTTGAAATAAAAATTTATAGACTAGTGAATAACATTTTAATTAATTTCTGTGAAATAGTGAAATTAATAATGGTGCACTCTTAGTAAATAAATTCTTTTAACTTAATTTAAAAGACATTGCGTTTTCACTTTCCCGGAACATTAAAATTATTGGCCGTGAACCATAACACGCGACAGTGGTGTCAAGAAGTGAAAATTTGAACATTTTTATAGTACGCGATACTAAAATTTAACGTAGAAACTGGTGGCAAAATAGTCGAAACAATAAAAATGCCACGAGGCTTACATCTAAAAATTAATAAATTGACTATATCGGAGCTCAAGGAGGAGTTGGAACAGCGAAATCTGGCCACACAAGGTACAAAGGCCATACTGATTGCTCGCTTGCGTGATGCGATCGAGTCGGAAGGCGTGAATCTGGATTCGGGTGAGCCCTCAAATCCGGAAAAAGGCGCAGAAGGTGGAGAAGAAGAAACACCAAAATCAAAGGAGCCAAAAAATGCGCTAATACAAATGTTAATGCTGATGCAGCAAGAGCAGCGACAGGAGTCCTCCAGTTTAACTGCTAAGCTAAATGAACAATCAGCGAAGCTAAATGAACAGTCATCCAGTCTAACTGCGAAGTTAGATGAGCAATCAGCGAAGCTAAATGAACAATCAGCGAAGCCGGACCAACAAGCGATCGAAATCAAGGCAGACATCACACAGAAGCTGGACATACAGTCAACCAAAATAAAAGCGGACCTCGGTCATCTGAACAAACAAATTAAAGGCATCGAGGAAAAGGTTGACCAGGTCGAGGAAAAGGTCAGCCAGGTCGAGGAGAGAATCAACCATGAGATGGAAAAAGTGAAAAATGAATTGGAAGCAGCGAAGGTAATAGTAGCCACCTCACCAGCCCCGCTTACAACCGCAGCGCAAAGCACATCCAGAAATGTGAAAGCACCAATATTCGACGGGCAAACGGTCTGGAGCATTTACAAAACCCAGTTTGAAGCCGCCGCTAGGCCAAATTGCTGGAATGAGCAGGAACGAGCAACTGCATTAATTCTTGGTCTGAGACCGAGCTGCCGAGCTTTTGCAGACGATCCCCGTTGAGTTGCACTCAAACCCGGCTGCTATAATGAATGCGCTCGACATGCGTTATGGAGACGATCATCTGAAGCAGATTTATCGGTCACAGCTACGGCATCGGATGCAGAAGTCTGGCGAAACCTTACAGCAGCTAGCTTGGCTTACTCAGCTAACGACCCAGAACATCGAGATGACTCAGCAACAGAAGCATTCATCAGCGCATTGAAGGACCAGTAATTGCAACAAGCTGTGCGTTTAACTCAAAAACAAACGGTTAAGGACGCATTGGCTTATAGTCTGAGCTTTGAGGCAGCGAAAAATGTGACTCGTATCACTGCCCGGGTTCGCGAGATAGCGACAGACGAGTGCAGGTGTGAGCGCGTGGAAATTGAGCAAGAGCGGGAGGTAAATGGTGCGCCTAGATGCTGGAATTGCGGTGAGAAGGGGCATCTGCAAACAGACTGCAAGAAGCGAAGAAAATCGAGCTATTGTCCAGGGTGGAGGAGATCCAGACCGAGTCAGGAACCCGGAATGGAAGCCTTTCAAACTGAGGGGGCCAACTTCGTGGGACAGATGTTGGCTAGGAGGATCGACGTCCCCAGCACCACTATCACCGTGTCAAGACTACATTGGGGAGAAGCAGACTTATGCCTTCCATGTCAAGTTGACGGAGAGCATTGCACCATAACAATCGACACTGGTGCAACCCGATCGATTATCCGACCAGACCTACTGAGGCAACAACTAATTCACTAGGGCAGGATTTTCTCACCACGGACAGCTACGGGAGAAATCGCACCTGTCCATGGAGAGGTTAACCTCCAGATAAAGTTAGGAGCCCTTGCGTTCCGACATAATTTTCTGGTCGCGAACATTATGGAATGGAATGGAATGGATTTTCTGCGACCACATGGAATCACGTTGGATTTGAGGAAACGGGTATTGAAATGGCGACATGTCGAAGTATTGATGGAGAATCCAAGCATCCAAATTACCAAAATGAATGTGGTAGTAGGTGCTGACACTGATGTACCGAATTCTTCTGAAAGCCTTGTATGGACCAACCTTGATGGTGATTCTGGAGACCACCGATCTTATCTGATAGAGCCAACGATGACGTCCGCATTGCGCAGTTTGATTGTAGGACGAAGCCTTGTAAGATCTATAAGGAACGGATACGTGCCGGTTAGAGTCCTTAACACCGCAGACTCAACCACGAGCATCAAAACGGGAGAAGTCATCGGAAGCTGCCAGCCTGTTTCCACCATCACCTCTTTGGAAGCTATTCACGACCATCATTGTAAAAGGAAGCAAGACACAGACAAAGCCCGGAAATTCACGTCTGCAATATTGAAGAAGACCAAATTGCCAGTGCAGCTATTCAAGCGAGCCTCTGATCTGGTCACCAAGTACAGTGACATCTTCGCAACAAGCCCGGATGACCAAGGCCGAACGAGTATGGTAACTGACGTCATAGATACACAGGGAGCCAAGCACCGAGACGTCTTCCTATAGCCAAACAAGGAGAAGTGAGCGCACTGATGTCGGACATGGAAAAACAAGGCGTTGTCGAACCTTCTGTCAGTCCACGGGCCGCGCCAGTAGTTCTAGTAAAGAAAAAGGATGATAGCACTCGTTTTTGTGCCGACTATAGGCAGCTTAACGACGTCACTAAGAAAGATAGCTACCCGCTTCCACGCATCGTCGGCATCATGGACACTTTAGCCGACGCAAAATTTTTTTCTACACTCGATCTCAAAAGTGGCTACTGGCTGGTAGAATTCGACAAGAAGGACCGAGAGAAGACCGCGTTTTCAGTTTGGACCGGATTGTGACAATTTGTGGTGATGCCATTTGGGCTTTGCAACACTCCAGCCTGATGGAATACATGCTACGAGGCCTAACCTGCAAGACCTGTTTGGTGTACCTAGATGACATCATTGTTATCGGGACAACGTTCGAGGAGCATGTGCGGGACTTAGAACAGGTGTTCTCCCGATTGCGAGTGCCGAATTTGAAACTTAATTCCGACAAGTGTACCCTTACCTGGGACTCGTGGTATCAGCAGAAGGGGGTCAAAACAGATCGTGAGAAAATTGAAGCCGTGAAAAGCTGGCCAACACCAAACAACAAGTGCCAACTACGAAGTTTTCTGGGTCTGGCGACCTACTATCGAAGATTCGTCAAAGATTTTGCCAAAATAGCTAAGTGTCTCCATCAGCTAACCGAGAAAACTCGTCCATATGTCTGGAATAAACAATGCCAGGCAGCCTTTGTGACCTTAAAGGAGAATGTGTGAATCACCCATGCTGGCAAATCCAAAAACCCGGAAAAATGTTTGTAGCTGACAGCGATGCGAGCAACGGCGGGATTGGAGCTGTACTCTCCCAGCAGATCCAGGGCGAAGAAAGAGTCCTCTCGTATTACAGTCGAGTTCTCTCAAAAAGTGAGCGGAACTACTGCGTGATCAAGAAGGAGCTATTGACTATAACAGAGGCCACCAAGCAGTTCCATAAGTACCTATATGGCCAGAAATTTGTTCTTCGAACAGACCATGCATCGCTGAGATGGCTGCTTAGCTTCAAAAACCTCGAGGGACAAGTTGCGAGATGGATCAAAATATTGCAGTCAAACGATTACAAAATTGTTCATCGGACGAGCGTAGTTCATGAAAATGCTGACGCCCTATCTCGTCGGCTATGTTAAGCTAACTGTAAGCATTGCCAACGGATGGAGGAAAAGGAGCCGACCGTTGATCTGCGAGTGATAACGGCCGAATTCGATGAAGGTTGGTCATTGGAGGAGATTCGAAACGCCCAACAAACCGATGAAGACATCGGACCATTACTCGTATGGAAGGAGAAAACTGGGCGACTGGAGTGGAAGGACGTTTCGATGCATGGAGCAACCCCGAAAAGCTATTGGGCACAATGGAATTCCCTTCAGGTGGAGGGTGGCGTACTCAAGCGGATATGGGAAACGGCGGATGGCAGCTCCTACAGGATGCAAACTATACTTCCCAAAAGCCGAATTCACGATGTGGTTAAGAAAGTGCACGAAGGATCCTCGGGAGGCCACTTTGGTGTTAACAAAACCTTAGCGAAATTGCGGGAAAGGTTCAACTGGCTTCACGCTCGAAAAGACGTAGAGGGCTGGAGCTGTAAATGCACAATTTGCGCTTCCGTCAAAGGTCCAAAGTGGTGACTGTGGGGACAAATGCAAACCTTTAACTTGGCGGTACCGTTTGAAAGGATTGCTATTGACATCGCAGGGCCCTTTCCTGAATCCGAATGGGGAAATCGATACACGCTGGTTGTGGCCGATTATTTCAGCAGGTGGCCCGAGGTCTACCCCGATCCCAACCAGGAAGCAACTACTGTAGCCGAACAGCTAGTGTTAAATTGGGTTAGTAGGTACGGCGTACCTTGCGAACTACATTCTGATCAAGGCCGAAACTTTGAGTCACTAGTTTTTGGCGACATGTGCGAGCTGCTGGGAATACGGAAAACAAGGACAACAACGCTGCATCCCCAATCCGATGGAATGGTCGAACGTTTCAAGGGCACACTCAGGCCAAGATGGCCTAGATAGTTGACGAGAACCAAAGGGACTGGGACCGGCACATCCCATTATTCTTGATGGCGTATAGAGCTGCCGAACACGCATCGAAGGAAACATTTTAAAATCGTAGACAAGACACAAATTTGATACTAGTCTTGATTTAGACAAATTGTATACTCGTGACTCTCTACCGTTTTTATTTTAAGTTATAACTTCGATTGAACTTACTTTTAAAATCTAACGCCTAAAATTTTTTACCTTAAGTAATATGCACATGCATGCAATCTCCTTGAAAGGAACTCCATTCATATTCAATACAAGAAAAAATATGGATTGCTAAAATTAACAGTTATTTATATATTTTAAATATAAAAAGAAAAAAGGTTTCCATTAAAATAAAACGATGCCAGCGGGCGACGTGTGCATGTATATTAAATTACTGATGACTTTCTAACAACCCCGTGATATAATGATATGAATACAAAAAGGAGACTGTCGTCGATAAATCATGTACCTAATAAAAAAAAATTTAAATACGGACGCAAATTATAATGTGCAATTTTTATCATAATTCTTATAAAATTGTTAAACAAAATATAACCCTGGTTATCGAGGTAAGTGATTGTTTAAAAAGGAAACCTTTATTTGGATATATTGATTGATAATGATACTATAAGATGAAAACCATAATCGATAAGTCGATAGTAGATTGCAATCAAATATATACGAGTATGTAGATAACAACGTAAACTATTTACTCGTAAGTTAATATGAGCATATTTAACATGTTTGTACAGATGTTTAGGAGTATATTTGCAAAATACAAAAATACAACATGAATAAAATGAATTGCTAGGCTAACCAAGTCTTTTCTTTTCAGCTAAACCGTCTTTTCTAGTAGGAAATGCGAATGAGAGGTGAGTATGCCGCCAAGAGGGTAGGGTTCCCGTAATCCGCGAATGATCGGTTTCGCGTTGCGGTCGGTACGCGGTACCATAGTTCGTGTTTGCGTGTTTTTATTAGCGTCGATTTTTTCAGGTTTGCCTTCGAGTAGTATATTTCGAGCACCGCGTCGGTGAGATTCGGGAGCGCGCATTTTTAGCGGTTGTTTTCGTTCATTTCCTCCGGGAGGAAGAGATGCAATTTAGAGTAGAGCCGATGAAATTTGTTTTGACGCGTTTTGAATCGGGCATGTGAACCGGTGTCTGAGTTTTTTGTATTTTGGACTTAGTCTGCTCGCATAAGACCCACGACCGAAACTCTTCTCCGAACTAGCTAGCTAGCCAGCAGCCACCTCGGAGTAGACTAAGAGTCAGACCTGATGGGTACAGTCCGTTGTCACGCTCCAAGACTTCACGTCTAGAGCCGATGAGAGGTTGGTTTAAATTTCCTACGGGAAATCTCGACGTTCGAGACGTGTGCAAATAAAATCATTACATAATTTATATTTTTTTAAGTGACAAATCAATTTAAATTGAATAACAATACTTTCAAACTTTTTGAAGAAAACAAAATATTTGCATATAAGTGTTTGGTAATAATAACAAAAAACAAAATGATGAATTAAGCTTAAAACTCGGTCTTTCCTTTCGTCAAACCTGGCCGGGTATGGGACCCGCCACTTTGGCTGGCTCCTCCGCTATAATGAGCTAGCCATCGGGCGAGCTCACCCCCCCTTTTATGTGTTTACAGGTGCTCTATCAGGGTTCCGCTTGTTGCTAGTTTTTTCGCTGTAGTATATGCAACTTTCACCTTCTTGAGGAAATTCTTTGCAAAAAAATTGCGTGTGACCCAGCTTCATACATTTGAGGCACTGTTGAGAAAATAGTTTACTCTGATCGGCGTGAATTCAAGCCCAACAACATATGGAGTTCTTCTCCGGAGAAAGAAATTTTATGGTTTCTGTTGGTATTTTATTATCCTTATCTGAGGGGTTGGTTTTTTTGAGTCGATAAACATTAAGAATTTAGATATTTTTTAAGGTAGCTCCATTAGAATTGCAAGGTATGCCTACTCGCATTATCTCTTGTTCAGTAATATCAAAGAAATAAATCTTGGAAAAATGATGGTAAATTTTGAAGATTTTCTACAGGTTCATGATAGTATTGTTCGATATACTCTTTACATTTTACTTCTTGAACTAGATGTGCAACAAAAATTACTCTACTATATTAAGACTCGATGGATAATACGAAATGCCAAATCAGAGTTCAAAACTAATTCACAGAAACGATCTCCTCAGAAAACGAGTCAAAATAGGGAGGCAGGTATGTTATTCAGACGACTTCGATATAACGGTTCGGGCTTTTCGCTGTCTGCAAGATGTGTTTCTAGAGTTAGCACAATCAGCAAAGGGTGCGAAACCAAGAACGATGGGAGGAGTCAAGACGCTGCTAGGAATTTCAAAGGAGAGGACACGGTCATCGGATCAAGGGTACTTGACACGACGCACGCAGCAGCCCAGAATCGATTTGGACTGGAGCGCTATTGAAAAACAAGAAAGTAGAGGTAAGCGTAATATGAAGTCTCTGAAACAGGAGATTAGGTTTCTATAGATTTTACTCAAGATATTGTTTGATTAGGAACAGGTCTAACATATGGCTAACTAAAGGGTCACAATTTACAATGGGGAATTTTGATATAGACGAATATCGCAACTTTTATGGAGATATTTTGCATTTAAATCAAAAAAATTAAACTAAAAGTTATGTTTGAGTTATGTCAGACCACTTATTTAATAATTCAAAATGGGAAAAAGACTATTCAGCCTTCTGATTTGAAGACGATTTCATGATTATTAGATGAAATGATTATAGCTAGTTCGGTTCATTTTTGAGAGAGGTAAGATAGCAATGCAATAAGCGACCCGAATAAGCTGAACTAATAGCTTTGAAATGAATCTGAATGTAGGTTTGATAATATATGACTAAAAAGACGATGACATCACTTTAACATTTAAGCATCCTTAAAGTTAATTACTTGTTATTTTATGCTGAGGAGCTAGAATCAATAGCGGTTTATAGTACAGCAAAGCATTAATCACCTCCACCGACTTAGTATAAAACATTGAATAATTTATTTCTATACTATCCTTACCCTTTTTTCCTCAAACTTGTCAGTTTTTTCCCGAGATAACTGAATAAATAGAATAAATATCAAAAAATTCAACAGCCAGCGTGGCATCGTTTCGGCAAGGCACAAAATTTAATAATGTAAATATACATTGACTATCTACACCTGTCATATGTAGTATCTATATGAATCAGTTGATTCCATTATCTTTTGGATTGAAAGATAACTCGTTCTCCCGCGGTGTTCACTTTGTATCGTCTTAGATGCATTTAAAGATAAACTGAAGAATATTGAACATAATAAAAAACTTAGCTGATTTGTGCAAAAACTAATTCATAAATAATTAACTTTTTTAGTATAAACATTTCTCATCTGCTTTATCCCATCATTCGTTTCTCATGTTTCCAACCAACTTCATTAATGTTATCATGTGCGAGTCGTGCGAATTAGCACCAAAACAGAACACCAACCAAAACAAATATGGCTGTTTGACAGTTTATTAGTTGAATTGATGGATAGTGGAGGTTGGTGGTTGTCGTTCCGTGAGTTTGCGTCTTTTATTACTCAAAAATAAGTCTATTTGTCTCCAAAACATCACTGAAACAACCTTAAACTGTGCTTGTTAAATTAATATCACCAACAACGCGGATATGTCCGGACGAAAGAAGGTATTAACATATATTATTAAATCCATAGTGTTTATGCGGTGGAATGTGTGATGTGATTTTTATTCAAGAATTTGCAAATACCTTTCCCACAACTTCAATCAATTTTAACGATGGATTAGGCGGAAATGCAAAGGCTAACGTTTGAGTTTCACTAAGGATATTATTTTGAACTATTTTAAATACATTTCGCAATTTAGGGAAGAGTGAACGATAGTGTGAAATAAATTTTGACATTTCTAAATGAGATTGAATTGGATAAAGTGCAGTACTAGATTTTAATATCTGATTAGGATTATTTTAAACAAAGCGCGACAAAGTTTTGAATTTACGTTTTTGTTTGAAAACGTTGCAAATTAGTTTCAAACTCACCTTACTTTAAAATTCATGCTAATAATTATCAACTTTGCGATAGCATTTTAAAATATAATAGCTATTCAACACTACCTATTTTGCAGAGCTTATTGATAACGTTAAACTTTTATATATATAATTTTCTTTATTAGAATGTATGCGGTACAGACGCCTTATAATATAGTACGTGTTCTGACAAAGTCATTTCACCATCGTTTGAACATTACTTAAAACTATGCATATTGTCGTATTTCTATGTGATTATTACAATTAACTAGAGGAAAATTTAGGCAAAAACCTAAACTGAACTTATATTAGCTTAACATAACTTAACTATCTACTTATAACTAGCTGAAATCTATGAGGCTAGGTTACGGCAAAAAGATAGGTGGTAGCAACTGCTGATTTTCAATTCGCCAGGGCATGAATGAGCGGATTGGGCGAGACAAAACTAAGCAAGGAAAAAGTCGAAATTTTCAGAAGAGATCTGAAATGGTTTAGCAAGGCTAACCAAAGGTTTCTACTTTGCGGGGACCTGAACGCTAGACATTGGCACTGGAATTGTACACGAAACAACAAAATGAGGCACATTTTATTTAATCTCGCCAGAGAGACAAATATCTACGTGCATTTCCCTAAAGAACCCACGTTCTACTCTCCTCGTGGAGTCGGTTCCACTTTGGATCTGGTTCTTAGTAACCAAAATATTACTCCCTCTGAGCTGAGTGTCTTGCAATGCCTCTCATCTCCACATCTACCTGTACTTTTTTCTTTAGAAACGACGAGAAGTAATCACAATGCACCAAAAACATACTACTGCTTTAAAAAAGCAAAATGGTCTGGATTCCGGAGTTTTATTAATGAAAGAGTGACCTTAGCACCAAGAACGATCGCTCAATACTCCCTCAGTATGTGAGGAGCAAATTGAAGAATTCACAAACACTATCTGGCAAGCTATCGAGTTTAGCGTTCCAAAGCGATCAAAAACTTCCTATAATTTAATAGAATTTGATGAAGAGACCTACAAGCTAATAAGGAAGCGTAATTCTTTGCGGCGTAAATGGCAAAAAACCCGCATTAGGTCTCTCAAAATTGGTGCTAATATAACGTTAAACTTATATAAAGAGTTTTCCATTCAGGGCATAACAATTTTATCTATTAATAAAACACAGAAATGTTCAAATTTATAGTGGGTGCAGTGCAAGCATTACATTTTATGAACGACATTTGATTTTGATCATATGACCAACACCAGCCCGTTTACAGCGGTGGATTCTTTGGACCCAATTTTCCACCACGTTGTCACACATTTCGACCGGAACGTCGGTAATTTCGCATTGGATGTTGTCTTTAAGCTCGTCTAAAATTGCTGGTTTATTGGCATAGACCGTCACTTGATATAGCCCTATAATAAGAAATCCAATGGCGTTAGATCGCATGAACGAGGCGGCCATTCTACCGGCTCATTTTTCGAGATAACACGTCCATCAAATTTTCCTTTCAATAAATTGATTGAGAGGCGTGCTGTGTGGCTAGTGGCACCGTCTTGTTAAAACCACATGTCGTTGATGTCAAGTTCATCCAATTCTGGCCAAAAATAATCTTCTAACCGAACACGATAGTGCTCTCCATTGACGATAACATGACGGTCGTTTTCATCTACGAAAAAATACGGCCCAATCACACCTCCTGCATAAAAACCGCACCAAACAGTAATTTTTTGTGAATGCAACGGTGTCTCAAAAATCACATGTGGGTTTGTTGCTGACAAATAGCGCATATTTTGCTTATTAACGAAGCCATTGAACCAGAAATGAGCTTCATCGCTGAAGATGATCTTTCGATGAAATTCGTCAGGCTTTGCCAGAGCCCAATTGGAGAAGTTTGTAATGATTTTATTTAATGCCCGTGTAGGACACGGGTGCCGATGGTCTGGCATAAGTGTCAGCGAGCTATAAACAACACCGAGCTCAGCTAACTAGCTTCGCTTAACGACCGCGTACGCGTGCTTGACGACTAGCATTTGTGGGATCATATGAGGCGGGTTCTTGTCGAGCCACGAAGCTACACTACAAAATACTTATCACGCATACTTGTAGTGAAATAAGAGTTTCAAAGTCCGTGAAGGACTGCAGCGATGTTCTGCTGCCTCGGCAGAGGAAGGTGTCGGTTTCTGCCGAGAATGCCCTCGTCCGGAGATGCGTGAATGCGCTGGCAGGCTAGCATTGCGGTGTCGTGGGGCGGGTTCGTTTCCCCGGCACGAGGACTCACTACAAAACAATTTCGCATTCACGAATTGCTTTCAGATCAAAAGGCGACCGAAGTCGCAAAATTGTAGATAACCTCACCGAAGGAGATGTACTTGTTACGAGAACAAGTGAAACCTGAGAAGAAAGGCGAACTTGGGGTGACCTCGTCGTTATCCAACGAAGTTCATGGCCCACAAATGAAAGAGGGGCAACCGGGTGGTGGTGGAGCCCCTTCATACCCACCCAACCGGAATAAATCCATTGATAGCTTGTTGAAGTGGCCAGGTATTCCTCTTCTGAGTGGAAAACTCATACAACTTGAATTGTATGAACCTTCCCATCAGAAGGGGAGTACCCCGGTGACCAATTTATGTCATAGAATTATACAATTGGATTGCATAAATCTATGCCATAAAAAGGCACTCTGTTTGGGCCACTCAACCCATGATGTCACCTGAAACAAAAGAAAGGAATTAGTTTGTACCCGGCGGCTGGCTCATGTTTTGGGGCGGAAGCCTGCCACCGTACCGGGTCCTATACCTGGTTCAAAAGAAGCGGAATGAAAAGACCCAGTTTTAAAGTTTAGGAATTCATTTATTTAACTATTTGCGACCAACAGATCATATTCTCCCTTCTAAAGCAGTCTATCCTAATATAAATTCAAAGATAATGGAATTTTGGTAAGTCAAATCTAAATTTTCCCTCCTCGTAACAATACCCTTAGATTTTTCATAATGTCGTTTCATATGCGTTTATTATCTTCACGCTCCACACTCAAACACACTTTCCCAACAGTTTACAAATTTTTACATTAATAGCTAATGTCATTTTAATTTTAACTACTATGAAAAAGGATACAGTTTAAAAATTTAAAAACCATATTATTCTTTCTTGTGTCCCTGCATCCTAAGCGTATTTTTAAGCGATCAGGTCAAATATCGAATATATCTTAAATGAGTTTATAACGTTCAATATTTATTTTCTTATGTCCTATTAAAAGTTTACAAAGTATTTCGACTATTTCCTGTTAGAAGAGTGTATTGAAAAGGAGGGAGAGAAAATGATTCTAATAAATGGAGTCTTTAATGCGACTGTATTTTTGCTGCAGTCATTTAACGGTATGTTTGCACCGGATAATGAGTGGGGACTTGATCTTTTAACTTGATTCAACGATTATTTGCAAAAAAATCTCAAATCTATTTTAAATACAACCACGCAAACTAGTAAATATCGTTTAACATTACAATTTAAGCTATTTTCTGACTTACCGCTACATTCAGAAATCATTCAAAAAAATATATTTTTTTTCCCGGTCGCCAAATCGCAGTCATATGAGAAATATTTCTATCCAACGAAACCGCACTAAATTACTCTTTGCGGTAATAAAAAAAAGAAAAGAACAAATTTACGTCATATCTAACCAGCAACTGAACAATCTCCCTCAATGTTGATAAACACTCTAAGACGTGGCACATGTTTCGGAGTAGTGTTAAATGGAAATGGTTGATCTGAGCCTCTGCTTCATTTTGAGCGCTTGTTTCAAAGGATTTAATTGAAGTTGTTCTTGAATTCGCTGCAGGGACCTCCAACTTCTTCGCTTTTAGTTCTGCCAAATGAAATGTCGTTGGCAAAAAGTGATTGTAGCGCAGGTTCGAGCAAGGATGATTTTTATAGAAAAAGTCGGAACTCAAGTTTCTATGGAAGCTTGAGCAAGAATTTCCACACGGTGCAGGATGATTTTTAGTAATACCTGTGCTGGTTTCTTTTTGATTTTTATATAATTTAGCATTTAGCTCCTTCCATCCTCTCGTGCCGTGGTAGACCAACAGAAACACAAATAAAATTTGAATGTATACTTATCGATTCACTGCCTGAGAGTTAACGTGTACCAATTTGGAATTTACTCGTAAATGTTCGCAATCCGTGGTCTTAACGCCACTAAGTTTCAGTTCAAAATAGATCTATTCGGGCACCGTCACACATACGTAAGTACACACTTCCGAATTGACGACAGTCTACATTTACACACACTTGCGTGGACAGCATTCGGGAAACGTTGGTCGTTTCTGTGAATTGAAACCGTACAATTTACCGCACCGCAGTTGCCTTTATGAAACCTCAATATTAATTCGTTCGTAAGAACAAAAATATTCACTAAGACGTGTTGTTAATCCACATCACACAGCACCGAATCAAATGCCCACAAAATGTATCGAATTGCAAAAGCGTTCCATCGAACAAATTCCGCCAATTCGTCAGTGATTCTTCACGATCTCCCGTCCAAACACATGCAATTTTCTTTGGGACAACTATTCCGCAGCGGAATGGTAATGTATTGGAGTAAAAAGGGGTGAATGGGTGGAAATGGTTTTCAATTTATACTTTTGAATTTAATACCCGGTCTTTAAATGATCTTGACGGCACTTTTACCACACTTTTCACACCGCACGTATTTTGCACCGCAGTCCCGTGCCCAAACCGTCTTTCTCGCCTCGCGGCTGTAAGTCGACTCCCTTGTAAATTACTTTTATGCCTGAATGGTCGTGCTTCACCGCGGAATCGAATCTCTGTAACCATTAGTATCTTGTGTTGGCGTAGAATATTTCGCTAACAGTGTATGTGAGCCTGGATGATAATCGTAGACTAATACTAATGAGTTATCGCCGAAAGCATTTGTCGTAAATACTTCACGCAATTGTACTACGTTCGAATGCTGCAGTTGTTGATGTTGTTGTTGGAAGAGTTGCTGTTGAGTTAAAATTTGCCGCGTTTAGTTGATAATGGTGGGATCGTTGATTTATTGGCGCATAATTGTCTTCGTGCAGGGTTGAATTAGGCGTAATTAAGTGGAAGAAAAATCGGAAGAATTAGACAGGCACACGTTAATCACCGACAAACAAGAAATTTTTAATTAATATTATGGTTGGAATGGGTAAAATTTGACAAATTTTAAGGGGTTTAAATGATACAATGATTTTATCGTTCATATAATTTAAGGGGTTAACCGTTTCGTTCTAAGCATTTGTATACCGCGTTACACCGCAATTCGTTAAATTATATTCAAAAGATATTGTAATAAAATCACTACACATTAAAATTTTTAAACAGTTTTAGAATTTTGTTTCCCGGGAGTTAAGTACAAAAGAAATTTCCTTGATTTATTTTTCACGCGAAAAGAAAAAGAGTGAGGGTTGCGATGGGGAAGGTGACTCAATCGTTCCTCCTTGTTAAATTGAGTTTGTGCTGTGTGCCTGTGGCAGCGCTGGCTTTTAGAGCCATAGCTCCTCGATTATTACATACTCTACTCTACAAGACGCACCGATCAATTTTTATTGTCTTTAGAAAAGTTCTATTAGGTGTCAATTAAGCTACTCTACAGTAATTCAATATTTTTTTGCCTCGTTAAAGTTAGCGGACACGGAGGCTTGAGACAAACGCAAACATTACACAAAAAGCAACCGTTACTTTCACAGAAGAAGGTCGTTCCATTACAAGGGGAATGTCAAACCTAAAGATGTTAAAGTGGCTGAAGTGAACCACTCATCTCTGCCTAAAGGATGGAAACTTGACGGATGCAGTTTACTTTACACTAGTAAAACAAAAAACTAAGCAGTTTCGACGGGGTGGCCACATTATCTATTCAGGAGCAGCCACTCCTGATCACCACGGGGCTGCTCGACTGCTTATGTTTATTACAAGTTTCAGCGTTTCGAATGATCAAGTGGCTTTAGTTCTTCCGTCAATTTAATCTTGTAACCAAGTAGGCCAAGACCTTTTCACAAAATACGCCTCAGTGTCGTTTGAGCGATGCGCAATCATTGAGAACTACGTGGAATCGACTGATTTGGCTCAATTTGAATCGATGCACTTACGGCTGCGATATTTCCTTCGCTTCGAGCGGTACGACGTCTTTTTGGCACCGGAACGTCCTATTGTGATGATTTGGACTCGAACTTATACAAAATAGCACGCACAGCCTGTCGGGTGGTACGATTACGGCCGAAAATTGGAGTAAGCGCTCTTAAAGTTGCGACCACCCACTCAGAATTTCGGTAGTAATTTTTAATAATTTCCAAACGATGCTGGTTCGTATACTTTACCATGATGAAAATGTTGACTTTAACTAACGTTTTAACATTGAAAGCTCATTTAAAAAGTTTAAGAGTGCGTTCATATAAAGATACAAAATTGTTATGCCCCTAATGGAAAATCCTATGCATAATAGTTTCTGGAATGTCTTTTAATGCTATTAATTTGGCATTGTAACTCAACTCATTTGTTTATTTATAGAATAATTTTCTACAACAATTCCAATCGGACGATAAAGACTGGAAAATGCAAGAAACTAACCAGATACTGCGATGGGTCTTTCAATAAATGGCCCTATATTAAATCTCTTTATTAAAAATTTTTTTTGATAAGTAAGATAGTGAATAATGAATGGATGATGTGGATATCTCAAAACAGAAAGCGAATATTCAAAAAAAAAAAAAAAAATGTAAAATCACGAAGTTCAAGTTCGCAAAGCAAATGCTAATTCTATGAGCAAGAAGTTCAAGGGTGCGGGGATGAGAATAATAAAAAATTGTAACTCGTAATAGGCCAAAGAGGCTCCATAATCCGCCATTTGTATACTGAAGATACCTAGTAGTCAGTAGTATCGGAGTTTTCATATACGTGGCCTGGATGGAACACTATACTCTCCGGGCCACGTACATGAAAGAACATAAACATGTAGGCGATATAGTGTTGGTACTTTCCATACATTTTGCGTCACCCTGCTCTCAACTTACAAATCGGCTGTTGATTTCAGATTCTTGAAGTTCTGATCAAGCCCATTAATTTCATACCCCACTCAACTTTTGAAAATGCTGATAAAATCTAAACTATTAAATGCCACCGCTTCTGACCTTTATTGCTTGTTGTGAGAGATATGGAGCCCAACAGATAGAGAGACATGACGCGAAAATAGTAGGTCTTTAGTATCTAAGTTGTTTGGATCTCTTTGCTATAGTTGATTTAAATTAACTAAAAACATTAGTTTTCCTTGAATCCATAGAATTTTGTTTATTTTGCAAAAACCGATATTTCGGAAGTCAGTTGCTTCCTTCTTCAGTGCTAACTAATTCTTAAAACAATCAAACAACGGTACTTATACCTACTTTAGTTAACAAAAGGTAGATATTAGATTTTGTTAGCTAAAGTAGGTATAAGTATTGTTGTTTGATTGTTTTAAGAATTAGTTAGCACTGAAGAAGGAAGCAACTGACTTCCGAAATATCGGTATTTGTAAAATAAATAAAATTCTATGGTTTCAAGGAAAACTAGTTCTTTGTTAAATATCTTCTACAAAATCCAGAAAATAAATTTCAAAAATGTATGTCAAGAGAAAATCTCAAACATGAAGAAATGACGAAAATTAAATTGAAGTTGAAAAAAATCAAAAACATATATGTGTATAGAAATAATGTAACCACTATCCTTCGGCGCCAGTCGGCAGCTATTCTGTTGAGAATAAAAAGATTTTCTTCTTAGTTTTTCGTTTATTAGGAGCTTGTGTTGCGCGAAACACTGCACTGCCACTGCATCGGATATTCTTCTAAAGTTGAAAAAAGCTACCAGGCGTACACGGTTAAAAATAGGAACCCAGTGTACGTAGAATACATCCAGCGACCAAGTCGGGCCAAAGAAGAACAATACAATATCATCCGACTGCAAGCTAAAAAAAAATCTTCTAGAAAAAGAAACGATTGAGAGAAAGAAACGATTGATCGAAAACATGACCCTACATGAAGTCAGATCAGCGTATGACTCTATTAAACAACTAAGAGACGGTTTTATTCCACAAACAAGTCTTTACCAAAGTGCACAAGGAGCAATCACAGGTAACCCAGTCTAAATTAAAAACACATGGCTGCAATATTTCCGGGAGCTATCACAGCGTACCCAACAACTACGCAAGCTTTGAACATTCCAGAAGTAGATCAAGAATGGATGGAATACCAGTAGAGCTGCTCCAGAGGGGAGGTCCTGCAGTGTTTTGTGGATGTAAAGATGTGAAATATCCGTGCAGGACTGCAGCGGCGGACTGCTGCCTCAGCAAGCGAAAGATCAGTGCTCAGCTGGAACGGTTTTGCTGGCAGCTAGCCTTGCGATGCCGTGCAATTCATTTGGGTTTGGTAAAATTGATGATACTGGAAATAACAACGAATGAATAAAAGAGCAATTGACTGATCGATCATTACTTGTTGTATCGCTAGCCTAAGAGTTAGAAGACTTTGGAAATAAAGTTTTAGTTGTGGAAAAAAGATTTGTTTTCTTTTTGCATCGAGTTAAATTTAATACGTTATTCGCTCGAGGTATAAGGCGAATTCTTCGTTGCTGCGGATACTCACGGCCCACAAAAAGAGTGGGGCATCCGAGAGGAAGTGGCGCCCCCCGCACCTTTCCCAAGCGGTTCAATGATTCATATTGATGACTTGGCGATTAGGAGAGTGGAGAGCCCCTGATATAACTTAAAAGGGGAGCTTCGCCCAATGGCTAGCTTACCCCCATACTCATTAGAGGGAAAAGAGAAGACCGTTGAAGTAGGATTAACAATTCATTTTAGTTTTATTTAATATAACTAAGAAAAAATTTGCTTTCCATTTCTCAAGTTTTTTCCTTTGTTGCTATGAATTTGAAATTGGTTTTTATTGCAAGCATTATTTTCTATTTCGTCCATTTGAAATATTTTAGATAGTATTTTCTAACGTTAGTCGTAACTACGATATCTAGAAATATACTACGGTATGCTCCAATTTAGCGCCAGCATTAGTTTGGGAAATGATAATATCCGAGTGTTTTCAAGTATATAAAAAGGATCATGTTTTGTTTATGTCCAAAATCAAGAGGTTATATATGTGTTGCTGTACAACTTCATCAAAATTGCTTGTATGTAAACTTGTAATTTGTATAATTGAATTTCGAAAATTTTAATTTTAAATAAATTTATTTCATGAGATTATGTGGGCACAACAATCATATTGTCTTTATGGTTGGACTTAATCCACATTCGCTGGAGTTCTTCCTCGAACTGCCCTCTGCAGCATTCTCCATAATTTACACTTCTGAATCAGTTTAATCAAAAGCAATCACAATCACAACAGTACTAATTAACAATCTTAACTCGAAAGGCGTTTATTATGAATTAGTCAGATAAAGCGACTCAATATCTTTCCTCAGAGACGATGCATAGTACAAAAAGTGAAAACTATTCAAAAGTTCTTATGCATTCAAGAATTTCAATTTTGTCTATCTAATCTCACACTTGCGATTCCTACATCTTCACGATCGTGATTATCGTGCTTTACAGGTGTGTTTGTCGTTCGATAGAGAAGTAATAGCTTACGCACACGACTCTCTGAAGCGAGTTATAGAGACTATCTTTCGTCCGTTCTCAAACAATTCATGAATTGAACATCCACTTCATTCACACGCCCGTATGGAAAACATCCCAAGTCATAAAATTCAGATGAAATACTCTAGTTTTACAACAAGAGGCATTTTTGACTGTTTGTCTTTCTACTTCAAGTATCTTTTCTTTTGTGCTTACTGGTGGTAGAGAGATGAAAGAGATATCTGCATTATCACTGGTGCTTGATAGATGGAAAATTAAAATTAATGTTGCGAAAACAAAGTCAATCGCGTAAGTCTGTTCACCTATCTAAGCGACCAATAAATTTTTTCGGGCAAACTATTCCCTGGAGTCAAGATCTCAATTATCTTGGGTTTATATTCGACAAAAAACTATCCTTCAGAAGTCATATTGATCATATTAGCTCCAAAGCGTTTAGAGCCGTGCTCTCGCTATACCCCCTTCTTAATCGTAATTCGCGTCAAAATGGCAGTCCAACCGATCATCCTATACGGCTCATCTACCTGGATCCAATGCGCTAAATATCTGGTAACAAAGCTTCAGGTCACGGAAAATAAAAACCTGAAAATGGTACTTACTAAACCGTTTCGCTTTTCTTGTGAAAAACTACACAGTCTTGCTGGCGTTAGTCCAATTTATAGACTCGCTGCATCGCGCCGTGATAACTTAATTGCGAAAGTATATGACTCGCCCAAGCCGCTAATTCGTGCCCTGGCGAACTGAAAACCAGCAGATACTACCACATGTGTATCTTTTTGACCATAACCTAACCTCATAAATTTTAACTACCTATAAGTAGATAGTTCTAAGTTATATTAAGCTAATAATATGTTCAGTAGATGTTTTTGCCGAAATTATCCTCTAGCTAATTATAATATCCATTTTGAAAATACGATAGTACACATAGTTTTAAGTAATGTTCAAACGATGGTAAAATGACTTTGACAGAGCCCCTAGTATATTATAAGACCTATGTACTGCATACATGCTAATAGAGAAAAATTATAAATAGAAAAATTGTTATCTCTTCATAATCATCTGAGTTGTCCGCTAGTAAGCTTTCAGACTCCTGGTATCAGAGCCGTCGCGTGGTTTGTAGCCGCCCAAGGCAAGGCTTTAATCGGCGCCCCCTCCCCTGGTAAAACCCGTAATTTTGTTCGTTGCAGTTTTGGTTTGAGGGGATGATACCATAGCTATTTAGAGCCACTCCATTGTCCACCACATATGGACCCGCCGTGCTCCGGACTGGAAAAACCGGCAGCTTTTATAAATAAAAGCATCACGGACCATCCACCCTCCACTACATATTTTATATACATATACTAATATTTGATTTATTTCTATACATTCTTTGATTTTTCATTCTCTGGTTTTGTCTTTGGTGCTCTTTTTGGTCTTCTATATACAAACTTTAAACATTGAAAGGCATTCGCCTGGCTTTTGCATGAGCAAATGCTCCCAGAATTTCTCTAAAGTCTAAGTTTTTTGCAGTGTCTTTTTCTATTGGTAGAATGGCGAGAGAATTCAGCTTTTCCTGTGCCATTGTAGAGCGCAAATAAGTTTTTATAAGCTTAAGTTTACTAAAGTTTCGTTCGGCACTAGCAACTGTCACAGGTATTGTTAGTAATTTTCTTAGCGCTACCCACAAGTTTGTAAACAAATCTTTACTGTTTGTGGTTTTGATCATACACAGCACTTCTTTTGGTGTGACTTTGTTGTTTCTTTTGTTTCCATGTTCCAAAATTGTACTTACATGTATAAGTTCATGATACAGTTCAATGCCGTTTATATCAGACACTTTGGTTGTATTGTCAGTTATATGTCTTTCAATGTCCCAGCAACTTTGTTTTAGATATTCTTTTTCTGGAAGTTGAGCAGCATTACCCACAAATCCCCACACTTTTTCGTGTTCCTTCAACGCAGTTGATCTCTTCTCAAGTTATCCACTAATGGATAAAAAATTCTCTCGTAAAGGTTTCTTCAGATGACGATTGCACGGTTTCTCGGGAAAAACAGGTTCGATACCAAATTCTACTGCTATTTTTTTAGCGGAGATTACTGAGTCCACATATCCGTTCTCTCTAAATCTGTTAAAAAATTCCAAACACTTATTGAATTTTTCAGAACATTCACTGATGTCTACCTCTTTCCCTTGAATTCTTTTACTGATCGAGTTAACTTCAAAAAGAATGTCATTCCACAAGACCAAAGTTATGATGAAGGAAAAGTCTTCCATCTGATTAATCAAAGATTGAGCTTCTGAGGATGTTTGAGGGTCATCAATTGTGTCGCCTAACTCAACCAATGCATCACTAACTTCAACGGCTTCGTATCTAACAGCCTGAACAGCACTTATGCGAGTTTCCCAACATGTTCCGTTGAACTAGAGAAGATAACCAAGATTCGTTGTAAAATACCAAATAAAGACGTATTTTGCTCCATCAGCAATCACTAGGTTTAAGCTATGGCACCCACAAGGAATAAACACAGCCAAAGGGAATTTGTCCAGTACACGGGCTTGAACTCCATTATGTACATCTGCCATATTCGCGCCGTTATCGTTTCCTTGACCACGACAGTTTGTCATGTTCAAATTACACTCTTCAATTTCTTTAAACAACAAGTCAGCGAGAGCTTCTCCAGTGGTTCCTTCGGCAACTCGATAGACTATAAAGATTTCTTCTACTTTGATTTTCCCTTCATCATCTTCAGTGACGTAGCGAATCGTTAAAGAAACTTGCTACTTGTAACTTATGTCTGGAGTACAATCAAGGATAACGGAAAAATATCTGGCTTCCTTTATTTTTGTCAAGATGCTTTGCTTTACTAAGTCATCTAATATAGTTATTAGCTCATTTTGTATTGACATACTTAATTAATGAAATTGTGTTTCTTTGTCAGTTATACGTCTTAAGTGTTCTATTAGTACAGTATCAAATTTTCCTAAAAGTTGTACAAGTCCAAGAAAGTTCCCATTATTTTTTGTAAAATTTTGGAAGATGTACCACGAAAAGCCATATTGTGCTCTGCTAGATATAAAGTAATTTCCACTAACCGACGCAACACTTCTTCTGAACGCTGAGCCTCAGTTTAAATTTGCTTCATGATGTGCTTGTTAATTGATGTGTCTCCTTCAATTCTTTTTTCTGCTTCAAACCATTTAGCCATATTTTTGAAATGGTCTGGTGACAACTCATGAGATTTTAAACGGTCTTCCAAATTTTTCCAGTTGTTAAAACCTATTGCTAGTCTAAAATGTGACTCTGATGAGGGATTAACAATCTACAACAGAAACAATAGACAGAATCTGATTTTTCAGAATAAATCAACCATCTCCTTGATATTTTTTCTCCATTTTCCAAAAACCGATATCGAAATCGGTTTGAAAAGTGCCAATTTTCGTAATTTTTTGGGTAATCATGGTCTTCTATAGAATATTCATTCGGCCCTCATCATCACACTGAATATGCATAATATGCGCTGGCCACGTTGCAGGATCTGAAGTAATCACCGGCACCTGCTCCGATTTGGAATTTCATTCAATTTCAGTGTCTGTTGACAATTCGATCACTCTTGTATTGACACTGCCATTATAACTATCACGATCACTGTGGTCACGATCGCTTGTAACGGTATCATCAGTAGAGGAAAGAACAGGCACAAATTCAGTATCTTTGGCCTCTTGACTGTTACTTTGTGAGGAGGAACTACAGGTAGATGCAGACGTACTGGTCTCAAACGTGGGCGCGGGAACATAATGTGTTGTATTAGTTTTAAAAAAATTGGTTAGTTTTGGCACTTTACTTAATAAAGCCTCATTCGCTAAGTCACATTCCTTGTTCAAGTTCCTCCTTTGCGCCCCTGACAACTTTTTCGACATAATGTTTCAGTTTTCCACTAATTTTTAAATTTCCGTATTTTATAAACAGTATACGAATAATGCTCCTCACTAACTAACTTAAAACTAAAATTCTTTTCATCTCAATTACAAATATATTTATCCATATATTCATCTCAAGTAGCGGCACAAATAACGGTAAGTATACTGCAAAACGGCACCGCACGTAACTCACTACGCGCTTCACATTAACATCTTTCAGTATTCTTAAAGCTCGTAACACGCAGAAGAATAAACTACTGTCACCGAGAATAGATCTTGAGGTACTGTATTAGCAATTGGCGTAAACAGCGGCGGCGTTGTCTACGTCAATGTCGCTATAAAACCAAAACAAGAATAAACTGCTTCTGTGTCCGACTGAAGCAAGTGACAGACTGAGTTGAGTAGTGGAGGGAAGGGGGCGCGAGCCGCCAGGAGTGTGCTGTATCAGCTGCGGACTCACAAGCTTGCGTAGTGTATGCGGTTAGTTGTTAGCGCTGCTCAGTATGCAAATTTGCTGTGGGTTACTATAGTACATTATGCATAGACAGAATTTTACGCACTAAGCAATGCATCCATTGTATAACACAGAGACCGATACAGCCATCTAAGTGATTATAAATAAAATGAGATTACAAACGCATGAAAGAGATTTTTTTACCCACGGCGTCGCCCCCTGGATCGCGGCGCCCAAGGCGACCACCTTGGTCGCCTCACCCACTCGGCGGCCTTGCCTGGTATTTATACTTTCTGATTGTGGCGCCCACAATGGAAACGCTTAAAATTTGCAAAAAGGACGTTTACAAATTGAACCACATACACAAAATTAATTCCAATGTTGGAAACACTCAAATATTATGCAGTAAATTTTAACTTACCTGCGTCATTTGAACGACTTTTAACTCGGTATTTCTATATGCTTAGCAGCCGCCAGAGAGATATTTTAAATCATGATGCCAGAGAGCTATTTTAAATCATGATGTCGCCGCTTCGCAAGACGCCGATACTCTGGCTACGAACTGTTGCGGACAGTGGATAAAGCGGACTTGGAGGCTGGAGGTCGTTCAGGGTTTAGCACTGCTATATTCGTTTGGTACGCTTTGATCTAACAATGTCCAATCATGCGATTTCCGATTTCTTTGTACTTCTTTCATCCGCAATGCCTTGGCCAAATTTCGTGCTCACGTTCAAACGGTTTGGCGGTCAGTAACAGAAATTTTGGGTGCCCAAGTGTTGATCGACGAGCGAAGAATGCGATGGAATGTAGCAACGGAATCAAGTCAAGTGGATTAATTGGAACAGCTTGAAATTGAGCCCAATTGTGCCCTCCCAGTCTAAGTGCCGCAATGAAACTGTTCTGATGCAGTGCTCACTATAAGCGCTGGACTATGTTTAAGGTGTTATCTCCAGGAGGCTCGGCATGTGCGAAGTCGTCGGCTATTGACTTTCGAGTGTCCAAACCTCTTGGCGCCACTTAATTAGGTCCAAGTGTACTGCGATGCCGAGTAGAGCCCCTGCGGTGACAGAACGTTTGACAGCGGAGAACTCGCGAAGCCAACCAGCCATCATGTCGTCCAAACGCCCACTTTTCCTCTGCTATACATCGAGATCTATGGTACGCCTGTGCTCATCAGCAATTCAAATCTGAATCAAAGTTGCACGAAAAGTCGGGTTAGCGGTACTGCATCTGCGTGCCACGAAGAGACAAGGAAAATTTGCCGGGAAGCCCAACGCCAGTTGGATATACCGAAAAATTTCTCACACCGTCGAACAGCTTGTTGTTGATACTCTTTCCTAACAGTTTAGAAACTGTAGCAATTTAAAATGATTAGTGTGTGAATTAGCGAAACTGCAGTATGAAAAATGACAGATGGGGGAGTCGTGCTATTTCTCGTGATGGCTCACGTGAAATCCGCCCTCGAAACGTTAACCCAATCTTTTCTCCGAGTTGACAGCTGCAGAAGTGGCGGCCATTCCCACAACTTGTGTCTAACAAAAGCCTGTTTCTACAGCGCAGCTGGTTTCCTCGCAATTCTATGGAAGCGAAGACTGCGAAAAAAGACCTGAAGGATACACCGAGCGAATTTGTATATCCGAGCAAGAAGAAGAGAAAAAAAAATTATCCGACGGTTAGACTGACACCAGTGCTATTGAGTTGCTGCAGACTGACGGATAAAACGTAAGAACTCCAAACTAAGTGCAGAGAGGACAAACAAACGGATTTGCTTAAACTAAATACGGACGGACCAACAAACGTACGTAAGACATTAAGACAAGTCAGGATTTGTTAGTTACCGACGCAAGTCTTTCGCGTGGTATATACTCACTTCGTTGCCAGACAGATCAGTAAGGAGGTAGCGTCCAAGTCCTATAACCTTGTTTACCCTGTTTTTCAAAAAGCGCCGATCCAGCTTCGCATTGTAGTGGCCAGCTGTGTTGCTTTGGCGGAAGTTGCTACGGAGTACTTCATGCCCTTCTCCTAAACTCACTGAAAGCGAGGAAGGCTCCAGGTCCAGATGGTGTTCCAGCTGAAGAGTTGCAGCTTTTCTATCACCATTGTCCTGACTTGCTGCTCAGCACATTCAACGCTTGTCTACGGGACGGGGTTTTCCCGGTATGATGGAAGGTGTCGAGGCTCGTGCTGATCAGCAAGGAGAAGGGAAATCCTGGATCGCCGTCTGCATACCGCCCGTTATGCATGCTAAACACTGCTGGGAAAGTGCTAGAGAAACTCATCAAGGGAAGACTCACTGACGCGATTCGTGCTGCTGGGGACATATCTCCTCGGTAGTACGACTTTAGAGGGGCTACTGATCGACTCGAAGATGAGTTTCTCTGAGCAAATCAGGGCAACGGCTGAGAAGGTTGCTTCGGGAGTATTGGCTCTGAGTCGGCTATGGCCAACGTAGGGTGACCCAGCCCATCAAGAAGACGCCTCTTGATGAGTGCTGTAGGCTCAGTGCTACTGTACGGAGCACAAATATGGGGCGATGCTCTAAGTCGGGAGGTATGCCGAAAACGCTTGGCAAAGGTACAGAGAAGAGGAACACTGAGGATTGCATCTTCGTATCCGACAGTCTCTGATTCGGCGGTTTTTACAGGCGTGATACCTGTTGCCCTCCTTGCTAGAGAGCGCCGTGCTATTTACCCGCGTCGAAACGAGGATGCGAGGGAGATGGTTGTCCGCGAGGAGAGACAGCGGTCACTCAACGATTGGCGGCAGCTGTCTTGGGTGAATTGCACAAAAAGAAGGTGGACCGCGTGCCTCATCCCGGATGTGGGACCGTGGCTAAATCGAAGGCATGGTGAGGCTGACTTCTATATGACGCAGCTTTTGAGCGGGCATGGGTGTTTTCAGTCTCAACTGCACAAGATTGGTAAGTCACGGTCCCCCGATTGTCGGTTTTGCCCAGGAGAGGAAGACAATGCCTGCCACACATTTTTTGCGTGCATAAAATGGGATAGGCTGTGAAGGGACCTATACAGGGAGGCGGCAAAGCTCACCCCGAATAATATAGTCGCGGTGATGCTAGAATCGGTTGACAAATGGAACCAGGGGGCACATTATGTTCGGGCAGTCCTAAAAGATTAAAAGGACTCACAGCAGCCGAGGGCGTTGGGGCTGGGGGATCGATTGTCTGGCACTTCCTCTTCCTCTCTCCCTTCCCGCTAGAAAAGGATCCCCCAGCTTCGAATGCTCATAAGCTTTAGGATGGTATTATAAATGGCTTTTAGCCAAATAATTTTGCTAATGCCCAATGGCGAAACGATTCTCTCTCGCCTTAGATTAAAATCTAGTAGATGGGTTACTTAAGCTGATAGCTCCTGTTTCAAATGCTGCCTCATTTAGCTCTTATGATCTATAATTACCGCGACGTTTTCCAGTTCTGTACGGAAACTCGACTTGAATCTTTTACAATCACGAATAACACTTCGTTTAGTAAGAAAATGTGCTAAGTGCTCTTTGTTATGTTGCTAATATGTGTAATGGCTGTGTTACTACATAAAAAAAAATTACTCAGGTGATTACATTTTTATTAGTTCTTGGCAATGCAGGTCTCTTTGATCAATACAAGTATTCTTTTTGAGGTGAAAGAGAAGAGCAGCAGATGAAACCTAAGAATGATGAATGTTGATTTCCAATATTTCCACCTTTATGATCCTACTGTTGAGATCCTCTTCATCAGACTCCATGCCCTTACTCCGATCTGATATGGAAGTGATCGAGACAAACGCACAACTTAGAGAATTTCATTATGCTCGTTTTTTTCCAATGATGGTTACATAGATGAAGAGAGTTCAGATTTATTTGACCAACTCACTTGCATCTCAGTTCTTACCGCAAACGACACAGCTTCATAGGAGTACACCGAAATCCTCGTAGCTTCAGGATGGAAGAGAACCCTTATTTATCATGATGAGCACTTCCAGATTAGCTGTAGGCAAGCTCATGAAGCTAGCCATTAAGGTGATTTGTACAAACCCTCATTTAACTGGTAAGACGGGTCCATCGCTTTTGCTTGTGTTTATGACCAGCTTGATCTAAAATTCCCATTTTATTAATTGGCTGAGTGCATCCAAGCCGGCATGTATTGTTAGATTTATTTAATTCCTCCTTATTTGATTCTCTTACCACTTCTGAATAGTCAATGCTCCATACATGATTTTAGACAATGAGTCCTTAAATTGAGTTTTGCTCAACTCATGTTATCTCGAACGTTTTTAGTAAGTTACTTTGTAGGGACAATCTTAAATCTCTGTAGAGTTTACATTGGTGGGATTGAAGTTGAGGTGGCACCAGAGATGCCCGAACCAGGTGCCTATGTTGGTTTACTCGTATATGCTGGTACTGTAAGCATCGTGTGGTAAGAATAAGCATTTGTCCCCCGTTTGTGCTAGGCATCGGTGCCTTTGTACTGAGATGTGCTGAGGAGCGAGCGGACGCCTCTAGCCGAAGTAATGATGTTACTTATCCAACAGCTACAGTGAATCTTCCGAAGTTGGTGTTTTGAACAGCAAAAATGAATCTCTGGCTGGTTTTCTTCCATTTTCCAGTGAAATAAACAGAATTTTCAAATGAAAAAACAGCTTTTAACAATTACATTACTAGCTTCAAATTAAGTTCTGCCATCATAAAATAAATTTCAATTCAAAATTACTTTTTATTTACGCAAACAACCCTAAAGGTTTAAAAATTCACAAACTGTAGAACAACCGCTTAAAAACTTATATTAAAGCTTAATTTTATTTTATTTTTAGTCTACAAGTTCCGAAGAATCAAGTTCCGGGTCAACATCCGATTCATCATCATCGAGTGGAAGTACAAGTGGGTCAGGATCTGGCTCAACTTCAACTGATAGTGAGTCGTCAAGTTCAGGTGACGAAAAGCCCACACGTGGAAGTCCACGGCCAAATGAAGCTTCAGGTACATCGAATAGTGCAACAAAATCATCCACTGCACCTGAAAAAGTTCCTCGGAGGCGTAGCTCCGATTTAAGACAAGCAAAACCTGAAGATAAATCACATGCTAATCAAAAACCTAAACCAGGCGTAAATCGTGGCCAGCGATTATCTAAAAGTAGTGTTTACTCGAGCGATGATGAACCGGGTCCTCCGAAGAAACCTCCACCAAGAGGAGCTATAGCAACAGATAGACGCAAGATAACTGAAACTCGACGCTCAACTCACGGACCGCCTCCTGCGCCTCCACCAATTACTGGGGGTAAAGCTCCGCCGGCTGTGGTGAAACAGCAGCAGCAACAAAATTTAGCTAAAAGTGCAGCGGCTCGAAGAGCATCGCAAAGCCGACCGCCTTCACCGAAGTCAGGCAGCAAAAGTATATTTTCTCCAGATAATTCATCCGATTCCGAAGAGAAAACGCCTCCAAAAGCTGCCACTAAAAGTGCCCCGGCAAAAACTAAACCACCACCAAAATCACGTCCAGTAGTAGTTCCGCAGAAAAAAAGAGCTCCAGTCAAAAAAGATGACTCTAAGAGCAGTGAATCTTCAGAATCTACTTCTTCCACAGATCATTCCACCTCATCTAGTGCATCAGATGATTCAGATTCCAGTGATGGAGATTCTTCACCACCCAGCAAGCGACAGCCTCCGCCACCTAGGAAAACCAGTATCAAAACTGGCAAAGTCGATCCTGGTAAAACAGTCATTTTATCTGATTCAGATGCCGAGCAGACTCCTGCAGTGACCCGTAAATTCACACGTTCAGCTAGCACTCGCAAGTCCAAGCACTTAACCGGAAAAGCAACTGATAGTGAATCTGAGCCAGAAGCTGATAAACGATCAAATTCAAGGAGTCCCGTCAAGAAAGCTCCTATTACTACAACCAAATCAAAAGTGAATGCTAAACGCGAGAGTAAAACGTTAACAACTCCTCTTCCTTTGGCTACACCTCCAGTACCGGAAGAACAAAAGTGCCCAGTGGAAGGATGTGATTCATCTGGTCACTTGAGTGGTAATCAAGAAAAACATTTTTTACCAGAAGCCTGCCCAATGTATCATAACATCACGCCAGCGGAGGCTAAAGCCCGCGTTGCAGATCGAAAACTACGTGAAGAAGAACGTAAGAAGTTCTTTGCCGGGTTTGATCCAACCCGAAAGCTTCAGACGCCTGAACAACGAATCTACCAACAAAAGATTCGTGAGGCTAGAGAAAGTTTTAAACCTATATCACCACCCGCAGCAACTGCTACAACGTCGTCTACAAACAATGAAAAAGTTAAAGTTGACAAAGAAGAATCTGAACGTGAGCCAAAACTTGAAGGATTGGTTCCCGAATATGACTTGCAGTTATTCCGCGATGCTCAAGCTATTGCTAGTGAAAAAATGGAGAAAGAAATTAAAGATTTACCAGTCGGAAAAGGAACAAAGTGAGTAATAGAATTGTAATGCATTTCCAATAAACTTCCATAAATCTAAATAGAAGTAAACATTTTCAAATTTACATAAATTTGTGTGTAGATTTAACCCATTTACGCCCAAATCAAAAACATGCAAGTTTATTTCCTTTTAACTTTATTTTTGAAATATTTAGGACTACTTTAAATATCTGTATGAGCAGTACAGTGGGATGTTTGAAAGCAATGTCCGATGATGCACAATGGTTTTTCACACGTCATACACTGCCAATTTATCCTAGGGTGGCATAACGCACATCTTAACTGCATGAGAAGCTTTATTGGGTTATGCCCATTATTAGGTCGCTGCGAACTAGATACGGAAGAACCAGTTGGACGAAACTTGCCGCTATCGATGAGAAGATAACTCCTCACTAGCTACTTTATGCAGTCGCCAAGCATTGGATATAGACGTATCAAGCAAATATGCGACAAAAGCCCACCACCATTTTTCACCTCGAATATTCACGCGATGCAATAGTATCAACGCATCAATTATATCAACACCTCACATGCCCTTGTTAGAATTTTGAAAAATGCGTGGGATACAGACAATCATATTTAATTTTCTTATGAGCCACCAGCGTTTTATTTTGCCAAAAGGATCAATGGTATCAAAGTTAGTCCCAAAGTACCAACCAGCAGCAGTTCGTTGTTTGTTTCAAATCTTTTGTCATATTCCGTCTTGAACACTTTTTAGGGTTTTGTACTAAAATACAAAACCCTATTGCAATCACGACCTGTGTCCGTCTGTCCGTCCGTCCGTCCATCCGTCCGTCCGTCCGTCTGTATGTCACAGCACTTTTTCTCCGAAACTATAGAAGCTACCGCCATGAAACTTTGTGGAAAGGTCAGAAGTGGTGACCTCTTGAAAGTTCAAGGGTGGAAAAATTTTTCAAAGGGTTTAAGGGGGGTCTCCCCGTATAGGGAGGTGACCCCTCAAAAAATTTTTTTCACCATTCGTAGTCGAGTAGGGTGTCATTGGAAAGGTCTCAAAGAGATCTTTTCAAAACAAGTCTTGAAATTGCCTTGTGAGTACCGAGAGGGGAAGGGGAAATGTACGAACTTTTCGCGTACCCCCCCTCGCGATTGGACACCTTCCATCCGAAAAATCTGAAAAAAATCATGAATGTAGGCCTTAATGAGTACAACAACAACAAATACATGAGAAGTCGAAATTCACTCAACTTTGTTAGTAATAGTATGATTTATCGATTTTATGTTTTCTTGAATAAAATCCAAATGGTACCCTTAAATTCAATAAAATTTAGCGAACAGATGACTTTCTATAAGATTGATCTTTTCTGAAAGTTTCATAAAGATCGAATAGTATTTAATGAAGTTACAGCGATTTGAATTTTCTTGTATTACTATGGAACAATATGCCCTGTACTACTATGGAAACATATGGCTATGGAGCCATATGCGCTTTTTATCGATTTAGACACTACAGCTTTGCTAGGATTTGCATGATAATTTCAGGAATGATAGGTATCATGAAAATGAGTACATACAATTGAAACAAGTCGAAGAGGCAGGAGAGAGCTCCTAGCAAAAGGGCTTTGTACCCATTCTAGGATTCGAAAAAATAGGCCATGAATCGATGATTACAGTACAGAGGAGTGGGCCCTGAAAAAAATTTCATGAAAGGTAGCCGATATGAATATCAACTGAAAGTTCTCTATGTGAGCTTTTCAAAACAGTTCTTAAACTGACAGTTTTTGCTGCAGTGGGGGCACAGGGGGGGGAATACATGAAAAATGTGTTTCTAAAAAATCTGGAAAAATTATCAAGGGAGATATCTATGGGTATAAGTAAAACAAATACCTCAGAAGTCACAATTCTTTCAACTTTGTTAATAATAGTATGATCCTCGAATTTCACATTTTCTCCAATAAAATCGTCTTTGACATGTTTCTTGATTTTATTCGTTGCTGGTTACTGCATTTTGTAAGTTGAGTACAAAACCCTTCTGACATGAGCATAGGTCTGTCTATCCAACTTGTTTATACATGCCTTTTATGTATCATAAGTGACATTTCTTGGTTCGATTCTCGCGTATTGTCCCAGTGCCTCTATTTCCAGATTTGTTCGGATCCTGTGTATTACAGCTGATTCAAAAATTATTGAAGAATACTGCATGCTCATCTGGTACTAGCGGCAGTTTTGATAATAACGATTTTAATTTTCGAGGCTTTTGCCATTTGAGCAGTTTTAGAGCAGTTTACAGCAAAAGCGTAACAGTATCCATCAGAACTTGCTACCGCCCAGCTCCTGTATCGAAATCGAATAGGTTTTTCTTTCATGAATTGTTTAGCTGGGTGATGACCATAATATTTTATCATTGACATTGACTACAAGTGGCAGATTATTTGCTGGTCTATTATGTATCTTTATTCTTATGTTTTATTGGTAGACTTTATGTGGAAGAGCAGGACAGTGCACATTTTCTCCACCTGGGAAGTGAACCACGTTTTCCCATACGCCTCCTTTTACAAGATAGTGGTGCTCCATTGATGTCATCGCATTCGAGTGATTAAGAAAAATTATCACGTCGGCACATATTTTTCTGTCCGAAAACTAAGAAAACGTGTCGCACGCGGAAAACGTACAGCTTCATCTTGTGCAAGCTGACGAAAAGTCATAATTGCTTGATACAAAGAACTTGCGAGGCCATATGTAACTGTGCATAGATTAAATGCAGATATAGGTTCATCTTCGGAGGTTCTCCAATATGCGGTGGTACCGTTGATCTTCAAGGTCGATTAAGATTTGCCGGAACATCTTCTGGATGTCAGCCGAAAACACATGATGATAAGCACGCCAGCGAACGATAATGTCAGAAATATTAACTTGGATCTTTGGGCAAGCGTGAAGACAATGATTGAATGACCATCCAGTTAGGACGTGCGATGGACCCGTTGAAGACGACTCGTAATTTCGGTTTGTCTTCACTGGTCTTGAAAACACATGATGAAGTAAATATAATTCAGACCCAACATCACTGGTTGATGCTTTTACCATGTGGCCAATGCGAAGTACTCATTCATAAATTTAGTGTGTTGTTCCTGGAACTGTGGTTGATCCTTGAATCGTTTTTTCGTACGTAACAACATTGTAAAAGTTGCATTCTTGGACTCCCCTATGTAAACAGGATAAGTTTGAAACGGTAATTTAAAAATGTACCAGCCCTCGGAAGTTCTTTTGTTTGTCAATACGAAGTGATTCTCGCAAGCAACCTCGTCGGCTATGAGAGAAATTGTTGCGGAATGAGTAGATTCCAAAAACGTTCCAAGAGACTTGAGAGGCTGAGATCTACGGTGCATTGCAAGCTTGTGCGGGCTTTAGCAGCATTGTGATGAGCAGTAGTGTCTGCTACTGTTGGTGTAGATCCAGTAGGGAACCATTCTAACCCTGAGGCTTATGCTCCACAAAATAGAGGCAATATTCGATCCGAAGAAGAGAAGGCAGATAATCCATTAAACGAGGCAGGATAAGAGCTTTGAAGCTCCAAAATTTTTTAAATTTGAAGTGTGGTGAAACGATGACAAAAGCTGAGTTTTGGCGATGTGGCGCATTGTGCGCCATCAATACCGGATACGGCCACGAACACTGATTGTCGAGGCAATGGCGGTCTTTTAGCAAGTGATTCCGTTATGAACGAGATTTCCGAATATGGATCGAGCAAAACCTCGGATAGTTAGAGAGCGTTATTTCCACTTGAGATGCCGTTGCCAAAATACCGACAGGCCAAGATGAGATGGCATCGAATGTGTGAGCTGTCGTTTGATCCTTAACACCCGATGTCGATGTGGTGTTAGAAGCTGATTGTTTTAGTGGTAGCGACTGACCGTTTGATAATCTATGTAGAAGCAAATGACACCGTCCATTACGTGACAGACATTCACGGAATAGATGTGATCCAGGCAATTAAAATACAACTGATTCCCAGTTTTAAAAGTGTGCTTTATTTTGTCGATAAAATGCGAAATTTGTTACAAGCTGTAATCTAATGTGCTTCTTTACAGAATGAAGGTTCAAATGATTTTTTGAGACATTATGGCTCTGGTTTTGAATGTACCCTCTGAAATTGCAGAAGCCTTTCGTAGAACACAATAGGCATAAGCTGATTTTGAGGTGCCCGAAACTGCTGATCTTACGAGTGCTTGAATATGGGCTTGCAAAATTGTGTCGAGTGTAAGTTCTCAGCCATCGCGGGTTCGTGTGTCAAGTCGCTGCACTTTAGTGAACACAAACACATTCTCCATTTGCTGAACAGTTTGAGCAAGCACTCCCAAAGTTTCAAAGACTTCAGCCGTTTCGTCTCTGAGTTGTTTTAACGCTTGGTGAGATTCAGTCTTAATAACATTTAAACGAAAATTTGTTTTCCAAGAAGTGTAAATGAGGATTCTAGTATTGTCATAGTAACACAATAACTAAGACCATGCTCGAACATGATTGTCTGCCATCACAGATATATTTTTGATTATATTTGCCGTTTCACTTATGAGGCTTCCCTTTAAGTAGTGCAATCGTTCAACGTTGGAAAGATCTTGATGTTCAGTGACCAAAGCACTAAATAGATATTTAAAGGAAGACGATTCAGAATATCTTCCAGGAAAGGAAGGTATGTTGATAGGTGGAAAATATCGGACCTTCTTCGGTTCGATCTACATACTGTTACATGTACGAATTATTCTTGGAGCTACTGTTGCAATTGTTTTCACAACCATTAAGAATCCCGTGATCAACAAAGTGAATTTACTTGAAACCACGAGAACCAAAACACGCGACAGTGGTGTCAGAAGTGGGATAGAAAATTTTGAAAGTGAAAAAACGTTCAAACAGAAAAATGCACAATAGTGAAATGTAACGTAGAAGCTGGTGGAAAAATAAATAAAAGCCGAAACAATAAAAATAAATAATAACCGCGAAGCTAACATTCGAAAATAAATGAATTTACCATGGCGGAGCTTAAGGGAGACGCAGAAACGCCAAAATCAAAGGAACCAGAAGATGCGCTGATGCAAATGTTGATGCTGATGCAGCAAGAGCAGCGACGACAGTCATCCAATTTAACTACGAAGCTAGATGAACAATCAGCGAAGGTAAATGAACAATCAGCGAAGCTTAATGAGCAGTCATCCAGTTTAACTGCGAAGCTAGATGAACAATCAGCGAAGTTAAATGAACAATCAGCGAAGCTAAATGAGCAGTCAGCCAGTTTAACTGCGAAGCTAGATGAACAATCAGCGAAGTTAAATGAACAATCAGCGAAGCTGGAACAACAAGCGACCGAAATCAAGGCAGACATCACACAGAAGCCGGAGGAACAGTCAACCGAAATAACAGCGGAGCTCGGTAGTCTGAACAAACAAATTGAAGGCATCGAGGAAAAGGTTGACCAGGTCGAGGAAAAGGTTTACCAGGTCGAGGAGAAGGTCAGCCAGGTCGAGGAGAGAATCAACCATGAGATGGAAAACATGAAAAAGGGATTGGAAGCAGCAAACGCAGTAGTAACCACCTCACCAGCCCCGGTTATAACCGCAGCGCAAAGCTCATCCAGAAATGTGAAAGCACCAATATTCGACGGGCAAACGGTCTTGAGTATTTACAAAATTCAGTTTTTTTGCCGCCGCTAGGATAAATCACTGGAATGAGCAGGAACGAGCAACTTCATTGATTTTTGCTCTAAGAGGCCCAGCTGCCGAGCTTTTGCAGACTATCCCCGTTGAGTTGCATTCAAACCCGGCTGCTATAATGAATGCGCTGGACATGCGTTATGGAAAGGATCATCTGAAGCAGATTTACCGGGCACAGCTACGGCATCGGATGCAGGAGTCTGGTGAAACCTTACAGCAGCTAGCCCAAGACATTGAGCGACTGGCACTTTTGGCTTACCGAGCTTACGACCCAGAACATCGAGATGACGCAGCAACAGAAGCATTCATTAGCGCATTAAGGGACCCGGAATCGTAACAAGATGTGCGTTTAGCTCAAAAGCAAACAGTCAAGGATGCATTGACTTATAGTTTAAACTTTGAGGCAGCGAAAAATGTGACGCGTACCACTGCCCGGGTTCGCGAGGTAGTGGCAGGCGAGTGCAGGTGTGAGCGCGTGGAAATAGAGCGAAACCCACATGTAAATGGCACGCCTAGGTGCTGGAATTGCGGAGAGAAGGGGCACCTGCAAAGAGACTGCAAGAAGCGAAGAAAACGGAGCTATTGTCCAGGGTGGTGGAGATCCAGACCGAGTCAGGAGCCTAGAATGGAAGCCCATCAAACTGAGGGGGCCAACTTCGTCGGGCGGACGTTGGCTTGGAGGATCGACATCCCTAGCACCCCCGTCACCGTGTCAAAACTACATCGTGAAGAAGCAGACTTACGAGTATGCCTTCCTGGTCAAGTTGACGAAGAACCGAGTCTTGCACGGACTTTAAAAACTCCGAATCATTACAACTTCAATAGATTCAATTACATCCATTGTAATGCTTTTTCCTTCGGTTGGGTATCTAGCTCCATGTTAGGTTTCGGGTTGTGAGATGATTTGTAGCGGTATTGCACCATTTTTGGATGCCGCGCTCTCACCGTGGATCTTTACTGCACAAAGTGAAAAAATGTTTTTTGTTTTCACAATGCTTCTTCCCAATGTACTAACAAACTGACAGCCAACTGAACATAACTATACGTTTTAAAAATGACGTAAAATTGCATGGTATTTTGTGATTGGATAATCATTATCATGTAGCATAATGAAAAAGAAAGTCAAAATTAAGCCATCAAATAGTTTCACCACTTAAAAAAGACAGGAAAGCCTGTTCACTTCCTTGCATTGAAAAATCTGTAAAAAGGCATTAAAAATACGAGAGTCATCATCATTTCTGGTATAGCTCCTATTTGGACCTTCGCCTCCAGTAGAAATCACCTACAATCGTTGTGGTTCTGCGACATCGTTCACCGATTGGAAATCCCAAGCAGCGATCTGGTGTCAGTATCCGTTGAATCCTCGTGTCATTTCCTCGCTTTCCCAACTGGACGATCTCTTGCGTCCTACCCTTCAAAGTTCGTCTGGGGAGCCTGTGCTCTTCCGACGGTTATTAAACTATAATTTTATTCTTTATTGCATCTAAAATAGTTCTAAGGAGCTCTAATCCAAAAAGGTGAAGAAAGTTGGCAGAATTTGATTAGCGTGTTGCTTATTTAGTACAGAGGGCGGAAATGGGTTAAGTAAAATTTTTAACTTGTTTTTTATTTAAATCAAAAGGAAATTACATCGATAGTGGCCGCTAAGATAAGTTAATTTTAACTCTTTATTCAAGATTTAATACAAAATCAAAAAAGGTATTGAATGCTTGCTTTAATTTTTAGGTATATCGTTATGGGCAAATATCAAATGAAAGTGTGGTACCAATCGCCATATCCTGACGATGCTGCTCGGTTACCAAAGATGTACATTTGTGAATTTTGTTTGCGTTATCAAAAATCTGAAGTTGGTATTAAACGCCATTCAGCTAAATGTGTCTGGCGGCATCCGCCTGGCGATGAAATCTATCGGAAAGGAAAATTACAAGTTTGGCAAGTTGATGGCAAGCGTCACAAACAATACTGTCAACATTTATGTTTGCTAGCGAAATTCTTTTTGGATCATAAGACACTTTATTATGACGTTGAGCCATTCCTGTTTTATGTTATGACATTGGTTGATTCGGAAGGATGTCACATTGTCGGCTACTTTAGCAAGGTAAGTTGTTGTATTCATCATTTATTTACATGCCATCACGTTTCAAATGAAATTGATTGAAAAGGTCTAGACTAACTTTAGTTAAAAAGGAATTTTATTAAAAAGTCTGACAACCAAATAGAAGTATACAGAAGGTAAGCTTCGCATCTCGCTAAAATTTTACTATTTGGTCCAATCATTGGGTACGGGTATATTTATTGATCATTCACTTACTTTGTCTCATCTCGTCCTCTTAGAAACACGCCTTTTAATGTCATGGCGTGAGTTAATTTAGCGTGAGTTAAACCGTATATAGTAGTAGTATTTAGAGTGCTCGCTGCGTCAGCTGAAGGTCCCTCGTTCGGATCTCATTGGCGACAACGAGATTTGTTTCGAGTGATTCTTCGGACGGACTATAAGCCCGTTCAGTTATGATACGTACTAGTTTAAAATCAGAACGTATCAAATTTGGGTGAGTGAATTAACGTCCAAAGCGTGCTACTGACCATATCACCTCAAGTGCCGATACATTCGATCAAGATAATGAGATACTCTAACTACCTAACTACCTCTAAGCGAAAGCTTGGAAGGGGTTGTAGTGCTACAGCAAAAACAAAAAAAAAAAAAACTCGAGTATCGAGGATTTAGATTGCACTTTCTTTGTGCTCACCTCAACATTTGTAGTTTTCCCTATTTCAATCCATAACCGTTACTTGTATATTAAAACTAAGCTTTTTTATTGCTGAGCTTTTATAGGAAAGTATTTCATTGAATTATAACTTAAGCAGCCGATTAACACAAGAACATCTGCAGAGCAGGTTGATTTAAACGAAGGATAAAATATTTAAGTTACCAAAATAGGTTCGGCTCGTACGGCCTTGTGGTTAGAGACCTTGTCTTTTAAGATGAAAGTCTCTGGTTCGAGTCCCGTTGGTAGAAATGAGATTGGCTTTAAATTATGCTTCGGACAGATTATGAGCCCTTTCAGCTATTGATTGAAACAGCCAGTACTTATAACAGCTGAGCAGACATACAGTTCTGCTTGATACTGACTATATCAACGCAAATGTCCACTCTGGACTTTAGGGCGATGCATTATTAATAATTGCATGGAATTTTAATTTCTGGAGAACTTTAAAGAAGAGTGAAGTGAGCATTGATCTCACGAAAATGGTTCCGCCTGATAAAGACCACGCTCGACAAAACCGGATGCCAAATTAAAATTCATAACCAACTTACCAAAGCCCTCTTCTCAGAGGAAGGGTTGAAACGAGGAGATGGCTTGCTGCAAAATTCTTTTCAACTTGGTATTTGAGCACGCCGTCGTGAGAAAATTTTTTTCCATAGGAGCAAACGGTACGCTTTTCCTGTAATCTGCATAACTGGTGGTGTATCCAGATGAGTCGATATAATGTGACCTTTCCGAGAAAAAAACCATATCCTCTTTATAATCGATTTGTAATTTAGCAATTCTGTCTTGTATATTATCGAATATGTGGACTAAGACTGATTGCTAGACCGATATAATAACCTAAGTTTAGATGACATAATAATCTATTGTTAGCGCTTAATGCATTCGAATGCAATTTTCGGAAAAAGTTTGAGAGATTTATATTTAGTTAAGAATCGAGCACCAAACGGCTTGAATTGCAAATTTTTACCCGCAGCATTAAAAATTTACAAGGTTACGTTCAGACCATAGACTTCTGATAAATTTTCTGGTAATCTAGGGGTAAAGCACTATTTTGTATTTCATTCAAAGTTTTAGGTTTGATTTTGTAATGAATTCAGGGATGTTTAGTGTCCGTAAGGGACTGCAGCGATAGTCTGCTGCCTCGGCGAGCGAAGATGTTGGTGGTTGCCGGAATTGGCCTTTTCTGAGGGCGCGTGAATACGCCGGCAGGCTAGCATTGCGGTGTCGTGAGGCGGGTTCTTTTCCCCAGCACAAGGGCCCACTACAAAAAAAATTCGTATTCACGAATTAAACGATCAAATGATTCAGTTCCACGGTCTCGAGGCCGAGGTGACCTACTGAAGGGATGGAATGCAAAAACAAAATGACAGAGTGAGCCTGGTGAACGCGCGCGGGACTCGAGAGAATCTCATCTTCACTATTCATTACTTACGACCCCCATCGCACCTCCCATCCAAATCAAGATCCATCGTAGACGTGGCCGTATATTTTCCATTTAAATTAAAAACTCATACAAACATAATTCACATGAATTTTTCCTTTAAATGAAAAATATCAACGTTTCAGATTTATGTTATAGTTTTATATGATAGAATCACATTACACTTTAACATAAATGGGAAACTCAAGCGGAAGGCCACTGTACCCTGTAAGAACACCTGTAACGACAAAGAAAAAAGGGTGAGTTCATCCGATGGCTAACTCATGAGTGGAGGGGCCAGCCATTGTGGCGGTTTGCGACACTTGAAAAAATATTTCATATGAAATTATTGATTAGTGCACAAGAGTTTCAAATTTCAACTGTCATGAATATCCTTTCTAAGCATTTATATGTTCAAGCTATCCGTTGTTCAACACCACTTCACTGCAGCTAATTACCCAAACTTCGACTGAATAAATTCACTTCTTTATTCCAACTGGTCTGCATTTTGCATTTGCCGAAGCTTTTCTCAAATGCGAATCAAAAAAAATTTTATCAACCAAGACGTAAATACAAATCGTCAATAAGGTCGCCGAGACTTGTTGTCAACCGAACACGAAACGTCAATTCGCCGAATAACAACGGCACTTCGATCCGCCCTGGAACCCGTTGTTCAACGTCGTCGGCGAATCTGAACACGTCGCGATTACATAATTTTCGCAAGTCGAAAACTCCTCCATCCCCTGAGAGATTTTATTTTGAACGTCAAAATGCGATTTCCGCCCCAAAAATTACACTGTACTTCTCAGCAACAAGTCCTATGTAAAAATCGACTGTAACGATTTGATCACCACACGAGACACCTCGCACGAATCTCAAGTTCAATAACGCCTGAGTCAATCCGCCACAGCCAAAACACAGACAGGAAAACCAAAATTAAGATTTTCACCGGCACCCAGTCTACTTTACGAATTTTCCCCTTGCTCCACTGTTCAGTTGCGAAAGTACAACGATAACCAGACCGATTCCAAGCGAAAAAACACAGAGAAAATTTGATAGTGAAAAAACCAATTTCAAAATGCGTTGAGATAAATTGTGACAAAATCAAAAACGTATTTCAAATTTTCCAAAGTCCACTGACACCTTCTGATCGCATTGGTCAACCGCTAACGATTCACTCCCGCTCGACACACATTTCCCAACGTCGCGCCACAATGGGAGGATTCGGTTGACGCCGACAGCGGAACGCTGCTAGAAATTTCAACATGGAAGACGTGTTCGATAGATCGAGAATACTAGGCCTGATGTATCTGGCCAGAGTCCAATTCGTTCTATAGTGACATCTCTGGCATCCTAAAAGAAGAAGTAAAGAGAAAAGATGTAAAGCCTTTTCAAATTACGAAGCGGTCATGATCTACGGAGGAAAAAGGTCATAAAGGCCAAACTGATGAAGCTACTTTAATTATTTCTTAAGGAAATTTGTTTAGATAAAGTTGACTTGACACCCTATGTAAAGTGAAGAAACTTCATTGTTAGCATATGAGTAACGATCTTATACCCTTCAATGAAACGCTGGTGGTTATCAAAAAAATTCTACAGAAGACTATCGTTCAGGCTTACACGATCTATGTGTGAAACTAATGCATTAAGTGTTCGGCCACATTGCGATTTTAATGTCGCAACCAGCGATTTTTAGACGCAAATATGAACGAACTGCGACAAGATTTGCAAAGGAACTTCAGGCATGCGCAGAACTAATATGCTCATTTGAAGATATGTCTTTGCCAGGAATACATGCGCTAACTCATTTGTACGCTGTGCAAGAAACTTCCATGCACGTCAGCGTCAAATGTCCAAATAATTCGCGCCTGCGCGAGTATCACAAAAACTTCCTTCTAAACTGGTTTTAGAAAAAAATCGCAAATTCCTGCGAAATTTTCGAAAATCGCATTGTGCGCGCTTCCATTTAAAAATGTGTAAATTGTGACAGTAGTTCGACTATGTAGTCGTAGCCTGATCCATCTCTGAAGCAAAAAAATTAATCCGTGCGGGGCTTTTCGTCCCCCATTGAATGCATCCTCAGGTGGCAGATGGAGTTGTGGCCTAACCGGCGGGTAGTTGGGATATAAAATACCACTCGCGGACCAAATAACCGACTAAATCGTAGTAATGACAACGCTCCATTTATTATTGACTTGTCATTGAATATGGAACCTTGGATTGCATTGGACAAACGACTATCACAACGAATTAAGGATTATTCATTTAGAACCTGGAATTTTGGATCATTGAAAAGACCAGGTGCATTGCGACAGCTTCTGGATGAAATAAAAAAGTGTAAAGTCAAGATCCTCACAGTGCAAGCAACCAGACACTGTTCGAGAAAGATCCTTGACCACATGATATATAATAGGGTCTATTCCTAAATTCTTTTCTGATTGAGCCATGAACAGCATGGTCTTATCAAAGATTGATTACTGGCTTTTATCAACACTATCGTCTCTCCGCTTGACAAACAAAGACAAGTGGATGAAATCTATATGGAGTTTTCTAAGGCACTTTGTGGATCATAATCTCCTTTCCAGTAAGATGAAATACATTAGTCTTACTGCATCCTTTGTCTCCGGGTTTACCCGTTGTGTTTCGAATCGCTAATGTGTTGTTACTGTCAACTTCTGACTCTCTTCTCCTTATCAGCTTTCTTATAGTGTCCCTAAAGGGTCAATTCTGGGTTCTTTACTTTTTCTGATATTTACAATGCTTTTCCTTCTTCTTTTTCGTAATCTTGTCTTTTCTATGCTGATAATGTTAAAATATTTAGAGTAATTTGTAATGATTTCCAATCGTTCGTTTCGATTATTTCCCGACGGAAAACTGAATCGACCTCTCAACGATTCAAAGACGTTAAGTCTAGAGCCGTGCCAACGAACCGTACTCTTAAGGACAACAGGTTCGGACACTCACTGTGTACTCCGTGGTGGCTACTGGTCGGCCAGCTAGTTCAGAGATGAGTACGCTCGTGAGTCTTAGGACAATGGTCGCTTACAATTAAAACTGCCCGTTTTAAAACGCATTTAGAACTTTCACAAACATTACGTTCCTCTACTGGTTCAATTCCTATTCAAAACTTCCGAAAAAACACAAACAAGAAAATAATAAAAACTGAACTCGTGCGTTACCAATCTAGACAGCGACGCGGTGCCAATACCTAAGCTTTTCTATTTCAAATCAAAACAATCGACGCTATTAAAAATGCACAACTTTCAAAAAAGGTACTGCGAACCCGAATCGAAGGTATGTGACCCATCATTCGCGGATTATCACGAAACCCTACCACTCGGCTACTTCTCTTCCCCCTGAAAAATCTATACCACCAAAAGAAAAGAAGTTTTTTTTTGTTTAGCAATTCATGGTTTACTTTACTTTGAAAAGACTTTGACTATTTGTTTCAAATACTTCATAGCAGGACTTTTTACAAATCATTATAATTGGATACTAAAATAAATATTAATCTCACAAGTTTTCATATAGTTTTAACTGCCATTAGGATACTATAATCAAGCATTTAACTATCTAGTTAACGCAATTTTTATATGCTTGCAATATTTATTGGTGAAAATAAAAAAAATTAGAATACCATTATGTAAATTGTTTAATGGTTTTTATTAGCAGCTATTCAAGTTGAGTGAATCACAAGCTTCTGTATAATTTTTGTACCATTTCACATTTTATCACTTCCAGCGTTCAGTAAAATATTGTAATAAATGAATTGATCGGAATACATCTAATCACGAAATGTTAATTAAGATTTTTATTATTTCCTTATTATATGGCATCTGCTCCATATATTTACGCAAATGCTTTTGAAATATATTAAAATTAAAGCATTCAGCTTTAAAAATAAAAAAATTCCTACAATTATCTTACATGATAGGAAATGGCGCTATTATGGGTTTTCCACAAATTTCAGGCTTAATTAACATTTTATCTTTTGTCTGTGACTGGTATGAACACTTTATCATCAATTTTGAATTTTTATCTTTTCAAAATTCAGAATACATAAAGGTGATTAGTTTTCCAGTGATTCGTTTTCCAGTATTTTATCGAGCTATAGCAGCAACAAAGGAACCACCAGTAGGTGCATCAGAGGGATTTGAATCAGAGAACCTGGTCAAGCACCATTGCTCATGGTCCTTGTCGAAATTCGTTGTGGTACTACTCACTAACAAAGTAACGGAAGGTTTCTCACTTAATTTCTCTCCTTGAAGAACTTTCCCAAAATGTTTCGCGATAGAGTCAGCGATAGCTTTGTCATCTATGCGTATAGGCCCATCATAAGTGAGGACCCCGGGCAGCCTTTTTCTGCCTGTTATCCTATTGATATGAGGAAAAATACAAGGAGCTGGTTTGATTCTTTCCAGGGCCTGTTCAAATCGCTCGTTAGCAAAACCGGTGGTTCACCTCGAGATCATTTGGTTTAGAGACATAATCACCAGATGAATACGTTCACACTCCCAGTTGACCATATTTAAATTCCGGTGGTAAATCCTTGCGAGTAGCTTTCTAAGCCGACTACGTCTACGATGAAGCGCCAAGATATCTTCTGGTAAGTCTCGATAAAATGCGACTCCATCATTGATTTCAGGAATAGAAAGATTTTTCGATCTATTGATCGAAATTTCCTTCAATTTTCCGTCAAGGTCAGTACTAACTACTGTCCAATCGATAGGCTTGTATAGAGTGAAAAGTTGAAGATCTACAACCTCAAATTTCACTCCCCTTTTCACTCCTAAGGTCAGCTCAACCAAAAGATTATCAGCCTCGGCGTCATGAACGCCACACACGAAATTCCGATGTGGGATAGATTTACCAGATTGGCAAACACGATGAAGGAGTCAATAATAAACGAGCTTCGGCGGAAGGTAGGCTCTTTCGGGAGAATCAATATGAGATCCTTATTTGGTTGAACCCAGTTAGAGAAAGCTGTTCCATAGCCATTAGATACAATATTTCCCCATGAGGTATGCTTCCCATTGAAATTACCTCCCATGGAATAGAAATCGAATTTTTTGCACTGAGTAAGCACTGTTTCCAAGTCGTCAATGAGTTCCTTGACCGGATATCCATGTCGAACATATATCCCCAAAAAAACAAAAGTGCACCCTTCCAGCATGGAGCTTATTATATCTGCTTCAATACATTTCAGATTTGGAAGGCAGTGCCTTTTGACTTCCCGGTGATCTTTGTGAGCCATAGGAATTCCAAGAATTCTCTCTGGATCATCTTGTTTTTTCCCAGATGCACTTTGTGTCTTTCTTTGAGTCTTGTTTCCGATATAAATAAGAAGTCTGATGCATGGGCGTTCAAGTATTCTGGAAACGAATTACTTTTACAGCATGGAGCTAGTGAACATATGTTGAGGATGGAGAGTTTAATAGAACCCCTTCTCTTACAGTATTTTTTATAGAGGCGGTGATGAAATCCCTCCTTTCCTCATTTTTTTACTGGATATTCTTCCTTTCTTCTCGTCGTACGAACTATGCACGCCTATGAGAATAGTCGATTTTCTCTCTTCTAAAAGAGTGTAAGTGTAACAAGCCACTTTCGCTCACTTCAAAAAATCAAGTAGCCTAGTATGATGCTCAGCCAATTTAGGGTAGAGCGACGTTCGTGAGGAACTGTTCACCGTCACAATGAACTCTGGCTCCTTTGCAGAATTTGGTGTGCATGTCCTTTCAGTCCTTAGGTCAAGCCTGTAGTACACTATAGGAGCACCCTCCCTTTTTGGCAGCAGCCACGCTTGGCTCCTGGGGCTTAGATTTCCTTTTGCTACCCTCAAGGTTTAGCCTTCCACCCGGCTTGGGTATGGTCCCCGAAAAACTAGCGGGAGCTACTTTTGCTACCTTTTTGAGCTGGGGAAAATCCCGCGCGCTCACTTCAAGGGTCTTAGATACCTTTGAAGTAGGCTCCTGAGTTGGAGACTCTATTGGCCCATTTGTCGCTTCCTTCTCTGGCTTTAAAATAGCGTCCTTCTTGTCACCACTGTCGGTGGAACTCCTTCCCTCGTCCATCTCTATGGCACTGGAAACCTCCGGCAATTGCAGTTGCATCTTGCAACTAACAAGCAAGTCCAAAATGAACTCTTCCTTTATATCCCCCAAGCTTCTCACAGAAACGCAGTAAGTTTTTCTTGGCTTTTCGCGTGAAGCTTGATTTCGCGGCGGAAAGCTTACCCTACTCGCTATTTTCCCCCATACCCACAGCTTCCAAGACAGGACTTGGAATACTGTCGCGGGATGATAAAAGAGACTGCATCCCTTATTACCTAGTGACTAAAAGAACTAAAAACAAATTATTGTACTGTTAAGAATCAAATAATAACAGTTAACAAAATTAATAATAATAATAATCTTTTTTCCAAATATTTCAATTTTAATTTAACTCCTTCTGTCCACTCCTATCTTTTCACTCGTCCTTCATAAAGCTCATTGTTGTATTGAATTCGCCATTGGTCCCCGTCTAGCATCGCTCAGATTATTCGCCTCAGGACCCGTCTTTCAAAGGCGTTCAATATGTTTGTGGATTCTTGGGTTAGGGTCCATGCTTCACACCTATAACACAAGTCTTATCCCAGATTTGTATACTTGGAGCATGTTTTCCTGTGTACGCAGCTGGTCTTATAGATCGTCAAAACTGAATAAAATACTTTATTTGCGAGCTGTATTTTTTGGCGTATTTCGTCTCTTTCACCATAGTTTCTCGTTATTTTGGCGCCTAAATGTTCAAATTCGATCAGATTTTCCATATGGTACTCGCCAAGTGTGATATTTTGTATATTTGATATGTTTTTCCTCGACCGCATCATGAGCTTTGTTTTATTTTCATTTATTTGTGGGCCTACTAGTTTTGCTTCGCTGTCAAGTTTTAGGAAGAGTTCTTTGGCAGTTGTTAGCGTGTTAACCAGGCGCTTCACCTCCTTTCCTTTTTCACAAATTTCAAAAAAACCCGTACAAATTCCACAAAATTCCTCTAAAATTCCAATCTCCCAAAGAAAAATCCAAGAAAATCCTAAGCTGCTTGATCCGTGCTGTCTCAATGACTGCTCGACTCAAACTCCCATTGGTCTCATCAATTAAAACTTATTATATACACTTAATAACACGTGCTAGGTGGAAGTTATATTGTTCAAAAATTACCAAATTATCAAATTCATAGGAGGAGCATAAACCATAGAATTAAATGGTAAGCTCAACTCCTCATGACATTGATTTTATAACGTTACCCTTTCCAGTGAACCACACATGTATTTGAGCGAATCTTGATGATATTGGTTAAAAAAAACATCTAACTTTATCATAAAACTGCATTATATTTCTCTAAATTAGACACATGAAGTTAATTGTAAGCTTTGCTTTTCTTTTAGCACTACATCCCCTTTCCGGCCTTCGCTTAGAGATAGTTAGAGTATCCCATTATCTTGGTCGAATGTATCGTCGCTTGAGAAGATGATATGGTCAGTACCACGCTTTGGCCGTATGCTCGTCCGTTCGAACCAGGGACCTTCAACTTACGCAGCGAGTACTATAACCAGGACACAACGCGGACTACGATTGTTGACTGTCAAAGAGCGAGTTTAATTCAAATTAAATGAAATTGAGAAAAGGGTTGATTGCCTGATCTCGTCATGAATTTGAACCAACATATTTCTTTTTTCAGTGTACTGGCTCTGCGCCTTCGTTCGTTAGCATCCCGCACATTGTTGTAAGATGAATGCCTGCTATTATAAGTTGCACCATCAATTGCTTCCTACTAATCGATGCTCCCTTATTTTTGTTCATAGTTCGGCTAGATTGAACCGGTTTCATGAGTACATAATGATGTTCTTTTAAATAAATAAAAAAATAACTCATCAAAGCTATTGCTATGGTAGCGTTTCTTAACAAAGGAAAGGGAAAAAACGATGCGGCGAACAACTAAGAGTGCTAAGACTTGCTTATTGTAACGATAAAAAAATTAATGGGTAGACTTGGGTCACACCAGGTAAAGCATTTGCTTTAGTATTTCACACATGTTTTTGTTATTGCCTGTATAGAAATTTATGGAACATATGAATTGCCTTAGTTCTACATTAGATTTTCATTCCATGAAGCTTTGAGTCAATTAATCCGTGTGGGGCTTTCTGTACCCCATCGGTGATGTTCTCAGGTGGCGGATAGAGAGGTAACCTAACTGGCTAGCCGGCGGGTAGGTAGTAAATAAAATACCATTCGTGGATTGAAAACCGATTGTCGAAGCGCTGTCAACGCTCCACTTAGTATTTACTTGGAACCAGGAGAACAGCCTCAGATCGGATTGGACAAATGGCAACGACTATCGTAACGTATAAAGACTATTCTTTTGGAATTTGAGATGTTATGTCATTGAACAGACCAGGTGCACTGTAACCACTTCTGGAAAAAAATTAAGAAATATAAAATCACCATCCGCGCAGTGGAAGAAACCAGATGGCACGGTGAAGATACATTTAACATTTGAACGCACACCATGTTTAAAAGCGGAAAATCGCAAGGAAACCATGAGTTCGGAGTGACTTTCATTGTTGATAGCACATTTAAACAAATTATCACCGACTTCAAGCTCATTAACGAAGGATCTGTGCGATTGGTATCAAGACCAAATTCTTTAATGTCTGGCTGGTCAACTGTCACATGCCCACAGAAGGCAAGGAGAACGCAATCAAGTACGAATTTTACAGCACCATGGAAATCACTGCCGCTGCATTGCCGTCAAACGACAATAAAATTATTCTGGGTGACCTCAATGCAAACATCGGCCGGGAAACGGTGCATAGAGGAACAATCGGAGGGCACAGCCTACACGAAGAGATCAGCGACAACGGACAACGACTGATAGATTTCGCTACAAGTAGAAGCTTTACAGTAAGCTCAACACACTTCCCGCATTGAGACATCCACAAGAGAATATGGGTTTACCCATATGGTCGCACATTCAACCAGATCGACCATGTTCTTATATGAAAACGAGCGGTCACCAGTGTTCTCGACACGCGTCCGTTATCTAGCGCTGTCTGCATTTCGGGCCACTACCTTATAAGGGTCAAGTTCCGATACCGCATCTCCAAGAGCTGTAAACAAGGAACATCAGTTACCCCAAGGTGCCAGATACACAAACTAAGCTCAGTAACGTCCACATACATGCCAGCGCTGGAAAATCGCATCAATGCATCCCCGCAGCTGGGAGAAAGTAATGATGCCATCAAAACCAGGTAGAAGAGATGCGATAACAGAAGCTGCTACAGAGGTCTTGGGGCACTCGCCAAAGGAAAGTAGGAACTGCTGGTACTACGAAGAATGAAAGGAAGCGATTAAAAAAGGAATAAGGCTTACGAAGAATATATCCAGCGATTAACTTGGGCCAAAGAAGAACAATACAATACCCTCCGACGACAAGCTAAAAAAAGTGTGCCGAAGAAAGAAACGACCAACCATCAATACTAAGATCCAACAGATAAACGAAAACATAGCCCTACATGAAGTCAGATCGACGTATGCCTCTATTAAACAATTAAGAGAGGGCTTCAATCTACAAACAAGTCTTTGCATAAGTGCACAAGAAGCAATCATAGGTAACCCAGTCGAAATTAAAAACAGATGGCTGAAATATTTTCAGAAGCTATTCACAGCGTTCCCAACAACGACTGAAGCTGTGAACATTCCAGAAGAAGAGCAAGAGGTTCCAGTCTCACCACCGACCAGAGATGAAGTACAGGCAGCAGTACTGGACCTTAGAAAAAATAAGGCTCCTACAACAGATGGAATACTAGAGGTATTGCTCCAGAGAGGGGAGTCCCGATCGAAGTAACCTTCTGCATCGATTAATATGCAGAATATTGTGAGAGAAGCACTTACCAAAGGACTAGCGAAAAAGTATAATATGTCCTGTACACAAAAAGGGAGACAAGCTGCGGTGTGAAAATTATAGAAGCATCGCTCTCCTGTGTTCGTCTTGTAAAGGGCTCTCCAAAATCATAGAAGGAAAATTAAAAAGGCACTATGAAAGTAACATAGGAGAGTATCAGGGAGGCTTTCGCAGTGGACGGTCTACAGGTGACTAAATATTCTCAGTTACGCTGATGCTCGAAAAGTGCTGGGTATATGATATCGATGTGCACCAACTCGTTGTAGACTTGAAGCAAACATACGACATTGTCGACAGAAATGCGCTGTAGAAAATAATGCTTGTCTTTGGCGTCCCAAAAAGTTAGTCCACATGGTCAAAGTCACGATGCTAAATAAAGAGTGGTCATGGTAAACGGTGAAGCAACGGACAGTTTCATAAGTGAATCAGACTTAAAACAAGGGGATTGATTTGCTCCAATGCTCTTTGCTATTGCGCTGGAACACGTCGTCAGGATACCATCAACTGAAACCGCTGGTACACTAATGATCAAGTCCACAGAATTGGTAGCACATGCTAATGACGTCAATATTATAGCACGATCAATCTCAGATGCCAAAGGAGCATTCCTGAGCCTAGAATCTGGAGCAAACCGGTTTGGCCTATGAATTAACTAAACTTAAACTAAATTCATGACTCAAACGAGGAAACCTGGCCGTAGGAGACTTTAACCTTGAAAGTGTGGAGAATTTTATTTATCGTGGAGCCAGCCTGAAAAGAAGAGGCGCCAAAAAGGACGAGGTTGACCCCGCATAAACACCGCATATAAAGCCTACAACTCCGTACTTCCCATTCTAAGGTCCAGAGTTGTGCACAAGCAAATTATACTCCATATTTACAAATCAATAGTCAAACCTGTGCTGTTATATGGAAGTGAAACATAGACCCTGACGAGCGAGTCCGAAAAGGCAGTGGCTATATTTGAACGCAAAGTGCTCCGGAAAATCTACGACCAGTTAAACAAGGAACAAAGTGGTGGCCACGTTACAACGATGAGTTGTACGAACTATTTGACGAACCACTTGTATCTGCTCGCCTAAAGTTACGCAAATTGCAATAACCAGGCCTTGTAGAAAGAATGGAAGAAAACCGGCCACCCAAAAGAGCATCAAAGGGTCGAACATTCAAGGGTAGAGCACAAGATAAACGTCTAGTGGGAAGATCGAGGACTCGATGAGAAGATACGATAGAAGCTGACAGCAGATCCTTGCTGGAAGTGATCAACTGGCAAACGAAGTCGCAGAACCGTGGTGATTGGAGAAAATAATCCTGAATGCCAAGGCCCGGCTTGGGCTGTCGCGCCAAAGACTTTAATTGGATTTTCTCCGGGTTTTCAGATAAGATAAATAACATGCATATGTTTTAAATCCTTTTTAATCAGTAATATTAGTAATACTGTTACAAAATGCAAAATGGGGGCCGCTTAACGTATGGTGATAATGGATTTTTTCAAACTCAATGACTTTTTTCTTGAGTAATTCATAATTAGGTCAGGTAGTAAATTACGTCAAGTACTAAATTATACCAGGTAGAGGGATATTAAGTTTTTGTTTTTTTTTGCTTGTTGGATGTCCGTTTGTTCTGTTTCATCTCGTTTCCGTTTTCGTCTAGGAGTGTGGTTTAGTACTGGGAAAATTGCGTCGGAATTGGTAACAAGTTGTTCGTTGATAATGTTACCAGCTGTCTTTCTTTGTTTATAAATTACAGACGGTAATATTATCAACGAACATAAAAATAATTAAACTTTTTCACTACAAAAACCGGAACTTCAAAAATTGCATTATAATGACAATCAAGTCACACCCGGATTACAATAAACTTCTTAAACTCAAAAAGATTATTGCAAGATTGTATAAAGATCTTAAATTTCTTAGGTTATGTTTAAAACACAGAGTCACCCCGAAATCACATAGTGTGGTTTTGAAAAGTGGCCTTCCTGGATCTGAAAAACAAAAAGCGTTAGTAGAAAGAAACTTGATCAAAAACAGCCTAAAACTCCTTTACGCTAAGCAAAGTAAAATAACCCTAGAAGCCTGTAACACCCATTTAAAAATTGCGAACGAAATCTCCAAAGAGGGAGGAAGGATGGAAATCATTTGTTTCAAATTAGCAAGAGCATTCGAATGCAAGAAAAAAAGAAAACAAGAAATATTAACGAAAAAGTTGCGCACGTTAATCAAAGCAAAGCGTACGTTCACAAAAGATCAGCCAACTGTACAGCACCTTGAATACTTCGTCGTCAACAAATCGGATCAAGTTTTCTCCATACAAGAACTGGATCTACTGAATATGGGACTAAATTATGCTGTCGATCAAAATATAAAAAGGGAAGACATAGTAGCAGATATTGAATCTTCCATTAAATACACAAACAATGAGACCAAAGAATAGACACGGAAACTAGCCATTCAGGTAATGAAAACACAAAAATACACAGCACGCCAAGAGAAACATAAAAAAAAAACCGTCAAAAAGCTAAATGAAAAGCCTGTATACTTTATCAGAGCGGATAAGGGAAATAATGTTGTTATCATGAACAAAGATGACTATGACCAACAAGTACTCAGCAAACTCGATAAGGGAAATTATTTTAAATTTAGAAAAGATCCTTTACTAGATTCGATACGAAGTCGCCTTCTTGCGAAAATGGGAGTCCCACACTCTGTGCGTAAATGGGCATTCACCTCCCTAACACAAAAAAAAAAAAAATCGTTATCTTAGCTTACTTGCGTACAACGAGATCGTTTAGGGTTTCTCAGGGAGTGTTCCTAACTTTATATCCGCCGGCAGACGAATAGTCTTTCCAGAAATGACTTTGTCTGGGGCTTCGCCCGTCGATGCATGTTCGGCAGATCTATACACCATCAAGAATAATGGGATGTGCTGGTCCTAGTCCCTTTGATTTTCGTCAACCATCTTGCCCAGGTGTTTATTGAGAGTGCCGTTGAAACGTTCGACCATTCCATCGGATTGGGAATGCGGCAGTGTTGTCCTCGTTTTCCGTGTTCCCAGCAGCTCGCACATTTCGCCAAAAACTAGTGACTCAAAGTTTCGGTCTTGATCCGAATGTAGTTCACAAGGTACGCCGTACGTACTGACCCAATTTAACACTAGCTGTTCGGCTACAGTAGTTGCTTCCTGGTTGGGGATGGGATAGACCTCAGGTCACTTGCTGAAATAATTGGCCACAACCAGCGTGTATCGATTTCCCCATTCGGATTCCGAAAAGGGTCCTGCGATGTCAACAGCAATCCTTTCAAACGTTACCCCCACGTTATAGGTTTACATTCGTCGTCTTAGTCGTCGCTTTAGACCTTTGATGGAAGCGCAAATTGTGCATCTGCGACATCAGTCCCCCTACTTCTTCTCGAGCGTGGAGCCAGTAAAACCTTTCCCGTAATTTCGCTATGGTCTTGTTAACACCAAGGTGACCTTTTGAGGGTCCTTCGTGTATTTCCTTAACCAATTCGTGGATTTGGGTTTTGGGAAGTATAGTGCATCCGCCATCCGCCGTTTCTGATTTTCGCTTGAGTACGCAATCCTCCACCTGAAGGGAGTTCCATTTTACCCAATAACTTTTCAGGGCTGCGCCATGCATCGAAACGGCCTTCCACTCAGGTCGCCCAGTTGTCTCCTTCCATACGAGTAATGGTGCGATGTCTTTATCGGCTAGCTGGGCATTTCGAATCTCCTCCAATGACAACCCTTCATCGAATTTGGCCGATCGCAGATCAACGGTCGGCGACTTTTCCTTTATCCGTCGGCAATGCTTGCAGTTAGCTGGACATGGACGACGAGATAAGGCGTCAGCATTTCCATGAAGTCCGCCCTTCCGATGAACAATATTGTAGTCGTACGACTGCAATCTTTCGATCCATCTTCCACCTTGTCCCTCGGGGTTTTTGAAGTTAATCAGCCATCTTAGGGATCCATGGTCTGTTCGAAGAAGAAATTTCTGGCCATATAGGAACTGCTTGGTTCCCTCTATTATAGCCAATAGCTCCTTCCTGGTCACGCAGTGATTCCTCTCACTTTTTGAGAGAACCCGACTGTAATACGAGAGGACTCTTTCTTCACCATCGATCTGCTGGGAGAGTACAGCTCCAATCCCGTCGTTGCTCGCACCGGCTTTTGGATATGGCAGCACGGGTGATTCACACAGCTTCTCCTTCAAGGTCTCAAAGGCTGCTCGGCATTGTTCATTCTAGACATACGGACGATTTTCGTCGGTTAGCTGATGGAGACACTTAGCTATTTTGGCAAAATCTTTGACGAATCTTCGCCAGATACAGGAAACTTCGTAGTTGCCGCTTATTGTTTGGTGTTGGCCAGCTTTTCACAGCTTCAGTTTTCTCAGGGTCTGTTTTGGCCCCTTCTGCTGATACAACGTGTCCCAGGTATCTTACTTCAGCTACGAAAAGGGTACACTTGTTGGGACTAAGTTTCAGATTCGCCAGTCGCAATCGGGAGAACACCTAGCTTGGCCCATACAATGCTCTCGGAACATTTCGGTACATCAGTGTCGGTACATACTATCACATTCATCTTGGGAGTTTGGACGCTGGGATCCTCCATCAATACTTCGACATTTCGCCATTTCAATACCCGTTTGCCCAAATCCAACGTGATTCCATGTGGTCGCAGAAAATTCATTCCAAGAATGCTGTCATCCATAATGTTCGTGATCAGAAAATTATGTCGGAACGCAAGATCTCCCTCCTGTATCTGGAGGTTGACCTCTCCATGGACATGTGCAGTTTCTCCCGTGGCTGTCCGTAGTGAGAAAATCCTGCCCTTGTGAAGTAGTTGTTGCCTGCAAAGATCTGGTCGGATAATCGATCGGGTTGCACCAGTGTGGATTGTTATGGTGCAATGCTCTCCGTCAACTTGACCCGGAAGGCATAAGTCTGCTTCTCCACTGTGTAGTCTTGACACGGTGATGGTGGTGCTGGGGACGTCGATCCTCCTAACCAGCCTCTGCCCCGCGAAGTTTGCTCTTACATGTTTCCTGACTCCTCAGCTTGAAGGGCTTCCATTCTGGGCTCCTGACTCGGTTTGGATCTCCTCCTAGCTGCACACCCGGGACAATAGCTTCGTTTTCTTTGTTTCTTGCAGTCGCTTTGCAGGTGCCCCTTCTCACCGCAATTCCAGCATCTAGGCGCACCATTTACATGCGGGTCTCGCTCAATTTTCACGTGCTCACACCTGCACTCGTCTGTCACCACCTCGCGAACCCGGGCAGTTGTACGAGTCCCACTTTTCGCTGCCTCAAAGTTCAGACGTTAAGAAAATGCGTCCTTAACCGTTTGCTTTTGAGCTAAACGCATGGCTTGTTGCAATTCCTGGTCCTTTAATGCGCTGATGAATGCTTTTGTTGCTGCGTCATCTCGATGTTCAGGGTTGTAGGCCGGGTAAGCCAAAAGTGCCAGTCGCTCAATGTCTTGGGCTAGTTGCTGTAGAGTTTCGCCTGACTTTTGCATCCGGTGCCGTAGCTGTGTCCGATAAATCGGCTTCAGATGGCAGCCGAGTTTGAGTGCAACTCAACGGGGATAATCCGCAAAAGCTCGGCAGCTGGGCTTTTTAGAGCAAGAATGAATGCAGTTGCTCGTTCCTGCTCATTCCAGTGATTTGTCCTGGTGGCGGCCTCAAACTGGGTTTTTTAAATGCTCCAGACCGTTTTCCCGTCGAATATTGGTGCTTGCACATTTCTGGATGTGCTTTGTGCTGCGGTTATAAGCGGGGCTGGTGACTGCCTTCGCTTCTTCCAATTTCTTTTTCATTTTTTCCATCTCATGGTTGATTCTCTCCTCGACTAGGCTAACCTTCTCCTCGATCAGGCAAATCTTTTCCTCGACGCCTTTAATTTGGTTGGTCAGAATACCGAGCTCCGCTTTTATTTTGGTTGACTGTTTTTGCAAATCTGCCTTGATTTCGATTGCCTGTTGGTTTAGCTTCGTTGATTCCTCCTCCAGCTTCTGTGTGATGTCTACCTTGATTTTGAATGCTTGTTGGTCTTGCTTCGTTGATTGCTCCTCCAGCTTCCATGTGATGTCTGCCTTGTTTTCGAATGCTTGTTGGTCTAGCTTCGTTGATTGCTCCTCCACCTTCTATGTAATGTCTGCCTTGATTTCGAATGCTTGTTGGTCCAGCTTCGTGGATAAACTGCGCTGCTCTTGCTTCATCAGCATCAACATTTGCATCAGCGCATTTTCTGGTTCCTCTGATTTTGGTGTTTCTGCTTCTCCACCTTCTGCACTTTTTTTCGGATCTGAGGGCTCACCCGAATCCAGATAAAAGTCTTCCAATCCAATCGCGTCACGCAAGCGTGCAATCAGTATGGCCTTAGCACCTTGCGTAGCCAGATTTCGCTGTTCTAACTCTTCCTTCGCTTCGTGGCATTTTTATTGTTTCGGTTTTTTTGTCCCTACCAGTTTGCACGCTAAATTTCACTATTGTGCACTTTAAAAATGTTTAAAAGTTTTCACTTTCAAAATATTCTTTCTCACTTCTCGACTCCACTGTCGCGTGTTACGGTTCGTGGCCGATAAGTTTAATGTCCGGGAAAGTGAAAATGCACTGTCGCTCTACTCTTATCGCAGTTTTACTATCGCAGTTTTTCATACTACTACTACATCTCCCGTTCATTCCGGTCGGCTTTATATAGGGTCTCTAGTCATTCAATCCATTTCTCGTATGTTGGCGAATGTTCTGACGAGAACTACCTGGGATATTCGAGTAATTCTGGATACCCGCAGTGACGTCACTTGTTTACTTCAGATATTGATCATGGATCTACTTTGTCCATTCTTGTGCTTTCGAGCACATGCTTTTGACGTCATTCGTTTAGTTTTCTTGGTTGCTTCTTTTCAATCAATGTTGATCATGATGTTATGAACAGTTGCGACAACAATTGCGACAGTAGTTCGCAGAATTGTGTGGACATGTAACAAGTTATATTTTATACTCTATATATGTATATATATATATATATATATATATATACTCGTATATAGATTGTATATATATTTATATATATATTTATATATATATATATATATATATATATATATATATATATATATACTCGTATATAGATTGTATATATATTTATATTTATATATATATATATATATATACTCGTATATAGATTGTATATATATATATATATATATATATATATATATGTATATATATGTATATATACTCGTTTATATATATATATATATATATATATATATATATATATATATATATATATATATATATATATATATATATACTCGTATATAGATTGTATATATATTTATATATATATATATATATATATATACTCGTATATAGATTGTATATATATTTATATTTATATTTATATATATATATATATATATATATATATATATATATATATATATATATATATGTATATATACTCGTTTATATATATATATATATGTATATATATATATATATATATATATATATATATATATATATATATATATATATATATATGTGGAAAGAAATACGACTGTCAAACGAGATACTACGAACCGGGCAGTTGGACGTGGTTTAACCTTTCACATCTTACATCTATTGTAAATCTTTTTCGCAATAATTTAATTACTAAAATAAAGTGAATTTGAATTAATCTATAAACCAATCTTTACATGGGGGCTCAACCGGGATTGTGAACAGAGCTACCGATAAATAAATAGTAATTAAATACGCGTGTGCCGTGCGAAATAAAGAAAAACGGACAGAAGAACAAAGCAGTTAGTGATAACGGTGATCGAACATTTCGCTTTTGCTATAACCGAAATGAGTGCGCGGCATCGTAGGTCACTGCAACGAAGTGACGCAAGCGTGGACGTGTTGGAAACGATGAGAGGCGGCGACGATCGCGCATCAAATTTTAACATGCATGATGTGGAAAGCGTGACTCGCAAATTTCATGGGAAGAATATGAATGTGGTAGCATATCTGAACGAATTTGAGGCGTATGCAACCGCGGTCAGATAGACGGAAATTCAGAAATTCGTATTCCTTAAAAAATCGCTGTCGGGCGCGGCTCGAATGTTCGTAGACTGCGAGGCAAAACCGGTGTCCTATTTCCAACTAAAAAGTGCCCTAATCGAAGAGTTTAAAGCAAAGGTAGCTAGTTGCGACGTTCACCAGAGGCTTCGAGAGGAGAAAAAACGGAACAATCAATCGTACCGTGAATATTTGTACCGAATGCTCATGCACAGGTGGAAGATGTCTCGGTGTTTCGGTATGGCATTAAAGACTCGAACGTGAATAAGACTATTTTATACGGCGCAAAAACGACAGCCGAATTCAAAGAAAAACTCTTAACCTACGAACAAATGAAAAGCGATCCCGAAGTTCCAAGTGGCCTCAACGTAAAGAAGCCAAAAACGGGAAAAAACGAAGCAATGCAGAAATCACAATACTGTTACAATTGTGGATCGTCTGACCACGAATGGCATGGCTGTCAGGACAAGACGAAAGGCCCAAAGTGTTTCGGGTGCAATCTATTTGGTCACAAACGCACTGATTGCCCGCATGGAAAGGCAACCAATTGCATACGAAAATCTGGACCATCATATTGTTCTGTATTAATTAACGAGGTCGCTTTTTCCGGTCTTATCGATACTGGAAGCGACGTGTGCATTGTGAAGAAGTCGTGCCTCAGTAAAATAAAGCCACGAGACGTATCAGAATCTTCGCGTTGTACGTTAACGGGTCTCGGTTCCAGTATCATTACGCATGGGCTGTGTACTGTCGATGTGAAAATTAACGGTATCTTTTTCGAAAATATCGAGTTCAACATAGTAGACGTCATCATAGGAATGAATCTACTCGCTAGCGCCATAGTGGAAATTCGCAATGGTGAAATGACAATTACGAAAGTTGATGCGGAGCCTGATAGTAAAGAAATGATTGATGAAGCATGCAACCCAATAGAATGTTTTCTCGCGCAAATAAACACGGAAGCGTTGAACGAAGATGAGCTTAGTGCAGACGTTTGCAACATGAAGGTTCGTTCTGAAGTTAAAAATATTATCTCGAAATATTCACCGACACAACCGAAAGAATCGCCGATAAATATGAAAATCGCTGTAATCGATAACGAACCGGTCTATCGTCCGCCAAGAAGATTTTCGCCACCCGAACGAAAGATAATCGACGAACAAGTGGAGTCTTGGTTGAAAAACGGAGTTGTACGCGAAAGTGTCTCTGATTATGCAAGTCAAGTGGTTCTGGTAAGGAAAAGGGACGGCAAGCACAGATTGTGTATCGACTACCGAGCCATCAATAAGAAAATTTACAAAGATCGATACCCGCTACCGGCGATCGAAGACCAAATCGACAAAATTGGAGGTGCAGCATTTTTTAGTACCCTCGATCTTGAAAATGGCTTTTTCCATGTGACGGTGGATGAAGAGAGTCGCAAATTTACATTGTTTGTCACTCAAACCGGACAATATGAGTTCACGAAGGCACCATTTGGATTATGCAATTCGCCCGCGTATTTCAAAAGTTTATAAATTATACATTCCGAGATCTGATTCGCGAAAACGTTGTAATAATTTACATTGACAACTTTCAGAAACGATTGAGCGAAGCACAACATAGTGACGAGGCGTTGCTACCTATCATCGAAATACTGAGAGATAAGCCTTACAAAAATTATACGATGCATCGTGGTATTTTATGTAAAATTTCAAATAATAATAGTTTGTTTGTCGTTCCAGAATTAATGAAATCAGCATTAGTTCGGGAAGTCCACGAAAAAGGGCAGGGGGTTTGCAGAAAATGAAGTTTATGCTGCAATAGTTTTATATCCCCGATCTGGATCGTCGCATTGAACGTTGCATTTCCAGTTGTGTGAGATGCATCTTATCCGATAGAAAACGAGGCAAAGCAGATGGATTTTTGAACCCGATTCCGAAAGGCGATGTCCCCCTCGCTGCGTTCCATATCGATCATATGGGCCCTATAAGACACGAAGAAAGGTTATCGTTATATTTTGGCTGTTATCGATGGATTCACAAAATTTTGTTGGCTTTTTCCGACAAAAACCCTTGCGTGCGATAAAGTCCTGCAGAAGATGGAGGTAATTGCTGAATCGTTTGGTTATCCTCTTCATTTAATTTCCGACCGAGGAGGAGCATTTGTATCGCAAAACTTCAAGAAGTATTGCACCGACCACGATATTGAGTTGCATCTTCTGACTACCGGCGTGCCTAGGGGAAATCGTCAGATCGAGCGTCTTCATGCGGTTGTCATATCGGCACTTACGAAGTATTCTATTGACACACCTGATGAATGGTTCAAAAATGTAAAAAATATTCAGAGAGCTATTAACTCTACGTATCATCGATCGATAAGAATGTCACCATTTCAATTAATGGTCGGTACTAAGATGAATTCTGGAAAGGACATTCGGCTTATAGAGATTTTAGACGAAGTTATATCCCAACAGTATGACGAAGCTCGAGCAGAATTACGCAAGCAGGCGAAAGAGGCTATAGCGAAGATGCAGGATGGAAATTCGAGAAATTTCAACAAGAAGCGAAAGAAAGCTACCATCTACAAAGTTGGGGACCTGGTTGCGATAGAGCGAGTGCAGTTTGGTACGGGACTGAAGATCAGACCAAAGTTTCTTGGTCCCTATCGGGTTGTTTCAATCAAGGGATTCGATCGTTATGGCGTGCAGAAGGTTGGCGAACACGAAGGCCCAAAGGTTATCAATACGAGCGCAGACAGAATGAAACTATGGGCCGAATTCGACGACAATGACGACCTCACCGCTCCACCACAAGACGCAGATGACTCGCCTGAGGCAGACGAGTAATATGGATGACCGAGTGTGGAATGAAATACGACTGTCAAACGAAACACTACGAACCGGGCAGTTGGTATCCAACCTCCGTAGAGCGTGGACGTGGTTTAACCTTTCACATCTTACATCTATTGTAAATCTTTTTCGCAATAAATTAATTACTAAAATAAAGTGAATTTGAATTAATCTATAAACCAATCTTAACATATATATATATATATATATATATATATATATATATATATATATATACAAAAAATGTGGAAAGAAGGTAGTATCGACGTGTGTACTATAACTTCTCGTCATCATCAATTGTGCGACAGCCCAATATGGGTCTTGGCATCAAGGATGAATCTCCTCCAATAATCACGGTTCTGCGACCTTGTGCTCGACCCTTTAATGTTCGACTTTTTAATGTTCTTTTCGGTAACAGGTTTTCTTTCATTCTTTCTACATGGTCCGCCTTTTGCAACTTGCATAACCTTACGTAAAAAGAAACAGATGGTTCCTCAAATAGTCATAAAACTCATCATTGTAACGTAGTATCTACCCTCTTCCTTGTTTAACTGGGCGTTCAAATATGTCCACTACCTATTCGTATTCGCACGTCAGGGTCTTTGTTTCACCTCCATTTACCAGCACAGGTTTGAATAGTGATTTGTAAACAGGACGCTTATTTTGCCTATGTACAACTCGGGACCTTAGAATGGGAAGTACGGAGTAACAGGCTTTATTTGCGGCTTTTGTGCGGCATCCTCTTCTATTCATGTTGCCTCCACCATAAATAAAATTAGACACAGTTTAAAAGTTATAGTCTCCTATGGTTTATATTTGTCCGACTGGACTGTTCTCCCTCCTTTGAGTCATGAAATAAGTTTCAGTTTCATTAACTTAATGACCAATTTGGTTTGCTTCAGATTAAGCTCACAAATGCAATTTTAGCATTTGAGATTGATCGTGCCATAATACTGACGACCTCCGCATATGCTACCAATTTATGGACTTGAACATTAGCGCACCTGAAGTTTCAGCTGATGTTTTCCGGATGACGAGTTTCAGCGCAATTTTAAAGAGCATTGGGGCAAGTCAATCCCCTTGTTTTAAGCCCGATTTCATTATTAAACTGTCCGTTAGTTCGCCATTTACCTTGACCTGAGACTCTGTGTTTATGATCGCATCTTTGACCATCCAGACTATTGGGACACCAAAGTCAAGCATTATTTTGCACAGCACATTTTTGTCGCCACGGTCGTATGCTTGCTTGAAATTTGTAAAGAGTTGGTGCACATCGATGTTAGATTCTCAGCACTTTTCGAGCACCTGCTTTACTGAGAATATTTGTTCAATTGTAAACCGTCCACCTCGAAACCTCCCTGATACCCTCCGGTAATACTTTCATAGTACAGCGTTAATTTATGGTCTTTGAGAACACTTTATAAGACGTACACAGCAAACCGATGCCTCTATAATTTTCATAACTTAGCTTGTCTCCCTTTTTGTGTACAGAACATATTATACTTTTTTGCCAGTCCTCTGGCTACTGCTCCTCTGACCATATTCTGCATATTGGTCGATGGAGAAGGTTAAAAAGATGGGGACTCGCCTCCTCTGGAGCAGTTCTGCTGGTGTTCCATCTATTGCATTAGCCTTGTGTTTACTGAGGTAACGTGCTGCTGCCTGTACTTCATCTCTGGTCGGTGGTGAAACTGGGACCTCTTGCTCTTCTTCGGGAATGTTCACAGCTTCAGTACTTGTTGGGGACGCTGTAAATAGCTTCTTGAAATATTGCAGGTATCTGTTTTTACTATCGACTGGGTTACCTACAATTGCTCCTTGTGCACTTTTGCAAAGATTTGTTTATGGATTGAAACCGTCTCTTAGTTGTTTAACAGGCGCATACGGCAATCTGACTTCATGTAGGGTCATGTTTTCGTTTGTCTGTTGGAATTTGACGTTGGTGGTTCGTCGTTTTTTTCTTCGGCACATATTTTTTTAGCTTGTCCCAAGTTGGTCGCTATCATTTAGCCTAAATTTCGTGCATTTCCCCTTCTCCTGCCTCCCTCGATTTTAAGACCTGCTTTGAAAAGACCTAATTCAGACCTTTGCATATGATACTCCACTTGACCAACTTTGACGAAAAACATGGGGTCTTAAAATTCTTTGAAAATCTTTGCACCCTAAAACTTTCTAGAAGTCATAGCTTCCAACCTTTCCACAAAGCTTCATGGCTGTAGCTTCTATAGCTGCGGAGAAAAACTGCTGTGACAAACAGACGGACGGATGGACAGACACACACAGAAACAGGGTGCGGCAGCATAACTTCCTTTTTTGAAATGCCCGCCCTTAAAGTGCTAACTGTTATAGCGCAGCGCTAGTAGTCTCATTCGAGAGAGGTGATTTTAAAGTTTTGCTCATCCCTTGGTTAGTCGCTATCATGCGTTGGAACAGTGCGGAGCGTGCATTTACCGTTGAAGCGTACTTTTTTTTTGTTGAATTTTGAAAAAAGGAAGTTATGCTGCCGCACCCTGTACCAATTTCAATAGGGTTTTGTATTTTAGTACAAAACCCTAAAAAGATCCAGAGACTAAATTTTATGATAAAGTTATTGACAGATTTCCTGAATCTAGAGACCGACAAATTGATTTGAAATATAAACACTTGCTAATTGGCTATTCTATATTAAATTACTTCCTTCCTAATTCTTTGCTGGACCCAGTACACCTTGATTTCCAATTTTGACCTTAACAGCTCCCTCTTATCGCATGCTTTCCTTATCAAAAGTGCTCTAGACCTTCATTTCGGTTCTTACTCTTCAATAGAGTCTTCATTTTGAGTACTCTCACTGACATAGAGCGGTTCTTACATCGTGCCCACCCTGCGTAAAAAGTTAAGAACCACCACTGTTTGAACGCCTTAAAAAATGCGTAGGTTTCCTAAAATATATTTTGATTTGAACCCACATTCGATGTTGTCTATCATGCAATAACGATAAAGTTAAACTGTTTATAAATTTTCGTGGCTGCCCTTATTTTGACTCTCCATTCATTGCAGACTTTAGTTCCTTCTTTCCTATTTTAGATAAATACAGAATCTCAATAGAGACTTATTAATATCGAGGACTGTTCAAACATTTCTTTCTCATTAAAGTAATAATTAAGAAGATAAGATACTCAAAATACCATCATTAAAATTTTTGACGCACAAATAAATAGGAATAGGAACCTAACAAGAGACGTTTTATCATTAGTAATAATAAAAGCCATTAATTTCATTAAAACGTTCTTCAATTGTTATTAATTCATAGCCCGCGTGTACAACAGAATAATTCGCCCATTGCAACGAGAATAATCTTCGATTATCCATTATGAATTATAAAATCCAACCGCTTAACAATTCAATCTATTGTTTTTATTGTCCTCTTGTTACGGCAAATTAAATTAAAAAATACGCGTTCCACCTCCCACCGTCAAGCATATTCTCTAGCTCTTCTCCTTTACCCGTTCATTGAAATATATTTATAGGTTGCATCACAGTAGTATGATGAACGGGGCTATACTATGCTCCAAAAAAAGTTCAATGCATTCTGCGCAGACACTATTACTCATACATTCGCAAAGCTCAACCCTGACCATACCCAAAATGTTGTTTTCGCCACGAGTTTCAAGAGCATTGCCACTATAGATAATAGTGGTAGTAACCAGGCTGATGTTACAACCCTCTGCAGACAGCAAAATTACTATACAGGTGCAGATATGTATGGCGAGGGAATAATATGCATATCCTTGATGCAGTTCATTCTACTCGTAGTTCACAGTCATATTCACACATAGACGATGCCATCGACCTCGAAAACGTTCTGGGGAGGCGATTTTGACCACGAAACCGGAGAGTGAGGTTGACGGGTATTTGCCAGACAACAGTTGTTTCCCATGCAACGAAGCAAGGAGCGAAGGATAAAGTTTGCAGCCGGGACGAAAGTTTCGTGAGGCGAACGGTTCCGGGTTGCGACGGAAATACCGAGAAACAAAATTTAAAAGTGCACTGTGGTATTATCCTTTGGATGAGATGAAGAGAAAGGCAAATTTTCGGGGATGCTGATACACAAAAGGATACTCAAATATTATGGTTTCTGGGTTATTTTGGTATGACTTAAATGAAAAGAAGGATTACATAGACCAATTCGTTTCAATTTTATAAAAATAAAGCTTGATTAATGTCAGCTATGTGAGATTCCAATGAATGGAATCAAGGTTTAGTATGGATCCACACAACGAATTTATTTAAAAACTTGAAGTCCTTCGAGCTTTTTGAAAATTTAACTGATTCCAGCTTGAAAATGAAAAAAGTTTCGACAAATCGCAATAATTCTTAATCAATTAATTTGGTGAACATTTTATTTTCTTAATTTCAAGTCTGGGAAACTGTCATCCTGTAGAAGTTATGCATTGTGCACCCTGCCTGCGTCTAGCCCCATTGCAAAGGACGAAAACTTTCTGGGTAGTTGAATTCATTCACCCCAACGTCATCTCCACTTTACCACCATATGTTCACAAGGGCGGCAGACAGTCATGTAATGTCCTTATCGTTTCGGAGAAGCAGCCGAAACGAGATAGGTTACTCTGGCTGGGTACCCAGGACATGGAAGTTGGGGTACTCAACGTTGAGAATGTAGAGCTTTGAGCTGTGAGTACGGATGAGAAATTAAATCATTTGATGTTCCCTGCTTTTGTGCTGTAAGGGTGAGATGCTATTTTTTTATGCAGGATGTGTGCAGTGCAGACTAGTGGTTATATATAATGTCTGGAAAGAAATTAAGTGTCGTAAGAGTATGCAATTTTTTAGAAGTATTGAACTATGGAGACAAATCTAAAGGAAACAATCAAAACTTCATTCGCTTGTAGAGTTTACCAAATTTAAATATTCGTTTCTGAAAGATCTGTCAATGTTTACTCAAAAGTAACGTCAAACTTCTCTCTTCATTGTTTGCTACCAGCATGGGTAACTTTGGCAATGCCCGGGCAATTCGAGCATCAGAATTGCCACTTTTAAAGGAGCATCTTTCAACACGAGCAAGAAGTATTTCATGGTCATTGAACTCCCCAAACGAGCCAGGTAAAACAACAGTGAAAGAGTACAGCAGCCATTTCATCTCCAAAAACATTTCAGGATAGACTTAAAATATGCATGATGTTCCGGTGACTGTTTTTCTCATTCTCTCATCGTTAGAGTCCTCTCGGTGTTTCCCCGCTCTCGCGTGACTACGGTATGTCTAGCCACGGTCTGGTTTTGCCGGAGCTCCGGGTATTGTCACTGTGATGTTTTTGTTGCTTCAATATTTCACACTACCGTCGTCGCGTTTGGATGCTGCGCTACTAGGGGTCGGCATCCTCTTGATTGTAAAGCGTCTGCCGTGCAGAGACCCATATTTTTGAATCTTGTTAGCGATTGGGATAGGACTGGGATGGAATTTATATTGCACATTCATTGCCACCAAGTCAACGAAATTACGATTGGGATCAGGATACTGGGAACGAGACCAGACACAGACAGAAGTGGAATGGTGACGACATTGACTGTGTTGAATTTTAAATATACAGTATTTGGCCAGCGTATTCGAACATTTTCAGTTTCCTTTGTTAATAAATAATTCTTAGATTGTTTCGAAAACGTTTGAATTGTATTCAAAGGACATATGTTAGAATGTAAATATTTGATTGTTTTTTATAATCAATTGATACGAGAGTCAATCAAAAAGGCACGTTGATGTGTTTTGGTCAGAATAAAAATTTTGTAAAAATATTTTTGGAATACTATCGTATTTCGGTGTGTCTATTCTTATATCTGCTTGGGTGACACGATATGTTTTCTCAGTAACAGCGGAAGCTGCAAATACTGAATTTGTGGAAAGCTAGAAGTTGCGGTGCCTTTTTTTGAGTTTTCTTTCTAGTTTTTTACGATTTGCTTTGTGAAAAAGCAGACCTTAACGATTCGATACTAACTTTTAGTGGAGTGGAATTCTTGTTTGCCCAAATATCGTTCCCTTTCGAAAGGAGATTTCTAGATTCCGAAAATGCCTCTAGGCGAAGGAAAATTAGACCTAGCCCGAAGTAATGTGCAAAACGGCCCTAGGCTAGGCTCTCAGCTGACAGGGTAGGGGGCAGTCCATAGTGTGTGGTGCGATTGGGAGTCCCACACTCGGGGCCTAAATAGCCTGCATCTCCCAAACGCAAACAAAACTGCTCCGCGACTATAATCGGTCCCAATTTTGTTGCAACATAACAGCTTATACATTGACTGAATGGAGTATTTTTCCCTCCTCCTGCGAACCTCGATTTTAATGACGCAGCTTTAACACCTGATATTGATAATTCTTATCAAGACCTTTCATTTGATACCCATAAACAAACCGAAAACCGTTTACAAAAAATTTGTTTAAGGTCACTTCCACATATACATTTTTTTATATCAAAACTTTGAAGCGGTCTTCATTTTTGATCTATTTAAAAAAATTCCATGTTTGTGGCTGCTGTAGATTCCGAGAAAACTTTTTATGAAGCACAGACAGATGGGCAGACAGGTCGCGATTTTTCAAAATTATTTTACAAAACCATAACAGAATGTAGTGGAATGGATAGATAAAAATGTCCGTACAGGACTGCAGCGATGGTCTGCTGCCTCAGCGAAAGAGAATGGTGGGATCCGCCGAGATTGGCCTTGTCTGAGGCCGCGTGAATGCGCTGGCAGGCTAGCATTGCGGTGTCGTGGGGCGGGTTCTTTTCCCCAGCACAAGGATCCACTACAAAAAAATTTTGCATTCACGAATTGAAGGATATAATACGGATCGAATGGTGTCGAGGCCGAGGTAACCTACTAAGGGTTGCAATTGCTTATAGCCAGTAACAAATTAGGCCGGGAGAAAAAAGACGGACTCGAGTGGACTTCGTCGTTAACGGCGATACTTATAGCCCCCAAATAAGAGTGGGTCATCCAGGTGGAAGGGGGGCCCCCTCGCACCCTCCCAACCGGATCGAGATCCAAATGTAAGCGTTGCCATATTTTCCATTTAGGTGAAAAACCCATACAAACATAATTTGAATGAATTTTCCCTTTAAATGAAAAATATAAACGTGGCAAATTGATGTCATAGTATTATGTGACGGAATCACATAACCCTATGCCATAAATAGGCATGCAAGCGAAGGGCCACCTTACCCTGCAAAAGCACCACCTGTAACGCTTCAAAAGGGGTGAGCTTGCCCGATGGCTAGCTCAGTATAGTGGAGGGGCCAGCCAACGTTGCGGGTCCCATACCCGGTCAGGTTTTCGATAAATGGAAAGTCCGAATGAGCTGAATGTCGTATTATGGCTATTTCAGTGCGCATGAAAAACTAGAAATATGTGCAATGATCGTAAAAATGAGGGAAAATCGATCAACATAAAATAAGAAAATATATAAATTACTTATGAAATTCTTTGTAGCTACATAAATGAGTTACATATTTTTTAATAATTTTTCCCTGAAAAATTATTAGAGAAGAAAAATGTTAGAAGAAGGTAATTTCGACGTGTGTACTAATTCTCATCGGGCCATCACTCTTATTAGATACACACCGGTGATGGCGACCACCGTGCTTAGAGATGAGAGAGTTATTTTTAATTTTCCTACTTATGCGAACTCAATATGTTTTTGTAACTACGAATTATGTTCAGGTTAAATTTCCTCCTGTTAGTACTTGTCTTAGCTAAACTTTAAATGAATCATTTCACCGTATACAAAAAACAAAAATTGATATACAAAAATATACATAAAAAATGTATATGCAACAGACAAACCAAAGCGTACTCACCCTACATCCTCGCCGGGCGCCCGCTGATGATGTGGATGGTCCTGAAACGTCGAAGTACGTTCTGAGTGCTTGAACCAAAATTATTACGTTTTACTTGTAATTGAAAGGGGGAGGAAAATTTCAAATCATACTTTTGCACTGTATATAAGTCAACTCCCTTAATCATATATGATGTCGAGACAAGCTGCTTGGGGTCAATTATATCAACAAGTTGTCCAGTTATAGCTTCTTTTCGACTAAAACTAATATCAATTATAATTTAAAATTTTCAGTAAATATTACTGACAGTCACGGAATCTGGCTCCAATAATCTTCTATTCCGAAAGTTATATCATGTGATTAGCACCGAAAACCACAAGTTACTGTCACTAGTTTCTATACGACTAAAAGTTTGCAAAATCTTAAAACAGTTTGACGAAACAACTAGTTTAACTGTGATTTGTATCTACTTCGCCGAGAGAAAGTAAAGTAATGTTCAAGCCAAGTTTCTTGCATCAAAAGCTAATTCATCTTCGAAAGCCGCACTCAAATGCCCACAATGGTTCGCGAATCGAACACCGATCGATCCGTTTGCCCACCAAGACACAATTCCACAAATTCAGTGCAAGGAAATTGAATTGAACGCAAAAAGATAATGATACTAAAGTACCATGAAGAGTTATGTAACGAACAGATGTCTGAAAAATTCCAACATCGTAATCAACCCTCAATCGCTGGTGGTTGATTCGCGCGTTCGTCCATTCATGCAAACCTTCATGTAACGATTCTCAAATCAATTACGTAGAAATGCGTCAGCATCAAATAAGTGAAAGTTTGCTGCTGATTCCTCGGGAAATTTATTTTCATGTAGGGCGATTTCAAATTATCAAAAATTTCGTACTTCACACACATAGTAGTACACTCCGTTTAGTTTCTACCGTTTCGATGCAAATCCGCTTTCAATTTTGATACGGTTCCACTTTCCGTTACGATAAGAAGCAAAAAACTGATTGCCAATATTCACGTTTAATATCTACCAATCGTGGGGCTTTAATGAAAATGAAACGCTGAATAAATGCATTTACTCCTAGATTTTTTAAGCAGTAGAAGATCATATGAATTCTTCCCATCATTCACATTGGTCGCATTGTTATCACCCCTTAAAATTCTGTGCATTTTTGAACCGTTATGTTCGGTTGGGCTGTGTATCGATGATTCGTGGCAAAGGATGTCACCTCTTGAAGGAAGTTTAATTTTCCGTTGTTTTTAACGACACAACACCACTTCTGATGCAACACCAGCGACCGACCCATACGTAGCGCCTTTAAGTGGAATGTCCGCTCGCTGACTATCCAAGGCACACGGCAAAACCAATAGCACAGAATCCCGATAGCTTTTTCAAAAAGCAGTAGGAAGGTCGGATACTACTTGGGCGTACGCGATCCGAGATCCACGATCCGCTAAAAGCTTGCTACCAGCACCGAAATCTTTTAGTTAAACCTCGAATCCTAGATACGAGTACGAACAAGACGAACTCCCACCCCGGTCGCGGCTGAAGCTGTTGCGGTTGCTTCTACTGCTGCTGGCGCTGTTCCCGTGACGTGCTCGCGGTGGCGATCAATAACAGACTCCCCTATTGGTTGTCAATCGTCCACTTGCTAGATGTTGCAACGGGACTCGACGAGCCTCTCATTCATTTCGCTGCGCACTTTCCTTCGTCAATGCAATACGTGCATGTGCAGCGGGAAAAGGTGTTGCCATGTCCGCATTTCAATTGCAGATTTGAATTATTAAATTAATGAAAAATAATAACATAGAAGAATTTAAATAATAATAGAAAAAGATAAATATCACAAAGAATTTAATTATAAAAAAAGTTTTAATTTAATATAGAAAAAAATGATGTCAAATTTATATTTAATAAAATAAAAAAAAATATTTTATGATTTATAACTATAAATTGAAATAATTAAATTTTTCAAAACTGCAATTAAATTTCGGATAAGTTTTATGAAGGTTTTCGAGCAGTTTGCTTAGGCGACTGCTCGGTTACTACAAGAATTCTTTATAAGATTGAGAAATTAACATTGAATTAAATGATACCCATACGGTTTTTTTGGGAAAATATGAGTTTTCTGATCATACTATTATTAACAAAGTTGAGCGAATTTCGACTTCCTAGGTATTTGTTGGTGTTGTGCTTATAAATAACTACCGCCAAGAGATTTAGACAAAAAGAATTAGGTTAAAAAGAATACTTAGGCAGGAAAACCAGGACAAAGAAAAAAAAGATTGAGAAGTATCGATGCAAGCCTAGCTGGCAACAATACAAGAAAAGCATACAAAGTAGTGAAAAGCCTGAAACGAGATTATCACAGCACAGCTCAAGAGCATCGGAGTTTATAGATATTTCTGGAGGGCTTTCATTAGCCTCATCTACTTTGGATGAAGTTTGTTTCACCATCAAAGCCTGAAAGAATAATAAAGCGCGAGGTATCGATGAGATTCCAGTAGAGCTCATTAAACACAGTGGCAACGGTCTTTAAAAGCCATCCATAAAATCATCCAGCACATTTGGCAACAAGAATGTATGCGAAAGAGTGGAGCTAATCAATTATATTCCCTATCCACAAAAAAGGTGACGAGCTATAGTGTGAAAATTATAGAGGCATATCACTGCTATGTACGGCGTACACAATATTTTCAAAGATGTTAGAAAACAATACCGGGTCATACACCAACAGTATTATTGGGAAGTATCAAGGTGGAGCAGAAAAATGGGGCGACGCTCTCAGTTAGGAGGTATACCGAAAACGCTTAGCACAGGTACAGAGAAAAAGAGCACTGAGGACTGCATCTTCGTATCCGACAGTCTTCCTTACTAGAGAGTGCCGCGCTATTTACCTGCGTCGAAACGAGGATGCGAGGGAGATGGCTGTCCGCGAAAAGAGACAGTGCTCACTCAACGGTTGGCAGCAGTTTTGGGTGAACTGCACGAAGGGAAGGTGGACTGCACGCCTCATTCCAGATGTGAGACCGTGGCTAAATCGAAGGCATGATGCAACTGGCTTCTATCTGATCCAGTTTTTGAGCGGGCATGGGTGTTTACAGTCTTGCCTGTTCAAGATTGGTAAGTCACGGTCCCCCGATTGTCGGTTTTGCCCAAGAGAGGAAGAAAATGCCTGCCACACATTTTTTCTGCGTACACAAAATGGAGCAGGCTGCAAAGGGAACTCTGCAGGGAGATGGGAGAGCTCACCCCGGAGAATATAGTCACAGTGATGCTAGAATCTGTTGGCAAATGAATCCAGGTGACACATTATGCTCGGACAGTCCTAAAAGATAAAAGAGACTCACAGCTGCCGGAGGCGTTGGGGCTGGCGGATCGTTTGTCTGGTAATTCCTATTCCCCTCTCGCCGCTAGAAGAGGGATCCCCCAGCTTGAAGGCGCCTCACGGCGTAACAAAACGAGACCTGGCCCGAAGTAATGTGTCAAATGGTTCCAAGCTGGGTTCTCAGGTTGACAGGAGAGGTGTTTAGTGGGCAGTCTAGTCGCTTGCGAGCATGGGAGTCCGACACTCAGTGCTTAAATGACATTCACTTCCCAACCACAAAAAGGTGGTTTTAGAGCAGGTAGTTTGACAACAGACCAAATGTTTATAGTCAAGCAGGTACTTGAGAAATGCTGGGAGTTCAACATAGACGTGCACCAAATATTCGTTGACTTTAAAGAAGCATACGACAGAATTGCTCGTAACGCACTGTAACAAATAATGCTTTGCTTTGGCATCACAGTCAATTTAGTCCGTCTTACGAAAATGACAAGGACGTCGACAACCTCCCAAGTCCGTATCAATAATCAACTCACCGATGCCTCTGATACAAATATTGGACTAAAGCAGGGAGATGGGTCACAAGGAAGCTACCTGTCGAAACACGAGTTACATTACTATACAAGTCGAGCCAAGTGGTAGCTTATGCGGACGACATCTACATTTTGTCATGGTCGTTAACAACTGCCAAAGAACTCTTCCTAAAACTCGACTGCGAGACAAAGCTAGTAGGGCTACAAATCAATGAAAATAAAACAAAGCAATGACTTAGTCGAGGAGAAATGCTTCAAATGCACAAAATATAACACTTGGTGTATACAGTATCGAAAATGTGATCAAATTTATATATTTAGGGACGAAAAATGCAGAAGAATACAGCTTGCAAATAAAATATTTTACTCGCTTTTGACGATCTTGAAGACAAGCTGAACAGGAAAGCAAAGCTCGAAGTATTCAAATCACCTGTGCTATGCTATGGGTGCGAAACATGGACCCTAACCCAAGCAGCATAAATACATTGAACACCTTCAAGCGTTGGGCCCTGAAGCGAATAATCGGTGTGAAGCTAGACGGGGACCAGTGGTGAGTACGATACAACCATGAGCCTGAGGCCTCAAATATTCTAAGACTGTGGAAGCTGCAATGGGCTGGCCACGTGAATTTTATGGACGAACAACGGATACCCAAAACGTTATTCGTTGGGGAACTGAAGGGCGGAGATCAGTGGGGAAACCGAGGAAACGCTGGTCTGACTTGTTCGACGAAGATAGTTCATTGCTGCTTGGTTTTCGGAATTGTAGAACGCGGTCAATGGACCGAGACAGTTGGAGGCGCTACTTGCAGGAAGCTAAGGCCCGAGACGGGCTTTGGTGCTACGAAGAAGATGAGATTTTCCAGGTAAATTGTAGTTTTAGTTAGTATTACGAATAAGCAAGTTTTTCCGGTCACATCAGAGATAATTGCCTTTTAAAGTTTGAGTATCGAGAAATCCCCGTTGGCACCATCAGCCGGACAGGTAATTTTCTCGTAGGAACTGTCAGATTTGAATAAGCAAATAGGCTTGCACGCTACTAGGATTCTGATTGTAATATGCCTAGCATTAAGTGATTAGTAATAAACAAATTAATTTTTTAACTTTTTATTTATGATCTAATTCAAAATATTGTTTTTGTATCCGAAGAACATTTAAGAGCATTTGATTTGATCTTGGATCATATTTACAAGGATCCAGTGTTTAGTCTGATCAACGACTGAGCCGTGTATAATTGAAATCGGAGTTTTAATCGGAGCAGATTCAAAATTAACAATTTTTGTTGTTTGGTTCAAACTGTTTTATTTGAATTTTCACTACTTTTGATTAATTGAAACTATTTTATTTTAATCGGGGCTAACACATCATTTGTTTTGATTTAAACTCAGATGGAGTTAATCACTGTAATCACCAAGATTACTTGAAGGGAATGTGCAAAGGTCTTAGACCGATAGATTAAAGATTTGAGAATGGTAAATTAAAATGAATGATTTTTCACACTGAGAGAGGTTCTTTATTCACTAATAAAATTTATATAGACAATTTAGACGCACAAGTCGTTCAATGCATAACATGATGTCTTAGCTCAGGTGAGGAGTTAGCTGACGCAATATGAATTCTTTGTCTTCATCGACTTACATGATCAAATATCAAAAGTAACATAGTGTTAAGTTGTGCTTTTACCCTGGGAATGCCACCTCTTCCCTTTTCACTGCAATTTAATAGTCCTAAGCCCTTTTGGACATACATACGTTCCCTGAAAACAACATCCCATAATCCTTTTTTCTCCTCATGGCATAACTGCCAAGCTTCTGATGGGCAAGCTATCTGTAACCGTTTTGTTGAATTTTTTTTCCTTCACATTTAAGGTTTCAAACCCCATTATATACTCATCGTGTCCTTCTCCTTCCCCTATTATGCATTCTATCGTGACCTCTCCATCGGAAATTGAAAATGTACTGCTCACTTTTGACATTAATTGTGGTCCGGGCCCTGATGGAATACCAAACCTGTTCGTAAAGTCATTATCCTCTTCATTATCTACCCCACTATCAATTATTTCCAATATAAGCCTTTCTTCCTCCTGCTTTCCCGACGTCTGGAAGCATGCTAACATCTTTCCGATACATAAGTCCATAACAGAATCCTGTTTGCATCAGTATCCTATTTGCAAATGAACAACATGGCTTCATTAAAGGTCGTTCGACAAGTTGATGTCATATACACCGATTTGCTAAATCCTTTGACAGTTGTGATCATGGCCTTTTGGCTAACAAACTCCGATCATTCCGCGTTTCCGGTTCAATCCTTTCTAGGATCTTATCCTTCTTATCCCATCGCTCCTGAACCGTTACATGGAATAATTTTTTTTCGTCAGCCTCATTTAGTCCGAAATCTGGTGTTCCTCAAGGATCAATTTTAGGCCCTTTGCTATTCAACATTCTCATTAATGATCTTCCCCAACGCTTGTCCTCTAATTGTCTTCTTTACGCTGATGATTTAAAAATTTATCGTTCCATTAACTCCAGCAAAGACTGCTCATACCTTCAAAATGATCTTGACAATCTCCAAAATTGGTGTCAGGGTAATTTACTTCCTCTTATCATTTCAAAATGTTATCACATGAGATTCACCAACAAAATTCATCCAGTTTTATATGAATACCGGATCGATCGATCGCTGCACCTACTTGTGGAGAAATTTAAAGACTTGGAAGTAGTATTTGACCCAGGTTTGAAATTTACTATCCATATTTCAGGCATAACCACTAGAGCTTCTCATGTCGCTGGTTTTATTTTACGATCCTTCTGCAAGTCCATTAACATTTCAACCAGCGTCTATCTATTTGTACTCCTAACCCGGTCAATCCTTGAATATGCCTCCCAAGTATGGTTTCCTCACTATACCAATCTATCAGATGCTGTTGAGACTGTACAGCGTAAACTCACACGTTCTCTATTCTACAAATATAACCTCCCTTACAACTCCTACGATGAGCACTTACAGATCCTCAACATTGCATCACTCAAAAAAAGTAGAGAGTTCTTAGACCTCTGTTGCTTATTTAAATTATAACACGGTGTTCTTTCATCTAACGTCCCACCTCAAGAACGCGTTCAACTGACATATTCACTGTGCCTTTTGCTCGTACAGATATTTATTTTTATTCGTTTTTGCGTATCACGTCGTTGCAATGAGCTCCAGCTGGGTCCCCTGCCACATTCGTTAAACGCTTTTAAAAGCATATTACATAATATTCTCCTTAGCTTCCAATATTTCATTAGTATTTTATATTCTTGTTTTTTTTTGTTATTTCAAGTTGCTCACTTTCTTTTTGTCGCATGTATTATATTATATTTCACTTCCTATTTTGTAATCGGATTCATGGATCTGTAAAATACCGTAAATAAATATATTCTTGCATTCCTCTTTGCAGAGTTGGCACTGTTGTTTCTCCTTTGCGGTTAAAAGGGCGGAGGGCCTTTTGTCACCTTTAGGTTTCATCGTAGGATCCCCTAGACCCTCCAACATCTAGAATCTTGCCTCGATGAAGGCCAGCAACGTAGAAAGTGGTTGAACTTTCCGAGTATCGGAAAGTGACGGCTCGACTAGCTGATGGGTTTCTTTGTCTACCTTCTGAAGACACAACTTCTGCTTGTATCAATTCCAAGATTTATAGTACTCAGTACTGTCTCATTCACTGTTTCGTGAAGTCGTTTGAGAGAGGCACCAAATTCTCGACCAGCCATAGGAACATCCAACATGCTGTTGAGAAAGGCAGCTACTATCATCCGCTAATTGTCATAGCGTGTCGTAAGAATTTGCCATGCTGTGGCATAATTATGCTCGGAAGGTTGAAGATTCTGGATCAATCGACCAGCTTCCCCAGCAAAGTTGCCTTTAAAATAGAATATTTTCTGCACACTTGGAAGATTTTGACTATCCACTAGTTGTGTGAAGAGCTCTGTAAATGAAGACCAGTTGATATAATCACCATCGAAGGTTGGTATAACAACCTTTTTTTATTGTGGTAGGGAGGTGAAGGCATTTACGCCCGCCGAGTCTGGCAGTGTGGGACTCCCATGGAGGATACCCTTGGACTACCCACTAAACACCTCCCCTGTCAATCTGAGAACCTAGCCTGGAACCGTTTGACACATTACTTCGGGCCAGGTCTCGTTTTGTTACGCCGTGGGGCGCCTTCAAGCTGGGGAGTCCCTTTCCTAGCGGGAGGGGAGAGGGGAAGAGGAAATGCCAGAAGAGCGATCCCCCAGCCCCAGCACCTCCGGCTGCTGCGAGTCCCTTTTATCTTTTAGGACTGCCCGAGCATAGTGTGCCACCTGGTTCCATTTGTCAACCGATTCGAGCATCACCGCAACAATATTATCCGGGGTGAGCTCTCCCGTCTCCCTGTAGAGTTCCCTTCGCAGCCTGGCCCATTTGGTACACGCAAAAAATGTGTGACAGGCATTGTCCTCCTCTCCTGGGCAAAACCGACAATCGGGGGACCGTGACTTGCCGATCTTGTGCAGGTAAGACTGAAAACACCCGTGCCCGCTCAAAAGCTGGGTCAGATAGAAGTCAGTCTCACCATGCCTTCGATTTAGCCACGGTCTCACATCCGGGATGAGGCGCGCAGTCCACCTTCCCTTCGTGCAATTCCTCCAAGACTGCTGCCAATCGTTGAGCGAGCGTTTTCTCTCCTCGCGGACAACCATCTCTCTCGCATCCTCGTTTCGGCGCAGGTAAATAGCGCGGCGCTCTCTAGCAAAGAGGGCGACAGGTATCACACCTGCAATCACTCTCACCGCCGAGTCAGAGACTGTTGGATACGAAGATGCAATTCTCAGTGCTCCTCTTCTCTGTACCTGTGCCAATCGTTTTCGGTATACCTCCTTGCTGAGAGCGTCGCCCCATACCTCTGCTCCGTACAGTAGCACTGACCCTACAGCACTCATCAAGAGGTGTCTTCTTGATGGGCTGGGTCCCCCTACGTTGGCCATAAGTCGACTCAGGGCCGATATTCCCGAAGCAGCCTTCTCAGCCGTTGCCCTGATTTGCTCAGAGAAACTCATCTTCGAGTCGATCAGTAGCCCCAGGTACTTCACCGCTGGCTTCGATTCGACCTGTATATCTCCAATACTGATCATCCTTACTCTAGGGATTCTCTTTTTTGTCAAGATGACCACTTCGGTTTTCTCCAGCGCTAAACTGAGCCCGCGAGCAGTCATCCAGTCCCTCACTCGGCGCATTAGCATACCTAGCCTAAGTTGCGCTTGTTCAACGGTGCGTTCGGCGACCAGAGCCGCAACATCATCCGCATAGCCGACCAAGCTTGACTCATCTGGCATCTCAAGTCTCAGTAGCCCGTCGTAAGACACGTTCCACAGGTCCGGACCAAGGATAGATCCCTGGGCAACACCCGATGTAATTTCCATCCTTCGTTGGCCCTGTGTCGTGTCGTAGAGCAGGCTTCGGTCCTTTAGGTAGTTCCTCAAAAGCCGCATTAGATAATCTGGAACTTGAAAAGAGTTTTCCAGCGTGTCCAGAATATCCACGCATCTAGCGGAGTTGAAGGCATTCCTGACGTCGAGTGTCACCAACAGGACGATCCGTCGCTTGGTGCGACTACATGCCTCTGCCTTTTGGACCGCGTTCACCACCTCTGCAATCGCATCAATGGTAGAACGTCCTGCTCTAAAGCCGTACTGCCGTGGAGATAGGTCCCCGGCAGCACGAATCGCGTCAGTGAGTCTTCCCTTGATGAGTTTTTCTAGCACTTTCCCAGCCGTGTCTAGCATGCATAACGGGCGGTATGTAGACGGCGATTCGGGATTTTCCTTCCCCTTGCTGACCAGCACGAGCCTTGCCACCTTCCATCGTACCGGGAAAACCCCGTCCCGTAGGCAAGCGTTGAATGTGCTGAGCAGCAAGTCAAGACAATGGTGATAGACGAGCTGCAAAACCTCAGCTGGAACACCATCTGGACCTGGAGCCTTCCTCGCTTTCAAGGAGAGGACTGCCTCCTCCAGTTCCAGCTGTGTGAAGAGTGGGCACTCGACCGCTGTTTCACCACGGACAGCGTCAACACGGACGGGATGGGCGGGGAAGAGTCCCCGCACTATCGCGTCCATCTTTTCCGCGTCATGTATACAAGGCTTCCGTAGGGCACCAAGTTTCCCCATGACCAGCTTGTAGCCAAGACCCTACGGATCCCTATTTACATCATCCACGAGGTCTTGCCAGCATCGGGCATTGCTCTTGTTAATAAGCCTGCGAAGATATTTCCTGCCGGACCTGTATGCTGCTAGCCTAGTGTCTGCCTCCTCCCGTGTTCGCGCCCGCTGGGCCTCTCGCCGAAGCTTGTGACACTCGCTTCTTTGTTCGGCGATCTCGTTTGACCACCAGTATATTGGAGGCTTACCGTGTCGGGGTCTCCGACGGGGCATGGAAGACTCGCAAGCAGCTATGATGGTACTCATAGTTGAGTTCACCAAGTCCTTGGCTGTAGGCCCTCCACTCCCTGGCGGAGCTCCCAGCAACGGTGCGCCTGCCGTAAGCGCGTCAGCGAACCTCTCAACGTCCATCCTCCCAGTTCTCCATCCGAGGATTGAAGTTTGGGCATATGCACGCAGAGTGGCACCGTCGTGAATCTCAACCGCTATATACTGGTGATCACTAGCCGAGTAGTCCTCTAGTACTCGCCAGTTGTGTACTCTAGGTACCAGGGACTCCGAAGCGAGTGTCACATCGGGTATGGTTCCTACGCAGTATTTAGGACAAAAAGCGCTGTTCTGGCCGCCGTGTCCAAGATTTGCTTTCCCCTTGGGTCGGATTGTGGCATACCCCATTCAATGGCTCTAGCGTTGAAGTCTCCCCCGACCAGCATGTGGCCCTCTGTGTTCGAGACAGCGTCCTCCAGGGCATCGAGTTTGGTTCGAAAAGATCGCATTGCCTTGTTAGGCGTCAGATAAACACTGAAATATGTTATCCCTGAACACCGCACCCACACAAAACCATCCCCGCGTCCATGGCCCTGCACCTGAAGGCGGGCGCTGTCTCGAACCCAAATGGCCGAGGTACTAGATTTGTCAGGGTACCACGCTTGCGAGTCCTTGTTTTGATGTTGCTCGCTCAGCAACAGGAGGTCAGCTTTCTTATCCCTCGCAAACTGCTCAAGTAGGTCCTGGGCGTTTGTGCTTCGGTGCAAATTGACCTGCAGGATACGGATCATTTGAGTATCGATTTGGCTTTAGTTAGGGCCTCCTTGAAAACCCAGCATCTCCCTGTCCCCGGCTCGTGTTTGAGGTCGCCGGGTGCTAGCTTAGCATCCTTGCAAAGAATGCATTTTGCCTCGTTCGTGCACTCCTTCCTTTTGTGCCCCGTTTCACCACATTTGTAGCACAGAGATCTCCTGTCGGGTCCCCTACAGCCATACGCGGTGTGTCCGTATTCGAAGCATCTGAAGCAGCGGATAGGGATCGCTCTTCTCCGTATCCTGCAGATCACCCAACCTATCTTAATTTTTCCCTTCGCCAGGATTTGCTGGGCGTCTTTATCAGCTAGTTCGACAATAACCATGCGTTGCCCCCTTGTGTTTTCACGTGTCAATCTTGCCTTGTCTTCACTTAAGCTGGGGAACTCCCTCCTGATGGCATCCTCTACTTCAGCTTTGTCCGTGACGCAGTCGAGGTCCCTGATTTCCAGGGTGGCCATTGGTTCGAGCGAGGCAACCGTTGCCGCATCTCCATGAACCTTTTGAACCGCGTCACGGAATGCATCTTTGTTTGTGGCCTCTGGCCCGAATTCCACCAGCAGGCCACCGGTCCGGGTTGGTCGAACTGCTTTGATGGCAGTTTTGGTGTCGTCTGGCTTGACCGCTCCTTTAATTTCACGGAGGACATCTGCGTAGGTTCGGCCCTTAGTGGGTTTAATAAGCAGTGCCTCTCGCAAGGGTTTGCGCCGCGGTTTGCTTTTTGTTTTCTGCGGTATATCGGGGGGTTCTTTGTTCTTTTCGTGGTTGACCTCTTTGTCTGTTTTTTCTAAGAGTAGCTTTTTGGCCGCTTTTTTCGCTGCCTTGTTTCGCACCACATGAAACTCCTCGCCTGGAGTGTCAACTTCGTTTATGGTCTCGTCCTTCCTCGTTTTTTCACGGTCACCTTCAATTGGGCTACCGGCCATTCTTTTGCTGCTGCTAGGACCCACTGATGCCTCGAGGGAGAGCGTGTCTTTTTGGTGCTTTTCGGTTGCAAGCCACCTCCGCCTGTAGTGCGTTATGCGGTCAAAAAGCTCCTCCAGTTCAAGAATGCCATTCTTGACACTCTTGCCTATGTTTTTCTGCACTTCGCAGGCAGCCCTCAGTTATTTGAGGATAGTCCTCGCTTTCCGAGTAAGCCGGTCCTCTTCGGCGCGGTCAAGGGCGATTGTGTTATTTGGCGCCACCTCTTGGGAGAGGCCCCCGTTTCCTAGCCCTTTTGCTTCTATCGCTTGGGTCGCGTTTGAAGTGGCGTCGGCCAACGGCAAAACTTCTCCCTCCCCCAGTCTTACACTGGCCTCTGTTGGTGTCGCAGCTTGATCCGGATTGTGTACGTCTTGCACTGGACGCTCCGGGGTGCGCATAGTCCTTCTACTGCGCCCAAAGGCCGCAATGATGCCAGGTTGCACAACGCACTCTGCCTTCTTTCGTTCGTTAGTCCGTCTGTGGTCTGTCTCCGATGATTTAACCTGTGATGTTGACTTTGACAGTGTTTCTGGGGTTTGCTGCCTCCCCCCGCAATCGATGACTTGCTTTATCGGTGTTCTTGCCAACAGCGGTTTTTGCCTGAAAGGGTTCTCCGTGCTAGCGTCCTGTTTGCTTGTAGTTATATCTGTTACAGAAGCCAAGTTCACCACTTCTATAACATTGCAGTCGCTGGATGACGGTATAACAACCTTTGGCAACCTTATGGCTGCTGACCGTTGCTTCGCCTCCGTACCTGATGGTTTTATGTTCTGCATGTCCAACTTCGTAAGATTAACAACCATTGCATTGTAGTTGTCTTCCAGCGTGCGTCATAGTTTCTGTTTTCAGCAACCAATGCGTGATAATTGCTTGCTATTGATGTCCAATAACCACGCATACTCGAGAGATTCTGTTGGTAGAATTCGTGAGAGCGGGCAGGAAGATCCTCTAAATTCTTTGAAACATTAACCATCACTCTTTCCAGTGATGATATTAAAGACTTCTGGATGGTGCGCCTTTTGCGGGCCTCTTGTTCATCTCCTCCGCAGGGGGAAGATGTGGTTGGATCATAGCCAACAGCGGAACTGTTGACTACCTTTGCTTCCTCGAGACCATCTTCCAGCTCACCTTTGAGTTTCTCATACACGTCACGGACTGGGGCAAAGAAATCTTCCTCAAAATATTGATGATCTGCTTGCTTTGAGCGAAAACTTTACAGTTCTACATCTCGCTTAAAGAATTTCTCCAACTCTGTGTTTAACTTTTTGATTCGATTCTCGAAGTATCGCACCATCCTCCTTGATTTTGAATCCTTTTAGAAATTCACCAGCATCCGTTCCAGAACTTTTCCGACAGATGATTGATCCAACAGCAGCTTCTCCATATCTAAATGATAAAAAGTTTAGTCTGGGGTCACCAAAAAATGTTACCTTTCTTATGAAGATCACTTGGTCTTTCTTTCGATAACAAAACTTTAATAATAATCAAATAACAATTTTCTTAATACTTAAATGCAATATTTTTGCTTTGCAAAGCAAATTATTTGTTACTCATTTCTCGTAGGCTTTTATTGCACGCCCTCTGTACTCAGCAAAAATTGTCAGCAAATTTTAGTAATTGATTTGCGCGTGTAGAGAAAATATGCAGATACAGGAAATGAATGGTCCAATTACAGTTAGAATTATTCTACGAAATTGGAGAAAATGAATTTACATTTGCGCGTGCAGGAAAAATTGCAGACATAAGAATTGAATGATTTAATTATAATCAGAATGATTTCATTCATTCAAACATGCATTCATTTAAATTTACACCTATAAGGTACTTTCACTGGAATCGAACCCACATACCACGCATCACAAGCGCTCGCATTGAGCCACGGGACATCTTATCCAACCACAATCCAAATCATCTATCAAATATAATCCATCAAATTTCAGATGACCGCAGAACTAATTTTTTGTTGTTAATTTTTTAAGATGGGCTTTGCTAGTAAATGCGCTTTCCTGATTACTCAACTATTTTATTTTGGTACATGATATTTTATAAAATATATGCTGATCTTTTTTGGAAATCGTAAAATTAAACAATGAAAAATGATTATGATTCCTTCTTTGAAACATTCTTGTATCTACAACAGTGACAGTCACTGTACTCCTCTAATAATAATCAATGACTTATTCGTACCGTAAGCTGTTGGTATCGTTTTGGGTTTTGTAATAACATTGCAACCAGGTAACGTTTTGCAAACTGGTGGTCAAGCTCCTATCAATTTTGCCACGTTTGCCCATCCAATATTCGACGGATAGGAATAAGAAATCGTAAAATTCAAATGATATTTTCCCTTTTCGAGGACATTGTACTCACCATGCACTATAGTAAAGGGTAGTGTATAGTAGTAGAAACTATTGGCAGTCTGCAGCTCGTGTTATTCCATTATATGCAAGGGGATGCGCGTAGAGATGCACTATATCTTCTCTTTGTATTGCTCCTCTCTCTGGAAAAGTTTTGCACCCGTTACGATGCTTTAGAAATACTCTTTATAGTTTATTACATATAGTGAAAACAACGAGATTTCGAGGATTGGTATGGGGTATAGTGGAAGCGGCTACACAGACTGCACGGTTCGGTAACGAGCAAACTATTAGAGTGAGAAACGAAACGAAGTGTATTCCTGAATTTTGCCTATATATGGAAGTTGAAGATGCGATAAGTTTTCTTGTTCGAGAGTGCATAGTGGTAGTATTCGGGGATGATGCTACCCGGGGACCAGCACCAAATCAAAGAGTAGGAGAATGCAGCAAAATCATGATAGTGAATGCAGGACTGGGTAGAAGTAGAAAAGGTGCTGCAACGAACCAAGAATACTACGGCCAATGAACCTTACTATGGCAACTTTATTCCTATGTCTGATGCCATGGCTGCAAAGTTGAAAATTTATTTTTTCCTGGTTTTTTTCCTTTTTGAGTTTTTCGAATGTGTGTATAAGTTTGTTTTATTTAGGAAGGAAAAAGTTCTCTTGAAGTTTTTAAGTAGTTTCTAGTTAGAGGAGAATGTATTTCTTCACGGAAATGTTGTTGGTTATAATTAACTGGTACGCGGATGATTCTTTTATTCATAATTAAAAATGATGAAAGTGAAATCAAGGGGGGCTTGTATGTTACGGTATTAGAAAGTGTTTTTGTTTCGATGAATAACAGACAAGCTTTTGATAAAGAAACCAATCAATGTAGAGCAGATTTAGAGGAATATTAAAAACATTTTTTTTTAATTGAATATTTCAGCTTATTATATATAAATGAGTTTATAGTAGAGGGACTTTATTCATTTTTGTGTACAAAAACAATGGTGAAGAGATCCCACTCCATCCCCATGACTCCTACTAACTACTCTACGAAGTAAACAAAATGTACAGAATAGCTAGTAATAACACATACAAACAACAAGACATTGGCAAAATCATCACATGGAACAAATAAAAACCGGGAACGTCAACTGACTGAAACACACAAGAATGACCAACAGTCGATTTCGTTAACATACGTAGGCAAAGAGACATACAAACTCGTCGACTTCCTTAACAAATACAAACTCTATTCAAAACTAACAATAACATTAGAATTAAGTTGAGTAAGCAGGAGAGTGCTCCTACCAGAAGGTCTTTGTAAACATCCTAGGGCTAGAAACAAGTTTCCTAATAGCGTAAATCGATAACTTGAATTATGTATCCAATACTTGGATATGAAATCGTTCAAATTTATGCTAAAGATGCACAGTTTCTTTCATAAGCACAGCTCAGCCGCCATTTTGGTCTAGCAATTGAACATATTCAAGTTAAACACTATTCCTTAAATTTTCATGAAAATTGAAAGAAACAAGTTGGGTAAACAGACCTACGCTCATGTCAGAAGGGTTTTGTATTCAATTTACAAAATGCAGTCACCAGATCGAATCACATCAAGAAACATGTCAAAGACGATTTTATTGGAGAAAATATGAAATACGAAGATCATACTATTATTAACAAAGTTGAACGAATTTCGACTTCTGAGGTTTTTGGTATTGGTATACTCATAAATATCTCCCTTGATAATTATTTCACATGTCCAGCCGCGACGGAGGAAACACATTTTTCATGTACTTACCCCCTGTGCCCCACTGAAGCAAAAACTGGCAGTTTAACAACTGTTTTGAAAAGCTCCCATGTAAACTTTTATTTCATACTCATATCAGCTACGTTTGATGAATTTTTTTTTTCAGGGGCCACTCTCCTGTACTGTTATCATCAATTAATGGCCAATTTTTTCGAATCCTAGAATGGTTACAAAACCCTTTTGCTAGGAGCTCTCTCCCGCCTCCTTGACTTGTTTCACTTATGAGTATTAATTGTAGGTACTGATCTACAGTCATTCATTAAATTGAATCAAGTGTTCAAAGCATGCACCTTAAACGTTGAAGTTGGGAAAAAATAACTCAAAATTATTCAATCTTCGCATTTAAAACAGCCACTTTCTTGTTTTACGATTACTGATACCACCAGCTCAACCGATTCTCAAAGATATACATGACACCTATCATTCCTGAAATTTTCATGCAAATCCTAGCAAAACTGTAGTGTCTGAGTCGGTAAAAAGCGCTTGTTGTTCCATAGCCATATGTTGCCATAGTAATAAATGCAGCGCATATTGTTCCATAGTAATACGGGAAAATTCAAACCGCTATAACTTCGCTAAATATAATTCAATCTTTATGAAACTTTCAGAATAGATCAATCTTATAAATAGTCATCTGTGTACTGAATTTCATTGAATTTAAGGGCACCGTTAAGATTTTATTCAAGAAAACATAAAATCGATAAATCATACTATTACTAACAAAGTTGAGTGAATTGCGACTTCTAACGTATTTGTTGTTATTGTACTCATCAAGACCTACATTCTTGATTTTATTCAGATTTTTCGGATCACAGGTGTCCAATCGCGAGGGGGGGGACACAAATTTTTCGTGTATTTCCCCTCCCTGTGCGCCCCTCGAAGCAAACTTTGCCAAACGAAGACCTGTTTTGAAAAGTTTTCATCGAGACCTTTCATTTTCATTCATTTCATTTTTTTTTCGGGGGGTCACTCCCCTATATGGGGAGACCCCCCTTAAATGCCTTATAAAATTTGTTTATATTTCAACTTTGAAGAGATCACCACTTTACACCTACATACAAAATTTGATGTTTCTAGCTTAAGTAGTTTCTGAGAAAAACTGCTGTGACACACGGACGGACGGACGGACGGACGGACAGACAGACAGACAGACGGACAGACAGGACGCGATTTTAGAAGGGTTTTGTAAAATTATTTTACGAAACCCTAAAAAAAAGCGCCTAGGTCAATTTGAAATATGTATCAACCATAAACACGTGTAATTGTTGTTGTGATTTCATACGATTGAAATCGCTATAACTCACTTGATTATGATTCGATCTCAATTTAATTTTTCGAACGTACATATCTTATACAAGTCTATATCATTGCAAAATATCAAGAAGTTTAAAGGTACCATTTTGATTTTATGGGCGAAAATATGAAATCTACAAATCATTCTATTATTAACAAAGTTGAGTGAATTTCGATTTCTGAGGTATTTGTTGCCCTTGTACTCATAAAGGTCCACATTCATGACAATTTTAAGATTTTTCGGCTCAAAGGTGTCCAATCGCGAGGGGGGGGGGGGACACCAATTTTTGGTACATTTTGCCTTCCCCTCGACCTTCTGATTCATAAAATGACTTTTTTATTCCAGATTCTAAAAGTTCTAATCAAGACCTTTCATTTGATACCCCACTCGACAACCTTTGGTTTAAAATTTTTTTAAGGGTTCATTCAAATTTTTAAAATTTTTGGTAAGACCTTAACTTTTGAGAGACCATCAGTTCTGACCTTTTGACAAATTTTGAGCATTCTAGCTTCTATAGTTTTTGAGGAAACTAGCTGTGACGCACGGACAGACGGACGGACAGACAGGTCGCGAAACTAGTAGGTCTTTGTAAAAAAAATTTTTACAAAGACCTAATAAAATGAAACTAAAACACATCAAAATACGAGAACAGCGGCATATACAAACATGGTATACATAGGAAAAAAAAGCACTTACGATCTTTCTTACTTACACAACAAGGCAGACTCCAATAATGCGACACACCTACACAACCACGCGAGCCTGACGCTATGACAAAATCTTTGACATTGTTGCACAAACAAAGCCAATAATCGAGACTTGACATCCTAGTAAGATTTGAAATATTGGTTAGTCTAAAAAGTATAGAGCCTTTTTAGGGTTTTGTACTAAAATACAAAACCCTATTACAATCACGACCTGTGTCCGTCTGTCCGTCCATCCGTCCGTCTGTGTGTCACAGCACTTTTTCTCCGAAACTATGGAGGCTACAGCCATGAAACTTTGTGGAAAGGTCAGAAGTGGTGATTTCTTGAAAATTCAAGGGTGGAAATATTTTTCAAAGGGGCTTAAGGGGGGTCTCCCCATATAGGGAGGTGACCCTCAAAAAAAAAATTTCATCATTGGTAGTCGAGTAGGGTGTCATTGGAAAGGTCTCAATGAGATCTTTTCAAAACAAGTCTTAAAATTGCCTTATGAGTACCGAGGGGGGCAGGGGAAGGGGAAATGTACGAACTTTTCGCGGACCCCCCCCGCGATTGGACACCTTTCATCCGAAAAATCTGAAAAAAATCATGAATGTAGGCCTTAATGAGTACAACAAATACATGAGAAGTCGAAATACACTCAAAGGGGCTTAAGGGGGGTCTCCCCATATAGGGAGGTGACCCCGTTGCTGGTTACTGCATTTTGTAAGTTGAGTACAAAACCCTTCTGATAGAGCATAGGTCTGTCTACCCAACTTGTTTATCACTAGATGGTGTTCACTATCATATATCGGGCAATACTAGTCAGACTGAGTCAAACTGACATGCGTTTAAAAGGTGACATTCTAGTCTACAATTTTCATATGGACCGTTTTGTATTTTGTCATTCGTGTCAAAAGTTGTATTCATTTGAAAATTAGTGAAATTTCTGTGAAAATTTTTTTATATTTTACAATATCACAACAAAGAATGCATTGCAGGCTCGTAAAAAATGTGTGGTGTCTACGGTTAAGATACTTTATCAAAAGCCAAAGTCAAGAGATGGCTCGCTCTCTTTCGTTCTGGAAATTTTGATGTCAAAGGTGTACCTCGCGCAAGTCGACCAATCACTGAAAAAGTCGATGAAATCTTACAAAAAATTGAAGAAAACCGACACATAAGCAGCCATGACGTTGCTAAGGAACTAAATATCCATCACCAAACAGTTTTGATCCATTTGTCTAAGGCTGGATACACAAAGAAGCTCGACGTTTGGGTGCCGCATGAATTAACACAAAAAATTTGATTGACCGAATTTCCATTTACGAAATGCTAATAAAACGCAACGAAATCGAGCCATTTTTGAAGCAAATCATTACGGGCGATAAAAATTGGTTAAGATACGAGAATGTCGTTCGAAAAAGATCAGGGTGAATCATCACAAACGAGTTCAAAGCCAGGATTGACACCAAATAAGGTTATGCTGTGTGTTTGGTGGGATTGGAAGAGAATTGTTTATCATGAGGTGCTAGAACCTGACCAAACACTCAATTTGGCTCTGTACTATCAGCAATTAACCAGATTGCAACAAGCAATTCAAAAAAAGCGGCCAGAATTGATCAATAGAAAGGGCGTTGTCTTCCATCATGACAATACCAGACCACACATATCTTTGATGACCCGGCAAAAATTGACAGAGTTTGGCTGGGAAGTTTTGATGCATCCACTGTATAATCCAGACCTTGCACCATCAGAATACCATTTGTTTCGGTCTCTGCAAAACTTCCTAAATGAAAAGAAACTCACTTAAAAAAGGGACTGCGAAAATACTTGGCCAAGTTTTTCGCCGATAAACGACAGAAGTTCTACACAGATGGAATAATGGATCCACCCAAAAAATGGCAAAAGGTCATAGATAATAATGGACAATATGTACTTAGATAAGCAAAATATGCGTCATTGGTCAGCAACAAATAGGTCTTCACAATACGATACCGATATTAAGGCTATTATCGGTATCGTAAAGACTTAAATTTTTTAATATCGTATCGATATCGGCGAAATTTTTTTTTTTGTAAATTTATCATATCGGTATCGATTTAGAGTCGATATCGATATGAAAACCGATAAAATGTCGATACTTCGTAAGCTAAAGAATCTATATATAAACAGTTTCAAAAGAAAGGGCTTTGTGAGAGCTTTTTGAATCAGGTAAAAAAGTAAGATGACACCATAGGGGAGTTCGGGGGAGGTCATAATAGGCGTAAAATTAGCGTCCTACCTCGCAATCGGACATTTTTGAGCCGAAATATCTAAAAAAAGTCATGAAAGTAATGAGTACATTCGCAACAAATTCCTCTGAAGTCTAGTTCGATTAACTTTGTTGATAATAGCACGGGACCTTTAAAATTTCCAAAAATTAGTATTATTTATCATATTTCATATACTAGTTCATATACCCTGAAAATTTTACAGCAATCGTGCAATAAACAACAAAGTTATGGTCAATTGAAAATTATACAATTGGAACAACAGCCACATGTGATTCTTATTAGATACACGTTTCTAACTGACTCACAGAATACAAATTTGTTCAGATTTTCGAAAAATCGTGCATACCATTTGTTTGCTATTTTTAGTACAAAGACAACGACGTTGGTAAGGCTTAGAAGAAAATGGCGCATTTGGTGTTTGGAGAAATTGTTTGATTCAATAATTTGTTTAGAAAACCCATCTAGTAGGAGCACTCTGCGGCTACTTTAACTTATTCTCTTCTGTTTTTCAACCGGTTTTCTTTTTCTTATTTTATTTAGTAACTTTTGACAGGCTTTACTGCCATCAATAAATTAGTAGTCCGTTATTTTTAATCGACTAATTTAGTTGTTGCTTTTTTTATGAATGGCCGGGCATAACTCTAGACCGAAGGTGGGTATAAGAGTCCAATTTTCTCCAAAGTATAGGACTTACTTTTTATTAGGTCCCGTTTGAAGGACACGGAAATCAAATAATTTTTTCGGCGTAACTAAACGACGCATTTAAAGATTTTGATTATTGAGGCTTCAAACGAGAGACATCATATTAGACTGAAGTGTCCCTTCATAGAATTGTAATCCTTTGTAGGAACCTGCAGGTATTAACAGCTCAACACGTTAGATTGAAATTGTAAAATTGAATTTTACGGCACTTTCGTATGAAGTACACCTATTATTTTGAGAATCTTGAAGGATTTGAATGAGGACACTGAATCCTTTTGTCAAAGATGATGAAATGATAAATAACGTCAAGTTTTTAATTTTTGAATTCTCTCGATTGGAAAACGACAATAAATTATCCGGAAATTTAGCTTAAATTATGTAATATCAGATGAAACAAAGCAATTTTTTTGAAAATAGAAGAAAGTTTGCCAACAAAAATCGTTCTAGACTCACAAGCAACACACGTCATACATTGAACAGTCAATATTCAATTTAGTTTAAGATGAGGAGCACAACTTTTGATTTGGTGTGCTAAGCTAGATTGACGGACCGATGGGGCTTTAGGCTAAAGTCCCGAGCAACAATCAGGGATTCTAGTACACTATAATCGGATTTGCTGTTCTCGTTGCTTAGTGGGGTCAGATAATTTTCAGAGAACTTGTCGTTCAAAGGCATCTCTCCTTTTTTCGAATGTTCCCGTCGGCGTCCACGTTTCGCATACATAAAGTATAATGGGCCCCATCAGAACCTTGTCTATTTTTATTTTGGACTTTTGGTGTAATTTCATGAACTTGATCTGGGGTTTTTTTTCGTGTGAGTATCATAAATTTGGTTGTATTTTCATTGACTAGTAGTCCCAAATGGTTTGCGGATTTACTTATTTCTTGAAACGCTTACTGCAAATAGGAAAGTGATCGGGCCAGTATAACGACGTTGTCTGCATATGCCACCAGTTGCGCAAATTTCACGATCAGCGTGCCTTTTCCTTCTATGGATGCTGTTTTTCTCATTATGTATTCAAGTGTAAGGTTGAAGAGAATGGGTGCCAAACGGTTTCCCTGTTTTAATCCTTTGTTTATGAAAAGTATTTCCGTTAAATCGTTTTTGATTTTAACTTGGCACTCGATATTATACGTTTCGGTCTATGCTAGCATAGGCTAGTTTAAAGTCTAAAAAAAGTTGATAGGCATCGATATTATGTTCCCAGCATTACTCTAGTGTTTGCTTTACCGAGAAGATCTGCTCATTCGTCGATCGTCCTGCTCTGAAGCTAGCTTGGTACTCCCCAATAATTCCGTCAGCATACACTTCCAATCGCTGCCCTTTATTCGATGAAGATTTGGTTGATATGCGATGCCTACGTCATTTAATGAACCCAACGATGTGGGAAGCACGTTGAGCATACAATTAAGTTTTTGCTCATTGTGAACTCTATGAACCACTGGTAATTTTTGTTAGTATATTTCTGCAAGCTGTGGCCACCAGTTGTTCCTCTGTGGACCATTCCATTTCCAACCTTGGCTTTGAAATCCCCAAGCAGTATTTTGATATCATTAGAAGGCACATCGTTGAATATTTTTTGATGCATCATCGTTTTCCTCAGTTGGAGCATGGCATATAATGACCCAGGTGCTGCCGTTGAGTTCATCCTGTCCGAGGCGATCTTTCTGGTTCCTGGACTATAAATACTGAGGGAGTGAAGTCAGCGCTTCGACTCAGCTGATTTTTGTCCGTGAGTGGTATTCTATTTCCCACATACCCGCTGGTTTCCTGGTGAATAACATCAATATCTTTGTGATAAAATAGTGTAAGTAGTATTGCAACAAAATGGCGGTCTCTTAAAGGAAAGGAATGTTAGTTTTACTTTAAACCAAATATTTGATGTGAATTTCATTTAAGCAATCCTTGAGTTTGTTCATAATTGGTGATTGCATATCATATTTTGAGTACAAAACCCTTCTGACACAAACGTAAGTCTATCTTTCCGACCTGATTTCAACAAAATACCTGAAGGCGGAGGTTACATTAAAAAGGCTAGAAAACTCTTGTGTATTGCGCACAAAATATTTGTATCGCTTTATTACACACACACACATACACACACAAACGCACACATATGTATTCAATAGAAAGAATTTGTATCAAGCTATCGCAATACTAAATCTCATGTTGTTCGTGTAAAATATGTAAGCATTTGAGGGCCATAAAAAAGTCGCATATTTTTGCCGGCCCCTTTTGGTAATGTATGCTTCTTTCGTTTTGAAAATGACTGCATCAAGTCACCTTTTAAGTCTGATTCTTAATATGCATTTCCTTCCAAAATGTGACTACTAGAGACCTTGAAAATCGGTATGAAATCAACATTTTTCTGGTTTTGTTTACATTTGATACTATTGTATCAAATTTCATCGTATTCGATTAATCCGTGTAATCATAATCATCAAAAAATGTTGAGGATATTTTGAATTTATAACACTCGCTATTCTGAAAATTTGATTAGCTAAATGATACTCTGTGTCAGTTTTCATCAAAATCGGTCAATAAATGTGGCCGTTATCAACCAAACAAATTTTTCTCATGTTGAGACATTGAAACAGCCGCCATTATCATCACTACAGTGAAATCTGAAATTTGTTTCCTGAAAACTTCTTCAAATATTTATGTTAGCCTTTGTACTGAATTTCATCTAAATCAGAGCTGTACTTTGGCCGGAACAGATATCACCGATTTTTGACAAAAATGGCTGCCATTTTATTACTTCTCGGCCGATATGGTCGAATCATGAACATAGGCGAGATATTTATACTTTACAAAAGATCGAAGCAAATTTGCGACTTATTCTTGTTCTTTTCAAGAAAGAATTCTACCTAATAAGTGAAATTCTTTATATATCGCCCCTCATATACCTTACTGCCTCCCCTATTCGCAAGGCAGTTGTCGGTTATTCCTGGACATGACCCTTTTTTTGCCTGAGAAAGAGCTGGCGAAAAATTTATCCGTGATTGCGGAGGAATGCGAACCTAAAGTTGAAACGTAATACTAGTATGAAATTATTTAATTTTCTAGATTTCATTCACGGCATTTTATTAAGGTCTTAGGAAATGGATCAGATTCAAAGCACCACTACTTTCGACTAAAATAGAAGTCGACTTTACAATCCTTAATAGAGGAACTGAATTATATTTTTATCGCACTTAATATTATTTTTTTTTTTTAATTCTTAATGTCGATATCGATATTTTCGATAATATCGGGACGTTCTTATCAGCGATACGATAGTTTCCTGAATCAATTGTATCGTATCGTATCGTTATTGGTATCGTCACGCTGAATATCGTACTGTATACCGTATTGAAAATCGATACAATACGCTGTCGACATTTTTATCGATTATCGTGAGGCCTACCAACAAACCTACATGTACTTCATAAGACATCAGAGCATCCGCAAAAAACTGTGATGTGATTGGGCCGTATTTTTTCGTGGATGAAAATGACTGTCATGTTACCGTCAATAGAGAGCGGTATCGTGTTATGTTGGAAGATTATTTGTGACCAGAATTGGATGAACTCGACATCAGCAATATGTGATTTCCACAAGCCGGTGCCACTAGCCACACAGCACGCCTCACAATCGATTTATTGAAAGGCAAATTTGGTGAACGTGTTATCTCGAGAAATAGTCCGGTCGAATGGCCGCCTCGTTCACTGATCTATGCCAACACACCAGCAACTTTCAACGAGCTCAAAGACAGCATCCAACGTGAAATTCCCAACGCTCCGGTCGAAATGTGTGCAAGAGTGGTGGAGAATTGGATCCAAAGAATCTACTGCAGTAACCGGGCTCGTGGTGGTCGTATGACCAAAATCGAATTTCATTTATAAAATATAATGCTTGCCTATACCCACAATGAATTTGAACTCAATATTGCAAATATTTCGGTTGAAAATAGAAAAAGACAGCTTCCTTTTAATTTTGTGTATTATTTTTATTCTCGAAATCGATTTTCGACCGTAATCGTTCGGTCTTCTTCAGCGATTAATTTATTTTTACTCACATTCCTGCTTATATACTAGCTATGTTTAAGGAAATTTACTCTAGATCATTAAAAAGTAATTAGGGAAATTTGCTTAAGCTAATAAAAGGTAGGAAAGGTAATTTACAAAAGGGTAGTTATAAAAATATTATTTTTACATGATTCAGAGAAGATATTATTATTTAATTAATTTAAATAGCCATGATCTGCAGTTTCCGTCATCCTGATTCATTAACTTTTTCCTTTCCCGGGTAATTGCCAGGCTTTCCATCACATCCAATTCACGTGTATCTCTAGCTTCCTTGATGACTACAGCGTCCTCCATTGTTATCTCGTGTCCCTTCGTGATAATATGTTCCGCTACCGCTGACTTGAAATTCGAAGTTCTTTCTTTCTTTCTTGCTGCTGCTGCTTCGCCTAGATGCTCCTTGATTCGCGTGCCGATGAGCCTCCTCGTTTGACCTATGTACACTTCTTCACAAGTGGGACATTCGATGCGATAGATACCAGATTTCTCGTGTGGTTCGCGCTTGTCTTTCGTTGATCCGAGAATGTTTTTGAGCTGGTTCTTGCTGCTTGATTCGATTAACCGTACAGAATTGAGCTGATTTATTCGCCGCTTGATCCGATTGCTGATGCCTTCGTGATAAGTTAGAGCCTTCCAGTACGTTCTTTCGGTATTCGCATTTGATAATGTTGATCGTCCCTGACGCTGTCTATTAGTCTGGATCTTCTGTGCCATTCTCCTAATCGTCGAGCCCTTGAAGCCGTTTAGTTTAGCTGTCTCAACAATGTACCTCATCTCCTTTTCCTTAGCTTCCTTGCTTAGCGGCAAATCGAGCATCCTGTGGATCATGGCTCTGTACGGAGAAACCTTGATTTGCTGCGAATGATTTGATGTATTTGGAATCGTTCTTTGTGTGTGAGTTGCTTTCCGGTATACATCGAAAGTTATATTTGTTTGAGTCCTCCTTACTACTATATCTAGGAACGATAGTTTACCGTCTTTCTCTTCCTCCATCGTGAATACTATATTTTTGTGGGCTCCATTCAGGTCAGCAAGGACCTTCTCCACGTCACTCCTTTTCACATATGCAAGCACATCGTCCACATATCGGACCCAATGTTTTGGTAACTGGCCTTTCTCCTGCAGTCCGTCTTCTAGTTTCGTCATAAATATCTCGCTGAAAAATGGTGAAAGTGGATTTCCCATCGCAACTCCGCCTTTCGTCTTATAAAATTTCCCCCGAAAGGTGAAATAATTTTCGATCATGCACAGTCTCGCAAGTTGGATATACTGCCTAGTTTTTATTTTCCAAGATAATGAGTTTTCTTGGTGGGAAAGCCATTCTTCTATATATCCCAGTGTCTCCATCACCGGAATACTCGGGAATAGAGCTTTCACGTCGAAAGACACCATAATTTCGTCTTGCGCTGGTGGGCCAAACTTCAGGATTTTCTCGGAGAATTCTTTGCTGTTTTTTACAGATCTACCATTCATTTGGGTCATTCCCTTAAATTCGTTCACCAACCATCTTGCCAGTTTTTGGGTCGGTGCATTCACGGCCGAAATAATCTCACGCATTTCGTTCCCCTCTTTGTGTATTTTTGGCAAACACTTGATCCTAGGCAAAGTAGGGTTGCTCACTCTTACCTTCGTCAATTCGCCAATTAATGACTCACAACTTTTAATTGTCCTTTCGAATCTTTTCATGGATTCATCTAACGGGCTCCGGCGTAGCTCGAAGAAATTACCGCTGCTTAGCTTTTGTATGACCGCCTCATCATACTTGCTTTTATCCATCACTACCACTGTGTTTCCTTTATCGGCCTTGACAAAGTGAACAGGTTTCTTCTTCAGTTTAGCAGCTATGCTCGCCTCTTCACTGTTTACCACCTTTTTCGCTCCCCTTATCGCCTCGGCTATATCATTCCTTGCCAACGTTTTTTGTGCTTCCGGTAGTCTGCTCATTGTTGCTTCCGTTTCTACGATGATCTCCTCTATAGGTATTTTTGATGGTTTTATGGCGTAATTTAATCCCATGTTGAGTAAACGCATTTCCTTTTCACTAAAAACTATACTCGATTTGTTGACAACCAGTCCGGGGATTTCTTGAACTTCTACGAATTGTTTAACTGGTTTGGCCGCTTCTTCCAATCGATTCAACTTTTTCCGATGTAATTCCCTTTTCTTTTCTTTTTCGCATTGATATGCTAAGTCCGCTTTTTCCAGTAAGTCCTCCATATAACCTTTACCACAGTGTTGAGATTCTCGCATAAGCTCCAGATGCTTCTCGTAAGTCTTGAGAGTCGTATCGTTCAATTTCGTGTACAGCTGCTTGATGCTGATCTTCATTAAATTTCGTTCCACTACTATTTTTTGGCTAACCGCGTTTTTCAGGCCACAGCATATCTTCACCAAATGGCTCTTCGGAGTGAGTCTTCTCTCAAGACACGTTTTCAAAAAGTTTATGTCTTCCCTGATCCTAGCTAACGATTTTTTGTACTTCGTAAACCTAAAAAATATTAATTGATGCCTGGTAGCTACTTCAATATTTGTAATCGAATTCATTTTCGCCTTCACAAAATACTCCAACTGAAAATAGAAAAAGACAGCTTCCTTTTAATTTTGTGTATTATTTTTATTCTCGAAATCGATTTTCGACCGTAATCGTTCGGTCTTCTTCAGCGATTAATTTATTTTTACTCACATTCCTGCTTATATACTAGCTATGTTTAAGGAAATTTACTCTAGATCATTAAAAAGTAATTAGGGAAATTTGCTTAAGCTAATAAAAGGTAGGAAAGGTAATTTACAAAAGGGTAGTTATAAAAATATTATTTTTACATGATTCAGAGAAGATATTATTATTTAATTAATTTAAATAGCCATGATCTGCAGTTTCCGTCATCCTGATTCATTAACTTTTTCCTTTCCCGGGTAATTGCCAGGCTTTCCATCACATCCAATTCACGTGTATCTCTAGCTTCCTTGATGACTACAGCGTCCTCCATTGTTATCTCGTGTCCCTTCGTGATAATATGTTCCGCTACCGCTGACTTGAAATTCGAAGTTCTTTCTTTCTTTCTTGCTGCTGCTGCTTCGCCTAGATGCTCCTTGATTCGCGTGCCGATGAGCCTCCTCGTTTGACCTATGTACACTTCTTCACAAGTGGGACATTCGATGCGATAGATACCAGATTTCTCGTGTGGTTCGCGCTTGTCTTTCGTTGATCCGAGAATGTTTTTGAGCTGGTTCTTGCTGCTTGATTCGATTAACCGTACAGAATTGAGCTGATTTATTCGCCGCTTGATCCGATTGCTGATGCCTTCGTGATAAGTTAGAGCCTTCCAGTACGTTCTTTCGGTATTCGCATTTGATAATGTTGATCGTCCCTGACGCTGTCTATTAGTCTGGATCTTCTGTGCCATTCTCCTAATCGTCGAGCCCTTGAAGCCGTTTAGTTTAGCTGTCTCAACAATGTACCTCATCTCCTTTTCCTTAGCTTCCTTGCTTAGCGGCAAATCGAGCATCCTGTGGATCATGGCTCTGTACGGAGAAACCTTGATTTGCTGCGAATGATTTGATGTATTTGGAATCGTTCTTTGTGTGTGAGTTGCTTTCCGGTATACATCGAAAGTTATATTTGTTTGAGTCCTCCTTACTACTATATCTAGGAACGATAGTTTACCGTCTTTCTCTTCCTCCATCGTGAATACTATATTTTTGTGGGCTCCATTCAGGTCAGCAATGCGAAAAAGAAAAGAAAAGGGAATTACATCGGAAAAAGTTGAATCGATTGGAAGAAGCGGCCAAACCAGTTAAACAATTCGTAGAAGTTCAAGAAATCCCCGGACTGGTTGTCAACAAATCGAGTATAGTTTTTAGTGAAAAGGAAATGCGTTTACTCAACATGGGATTAAATTACGCCATAAAACCATCAAAAATACCTATAGAGGAGATCATCGTAGAAACGGAAGCAACAATGAGCAGACTACCGGAAGCACAAAAAACGTTGGCAAGGAATGATATAGCCGAGGCGATAAGGGGAGCGAAAAAGGTGGTAAACAGTGAAGAGGCGAGCATAGCTGCTAAACTGAAGAAGAAACCTGTTCACTTTGTCAAGGCCGATAAAGGAAACACAGTGGTAGTGATGGATAAAAGCAAGTATGATGAGGCGGTCATACAAAAGCTAAGCAGCGGTAATTTCTTCGAGCTACGCCGGAGCCCGTTAGATGAATCCATGAAAAGATTCGAAAGGACAATTAAAAGTTGTGAGTCATTAATTGGCGAATTGACGAAGGTAAGAGTGAGCAACCCTACTTTGCCTAGGATCAAGTGTTTGCCAAAAATACACAAAGAGGGGAACGAAATGCGTGAGATTATTTCGGCCGTGAATGCACCGACCCAAAAACTGGCAAGATGGTTGGTGAACGAATTTAAGGGAATGACCCAAATGAATGGTAGATCTGTAAAAAACAGCAAAGAATTCTCCGAGAAAATCCTGAAGTTTGGCCCACCAGCGCAAGACGAAATTATGGTGTCTTTCGACGTGAAAGCTCTATTCCCGAGTATTCCGGTGATGGAGACACTGGGATATATAGAAGAATGGCTTTCCCACCAAGAAAACTCATTATCTTGGAAAATAAAAACTAGGCAGTATATCCAACTTGCGAGACTGTGCATGATCGAAAATTATTTCACCTTTCGGGGGAAATTTTATAAGACGAAAGGCGGAGTTGCGATGGGAAATCCACTTTCACCATTTTTCAGCGAGATATTTATGACGAAACTAGAAGACGGACTGCAGGAGAAAGGCCAGTTACCAAAACATTGGGTCCGATATGTGGACGATGTGTTTGCATATGTGAAAAGGAGTGACGTGGAGAAGGTCCTTGCTGACCTGAATGGAGCCCACAAAAATATAGTATTCACGATGGAGGAAGAGAAAGACGGTAAACTATCGTTCCTAGATATAGTAGTAAGGAGGACTCAAACAAATATAACTTTCGATGTATACCGGAAAGCAACTCACACACAAAGAACGATTCCAAATACATCAAATCATTCGCAGCAAATCAAGGTTTCTCCGTACAGAGCCATGATCCACAGGATGCTCGATTTGCCGCTAAGCAAGGAAGCTAAGGAAAAGGAGATGAGGTACATTGTTGAGACAGCTAAACTAAACGGCTTCAAGGGCTCGACGATTAGGAGAATGGCACAGAAGATCCAGACTAATAGACAGCGTCAGGGACGATCAACATTATCAAATGCGAATACCGAAAGAACGTACTGGAAGGCTCTAACTTATCACGAAGGCATCAGCAATCGGATCAAGCGGCGAATAAATCAGCTCAATTCTGTACGGTTAATCGAATCAAGCAGCAAGAACCAGCTCAAAAACATTCTCGGATCAACGAAAGACAAGCGCGAACCACACGAGAAATCTGGTATCTATCGCATCGAATGTCCCACTTGTGAAGAAGTGTACATAGGTCAAACGAGGAGGCTCATCGGCACGCGAATCAAGGAGCATCTAGGCGAAGCAGCAGCAGCAAGAAAGAAAGAAAGAACTTCGAATTTCAAGTCAGCGGTAGCGGAACATATTATCACGAAGGGACACGAGATAACAATGGAGGACGCTGTAGTCATCAAGGAAGCTAGAGATACACGTGAATTGGATGTGATGGAAAGCCTGGCAATTACCCGGGAAAGGAAAAAGTTAATGAATCAGGATGACGGAAACTGCAGATCATGGCTATTTAAATTAATTAAATAATAATATCTTCTCTGAATCATGTAAAAATAATATTTTTATAACTACCCTTTTGTAAATTACCTTTCCTACCTTTTATTAGCTTAAGCAAATTTCCCTAATTACTTTTTAATGATCTAGAGTAAATTTCCTTAAACATAGCTAGTATATAAGCAGGAATGTGAGTAAAAATAAATTAATCGCTGAAGAAGACCGAACGATTACGGTCGAAAATCGATTTCGAGAATAAAAATAATACACAAAATTAAAAGGAAGCTGTCTTTTTCTATTTTCAGTTGGAGTATTTTGTGAAGGCGAAAATGAATTCGATTACAAATATTTCGGTGTTTTATTAATAGATAAAATTGTTATGTCCTTAATGGAAAACCTTTTATATATATCAAGTACACTCCGAAATATATAAATTTCTCTCGGAAAATTTACTTAAAAGGGGTACCTCTCCCGGGTTAATAAATTTACTGCAACATGTGGGCATTATGGATGTATACAAGGAGCGTTCCAAAATAAACGCGACCGAGCTAAAATAGGAACGACAGGAGCTTTGTTCTAATAAATTCGAGTTTATTTATTCAAAAAAAAAAATCTCCGGCCTCGATATACTGTTTTGTGCGATCCAAAAGCTTTTCGAAAGAGTGTTTCAGGTCATTGACTGGAATGTCCTTCAGAATGTCGGTCCAAGCCTTTTGGATGCCCTCTACGGACGCAAAACGTTTTCCTTTCATGGCCAAATGCAATTTTCCGAATAGGTAGAAGTCACAGGGAGCTATATCAGGCGAACACGGTGAGTGATTGATAGTTAAAATTCGAATTCTAGTCAAACGAGTTGAGAAGACAGACCTACGCTCATGTCAGAAAGGTTTCGTACCCAACTTACGATATGCAGTCACCAACAACGAATAAACTCAAGAAAGACGTCAAAGAGATCTGTACGGTTAAAAGAAAATCCATTGTTTCTCCATTTTTAACGGTCGCCGTTTTGTTGCAAAGTGGCAAAAATCACTTATATAACGTATTTCCAAAAATATTTATGTTATTGATCTTATCTGAAAATGTTAAGAAGATCAAATCAAAACTGCAGTGCTTGGTTCGATGGAGAGTCCATAAAGTACCAAAATCGTGTTATTGTTGTTGTAGTTAGAAAAATTTCAAATTGCTTTAACTTCCGTTAATATGATTGGATTTTCATCAAACTTACATGGTATGAGGACCTTTTGCAAGACCACTTAAATATTAAAGTTTGTTGAGTTTAAGAGTATCTTTACGATTTTATTGGGAAAAGTGTAAAATTCAATGATCATACTACACCTAATTCTCTTTTTACCACGATAGATACGTTCCCGAAAAATTCGTGTGAAAAAAAAATCCTTTAAAAAGAGAATCAGGTGTTAGCAATATTTTAATTCATTAAATATATTATAAAAAATAAATTATACTTTGGAAAAAATATCTGAAATTCATTAATATAAAAAAAGTTAAAATAATATAGACATTAAAAAATGCTATGCATTGTCATTTTCTGACAATAAACGCATACGTTTACGTAAGACTAGAATACCAATGCCATCACCAGAATTATATTGTTCATCATCTTGTGAAATTATTTCTGAATTATCATCCCTAGTCTCCTGTGTTAATAATTCAGTAGTTTTTGGGAGGAAATCAGTCATTAAAGATTGTGTTTGGTTTCGTGATAAACCGTTATAAAGTTCCCTGTAAGAGGACATTAATGATTTCAGTTCACATTGAAATTTTGCAGCTCGTTCCTCTTCAGAATCATGTTGCTCAAAATGATTACCTAATCTCCTGGCAAGATCAAGACTTTCTTTAATTAGAGTTGCATTTAAAATGGGAGGATCTTCTTCGCCATTATCGCAATGTTCTCTGTCATGATGAGTCTCAAGGATCAGGTCTATAATTTTATTTTCGCTCAAGCTTTTATCTAATAATAATTCCTCTATATCGGCAAATGATAGATTATCGAATCCATCTCCACCAATCATATGTGCCAGCATTGTGATGTCAGCAAAAACAGCGTTATTATGGATAACAGGATCAGGATCTTTGCTTTTGCCACATTTTGGCCAAATATTTCTCCAACATGAGTTCAAGGTTGATGGCTTTAAGTCAGCTAACGCTAACCCATCTTGATTAATGCAGTCCAAAATAGAATTTTCCATACATCAATGACCGTTAAATCCTAATTATGGTCTAGTTTATCTAGCACGTATTGGAATTAACGTTTTATGTAGTATGTGTTAAAAGTAGCAATGATCCCTTGGTCTAGCAATTGTACGAAAGATGCCGTATTAGGCGGAAGAAAGTAATATTGCACATTTGGGCGCTCCAAGACCGGATGGCCAGGTGCATTGTCTAATATTAAATGAACTTTAAATTCTAGACGTTTTGCATTCATGTAGCGTGTTACGTCTGGGATGAAGTATTTTTCGAACCATTCTGTAAAGATTGCACTAGTCAACCAGGCCTTTTTGTTCGCTGTCCAGTGAATTGGCAATTTATTGAAATCTACACCTTTCATCGAGCGTGGTTTCAAAGCACGGTTTACTAGCAGTGGTTTTAACACACGTTCTCCTGAAGCGTTGGAACAGAACAACAATGTTACACGGTCCTTTGCTACTTTAAAACCACCGAAATTTTTTGCGGTTTTGCAAACATAAGTTCTGCTCGGCATTCTTTTTTCCAAAAAGGGCCGCTTTCATCTACATCGCAAACATGATCTGTGGTGTATCCTCCATCTTCAATAGTTTTTCTAAGTTTATCAGGAAACTCTTTGGCAGCCAACTCATCTGCAGACGCAGTTTCTCCCTTAATTTTTATATTATGGAGAGCATGTCGTTTAAGAAAACCTGTCATCCAACCTGTACTTGCAGCAAATTTCGGTTGTTTTGACTGAGATGTGCCTGGCTCCACGTCTCTGAGACGTTTATAGAGTCTTTATGCAGTTTGCTTGATAGCGATTCCATCTACTGGTGTTCTTTTTTGCGATTTATCTTCAATCCACATTACCAAGCTTTTTCCATATTATATTTTCTTTGACATATCTTATGCACGGCGATGTTTTCGCACTTATTTTCGTTACAGAACATACCGATTTTCTGATCGCAGATTCATTTTTAGGGGTTTGTAAAATAATTTTACAAAGCCCTACTAGTTTCGCGACCAGTCTGTCCGTCTGTCCGTCCGTGTGTCACAGCAGTTTTTCTCGGAAACTACTTAAGCTAGAAACATCAAATTTTGTGTGTAGGTGTAAAGTGGTGATCTCTTCAAAGTTCAACTACAAAAAAATTTTATAAGGTATTTAAGGGGGGTCTCCCCATATAGGAGAGTGACCCCCCGAAAAAAAAATTTGATTTAAGGTAGCCGATATGGGTATCAAATGAAAGGTATTGATGAGAACTTTAGTTTGGCAAAATTTGCTTCGAGGGGTGCACAGGGAGGGGAAACACACGAAAAATTTGTGTCCCCCCCTCGCGATTGGACACCTGTGATCCGAAAAATCTGAAAAAAAATCAGGAATGCAGGCCTTGGTGAGTACAACAACAACAAATACGTGAGAAGTCGCAATTCACTCAACTTTGTTAGTAATAGTATGATTTATCGATTTTATGTTTTCTTGTATAAAATCTTGACGGTACCCTTAAATTCAATGAAATTCAGTACGTGGATGTCTATTTATAAGATTGATTTATCCTGAAAGTTTCATAAAGATTGAATCATATTTAGCGATGTTATAGCGGTTTGAATTTTCCTGTATTACTATGGAACAATATGCGCTGCATTTATTACTATGGCAACATATGGCTATGGAACAACATGCGCTTTTTACCGACTCAGACACTACAGTTTTGCTAGGATTTGCATGAAAATTTCAGGAATGATAGGTTTCATGAATATCTTTGAGAATCGGTTCAGCTAGTGGTATCAGTATAACAAAATAGTGGCTGTTTTAAATGCGAAGATTGAATAATTTTGAGTTATTTTTTCCCAACTTCTACGTTTAAGGTGCATGCTTTGAACACTTGATTCAATTTAATGAATGACTGAAGATGAGTACCTAGAATTAATGCTCATAAGTAAAACAAGTCAAGGAGGTGGGAGAGAGCTCCTAGCAAAAGGGTTTTGTAACCATTCCAGGACTCGAAAAAATTGGCCATTAATCGATGGTAACAGTACAGGAGAGTGGCCCCTGAAAAAAATTCATCAAACGTAGCCGATATGAGTATGAAATGAAAGTGTTCATGGGAGCTTTTCAAAACAGTTGTTAAACTGTCAGTTTTTGCTTCAGTGGGGCACAGGGGGGGGGGGGGGGGAATACATGAAAAATGTGTTACCTCCGTCGCGGATGGACATCTGAAATAATTATCAAGGGAGATGTATATGAGTATAACAATACCAAAAACCTCAGAAGTCGAAATTCGTTCAACTTTGTTAAAAATAGTATGATCTTCGTATTTCATATTTTCTCCAATAAAATCGTCTTTGATATGTTTCTTGATTTGATTCGATCTGGTGACTGCATTTTGTAAATTGAATACAAAACCCTTCTGACATGAGCGTAGGTCTGTTTACCCAACTTGTTTTAGATAGTTCTTATGGTAGCTTCGCGAATACAAACTTTGTCCTGTTGCAAATTGGTCTAAAATTTTAATTTTTGTATCTAAACTGATTGCCTTCCTCTTCGCTTTCATTGCAGGTGAATTATGTGAAATTGTGTTAGGGCTACCAAAATATCTTTCATATCAATAATTCAAAGTTTTGAAAATTATTTAAAATTTACCTGCTATCGAGTTAATAAATCTATAGGAGCACTAACTTTATTTTACTTATGTTATAACTTGTTAAATATTTACTACAACTATACGTGTTTACTTTTCAACTCTCAAAATCAAACTAAATTCCGTAAAAAATGCATAACCTCTTTACTCTGCATAATTCGGGGAATCCCATGCTGATATTATGATCTCGAACAAAAGACAAGCTGGCACACGGCGAGAGCAAAATTTACCGAGTCGCAGCACCTTTTTCTGAGAATAAATTAAACGCTTCGTAGACGCGTCGAAAAATCTTGCTCTATTTGCTCTATGAGATTCAAGAAAATTTTCTAGAATATTAAAAATTGTGTTTAAATCAAATTCATTCATGTGGAAAGAGAAATTTTTCTTCTTTTTAACTCGTGTTAAATCAAATTCGTGTAAAGAAAAAAATTGTGTAAAAAGAGAATTAGGTATACTATTAGCAAAGTGAAGCGAATTTCGACTTCTGACGTGTTTGTTGTTGTACTCATAAACACTCACCTCCAGAGTTTTTCCAATCGCGAGGGAGATACCAATTTTTCGTGTATTTCCCCTCCCTGTGCACCACTCGAAAGAAAAAACGGCAGTTTACGACCTGCTTTGAAAAGTTCTCATCAAGACCTTTCATTTGATACCTATATCGGTTGCCTTAGATGAAATTTTTTTCGGGGGCCACTCCCCTATTTGGGGAGACCCCCTTCATAAGCCTGCAAATTTTTTTTGTAGTGGAACTTCGAAAAGGGCACCACTTTACACATATGTGCAAAATTTTATGTTTGTAGCTTATACGGTTTGCGAGTAAAAGTGGTGTGACACTCCGACGGACGGACAGGCGCGATTTTAGTAAATCTGTCACAAGAGTGGATCGATGAGATGGTGCATTATCATGCAATAAGGGCCAGCTTCCTTCTTCGCGGTATTCAGGCCGAACCCGACGAATGCGATGCAACAAACACTTCAAAACGCCAAAATAAAAAAATGCATTGACGGTTTGGCCCGTTGGCACGAACTCCTTGTGGATAATCCCTTGGAATCGTAAAAACAAATGAGCATCGACTTGAGTTTTGACTTCCCCAAACGCAATGAGCATCGACTTGAGTTTTGACTTCCCCAAACGCATTTTTTTGAGTGGCAGCTTGTCTGGGGCCTTCAATTTGGCTATTTGACGCTTGGTTTCGGTTTCAAATTGGAAACACCACGTTTCATCACCAGTTACAATGTTGTAAAGGAAGTTCTCGTCTGTTCTCGCCTCTTTAATGATGTCTTTCGAATGTTGAATTCTGAGCTTTTTTTGGTCATCAGTTAACTTGTGCGGAACAAAACGTGCACAGACCTTTCGGAAGCCCAAATAATCGCTTAAAATGCGTTAAATCGATGTTTTGGAGATACTTAACTCCGATTCCATGAATTTCAACGATGATTTCAGCTCCTTTTTGATAAATTCACGCATGATTTTGGGCGGCCCGTAAGTTCATCGTCATTTATGCTTACGACTATCTCTGAAATGTGTAAACCATTCATGAACTCTGGCACGAGATAAACAATAGATAAACTTTTTTCATCAATTCAAATGTTTCGGTAAATGTTTTACCGATTTTAAAGCAAAATTTGATATTAGCTCTTTGTTCGAAACTCATTTTTGTACCGATGCCACAAACATACTATCACTTTAGATGCAATAACTTCGCTTCCAATGAACCGAATGTCAGTAAACTTTCAATGGAAGTCAGAGAGGAATACAACTTTCCAACGCCCTATCTCATTCACAGATGGCGCCACCAAAAATTTTTTTATGACAAAACCCTCGTTTATTTTGGAGCGCACCTTGTAAGAGTTGTCGACAAGATTAAGCCAAAAGTTCGTGATATAATCTGAGGTGAAGAGTTATCTTTTACATCATTTACTATTTTCCATATTTCGTAGGAGTTATCAGTCGCTGACTCCATTTTTCTGGAGAAATATGAAAATTTAGCCTCTTTCGTTATAATTACCACTTTAAAAGCTGATAGTTTGCCTTAATATGCTAAAACATTGCGGAAATATCTTACAACATTTTTTAAAAAGATTGAAAAAATATGTTCAAGGAAGTTCTTTTCGAAAAAAAAAAATTCAACACGATGAGTATACCAAGAATAGTTTGCATTCATTTTCTTTCATTCATAATCATAAGAAAATGTCTATGATATGACCATTTTTCACGTTACAGTTCTTTTGAATAAGAAGAATCACAAGAACTTGATATCCTCCGCATCGTAGTCAACACTTTCAAAGTTCAATCTGTATTTGCTTCCTACTCTTTAATAATTCTGCTTTGTACGTAATTGTAATTCCGTCTGATCAGAAGTGCCGATGGTGCCAGTATTCAATTACATTCGACGATAGCACGTCACTTCCACGTACGGATGCATTTCGTGTCGCTTTGCATTTGAATTGATGGCGCCAATAAGATATCCATTGATTTATGAACAAACGAAGAAGGTGTTGAAGTGAAACAGCCACACATTAGTAACCAAATGTAAAAAGGAATAAAAATTAAAAATCAACTTTATACGATACATACGAGTTTATTTGAGGGGAGTGCGTCAGAATTCTTTGTCTGTGGCCAGTCAGTCAGTCATTCATGACTCTATCTAATTGTACACGCTATAAAATTACATACAAAGAAATGCATCAGGTTCGATACCATTCATTGAGATAATAGTATGTTATTATTGTGTTCATTATTGAGCTAATCTAATTCAATTCTTTATTTTTCCCACTGAAAGATGCAATTGAGTTGAGTTGTTTGGTGATCCCTCTAATTATATTTGAAAAATGTACAACACCAGTTCAATATCATTTAAAGCATGTTTTTAGCTTCAACAGGATGTCCGTTTATTGTTTGAATTCTTGTTATAACCCTTTTAAAAACATGTCTAGTGAGCAGGCAATCAGAAGCATTTGCAGTCGCACTAGAGCTTAACATTAATATGTTTTCATTTATATCTCTATTACACATAAATAAATAGTTCAAACAATTCAGAAGTATCAAGAGTCTTCTTTCAGCATAAATCAACAACGAATTTTTTGAGTTCGATAATCTTACTGAATATTTGCCCAAATTACTTAGTTGGATCGTCTTCATGTGGTACACCCTTAGCAACACCAAATGAAGCAAAACCTGGATATGATGCTTTGATCGTGACAGGAAAGAGGCTCATTGTGCCGGGTATGTGCTCTTCTGACGTCTCTATAAGCATTGTTACAATTCGATTCCGCCGCCAATATAACCATCCACTACAACCTACAAGATGTAGGCGCTGCGTTCCTCCGAGGGGGCCTGCGGTTCCGGCAAGCTCGTCCGGAGACGGGCGTAGGGAGCGCCACTCGTTTGTCCTGGGCCCCCAAGAAGCCGTCAAACGAGAAAACGGCTCGGAGGATCCACTTACGATCGGCTGGTGGGGACACTTACGTTTGACTGGATCGCGCGCGTAGTTTTTCGCTAAATGCGCTCCTAACACACTACCTCAACCTTGGGATTAGGGCCAAATCTTCACTCACCTTCCTCTATTCTCGGTTTGCACTGATACGATCGCAGGGCTAATCACCTGGTTCTCCACCACAACCACGGGCGCTGGCGATCTGGAAAGAACTGCTAATTACCGCATTAACTTTCCCGCGCGTCCCACCGCCTGAGCCGCGCGCACAATAGTTACTACGCTACTACAATTATCACTCGAGAATTTAGTGTAAAATCCGTTTTAATTCACAATCTTACAACAATTACAGCAATCTTACAACACTTTTCCCTTTACGTGAATAATGCAATTCAAATATACAATTAAAGAGGTACCTTTTCTTCTGAATTACTTAATGGGTTAACCTGCGATTGGGGCCCCGTTGCATCCGCCAGAAGCCGCCGGCTCGTAGCTCGCAATGTATTCGAGGAATTCTAATATTCTTCTCCGTCACATTCGAGTCCCAATGGTATGCATGATCTATCAGCACATGTGTATTCGTATTTCGCGTCCTCCCTGCTGGCGTCTACTTTCTTGGGCATTTCACTTTAATATCGATCGAGATTGCGTAGAAAGTGCTACTTCAATACTCAACACGCGATTAAAAACGTATTCACCAATTTAAAACAATAATTAAATTTAACTAGCTCACAATAGTACAAATTGGTTTCGGCTCTGAACACGGCCACCTCCCATTAACACTTAGCGAAAAAGAGGCGTCCGTTACTCGACTGACCTTTTTTATTTCTTCCTAGTTAACGGGGCCTTTTTGTCAGGGTCGTACTCTTCATTGATTTCTGTGACTCTTAAGTTATTCTCTTCAAGCTTATTCCGCCGCTGTTGGTTGGCACACCCGTTCCCAGGTGGGCAACTGTTGACAATCCAATTGGTAATGATTTCTTAACCCGTTCTTGGTCGCTATGTTCATAAAATCGATTCGAGAAATCATGTAATTACGCTGCAACTTGTAATCTCTCGCCATGGACGGTGGATAGTCGAGAATTGTTGTTAATATATATACTATTTCTTTTGTATATTGTACTCTATAAATTCGATGGATCTTCGTTAAGAGGTTAGCATTCTGCATTGGAATTATTTCACGAAACCTCGCTAGTGCTTCAAGTACTGGCAATGCTTTGTAGGCGTAGGAAGGTTTGGGGTCGTATTTCAACCAGCCAACTGAACCGCATATCGTGTCGTCGGCAACCATGATTTCGGGCAACGCGTTTTTCGATACTACCCAGATCTTGTTCCGTGAGCAATACAAGTATCCACAGCTGCAGTTCGTGGTGTTCGTTGGTACTTTGTAACACTTCTGGCGGTACCTAGCTGCATGGCTTAACACTAATCTAACTTAATATTAGACAAACTAATTTCCAAAAATACTTCGAATGTTCTACAATGCCTTAAATCTAAGCATAATTACCTCGCAGCTCAGGTAGTCCCAGTACGTGACTTAATGATCCTTGAATCTGCACAGCTTCCCCAGCAGTTGTGGTGGTGAACTCTGGTAGCAGGAACGAACTAAGACCTAATCCTAACAGCATCACCTGCCAAGACATACCTTTCGTCTATGGACTATTTTTTAATTGCAATGGTGATCCGCGCACTTATTGATGATCTTGGTATTCTGGGCTAAGACGCTTCCGACGTGGGAGCAGCAGAGTGACGCCAGGATAAACCAATTATAAATAAAGTAGAGGAAGATTTCATCAAATGCTTTTAATTTAATTTCCAATTACTGAGTTAAGCAGAAATCCTGATTAGCACCGATCCGGCTCTGAGCACTAGTTTCCATGAGGACTAGTGCTAGCCCTCGAATAACTTCCCTGCTGTTCAAGGACTAGTGAGTCGCACCGGTGACTGCACATTTCAGCGTAAATGACGGCTCTGAATTTGGACACAAAATGCAATAAAAACCATTGAAAATAAAAGCAAACCCACTCAGGAAAAAGTTCGACTTCTTTTATCTTATCTTTTCTCAAGCCAAACTGGAAAACTTGCCCTCTAAACTGTAGGAAAAATGTATGAAAAATATACTCCATCGTCCGCCGCCTCCTGGCCTATAATTCTCTCTATATATTCTGGAGAAATACACCACATGCACACCTATAAATATTTCGTATCTTGACTTAATTCCTCGCAGTACCAAGGCAACCAGCCTTACAGGGGGAAGAAAAAAAGGCAGGACAGGATGATTAATCAAATATTCTTAGCACGTTGTCAATTTCGGATATCAGGCCTCTTAAAGCCTACTTTTTCGGGTGCGCCTCTTGGAACCCAAAAAGATTTCAAAACGTCTTCTTCTTGAGGCAATTTTCAGAAATAATAAATGGACTAAAAAATATATAAAGAATATATTAAGGCTCAGGCCGGCCTCTGTAAGATTGAGAGCTCAAAAACGGCAAAAGTAGGCTGAGCAACCAATTCAATCTGGCAAGCCTGAGCCGAAATAGCGCCAGAATGTATAGAAATGGACCAACAAAGACACACCTTGTCTCGTTCGCGCGTGTACTGATTTAAACAACGTACGGCTTTGGCCCTTACACTAGTGGTAGGGTGATGACCATCGATTTAAGTGACATGTGAGTTACACCGCAATTTTAACTCCTTCTAAACTCTTGTGGTTCTAAGGACGGGTCTTGCTTCAAGATCTGACAGTTCACCATGTGCAGGAAATAGGGTTGGTTCTGTAAAGGCAGCTAAAATCTCTTTTAGTATTTTAAAAAGATAATATATAAATTGGCAAACATAACTTATCGACATAACCCCACCGTAGACGGTCCCAAGCCCGGTTGAGAAAGGAGGAATGTTTCCCATTATTCCCCTAGTCCACAGCTTCCATAACTGCTCATCCTAAATCCCACGAACAAATGGAAGTTCTCGGGGTCGCACATTGGGTTTACTGGTTCCCCAATGATGGGACAATAAATGCCGAGAAACGCCAATAACTGCAAAGAGACCTGCAGTTCTGCTAATAAATTCTACTTACACTTATACTTAATAACCATGCCGCCGGAATTTGTTTCGAAACCTGCAACAGAGGCTTTTTTTGTGGTTGGGAGGTGAATGCCATTCACGCACTGAGTGTAGGACTCCCATGCTCGCAAGAAGTCAATTAGACTACCTATTTAACACTTCCCCTGCCAACCCGAGATACATTACTTCGGGCCAGGTCTCGTTTTCTTACGCCGTGAGACGCCTCAAGGTGGGAAATCCCTCTTCTAGCCGGAGGGGAAGAGGAAGCATTAGAAAAGCGATCCCCCAGCGGCCCCCGGGTCCTGTGAGTCCCTTTTATCTTTTAGGACTGCCCGAACATAATGTGCCACCTGGTTTCATTTATCAACCGATTCGAGCATCAACTCGACTAAATTATCCAGGGTGAGCTGTTCCGTGTCCCTGTAGAGGTCCCTTCGCAGTCTGTCCCATTTTCCGCACGCAAAAAATGTGTGGCACGCATCGTCTTCTTCTCCTGGGCAAAACCGACAATTGGGAAACCGTGACTTACCAATCTTGTGCAGATAAGACAGAAAATACCCATGCCCGCTCAAAAGCTTGGTCAGATAGAAGTCAGTCTCACCATTTCATCGATTTAGCCATTTTCTCATATCCTGGATGAGGCACGCATTCCACCTTCCCTTCGTGCGATTCACCCAAGTCTCTTGCCAATCGTTGAGTGAGCGCTGTCTCTCTTCGCGGACAACCATCTCCCCCGCATCCTCGTTACGACGCAGATAAATAGTGCGGCGCTCTCTAGCAAGGATGGCTACATGTATCACGCCTGCAATAACTCTCACCGCCGAATCAGAGACTGTTGGATACGAAGATGCAATCCTCAGTGCTCCTCTTCTCTGTACCTGTGCGAAGCATTTTCGGTATACCTCCTTACTGAGAGCGTCTGCTCCGTACAGTAGCACTGCCCCTACAGCACTCATCCAGAGGCGTCTTTTTGATGGGCTGGGTTCCTCTACATTGGCCAGAAGTTGACTCAGAGCCAATAGTCCCGAAGCAGCCTTCTCAGCCGTTACCCTGATTTACTCAGAGAAACATCTTCGAGTCGATCAGCAGCGCCAGGTACTTGACCGCTGGCTTCGATTCGGTTAATACGTCTCCAATACTGATCATCTTTCCTCTAGGGATTCTCTTTTTGTCAAGTTGACCACTTCAGTTTTTCACCCTCAAGCAGTCATACAGTCTGTCACTCGACGCATTAGCCTACCTAACCTAAGTTACACTTTTTCAATGGTGCGTCCAACGACCACAGCCGCAACATCATCCGCATAGCCGATCAAGCCCGACTCATCTGGCATCTGAAGTCTCAGTAGTCCGTCGTAAGACACGTTCCACAGGCCTGAACCAAGGATAGATCCCTGGGAAACACCCGATGTTATTTCCATCCTTCGTTGGCTCTGTGTTGTGTAATAAAGTAGGCTTCGGTCCTACAGGTAGTTCCTCAAAAGCCGCATAAGATATTTTGGAACTTGAAAAGGGTTTTCCAGTGTATCCAGAATATTCACCCATCTAGCGGAGTTGAAGGCGTTCCTAACATCGAGTGTCGCCAACAGGACGATCCGTCGCTTGGTGTGACTATATGCCTCTGTCTTCTGAACCGCGCGTCCTGCTCTAAAGCCGTACAGCCGAGGAGATAGGTCCCCAGCAGCACGAATCGCGTCAGTGAGTGTTCTCTTGATGAGTTTCTCTAGCACTTTCCCAGCCGTGTCTGGCATGCATAACGGGCGGTATGCAGATGGCGACCCGGGATTCCCCTTCCCCTTGCTGATCATTACGAGCCTTCCCATCTTCTACAGTACCGGGAAAACACCGTTCCGTAGGCAAGCGTTGAATGTGCCCAGCAGCAAGTCAGGACAATAGTGATAGACAAGTTACAACACCTCAGCTGGAACACTATCTGGATCTGGAGCCTTCCTTGCTTTCAGTGAACGGATTACCTCTTCCAATTCCGAATGTGTGAAGAGTGGACACTTGACTTCTGCTTCATCATGGACAGCGTCAACACGATGAGTGGGGAAGAGTGCCCGCACTATCTCATCCATCTTTCCGCATCTTGTATGCAATGTTTCCGTAGGGAAACTAGTTTGTAGCCAAGGCCCCACGGATCCTTGTTCACATTGCCCACTAGGTTTTGCTAGCAGCGGGCTTTGCAGTTGTTAATCAATTCGTGAAATCCTTTTCTGGCCGACTTATATGCTACTACCCGGTGGCATGCCTCGTCACGGTTCCTTGCCCGTTGAGCCTCACGCGGAAGCTTGTGACACTCCCTTCGCTTTTCGGCGATTTCAGTTGACCACCAGTATACTTGGGGCTTACTGTACCGGGGTTTTTGACGGGGCATAGAAGCGCTGCAAGCAGTCGTGATGATGCTCATAGTTGAGTTCACCACGTCTTAAGCTGCCAGTTCTTCCGTCCCCTGCGAATCTCTCTGCAGCGAAGCACATGCTGTGAGCACCTCGACGAACCTCTTGACGTCCATCCTTCCGATGTTCCACCCAATTGTAGAAAGCTGAGAGCACGGTCGTTGCCAGACAACACCACTGATCTCAAGCAGAATGCACTGATGATCACTGGCTGAGTAGTCCTCTAATACTTTCCAATTGAGAAACCTTCGTACTCAGGACTCTGGGGCGAATGTCACGTCCGGTGTGATTACTTCACAGCCAATATAGCGGAAAGTCGGCGTACTTCCGGTGTTTAGTATGACGAGCGCCGTCCTGGTCGCCATTTCTTGGATTGGTTTTCCTCGCAGATCTGTTTGAGGCGTACCCCATTTGATTGCTTTCGCGTTGAAGTCTCACCCAACGAGCACGTTGCCGTCTGCGGTCGAGACAATGCCTCCAAAGCATGCAGCTTGGCTTGGAAAGATGATATCGAATCTTTCATTGTTAGGTACACATTAAAGAAGGTGGTCCCTGAACACCGAGCCCACACGAACCATCCTCCCGTCCACAGCTATCCACCTGGAAATCACTGTTCCGAACCCAGATGGTGGCAGTATCAGTTTCATCAGTATACCATGATGACGAACTTTCATCATGGTGTTGCTCACTTAGCAGTAAAATGTCGGCTTTCATGTCCCTCGCAAACTATTCAAGCAGATTTTGGGTGGTTGAACTGGGGTGTCGGTTTATCTGCAAGATGCGGGTCATCGAAGTTCTGGTTTTGCCTTTGCTAGAGCTTTCTGGAAAACCAGATACTGCCTTGATCTCAAGACTTGCCCAGGATCCGGTCTTGAATCAGCGTCCTTGCAAAGAATACAGTGTGCCTCCTTCGTGCACTCTTTTCTTTTATGTCCCATTTCATCGAATTTGTAACATAGAGAACTCCTATTGGATCTTTTGCATACTTGTGCGGTGTGACCATAGCCAAGGCATTTAAAATATTGAGTAGGCGCTGCTCTTCGCCGTACCCTGCAGACAACCTACCCTATTTGTACTTTGCCCTTGTTCAGAAATTGTTCGGCATCCTTTTTCGTTAACTGAATGATGGCCATGCGTTGTTCCCTTACGTTTTCTGGTGTGAGTCTTGCTTTGATCCTGCCCACGTTAGGGAACTCCCTGTTGGTGGCCTCTTTTACCTCGACCAGATCCGTGAGGCAGTCAATGTCTCTTATTTCGGTCGTTGCCATCAGCTGGAGTTAGGCTATAGCTGCGCTTTTGCTGAGAACTTTCTTTACTGCATCGGAGAATGCTTCTTTATTGTCGACCTCTGCTCCGAATTCGACCAGTATGTAGCCCGACCGCTTTGGTCGCACTGCTTTTATGGCAGTGTTGTTGTCTTCGGGCCCGAAGTCTTCGCTGATATCCCGCAGCACCTCCGCGTAGGATCGACCATCTAGGGGTTTTACGGGCACTGCTTGCTGGCGGGGTCTTCGTCGGGGCTTTTTCTTGTTGGGAATCGTTGCGAACTTTATTTTCTGGCAATTTTTGAGGAAGTTTCTTTGCGGATTTCTTCACTCCTTTTGTCAGCACTGTCTGGAACCCCTGATCTGGCATTCCGCGCCCATCAAGTGCCTCTTCCTTCCCGCTTCTATCCCGACCTTCTTTGATTGTGGGCTAGACGCCATTCTTTTATTGATATTTGATGGTGGAGCAATCTACGCGTGCCCTTTAGACTTAGCCCTCAGCGCTTCTTTAGCCGTCTGCTCTGCTTCGGCCTTCTGGTCCTCTTCGGCCTTAAACCAGTTCCTCCGATAATGTCTTACGTAGTCTACGAGCTCCTCTAGTTCAAGGAGCACCATCTTTACTGCTTTGTTGATTTTTGGCGAGTCACATGCAGATTGTATTCTTTTTAGAATATCTCCCGCTTTTCGGATTAGCCTTTCTCTTTCATGTGGCTGGGTGGCAATTGTACTTTCCGACCATCTTTCTTGGGAAAAGTTATCGGCTTCCGTTTTCGCATATAGCAACTCCACCACATTTTCGACCTTGGTGATGAAATCACACAACGTCGTTGTATTTGTCTAGTCATTCCTGATTTTCCTGTCGTAATATCCTTGGGGACTTCAGGATGATTCGTTATTATTTTGGGATTTACAAACCTTGCTTCGGTAGCGATCGCAGCAGTGACCATCGAATTCTCGACGTTTTTTTTTTATATTTTCCTCCACCGCTTGAACGCCGGGTGCGTTCTGCAGAGTGTCCCGCTCTTCCTTTTTAGGACGCTCTGGCGTTCGCATCATTTATTTTTTGCTGCGCTCGAACGCCGCAGGAATCTCAGTCTGGACGAGACTATTTGTTAATCTCCGTTTTTCGTCCGTTTTTACGGTCATTATATGCACCGCCGTTTGTGTCATCGTTAGTACCGCTCCTGATATGCCTTTAACATTGTCGCTGCTGCCACTGGTTGCGTCGTCATTGTTTTTATTTTTGCTTTAACTTTTTGGGTTTTTAAAAATCTTTTTTAAGTGTTTTTGGTTGCTCCAGATTTATTGGGCCCCTCTCGGCGCCGCTATCCCCGTTCGTGTGTGTAGGCGCCTTTTTGGTCCCATGGTTATCTTTGCAGAGCAGAGAGGGCATGCCAGGGTTGGCACAAGCCCTTATGGGGACAAGGGCTCAGAGCCAGACCAGCGCTAATCGGGAGTCCGCCTCAACCGAACCTACACCACCAACGTAATCCGAGTTCTGCCAAGGTTTTACCGGAACGGAGACAGTGTGATCGTTGAATTAGAGCCGTTCACGCAAGAGTGCCACCTCGGCGCTACCGTGCAAAGCAACTAGGTTCAAACCATCATATCCGCCAGCTCGAAGCGTTACCTCCAGTTCGTTGTCCAAAGTGTAGTGCGTAATTTGGCTGGGATACCAAAGCAAAGCATTATTTGGTACGGGACGTTACGATAAATACTTTCTTGTGCTTGCTTAGTTTTCGTTGACTTTAAGCAAGTATATGACAGTATTGACCACAACGTAATGTACCAAAAAATGCTTTGCTTTGGCATCGCAGCCAAGTTAGTCCGTCTTACAAAAATTACAATGATGTCGACAACCTCCCAAGTCCGCATCAAAAACCAACTCACCGACGCATATGACACACATATCGGACTAAAGCAGGGTGATGGGCTGACCCCATTGCTATTCAATTTGGCTCTGGAATCCGTCATAAGAAAGCCACCTGTCGATACACGAGGCACATTACTAAATAAGTCAAGCCGAGTAGTAGCCTATGTGGACGATATCAACATTTTGTCACGGTCATTAACAACTGCCAAACTCTTCCTGAAACTCGACAGTGAAGCAAAACTAGCAGGGCTACAAATCAATGAAAATAAACCGAAGCTCATAACGCAGTTGAGGAAAAGCCTCAATTATACAAAATAACACAATTGGCGAATACAGTATGAAAAATGTGGGCAAATCCGTGTATTTAGGCACCAAAATAACGAGATCAGGTAAAACGAAGGACGAACAACGCCGAAGAATACAGCTTGCGAATAAAATATTTTTGTCAAATTTGACGATCTTGAAGACCAGCTGCATACACAGGAAAACAAAGCTCTAAGTATACAAATCTGTGATAAGACCCGTGTTATGGTATGGGTGTGAAACCTGGACCCTAACCCAAGCATCCGCAAATGTATCGAATGCCTTTGAGCGACGGGTTTTGAGCCAAATAATGGGAGCGAAGCTATATGGGGACCAATGGGGAATTTGAAATAGCTATGAGCTGTATGAAATTTTCGACGAACCGGAGGTCTCAACGATTGTAAGACTGCAGAAGCTGCAATGGTCTGGCCGCGTGAATCGCATGGACGAACAACGGATACCCAAAAAGGTATCCTTTGGGAGAACTGAAGGGCGGAGGGTCTGATTCGGTCGACGAAGACAGTTCATCGCTATTCGGGTCTCGAAATTGGAGGACGAGGTCGATGGACCGAGGCTGTTGGGGGTGCAATTTACAGGAAGCGAAGGCCCGAGAGGGGCTGTAGTGCTACGGAGAAGAAGATTATGTAGTTAAGGTAGTTGTTAAGTGGTAGGATTTTGTTTCATAAACTTAATCACAAGTAAAAGAATTGTACTCGGTAAATTCACTATTAGTGACTAACTCTTATCAATAAAAAATTGAGTTCCACGTGTTTTAATTAATTGTTTTGTGACTGAATTTAAACACGCACAAACATTTGTCGATATTTCCGCACAAATCAAATGCGCGTTTAATACACAGTGCTCTCTTCACTTATTTATGTTGTACCTTCGAAATCAAGATATGCAATAAGTTATATTTCTTTGTAAGCCAGAGTTGGCTAAATGTTCCTAGTCAGTTTACATATATGTATGTAAGTCGGTTTCTGTTGACTTTCCAGACTTCAGTGTTGGAGCTTCGGAAATAATTGCAAGGTTCTTATATTAGTGCTAGCCACTGTTTTGTTGAAATTGTAACGAAAACTGATGAGACCGTCTTTGCGTGATTGCAGTTCACTTGCGGTGGTCTGCCAGCTTCTACGCTCATTACAACTGTGTTCAATAAACCGATTCTGTTTCGGTTTCTGCTTTCACAAGCTGCTCGGAAGTAATGTCAAAAACGGAAAGAAAGATGCAGTTCCTTCAGTAGGATGGCTTGGTTTGCTACTCATACTCCCAAAGTGGCTGTTATAGTTATTTGAGGTATATATTCCGTTGCAACTGTGCGTTTTGGAGCTGTGGAGGTTTCTTCAGTATTTTTCAGCAACCGCATATGCACCTTCCTGAATTTAAAGCAAAGTGTGACTTTTTGTTTAGCAATAAAGTCTTTCGACTCAGCACCAATACCTTAAATGAATACTCGTCCTCTAACTTGGAGCCATACCTCTGAGACTTTTCATTCACTGATCGAAGTATGAAATTGATGGAAAAGGCTACTAGGTTGGGTGTAACCACATGGACTGCTTGAGTTTCCAAAAAACACGATACTAAAGCTTTAATTTTTCTATCAAATCGTCCTATAATGAATAAATTAACCAACTTTGTAGAACTTGCTTTAGAAGTAAAGACTTTGAGGAAACACTTTTATTTGATAAATACTGTTTTGGTAAATGTTTCTCTTGAATAAATACGTTGCCAATTTTTCCAGTCGTCTCGCCGTTATTGATAATTTGCTGATTTTGCGATGAATACTAGCATCTCAGTAGTAACATATGATTCACAATAGATTTTTGCAGTCGTGACAACTGTAAATGCTGGCATACCCTAAACCAAATACTCTACAAGCCACTATAAAGCATGTTTAACATGCAAGTTAAATTTCATCATAACCCTACCATCTTTCGTCAGAGTCTAGCACAGAATCAATCACATAATGAATATTTACCTAGCCGAACATATTCTACACGCCCCAATCAAATCTCTCATCTAACGAAAGCCTTTATAGTGAGCACAAACGCCGAATCTCTTTTGATAATAAATTAAATTCGAGCCCCTCTAAAACTCGTCCTCATACTTCCCAACATTGTAAACATGCATTTTATAAAACCACGGATGAATTTGGCATTGATTAACAAAATTTTGCAGTATCACGTAATTGAGAAATCCCTGGGTTTTATATACATATTAAGCTTCGCCATGTATTGTATTCTATGCTTGTATAGCGGCTAACGGAACATATGAATTTACAAGAGGGGCGAAGGGCTTTATATGCCCTCTTACTTTCGCTTTTGTTGTATAGACCACTCTTAGGGTGTATTATCATTATTGAAAATGAATAGACACGTCGGACAGGACATTATTAATGGGGTTGCATAGTAATTGTTTCAGTTTAAGAGATGGGATCAAAATCGTCTGTGTTGTTGTTGTATATTTTAGAAAAAGATTGTCAAAACGATTTGCTACTGCTTAAATAAAGTTTGTCAGATATGTATGTTAGCAATGAAAAAACGAATTGCCTAAGAAATGAATTTAATTTTTTCCAAGTATTGATTCAACTCTTTAAAAGACTAACTGCCAAAACCCTATTCAAAAAACGACCTGTCTGTCCGATCGTTCGTTTGTACGTCGATCTGTGTGCGATATTGGCTTTTCTTCTAAACTGTGGTTGGTCGGCAGATCAGAAATAATTGACATTCAAATCTTAAGTACCAAAGAAATGTTCGACGGTTCCTAAAGAAGGTGTCCCTATAGAAGAAGGTGGCCCTAATTTTTACGTCTTTGTAAAATTTTTTTTACCAAGTCATATAAGTTTCGGGATCTATCTGTCCGCGCGTCAGAGCAAGTTTCCTTAGAAACTATAGATGCTAGAAAGCTCTAACTTAGTGAAAAGGTCAGAAGTGGTAGTCTCTCAAAAGTTTAGGTCTTACCAAAAATTTTAACATTTTTTAAGATGGTTCCCCTCATAATAATGAAGTGGGCCTTTAAATTTTTTTTTAATTTAAAGTAGTCAAGTAGGGTAGAACTTTTAGAGTCTGAATTGGACACCTTTGAACCGAAAAATCTGAAAAAAAATCACGAAGGTAGGTCTTTCTGAGTACAAGGGCAGCAAATACCTCAGAAATCGAAACTCGCTCATCATTGTTAATAATAGTATGTTTTGTAGATTTTACATTTTCAACCATAAAATCAAAACGGTCCCTTTAAACTTATTGAAATTCATCAATTATAAAGTATATAAGGTTTTTATGCTCTAATAAAATTTTATGGAAATCGAATCATAATCAAGTGAGTCATTGTCTTTCAATTGTATGGTATTACAACAACAATAACACGTGTTGATGGGTGATACATATTTTAAATTGACCTAGGCACTTTTATTTTCTTCCAATTTTTATGAAAATATAAGGAATAGTGTTTAATTTGAATATCTTCAATTGGCCGAGCGTTCAGAAAAATTATTTAAGCTGAAACAATATGGCGGTTGCAACGTGCTTATGAAGGAAACTCTGCATTTTTTGCATAAATTTGAAGTCTTGGATGAATAATTCGAGTCACCAGTCTACGCAATTAGAACCTTAGGATGGTTACAAAGATCTTCTGGTAGGAGCACTCTCTTACTGACTCAACTTGTTTTCCTTAATGTGGACAGGTAGGGTTTCAAATAAAATGTACATCCAAATACGCAAAAGGAAGGGAAACGTACGAAAAATGTGTGTTCCCCGACGATTGCACACCTTTGGCTGCAAAAATCCGAAAAAAACATTAAGGTTGTTCTTTGTGTTTGAAATTCTACATCATTTCCCAACCTTTCCAATATCATGGATCACAAATCAGAGGCGCTCCTTTTGAGCCACAGGTTGTCTTATCCAACTCCAAACTAAATCATCTATGTGAAGCACATTCGAATGTACGGATACCGTGGCAGGTATCCTGCGTAACAATGTAATAAATGTAATTTTTTTATTTATATTATTTGCCTTAAAATTATATATGATTTGCTTAAAGTTAAGTATGAATTTCATCGTTCATATGAAAACAAATATAAATATATATATATATATATATATATATATATATATATATATATATATATATATATATATATATATATATATATATATATATATATATATATTGGTAAAGTGAACTTACATGGTTTTACTGTAGTTTTTCTTTTGATCAAGGTGGTCCGCTCACAGGCAATTTTTTAGCATGTTCTTAAATTCTAATTTTATGTTAGTATAGTAAGTGATGTCTTCATTCTCTAGTAGAGAAAGTTGGGGAGATGAAAGCGAAAGGGAAAGGCAAAGAATATGCGCTAGAGGTGTTTATTGATATTGATGGAGCCTTCGATCGTGCACTGTACAACTCCTTGTGTGAAGCAGCAAAAAGTTCATGGGGTTGAACCAGAGATTGTGAACTCCGCGAGGACAGAGGATGGACAATGTGTTGTAGCCTAGGGGGAGAAATGATGCTCTCTTACTTGGACTGCAGGAGTATATTCGCATGCATATGCGAATGACATAGTCTTGCTTAATTACTTATGGAAATCTCTCGACAATGCGCGAATTCAAGGTCTTGAACAGCTACTGCGCCTCTGTTTTCACAATATTCATTTGCAAACTATTGAACAGGTTTGATTTTAAAGTCTCGCCAACGTAATGGTTGGTAGTGTTTGCTGATGATCTGATCATCTATACGACAGAACAAAGAGCCACAATAATTCAGAGCAATCTTCAAAAAATTTTCAATGATGTGCAGCTCTACACTGACAATTGGTGAATTATAATCAATGCGCAGAAGTGCGAAACAATTTTGTTTCGAACAACGCTGCAAAAAGTCAGTCAAGACCTGAAACGTAATTGGAAGAATTACCACATCATGGCTGGCGAGGGTAGTTCAGAATGGATTCCACATAAATCCTGTGTTTGATACCTCGATGTTCATCTCGATCAGGGTCTGTACTATACTGAACATGTCGAAATCATGCTCAACAAGGCACAAAGAGAAGCCATGGCCCTACGAAAACTCTTTCATTCTAGATACATCGATCAAAAGGTCAAAGTTATCTGTTACAAGACCCTGGTTAGACCAGGTTTGACATACGGATGTCAAATCTGGTACAATCGGAGTGCTAGTACTGTAGAAAGATTAAGAGTTTTCGAATGGAAATATCTTCGTGCATATACTAGTTTATAAACTAAATATATACCGCAAATAGAACAATTTATCAAACTGCTAAAGTGACGAGAGTCGATATCTTCATATTGAAACCTCTTCGGAACCATATGTTAAGATCTGTAACTGTGAGCGAAACCCTTGGACTTCACAGCCGTTTCACCCTACAGACGGGTATATTGCGACTTGCCTCGCTACTGACTTTGTTCTTCCAGAAGCATTCGTGTATTTAGACATGATTCGATATATTTTCGATTCTGACGGCGGCGCCCCAATAATATATCACATATAAAGACGGGCCACTGATAAGAAGATAAAATATCCTCCGAAGTTGAGTTCATGAGACCAACAATTCTAATGGAGACACTCATTTGCTAGATTCGTTGAAGCTGATCGAGCTGAGACCGAGCAATCTAGGTATTGGTGGCTGAATGACAATATGTAAATTATTCGTGTTCATTTTCAGTTTTTGTGTTTTTCGTTACTTAGTTTTTGAGTTTCAGCTCATCAATGCTACATTTAGTTTTGTTGTTTATTTCTGTGGAAAATTTTTTATTCCCTCTCACAGGGTTTAGTAGATGAACTAATTCCAATCAGAGCAAGTTTCTGCAATCATCACATATTCATTTATTTATAAGCCAAACAAGGCAATCACAAAAAAGTACTTATATCTAAACAAATCACAAAAAAAGTAAATGTATATTTAACAATAACTTATTTTAATGCGTCAGTAATCTTTTTTTTGAAGTTATGTATTGATATGGAAGAAGAGTAATGTTCACTCATAGAATTGAAGATCTTGCACCACCTATTAATTGGCTCGTTGTCTGCGTAGGTGGTTTTATGTTGGTCTTCATGAAGCAGACGAGTGTTCCTAGTATGTTTAATCGTTTCCTTAAACGTGATTTTGCTTGATAGTGATGCAACCTTTCCTATCTTATTGATTACATTCAAAACAAAGCAAGAACTTAAGATAGTTCTTCGAGATGAGAGCGAGGAAAGATGCAAAATATTTAATCTTTGCTGGTAAGGCGGCTGGTTAGCGAAGTCTCTTGGGTCGTAAGCATCACGCAAGGCAAAAAGAATAAACTGTTTCTGCACAGATTCAATGCGGATGCTGTGATTCCCAAAGCATGGATTCCAAATAATACAACCATATTTAAGGAGGGGGCGAACAAATGAGTTGTATAGAGTTTTGGTGACTCAAAGGTTTTTGAATTCTTTGGCGCGACGTTTTATGAAACCGAGCTGCTTATATGTCCGAGCAAGAATTGTATCGTATTGAGAATGGAAATTCAACTTTCTGTCCAACCGAACGCCCAGGTCTGAGATCTGGTCAACTTTTTGAAGTGGGGAATCATTCAGGTTATAAGTGTGCTCAAATACTGAATTTTTTCTCGAGAAGCTTATAACATAATACTTTCCAACATTTAGATAAAGCCTGTTATCGTTACACCATTTCAATAATGAATTTATTTTGGCTTGCAGAAAAATAGCTTCGGAATAGGAATTGACGGTGTGGTATATTTTGAGGTCGTCAGCATACAGAAGATGAGGTACGTCACTTAAAATTTCAGACAAGTCGGAAATAAACATGTTGAATAAAAGGGGACCCAGGTGGCTACCTTGTAGCACTCCAGAAGAGGCAATAATATCTCTTGAAAAAGCGCCCTGGAATTTTACAAACTGTGTTCGATTATTTAGGTATGATGCAATCCAACTCAGTAAGGAACCAGAGTTGCCGAACTTCAGAAGTTTGGAGATCAAAATTCCATGATCGACTCGATCAAAAGCTTTGGTGAAGTCCGTGTAAACAGCGTCAATCTGGTTACCTTTTTCCATTTCGCAGAGAATAGTTGAGGTAAGAAGCACTAGGTTAGTGGTAGTTGATCGACCTTTGCGAAAACCATGCTGCTGTTCGTTTAAACGTGGTTCAACCAACGTGGTAAGCTTATCGCAAACAATTTTTTCGAACAACTTTGGAATAGCTGATAGTATCGCAATACCTCTATAGTTTGTTATAGACCGCTTATCGCCATTTTTGAAAATCTGAGTCAAATGAGACAGTTGGAAAAGCCCCTCTTGAAAAAGATTCGTTGAATGGAATAAACAGAGGGGAAGAGATTTGATGCATACACTCAAAAAGAAATCTCGGTGGAAGAGAGGTCTCTTGTTAATATCAAGTTCTTTAATATCGTTTACGATATCTTCACTTGACAAACTCATTTCATCAATTTATGGTTCTGTCGTTGAATGGAAAATTGGTATGCTAGAAGAATTGGTGGCCGGGCGGAAAACCTCTTGGAAATGCTCGGCAAAAAGGCCGCATATAATTTGAGGGCAAATTGAATTACTATCACCGTAATACATTGATGTTGGAAATCCTGTGGCTTTTTGCTTGGTTTTAACGAAGTTGAAAAATTCTTTGGGGCTACGAATAATATATTCCCCGGTTGAATTGATGTATTGATCATATGCTTCGCGAGTTCTTATAGTGAATTCCATAGCCAGCTCATCATATTTAATCTTAAGGCTTGTATCAACGTTGTTATCTCTCATTAGTTTATAGAGCTTGTTCCTTTGATACCGCAGATCAAGCCAGGGTTCGGAAACTTTGGGTTTTTTCTTTATTTTAGGAACATGAGTCTCAATGCATTCGAAGAGTGTTTCATAGAATGAAGAGACTGCTTCCTCTAAATCTAAATTTGAAAGATAGTTCCAATCAATATTGGCAAGATAAAATTTAATGCTATTATCATCATTATCTAAGAAATCAAATACAATACAGTCATTGCACGCTTGGGAAAAAGTTACCTCAGATATGGGAAGTTCAACCGAAGAAGCGAAATGGCATCGTGTGTTAGAGAAAAGGTTCTCTTTGTCATTGGTTGGACTTACCACCACATCGTCATAAGCACTGGTAAAAATAAGATCCAACCAGTTTCCGTTTTGGTTGCGAGTCAGTGATACTTGTTTTAAGTCATTGCCATAAAAGGTATTCATTAGATTAAGATCGATGGTATTTAAGAGGTTTACTGGTAGAAGATGGTTATCAGTTTCATCAGGAGTAAAAGATAAATTAGGGCGGTTAAAGCCTTCCAAAATTATAATTTGATCATGTTCCTCTAGAGATGCAGCAATAGAATTTATAATTTCACATATCTTCTCGTAGGACGTTTCGTCAAATTTTGGTGGAAATTTTACATTCCACCACCCCACCCCTATGTATAAAAACCACTTGCCTAAGCGTATTCGAACCACCTTATGTTCAAAAGTTTTAAAGGAGGTAGTATCAACGTTTTCAGAGCCTAAGGAACTTTTGATCGCAATCAACACTCCGCCATCTTTTGTTAGGCCTGTGGATGAGTAGTCACGATCAGCTCTATAAATGGTCCAGCTACTGTCTAGAATTTCTTCGTTTATGTCACCATCATGTAGCCAGGTTTCGGTGAACGTTAATACATTAAAATGGCAGGACTTAGCATCAAGGTATAATTTATTTATTTCTCCTCTTATACCGCTATAATTATAGTAAAAGAGTTTAATATCATTCAATGGTAAGTTAGTATTAGGAATGATATTTTTTAAACTCTTCTCCTGCTTTTTGGAGCATACAAACATGCTTAGATCTCACATGCAAAGCGTATGTTCCAGATCATTTTTTACCTGGTCAGCAGAAAGTCCGAGCTGCTCGTGATATTTTACAAATAGATGGCGTAATGGCTCAATCTCAATAGGCAGGCCTTCTTGCTGAATTAGTACTTTGAGATTAATTTTGGTTTTACCATCGAAACAGGTTGATTCAGGCGCTTTTTGCATGTAAGCAAGATAAAGTCGAACGCAATCAAGCAATTTGTGGTCCCTTAGTCTAGAAAGTAGATATCTACTCTCAAGATTATCCTTCATATCTGTAGCCAACTTCACCGGAGGTGGGTTTAGTGGGTCTAGGTGACTGACATTGATAGTAGAGATCGGAGTGTCTGAAACTGGCGGAACAAGGACTATAGCCTCAGAAGAAGGAGACAACGTATCACCACGGACAAAATTTGAGTAAGGTGTTAGTGTAGTTGATTGTACAGAAGTTTTTTGGGAGAGGCTATCAACAGGTGCAATTATCGGTTCAATCAGAGGAGAATTTCGCATCTCAGTACTCTGAGTAGTCTGAGTTTCAGTGGAAATTTGTCTCTCCAAGTGTCTATCATTTGAAGAGAAAGTTGACGTCTCAGAGTAAGACTGAATCATATCAGAAGAGTAAGTCCTTGGTGACGAGCCAACTATATTGGATGTTGAAAATCTTCGACTTCTCATTGAATTCTGAATACATTTTTTATCGGTTTTTAAAAATTTCTGAAAATCATCTTTATTTTTATTTTGTTCAATCGTCTTACTTTTAGTGAATTTAGATTTGGATTTCCATTTCCTAAAAGTCATTCCATTCCAGTTCTGGCACTTGTTATCCTCTTGTAGATCGATGAACATCCAGGCATATCGTGCAGGAATAGATACTTTGAAGAATTTGTACTTGCGTTGCACCAACTCTACAGAACAGTTTTCAAGTAAGAGCTCAAATTTGAGAAACTTCCTCATCCACACAACATCTGCCGACTTTGGAGCTCCTTTGACGAAAAATACTTGGTATTCAGGATTTTTCCGTTGTGATTCAGGCATTATTTTCAGATGTTGGGAATTCGTCATTTTAATTTTCTCGATCCGCCTGTTCCATTCCTCTTCCGACCAGAGAGTGCCAAATTGGATAATGTTATTTGTACACCGAACAGGAGATTTGGCCGACTGCATATTTGCGACAGGTGTTATTTTCTTCATGGGAGATGTAGAAGCATCCTTCACTTCTTTGCGGCTAGAGTTGACCATTGCTGCTTGCTTAATTTCTGCGAGTATCAGCTCGTGACTTAATGATGGCGTTGAATTTACTTTAGAGTTAATTTTTTCAAGCAAATTTTTTTCCATACTATTAATGGCTTTTAGCAGTTGTTCCTCCAAAATTTTCGGCAATTCTGAATTTTGTTTGAAAATTTCGCAATCGATATCAGAAACCATTTCTTCCAAATCACGCAGGCGAGTACCGATAGTGCTATATCACAAGGATGTCGATGCATTCAACGGATAATTAATCAGTCCATCCTTCACTGCTAAAGCGTCTTTCAATTCTTCCAGCTTACTTTGAATTTGGGTCGTCTTGCAACAATTATCTTTAATTGAAATAAGCACACTCTTTAGTTCTTCAAGCATTTTTTTGGTTTTGCTAGAACTGATACTAGAGTTATTTATTGTTGAGGCCAATCCATCAAAGCAATTGCAAAACTTTCATCATTAGACCTAGTCTACGCTTGTTGCTTATAAAGAAGCTGGTCTTTGTCTGAATCAAGCTTATCAATATTAGCTATGATGATATCGTACATGCATTTTAGCAGGTTTCCGATGTTCTGGCAGTCGTTGTAGTCCAAAAATTGCCGATAAATATTGTTGACGCGTGTGAGAAGAAGGCTTTTCAATCTTTTTAAACTTGTAATGGGTGGTGTTTCATATATTATCTTTCCATATTGTTTCGATGTTCAATCTTGGGAACTACTTTCTCAATCGTTTCCAAAGTCAGCTTCTCTAACTTAGACACATAGAGATCTATTTCATCGTTAGCTAGATTCCTATCATTAGGGTCCATTGAGCAAGAGTTGCCATCATCAGAAGAACATTGCTTCTGGAACTCTCAATTAAACTTCTTTTGAAACTTTTTCCAGTCTGTTTTTTGAAGTTCAACCGATAATTTTCATGTTGAACTGGAATGAGGAAGACATCATCCATTTGATAATTGATTTCCATTACGATTGCGTTATGGTCGCTATCATAAGGAAGTACCTGCAGTTTCCGTTGAGGACTATTAAAGCTGAATTAAAGCCTTGCCTCGGCAATGCAGAGGTCCAAATATGAATTTGCCCTAGGGTATGTTGAGAACTTTAACCCATATAGATTGCACCTGTATTCAATTTGGTTCTCTGTTATCCACGATTTCAGGGATACACCTCTTAGATTATTAGTGGCGTTCAGCCATGATGTTTGCTTGGCGTTCAGGTCACCAGCAAAAATATAATAACTATGCAGCCTGTTCAATTCGAGTGTTTCAAACAAGGAATTGAGTTCCTCCTTGAACTTGAGAACATTTCGACCAGGTTCATAGGCAGAGATAACGAAGAGGTTATCCCCCTTCGCAGTGTGGTTTTGAAAACGGACACTTCAAGAGATTCAAAGCTTTTGAATTCTAATTTTTCAATAATTTGGAAACAATAGGGTTTTCTCACCAATATCGTGGTGCCATCTCTCCCATCACCGTTTACCTTTTCATTTCTTATGAATTAAAAATCCTTGGAATGTCATGGAATGCCATGAATTGAGGTTGGTTTCAGGGAGAAGCATGATGTCAGGCTTTAGCTTTACAATGAATTCAAGGAGACAGTCACGTCGATGTATAATACAATAGAGTTGACATTGATCGAGATGAGACGAATCCTATCCACAGGAATGTGACTGGATGACAAACTATCTTGAAGCATGTTGGCCTTCACGTTGAAAAACGAAATTGATTTTTTGGTCTTGTTTATTTATTCTATCTGAAAGAGGTTCAAGCTGTTGGTAGATTTTGAGAAGCAGCTCATTATTGCCACTTACATTTTTTATTTTATTTACATTGTTGTCTGCTGGTCCTCTAGCAGCAAATGCAAATGATACTCCGGGTTTGACGAAGTTGGGAGATAACAAGTTGTGATGTACTTGGGTTTGTTTTGGGGAAAATTTAACTTTTGCATCTTGATACCGAAGGCATCCTCGATATGATGCTGGATGGCCAAGTATACCGCAATTAACACAGTATAATTTTGCGTTTGGCTCCATCTGAGCCAATTTGCATTCACCGGGGGCGTGAATATCTTTGCATTTAACACAGTGATAGTGCATGGCACAATTGGCAGCCGAATGACCGAATCTTTGGCACCTGTAACACTGGTTGACCTCAGTTTTTTGGAGGCGTTCCCACCTCACAACTCTAAAGTTTAAGTACCTTAGCTGTTGGAGGGCACTCAGACTACTATCGTTAGAAATTTGGAACAAATTAAATGGTAATATTTTGCCTTCAACAGTTGATCTCCTTGTAGCAAAATTTTTCACACTGATGAACTTAACAGCTGGTGCTGCTTCCTGCAACATTTCAAGGGGATCAACTGTATTCTCCCCACAGTCCAAGCCCTACAACAGGAAGGTCTGATTTTTTTCCGCCTTTGGCGTTTATATGAAGTGGGGAGCTTTTCCACTATTAAGAGCACTTTTCGCCAGTTTGAAATTAGCCAATGTTTTTATCTTGATTGTGAGTTTATCAGTGGTCACTCTCTTAACTTCAAAGTTATCGATTTTATGTTCGGCTGCCAATAACCGAACCATATCTCCCCCACGCTGCCCAAACACGTTAATTGGAGGAACTTTCTTATTTATCTTATTATTTTTAATAAGAGAACCAGCAGACACACTGGTTGGCTTCTTCGCCTTCTCTTTATTTTTTGATTTTAAATATTCAATGAAATTATTACTACAATCATTAATATTACCTATGCTATCTTGACACTCCATCTCGATGTCCATTTGGTCATTCATCGCAGACAGCACCGCATAGTAATTGGCGCTGTCGTTTGCTCCTCATGCGCTTAGTATGTTTTCAGGATCATGGATTGATGTCTTGTTTGTATCTTGTAATTTTGTTTTATATATTTGAGTCTTTTGCGTTGCTACTGTTTTTTCGTTGGTCTTGTTTGTTGTCGCTTCCTTTTTCTCATTCTTCTTATTAGTTATCGGTTCTTCTTTGCCGGACGTATTCTGTGGCTTCATCACTTTTGTTTGTTCGCATTTGTTAATGTCCGGACCATGTCGTCCAAACTTTGTATTCGGAGTTTCATCTCATCGTTTTGGTTAGTAGCCTGTGCGTTTTCTTTGGTTACTCTTTCGTACTCTTCACTTGAAAGCGTAATATGCTTGCCATGCTCACAGCTGTCTTGATCGTTTTTCCGCTTCATGATTTTATCGTTCGTCGTATTAGAAATGCCTGGCCCTGGGTCCCCCAGCAGTGGGAAGCCGTCGGGCTACTCCATCCCCCGGTGAAAAAAACGTTTCTTTTTTTTTGAAACTTCCTCGCAGGTAAAATCCAGATACTTGATAAATTGTTCCAATAGTTCGACGATGTAATAAGTTTTTTTCTAAAATTTCTTTCTAATTGACGTTTTTTAAAAAAATATTTTAATTTATAAAAATTCTTGACAGGAGCGAATTAAAAACATGTCTACACGCAACGAGTGCTAGACGTAAAACATCCAAGCGCCGCCTCAGATGGAGCTTCAGCGGTGCCAAATTCGTGATAATGAAGAAATATATTTATCTCAGGGTAGCTCATTGGCACTTGTAATGAAGAAGAATATTCTTGTCACTTATTATGAAATGTAGTAATCGCGCAGTCACACAAGCAAACTGCTTGAAAACCTTCTTATATTTTTTTTTCAAAATTTTAATGGCAGATTTAGAAAAATAATTAATTACTTCCATTCATAATCGTAATTTGTAAAATAGTTTTCTTTCTTATTATTATTAAATGTAATTTTATATCAGTTTTCCTTGATATTAAATTTAAATGTTTCCCTTTACTTATATTCTGCGTGAGATGTAACTTTTACTGCTATTTAAAATCCTTTTTCAATTTTCTTTACATCTATTAATTTTTCTGGAAAAAATTTTAAATCTGCCAATTAAAATTTTGAACAGCACTGATTTAGTGCGTTACCGAAGGCAATCGCACGCGGCTGAGTGAGCAGCTGATGCGATTCACTGTATATAGAGAAAGAGGAAAGACAAGTTTTAGGGACGGATCGGAGAGTTTTGACTTGAACCGCGCCACGGGGAAGACGCGAAAAACGATTGCCAGATTTTCTTGGCCGCGTTTTAAAGTCGGGAATATTTAGGAAATTAGATTCCAAAATCGTTTTAAAGTTTATAAAACTTACATGTGTGTTGTAAAAATTGATTTGTTTACTGCGTGAAGTGTTCAGGGGCCCCCTTTGAGAGCGAAAATTTGCGGCTCCATTTGTCTTCCGTTCCGCATATAGGATCTCGACACCCCACTCGTGAAATCCATTCGAAGCTGGATTCGTGGTTGCCTCCAAATTCTTTGTGATAATTCATTATAACGAGTGAAAGTGATATTGTTAGAAAACAAATGCGCTGCAATTCTAACCGGCAAACATATCACACTACAATGCTTAATTACCCGTAGTCGTGGATTACTGTGATAGGATTTCTACCAGTTCCGTGATGGTGTTCTCTTAAAAGATTCAATTTTGCCCAAATTATTTACCTATTAACAAAACTTCAACAAAATATGCTCCTTTTCTGCCCATTAAAATTTCAAGAAAAGCAATCGAACCGGTGACGCATTGATATGAGGGTGGTCCTAAAAATACCCGACCCGACAAAGTGTTCTCTAAGTGTTATCTTAATTTTATAGGGTGAAGTCTAGAAAGATTCTTTTCATCAATTCGTCAATAGTATTCAATTATTGTCTCAGATGAAGGGCCTTCATGAGAATTTTCGAAACAGAGACTAGAATTGTACAATATTTTTTCTTTTTTTCGGATCATTTATGATTGACGCGAAAATCTGAAAAAAGAATCACTTTGTGAATAAAAGAAACAATAACCACCAACCAATCTGAATTTGGTAATAAGATGTGATGTTGCGGTTTCCGATGAAGTGTGTAGTAGTGGTTTCGAATACATTACGCTTTCGGGCTTGTCAGGAAATAATAAAATTTGCTTGAATCTTTATATTGATTTAATTATTATAAAATACTTCCATAGGCCTCGATGGTTGTAAATAGGAATAAAGGAACTAATATTGAAGTAAAAAGAATAAAATAAATTGTTAAACCTTACCCGACGGTTTTTCTATAGGGTGATTCATAGCAAGTGTACACATTTTTGTCGAAAAAAAAACATAGTTTTTGTGAAGATTGAGCTGTAATGTTTATTTATTATGAAAATTTGGTGCCTCACAATTCAATATGAAACATTACTTTGGGCATATGTGCACTTCGTGCTGCTTTACAGACTATCGACTTATTGAAGACCAAGTTTGGAAATCGAATAATTTCACGAAATGGACCCATAAATTGGCCGGCGAGATCGTGTGCTTTGACTCCTTGTGACTTCTTCTTTTACGGATTCCTGAAATATCGTGTTTACGCTGATGCTCCCCACTACTGAAGCATTAAAAAACAATATTCGAGCCAACATGCGCCTAATAACACCGGAAATGTGCGAAAATGTCATCGAAAATTACAATCATCGTTTGAGTCTGTAAAGCAGCACGAGATGCACATATGCCCGAAGAAATGTTTCATATTTAATTGTAAGGGACCAAATTTTTATAATAAATAAACATTACAGCTCAATCCTTACAAAAACTATGTTTTTTTTTTGGACAAAAATGTATACACTTGTTATGAATCACCCTTTATTTCTCTCGACCTGACTGGGTATAGGACCCGCACCGATGGCAGGCTCCTCTGCTAAAATGGGCTAGCCATCGGGCGTGATCTTCCGTTTTTAGGGTTTTGTACTAAAATACAAAACCCTATTGCAATCACGACCTGTGTCCGTCTGTCCGTCCGTCCGTCCGTCTGCATGTCAAAGCACTTTTTCTCCGAAACTATTGAGGCTACAGCCATGAAACTTTGTAGAAAGGTCAGAAGTGGTGACCTCTTGAAAGTTAAAAGATGGAAAATTTTTTCAAAGGGGCTTAAGGGGGGTCTCCCCATACAGGGAGGTGACCCCTCAAAAAAAAATTTCACCATTGGTAGTCGAGTAGGGTGTCATTGGAAAGGTCTCAATGGGATCTTTTCAAAACAAGTCTTAAAATTGCCCTATAAGTACCGAGGGGAGCAGGGGAAGGGGAAATGTACGAACTTTTCGCGTACCCCCCCCTCGCGATTGGACACCTTCCATCCGAAAAATCTGAAAAAAATCATGAATGTAGGCCTTAATGAGTAAAACAACAACAAATACATGAGAAGTCAAAATTCACTCAACTTTGTTAGTAATAGTATGATTTATCGATTTTATGTTTTCTTGAATAAAATCTAATCGGTACCTTTAAACTCAATAAAATTTAGCAAAGAGATGACTATTTATAAGGTTGATTTTTTCTGAAAGTTTCATAAAGATCGAATAGTATTTACCGAAGTTATAGCGATTTGAGTTTTCCTGTATTACTATGGAGCAATATGCCCTGTATTACTATGGAAACATATGGCTATGGAGCCATATTGGCTTTTTACCGACTTAGACACTACAGCTTTGCTAGAATTTGCATGAAAATTTCAGGAGTGATAGGTATCATGAAGATGAGTATATGCAATTGAAACAAGTCGAAGAGGCAGGGGAGAGCTCCTAGCAAAAGGGCTTTGTAACCATTCTAGGATTCTAAAAAACAGGCCATGAATCGATGATTACAGTGCAGAGGAGTGGCCCCTGAAAATAAATTTCATGAAAGGTAGCCGATATGAGTATCAACTGAAAGTTCTCTATGAAAGCTTTTCAAAACAGTTCTTAAACCGACTGTTTTTGCTTCAGTGGGGGCACAGGGGGGGGGGGGGAACACATGAATAATGTGTTTCCTCTCTCGCGAATTGACACCCGTGATCTAACAAATCTGAAAAAATTATCAAAGGAGATATTTATGGGTATAACTATAACAAATACCTCAGAAGTCAATATTCGTTCAACTTTGTTAATAATAGTATGATCCGAAAATTGCACATTTTCTCCAATAAAATCGTCTTTGACATGTTTCTTGATTTTATTCGTTGCTGGTTACTGCATTTTGTAAGTTGAGTACAAAACCCTTCTGACATGAGCATAGGTCTGTCTACCCAACTTGTTTGTTGTTAACAGGGGCTCTTGCCGGGTAGAGTGGCCTTCCACTCGCGTACTCTTTTATGATATAGGGTTATGTGATTTCATAGCATAACGCTATAGCATAAATCGGTTACGTTTGCGTTTCTCATTTGAGGGAAAGAGCCATACAAAGTACTTTTGTATGAGTTTTTCACTCAAATGGGAAATACATGGCCACGTCTACGTTTGGATCGGGACGCCCCACTTTTATTTGTGGGCCATAAGGATCGTCAGTCCGTCTGGTTTTGCTTGGTCCAATTTGTTCTTCGAAAAAGCGTTTCAACCCTTAGTAGGTAACCTCGGCCTCGACATCAGTCGATCGGCATTCGACCCTTTTTAATTCGTAAATGCGGAAATTTCATTTGTAGTGGGTCCTTATGCTGGGGGAAAGGACCCGCCCCACGACACCGCAACGCTAGCCTGCCAGCGGACTCACGCGTCCCCAGACAAGGCCAATCTCCGCGGATCATAACATCCTCTTCCGATGAGGCAGCAGACCATCGCTGCAGTCCTGCACGGATATTAAATCTACCTTACCTTCACTACAGAAATATAAAACAAAAATTTATATTTGAAATATTCGAAAATAAGAAAAATTTGATACATCTTTGAGATGGCATTCCCCTTTATACGAAAAACCGTAACGCCATGTTCTTTCTTTTTGACTACATTATTTCATAGTCAACCACAACATCGCTCGTGGACGAGTTAAACAGCTTCAAACCAAGTGCTCAAGTGCATGTCTGGAATTCGAGACCCTGTTGCGATTTACAGAGGACGCGTCACCCAAAACCCTGGCTTCAGTGAATATCACTGACGTAAATAACCAGACGCAATTACTTACGCCGACAGCTCAGCAGGTATGCATTAGGGACTCAATTACGCCTGTACAAAAGCCTTCCATCCTTACTCGTAGTAAATCGCTGGCAAGGTTATCGGCCTCTAAAACCCCGAACCTTGCTGCTGGTTCTAGCACAACTACGTCGTGTTCTAATTCTCCTGTGCCTTCAGCAGCAACTCAGCATATGGTTAGTAATGAATTACCTGGTGGCATGTGATAGCTTTCCGGGACCCTCATCAATAAATCGGGGGGCGATCCCTAAAATCAAAAATAATCAATCGCCTAGTCTTCCGCCCTCATCTGGTGTTGACACCTCGGCTGTGGCTACTCTGATTTCGGATGACGAAGTCCCAACACTTGACATCGTATCCCCTCCAAAGGAGATCTTTATTTCGTGCCTAAGCTACCATACAACTGCGGATTACCTAAAAAACTACGTTTGTAAAAAATTTGGGCCAGCTGTTAAAGTTATTAGTTTCTACAAATTAACTAAGGACAATCTGGAGGACAGAGTGGTAGCTTCTTTCAAGCTTACAGTGCCCTCAAATTGCGATACTATTTTGGATCCTGAAGCTTGGCCGCCTGGAGTACTTATTAAACCATTCAGCTCAAGAAGAAGGAAGTCCTTTCGTGCACCGGGTAGACAGCAACCTACAAACTAGTATAAGATTTAATGACTGTAGCTTAACTTCAAATATTTCAGTATATTACCAAAATGTAAGAGGGTTAAGGACCAAGCTTGACAAGCTCTTTTTATCGTTACAACTCAGCGAAGATGTATTTATATGTCTTACGGAAACTGGGAAATATCCCTTGATTTTGATATGTACCGTTGTGATCGGGACTTGGCCTCTGCAAATAAAGTAGATGGAGGTGGTGTTCTTGTAGCTGTTAGTAATACAGTGCGTAGCTCCCTTTGTGCTGATTTTTGCTTTTCCCGTGTTGTGGATTGTGTGATTGTCAAGATCTTCCTTCCTAACAATACATCTTTATTAGTTTCCTCTGTCTACATACCTAGTAACTCTCCTTTGTATGTGTATGAGACATTCTTTGACGAGTTTTCCTCTTATGTCTTATTGCAACATCCGCAATCTTTAATTTTAATATGCGGTGATTTTAATTTGGGAACAGTGCAATGGACGAAGAACCTTCCTTTCTCTGTTTCATCAACCGATGCATCTTCTTTATCCCTCTCCTCGTTTCTATCACTCTGTTCACTATCGCAATTCAATAATATCCCTAATGCTTATGGTCGGGTACTTAACCTAGTTCTTTCTAACTTTCCACTAAACTGTCTATCTGTTTCCACTGCATTAAATCCTCTAGTGAGTATCGATAGTCATCATCCGCCATTATCGCTCGATCTCTCCATTACACCTTTGTCAAGTCGTACGTTTGCTTCTTCGCCAAAATTCAACTTCTTCAAAGCAAACTACGAAGCTTTAGCCTCCGAGCTGAGCTTGATTGACTGGCAGGAGTTTTTTGATAATTTGGAGTGTGAGGAAGCTCTGAATAAGTTTTATAATTACCTCTATGAGTTGATTAAACACTTCACACCTTTACAAGCTCTTCGCAAAGTAAAGCAGAAACCATGGCTAACCAAGCAAGTACTAAGTGCCTTGAATGCTAAAAATAAGGCACACCGCCGTTTCAAGCGTTGTGGTACTGAAGAATCCAGAGCTCGTTTTTGTGATCTACGTCTTGCAGCAAAAAAAGAACTAAAGACTGCAATGAAAAACTACTTCAGTAGCTTGGAGAGTTCCCTCATGGCGAATAATGCGAAACCATTCTGGTCATACATTAGATCCTTTAAGTCCTCCTCTTCTGTCCCTCTTTCAGTCCGCTGGAATAATATAGTTGGCTCTTCTCCACAGGATATTTCCAACTTGTTCTCTCAGTTCTTCTCGTCAACTTTTATTCCTTCTTCTCATGTCTCTAATCCAGTTAATACACCTGTACTTCACTCCATTGACATTTCTTCACTTTTCACTGACCATATCGAAGTTGAATCCCTCATTAATTCACTTAATCCTAATATATCACCTGGTCCTGACGGCTTGCCGAATATTTTTGTCAAGTCATTAGCGTCTTCACTTTGTATCCCTCTGGCATTTCTCTTCAACCTCAGTCTAAAGACTGGTATTTTCCCTACTTATTGGAAAAGAGCAAACGTTGTTCCTATTCTTAAAAGTGGTGATCCTTCTTCTGTGTCCAATTATCGTCCTATTTCCTTAATTTCCTGTTTCCCAAAATTACTTGAGCGTCTGGTACACAACCGGCTTTCAGTTTCATTGACCCCTATCTTGTCGAAAGAACAACATGGGTTTCTCAAAGGTCGCTCTACTACTTCAAATTTAATTGAATTCACCGATTTAATTGCTAAGGCCCTAGACAATCGATTGCAGGTTGATGTAATCTTCACTGACTTCTCGAAGGCATTTGACACGGTCAACCATCAACTTCTCTGTTATAAACTGAAAACTTTTGGGGTTGTTGGCCCTCTCTTATCATGGATGGACTCCTAGTTGTCTTCTCGTATATGTTGTGTTAGTTACTGTGGAACTACCTCTATTCCATTCTATCCGTCCTCTGGTGTTCCTCAAGGTTCCATTTTAGGTCCCCTCCTATTCCTATTGTTTATAAATGGTCTTCCTTCGGTTATCGCTTCCAATTGCCTACTGTATGCCGATGATTTTAAAGTCTTTCGAGCTATCAGGTCTATACAAGATTGTCAATATCTTCAGATGGACCTGATTGCACTAAGTAACTGGTGTTCGTCTAATAACCTCTGTCTTAATGTTGCCAAATGCTATAAAATGACTTTTAATCTAAATCGTTCTCCGCTGAATTTTACCTGTATGTTGAACGAAGTCCCGCTCGCTGCTGTGAGCTCTGCTAAGGACCTTGGCGTTACTTTTGATCCTAAGCTCAATTTTGATGCACACGTTCTAATCGCGACTACTAGGGCCTCGAAAATATTGGGACTTATTTTCAGGCACGCGCATAAATTTAACAATATATCTACTCCTGTCCGCTTGTTTATCTGTCTTGCCCGTCCTATCCTCGAATATTGCTCTGTCGTTTGGTCTCCCCGACACTCCTACCTCATTGTCTTGTTTTACAAATTCAAAATCCCATATCAACCCTATGACTGCCGTTTATCCTTCCTACGTTTGCCTACTCTGTCATCCCGTCGCATGTATCTAGATCAGTGTTTTCTGTATCAACTCTGCCACAATCAAATTTCATTAACATTGCTTGCAGACCTACGTCTTCGTCAATCATCGCGTTCTTCTCGGGCAAACAATTTTTTCGTGCCACCGTATGCCCGTACAAATTTATATTTTCACTCTCCTATTATACGAATGGTAAGGAATCATGATAGGCTTGAGCTTGGTCCTTTTTCCGACTCATAACTAGTTTTTAAATTGAGGTTAAGAAGCCTGATTCTTAAAGCTCAACTGGAGTAAATATTAGACTTTATTTTCTTTTTTTGTGTGCTTTACTTTAATTTTACACGCATATTTATTGTTGTTAGTACCATTGAATTTCTTTTTTATATTAACTTTAACACTTTATTCTAATTTTCATTAATTTTCTTTTCTGTTTGTTTTGTTCCATTTTGTAATTGGATAATGTTTATCTGTTAAATGGAATTTATATAAATAAATAAATAAATAAACATAGAACTCCAAATATTGATAGAGACAATGGGCGAACTCGGAACTGTAGGTTTCCCGGGATCCATTACAAATAGTCTACGTTTTCTGAGCGGAAAATTAGCGACGAGTCAACGACGGCGTCGAAAAATACAACTTCTGTTTTCCGATTTCAACTGTCCTCGTTCGTTCACACCCACTGTAATTTTTTTTACGTAATGCACGTCCAAAATTCTTTTGTCCGTCACGAGCCGTCTCCGCTGCCGAGGCCTGGGGCTCAGAAAATACACGATCGACTGTCGTCTTGCAGACTAATTTCCGAGCACTGGACCTACTATAGGTTTCGAAATTGTCCACACTAAATATATTAAAACCGCGGAATGCAAACGAATCATGATCTACGTCCACGCAAATTTTAACCGTGAACACCATCGGGTTAATTTGATTTCAGATCAGAATACATGGTTTTTATCCGTCTGCTACAAGTTTTTTTTTCAAACAACGCAGCACCGAGCCGTTCTCGCTGCCCAATTGCAAACTGAAATATACACAAAACTGAATTGGTATTTTGGATTCCGATTAAGCCGCTATTTCACGCCGACGAAAAACTAGAAACTCTGCGGAATCAAATGAAATACACAGAAAATTAATTGGAATAATTTAAGTTTTCTGCTTAGCCGGACAGCAGCGCAGCTCCGACTCCTGTTACTTGAGGCTATGATAGAACAGTTCAGCGTCGACCCCTTTGTAGCAAAATCACAACTTTCCTTGAGATCACAGCGTGGTAGACCCCCAGCAATCATCAACCACCCAATTACAGATCCTCCGAATCCAACTTTCATAACAGAATTTTTTTTTCTACCTGCTTGACTGTGAACATTTTTCAACTACCTGCTTGACTGTGAACAATTGGTCTATTGTCGTTCTATCTGCTCTAAAACCACCTTGATACTTCCCAATAATATTGTTGGCGTATGATTCGATTTTATTTTCTAAGATCTTGGAAAATATTTTGTATGTCGTACAAAGTAGTGATATGCCTCTATAATTTTCGCACTGTAGCTTGTCACCTTTTTTGTGGATAGGGAATATAATTGATTGGCTTCACTCTTTCGGCATATGTTCTTGTTGCCAAATGTGTTGGATGACATTTTGAATAGGTTGATTAACACTACTGACACCATATTTGATGAGCTCCACTGGAATCTCATCTATGCCCGGCGCTTAATTATTCTTTTGGGCTTTGATGGTGAAACAAACTTCATCCAGAGTTGGTGGGGCCAATGGAAGTTCTCCGTAGACATCTATAGGCTATATATGGAGCTGTGTGGGGGATTCGGGAGGTTCTTGAAATATGATGCCCATCTTTCCTTAATCTTTGTTTCATCAGGGATGATATTGCCGATGTCATCACGACAGAGTGTGGTTTTGGGCTGATAAACACGTTTCAGACTTTTCACTACTTTGTATGCTTGTCTTGTTTTGTTGCTCGCAAGGCTTACAGCTATACTTCTCAATTGGTCGTCATAGTATTTTTTTTTTAATCCTAATTATCTTATTCGCTACTCTTCTGAGATTTTCATAGTGTTCTCTTTTCGTCCTGGTTTTCCTACTTACGTATTCTTTGTACGCCTGATTCTTTTTGTCTAACGCATTTTGGCGCTCATCATCGAACCAATCATTCCTCTTGCGCCGGGCTTGATGTCCGACCGGCAGTTCTGCCACGGTGCTAACAGCCGCTCTTACTTCCATCCAGAACTCGTTGCGTCTCTTTAATGATGCGTCTAATAAGATGGGAGCCTGGTTTTGTGTGTTGCCATCCGGTGATACGCAGGTCATTTTATGAATGCGTCGATGTGGGAAGCAAGCCAAACGTATGACTAGATTTCTGCTACATGCAAAGTCAATCAGGCGCTGGCCGTTGTCATTTGTTTCATCGTGGAGGCTATACCCTCCAGTCGTTCCCCGATGTGATAGCTCATTGCCAATCTTAGCGTTGAAATCACCCAGAATAATTTTTTTGTCGTTTGCAAGCAATGAGTCGACTAGTCTCGCCAGGTGATTGTAGAACGTTTCCTTCGTTTCTTCCTCCTTTTCTTCGGTCGGGGCGTGATCATTAATGAACCAGATTTTGAAGAATTTCGCTTTTATACGGATCGCACACAACCGTTCACTGACTGCCTTAAAATCAATAATGTGCGATTTGAATTCCCTAAGCACAATGAAGGCCATCCGAATTCTCGTTTTCCAGTAGGCTTCCCGCTTTTGAATATTGTGTGTGATCTCATGTCTTGAATGTCTTTTCCAGTCCAGTTCGTTTCCTGGATTGCCAGTATTTTTAATTGATATTGACTGGTCTGTGTAAAAGGTCCTTAACAGCGCCAGGGTAATTGAGTGATCTGACATTCCAGGATCCAACGCCATAGTCCCTTTTTCGTTTGCGAGGTCATAGCCGTGAGTCCAATCCATTCCGAGGCCCATCTGCATGTTTCAAAACATTGTAGAGTGTTCCAGGGACGAGGAGTTAGCCCGTCGCCCAACCTCCATTCCGGCGGCAGGGTTATTACGTTGATTCCCTTATCAGGCGCGGAAGACTCGTTTTTTGCACTAGGAATGCAGGGGTGGCAAAATGCACGAACAATATTTGTGTCTCCTCCTTGCACGGTTGGACACATTTGAGCCGAAAATCCGAAAAGTAACAAATGCCTCAGAAATCAAAACTCACTCAACTCTGTTAATAATGGTATGATTTGTAAAGTTTACATTTTCCCCCAAAAAATGAAACGGTGTAGGTTGATATAAGACCCTTATGCATATCATAACTAAATGAGTTATCGCCATTTAAATTGTATGGAATTACGAAAACAATAACGAGTGTTGAGAGTTAATATATATTTCAAATCGACCAAGGCACTCTTATTTTCGTCGGATTTTCATGAAAATTTAAGGAATAGTGGTTTCCTTGAATATGTTCAATGAGCCGAGCATTCAGAAAAATTATATAAAATGGAACGAAATTGCGGCTATTTTGTGCTTATGAACGAAACTTTGCATCTTTTGGATGAATTTGAACGATTTTTCAAACATATATTGGGTGAATAATTCAAATCATCCGATTTATGGCATCAAAAATTTTTTTACGATTCCTAGAATGGTTACAAAGCCCGTCTTTTAGGAGCTCCTCCTGCCTCTTCGACTTGTTTCCACTAATTGTAGGTATTTATCTTCAGTGTGTTTCGTGTATTTCCCAAATCCCTACGGTACTGACAAGCCAATTTTAAGATTTGTTCTGAAAAGATCTCATTAAGGCCTTCCCAATGACACCATACTCGACTTTCAATGGCGAAATTTTCTCAAGAGTCATCTTCTTATATGGGGAGACCCCCTTAAACCCATTTGAAAAATTTTTCCTCCCCAAAACTTTCAAGAAGTCACCACTTTTGATCTTTCAACAAAGCTTCATGACTGTAGCTTCTATAGTTTTGGGGAATAACTGATGTGACATACAGACGGATATAAGTCGTGATTGCAATAGGGTTTTGTATTTTAGTACAAAACCCTGAAATTGAACAAACTTTAAAAACGTCTCTGTTTTTTAATTTTTTAATTCTAACTAAACTTATAAAATTTTCATAAAAATATTACAATGAAAATGAGCGACAGAATGCGTTTGACAAATCAGGCGTACAAAGAATACGTAGGTAGGAACACTACGACGAAGAGAGAACACTATGAAAATCTCAGAAGAATATAGAATAAGATAATTAGAATTAAGAAAATAAAATACTATGACGACTAACTGAGAAATATCGATGTAAGTCTAGCGAGCCACAACACAAGACAAGTATACAAAGTAGGTTTTTCAGCCCAATACGACGCTTCGTCATGATGACATCGGCAATATCATCGCTGATGAAAACAAGATTAAGGAAAGATGGGCATCATATTTCAAGAACCTCCTTAACCCTCCGCACAGCTCCAGAACATCGTAGCCTATAGATATCTGCGGAGAGCTTCCATTGGTCCCACCAACTCTGGATGAAGTTTGTTCCATCATCAAAGCCCAAAAGAATAATAAAGTGCCGGGCATCGATGATATTCCAGTGGAGCTCATCAAATATGGTGGCAGTAGTGTTAATCAAGCTATTCAAAATGTAATCCAGCACATTTGGAAACAAGAACATATGCCGAAAGAGTGGAGCCAATCAATTATATTCTCTATCCACAAAAAAGGTGACAAGTTATAGTGCTAAAATTATAAAGGCATATCAGTACTTTTTACGACATACAAAATATTTTCCAAGATCTTAGAAAATAATATCGGATCATACGCCAACAGTATTATTGGGGAGTATCAATGTGGTTTGAGTGCAAATAGAACGACAATAGACCAATTGATCACAGTCAAGCAGGTAGTTGAAAATGCTGGGGGTTACACGAAATTTTCGTTGACTTTAAGAAAGCATACGACAGTATTGATCGTAAGGTCCGTCTTACCAAAATGATAATGACGTCGATGACCTCCCGAATCGGCATCAATAAACAACTCACCGATGCCTTTGACACAAATATCGGACTAAATCAGAGAGATGGATTGGCCCCATTGCTATTCAATTTGGCTCTGGAGTACGTCATGAGGAAGCTACCTGTCGATAAGTGAGGTATATTGCTATATAAGTCAATCCAATTAGTAGTCTATGCGGGCGGTATAAATATTTTGTCACGGTCGTTAACAACTGCCAAAGAACTCTTCCTGAAACTCGACAGTGAAGCAAAACTAGTAGCGCTACAAATCAGTGACAATAAAACAAAGCTGATGACGCAGTTGAGGAAAAATACCTCAAACACCCTAAATAACGCACTTGGCGAATACAGTATCGAAAATGTTAGCGAATTTGTGTATTTAGGCACCAGAATAACGAAAACGGGTAATGAAAGAGACGAATCACGCCGAAAAACACAGCTCCCAAATAAAATTTTTAGTTCAGTTTTGACGATCTTGAAGAACAGTTGTATACACAGGAAAACCAAGATCCAAGTATAAAATACAAATCTGTGATAAGACCTGTGTTATGCTATGGGTGTGAAACATGGACCCTAACCCAAGCATCCGCAAATATATTGAACGCCTTTGAGCGACGGTTCCTGTGGCGAATAACCGAAACGAAGCCTGAGGGGGACCTATAGCGAATTCGACACGACCATGAGCTGTATGAAATTATTGACGAACATTGTGTGTAACTTAGTCTTCTTTTAGAAATATTAAATATTATTTTAAATATAACCGCCACGCGTTCAATGGATTGCGTTTTGCACTCACTTCAATATGTAGAGGGAGGGATCCACATCAAGAGCCTTGCAAACTTTTTTGCATCAGTTTTGGGCCGTTCAAAAAATTTCATGTTTGTAACTATTTTAGTTTCCGAGTAAACTAACTCTGACACACAAATGGATGACCATATAAGTATAGACAGACAGGTTGTGATTTTCGGAGGGTTTTTTTAAAATAATTTCACAAGCCCCTAAAAAGCGAGCCTTCTTTCTTATGAAAGTCGGTTGAATAAAAAAACGTCCGAATATCTTGTTTGCTGCTTTTGAATCGAGGAGGAATCGTTGATTTTAAAATGTGAATGTGATCAAATGTATCTCATCTATGCAGAAACCATTATTGGATCATTATTTTCAGTATATATATGCTGACATTCATTTATTTTATTTCTTAATCATTAGATTTATTGTAATCATTGGGTCCTGATGGTAGTTACCCATTGAACGTATGAATGAAAATTGCAGTATATGAGATAGATGCGGGCGGGATTCAGCAATTATTTCAAAGCGCTTGAACGAGTTGCGAAACCCTAATAAGCCAAAGCCCACCTACTGTTCATCAGAATTCGTTATCAATTAGACCGCCCCTGGATCTGCAATACTTTGTCAACTGCTTATTATAGTGATCAATCCAAACCACTTCAGTCCAATTTGCGATCCTTTGCTCACTACGTGTGCTCTTAAACACTGGTTACATTATCAATTTGATAAATAACAACAGATGGTAACCTCTCATTTACTATATTGCGATTTACAAGATAGTAGAAATGACCAGCCTATGTATAACCATCATATTAACTAAACCACACCGTTGGAACGCTGAAGACGGTTCTGGTGATTACACTACATTTTTTAAAGATTCTCAGATAAGTATAATGTTACGGTTCGGTATAATTGTTGCATTTACATCAACTAATAAAAGTTATCTCCATAACAATTTATGTCTGCGATACTATTCTGGTTGTTCCTGTCTGACTGCATTTCAACAAATTGATGTGAATCTGTGGATGCATTGTTCATCTCTGCCTCGCTTCACACACACATGTGCTCGTGATGTATCCATCTAGGCATTGTTAAAAGCACTATTTGAAACATATGAGTAATAAACGAGCCGAAAGCCTCATTAAGGCTCATTGAACTTAGAATTTAATACAAGCTGTCTAATTAGTGAAGATATGAAATATAAATAAGGCCTTTTAGCTGAAAAGACTCGCGTCGACGCTTCAGTTACAAATTCCTCTTCGCTAATATTCTAATTGTTATGTGTGCGATCATGTTGGGTCCCAAAGTAATGGTATCACCTTGAAAGAAAACAATTTAAATCACATTAACCATGGAATGAATTCATATGTGCCAAAAGAGTCTCAGCATTACTATTAGTAATCACTGTGCGCTTGGAGATAAGTGAAATTAGCGGCTATTCATCTTGTTAACAAGGAGAAGATAGATGTGGGTGCAAGGTGGTACGGAGTAAGCTCTATCGCACGTTAACTTGCCTTACACGCGTTTGCATGAAACAATAAGTTTTTCTTTTCTGATGGTAATTTCGTTTTACAGGTTTTTAATGACTCGAAAATTTGATTATTGCAAATTAAGAAACGTGTGTTTAGAAATTAAATCAGAAGGAAAAACCATACCATACAAACTATCTTTAGTAGCGATTCGACTGATTCCGGCAATTTTTATATTTTTTAAGCTCATTAAGATGAACGGGCTTTATGGTAAGATTACTGTGTCTAGTCAAATTGTTAAGAAGAATTTTTTACATTCGTTTTGACGTCGAACAGTAGCGGTATACAATGTTTTAGAGGTACTTTTTGAAGTCGTTAAACGAATATATTATTCTTCCATTCTATTGCATTAGATGAAAAAAATTCGATCCGCGTATTTATATATGAGTTTTTGTCAAACAATTTTGATCCGCTATTCTAACCTGCCTTTCTATCGGTACAAAAAAGTGCCGTCTTTGAAAAAGTTTATCGACATCGTGATACCATATAACAGCGTGACTAATGCTGCCTCTCGTTTTTTCAGGGTTTTTCTTTCAAGGTTCTGTATTGAAAATTTTAATACTTAATTTATAGCTTCTTTAAGATGGCTTGTCAATATAGTGTGTAAATTATCATTTAATCATTAATTTAATGAAGTCAAGCCCCTCAGTTTCATTTTGACCATTATTAGAAAGTAGAATTAAATGAAACGAAACGAGATTTATTAAAATCAAGTGAGAAGACCATCTGGCCCAAAAAACGATTAGATTCATATATTCTTCAAAGCCAATAAATAGCACGAACAGTGCCAATTTGCAGCGCATTTGGCCGAAAACTGGCCTAAACTAGTATTACCCGCAAAATCGTACCGCATTTAAAGCCGGACGCTTCTGGCGGGGCTTTCCGGTACAGGTGTGCTCGTCGGAGACGAGCGTGGGGCGTCACTTTCTCCCTATAAGACCCCGTAAGCCGTTAAGCGAGAGTACGACTCGCCAGAAACCAAGTTACTGTGCAAATCCCCACACGGAGAGAAAAACTATGGTGAAATAGAATTAAAATTGTAATAAATGTTATGGTGAATGTAGTCATTTTTTACCCCAGAGCCCACTCCAGCGGTTATGTTGCTCCAGACAAAAAGACCAATTGCCGCCCCTTCAACATGTGAAAACTAAAATTTTGGTTTTCTTTCAGATAAAAATTAAATAATTCGGTAATAATCAAAACGTATATTTAGAAAAAAATCTAACATTATCTTCTTCTTCTTAGCACTACAGCCCCTCTCGGTCCTTCATTTCCTGGAAACAGCGCAGCGTCCTCCAATTCCAAAATCCGAGTAGCGATGAACTGTCTTCGTCCACCGAGCCAGAACAGCGTTTCCTCGGTTTCCCCACTGGCCTCCGGCCATCAGTTCTCCCAACGAATACCTTTTTGGGTATCTGTTGTTCGTCCATACGATTTATGTGTCCAACCCACTGCAGCTTCCGCAGTCTTACAATCGTTGAGACCTCTGGTTCGTCAAAAATTTCATACAGCTCATGTTTGTATCGATTTCGCCATTGGTCCCCGTCTAGCTTCGCTCCCATTATTCGCCTCAGGGCCCGTCGCTCAAAGGCGTTCAATATACACATACTCAAAAAAGTCTGCGTACACTTGCTGGTCGTAGCAAATATATCAATATAAAAACCTTTGCCATTTATTTAAAATCCCCGTTGGCAGCACCAGCCGGAAAGGTAAATTTCTCGTATGTAGCATAAAGCTTCGAAAAAAAATTTTGCTTGCCTACTACTCAACTTCTTTCTGCAATTTTCGTAGTACCACATGGGTATTTATTAACATTCAAAAAATCTGGCCACGTTCGTTCTTAGAGACCTTTTATCGGGGCGCAAATATTTTGCTAATTAAATTGAGTTGCATACGTATGGATTACATATTGAAAATCGGCGGATAATAAATTGTTGTAAACATATAAATACCGGTTTCGCCCTTCTCGCATTTGCTGTTGACACAGTTCACAGTGGTAACCATACAAAGGCTTAAATAGCTCGAATAGTTAATTTCAAAAGATTTCCATGAAAGTTTAATCAGGACTTGCGTTGCCATTAATATATACATTTTTAATTTTTTTCTGAACTATGAGGGCCGTCATTTCAATTTTTATTGAAATCGGCTGCTAAAAATATTAAGCCGTAATTTTTCGACTTTTTTATTTGTCATTCGATTTGCATAATTAAATTAAATTAACTTGCGTTAATAACTTATAATTTCAAGTTTCAACGGAATCTGTTGAGAATCTTGGCTGCTACAGAAATAAAAAAAATTGTATGCCACCCCCCTGTATGGGGAGACCCCCCTGTATGGGGAGACCCCCCTTAAAATACCTTAAAATATTTTCTTGCACTGCAAATCTCAAGAGGCACCACTTTTGACCTACGTAGAAAATTTCCTCATTCTAGCTCATGTGGTTTGCGAGAAAACTTGTTTTGACGCACGAACAAACGGACGGACAGACAGACAAGTCGCGATTTTATAATTTTTTAAGGGGATTGTTAAAAAGATTTTACAATATCTTAAAAATGGTCTGGTTTATAAATTCTATCAAGTAAAGTCATTTAAAACGTTATCATGAAAAATATTCATTATTTCAGTTGGCACTAAAATAGCGAATTGCGCTTGCCTTCTGACCTTTGGGGGCCGCCATTTTGAATGCATGCATTTTATTTTGGATTATTTTAAATCTTTGTATGCTAGGAACTCATCAATCAATGTACTATCTCGTTCAAATAGGAGTTTCACTCTAGACAGGGCAAAATAATTCAATTTTTAAAGAAAATGGCAGCTAAAAATATTAGGCTTTAAATTTTCGACTTTTTTATTTTTCATTTAATTTTAATAATTTCCTGCATAATACAAGAACATAGTACAGAGATCCATAATCTCAAGTTTCATCAAAATCCGCTGGAAAATGTGACCGCTAGAGGGCCATAAAAACCTGAAAAAACGCATATTTAAACGGCCGCCATTTTGAAATTTGCTCATGCATGATCACCAAAATATCAAAGACTGTAGGCCTGAATAATGTCTATCTTGTAACCGAATTTCATATATGTCGGATTAAAATTGCGTCTTTAAAAAGCCTTTGAAATTTCGCCCTTCAACTGGCCGCCATTTTGTGTTTTGCAACCTGACCTCCAGTTTTTTCACGTGATTCTTTAGATACTTATAATTTCTATCAAGTTACCAAATTTCATGAAAATCTGTTGAAAGCTTTGACCACTATTACAACAACAAAATTTTGCACGTTTTTCGACCTTTGAGCGGCCGCCATTTTGTTTCTGCCGTACCGACTTTGAATTTTTTATTGTGAAATTCATCGCATACATCAATGAACCCTTGTACCAATTTTCATCCAAATCGGAGCTATACTTTGGTCAGAATAGAAATCACGATTTTTCGTCTAAAATGGCCGCCATTTTGTTTTTGCCCGTCCGATATAGCTGGTTCACGAACTTAACCGAGATAATTACCCAATACACCTTTCCTAAAAATTTGGTGAAAATCGAAGCAAAATTGCAACCTCTAGCGTGGTCACAAATTTCGTTATATCCCATATATATATATATATATATATATATATATATATATATATATATATATATATATATATATATATATATATATATATATATATATATATATATATATATATGATGCTCTCCGCAATAGGTAAATTTCTCTCGAGAAATTTACCTAATAACTTAAAATCTTTTCTTTATTATATTCATTAAACTATATGGTACACAAATATGTAACTGATCACTCGTTCGCTGTTTAGAATAACCAAAATAAAAAAGTTTCTTCCAAAAAGTCATGAAAATCCACCCAAAAAAGTCTGCGTACACCTGAAAAAATTTATTCATTTTATTTGAAAACCACTATATTAGCTTTCAGATTTTGAACCTTTATATCTAGTAGCATAGCCTTTCCTATAAATGACTTCCTTTAGCCTATTTTGCATGGATTGAACAAGTTTTGATGTTTCTTCGGCCGTTATTTTGTTCCACTCGTTCAAAATAACATTTTTTAATGACTCTTTGCTAGTTATGTCATGCTCTCGAATTTTTCTTTCAAGTAAATCCCACAAATGCTCAATTGGGTTTAAATCTGGTGATTGAGGAGGTGTACCTAAGAGTTTTGGGACGTTGTAGGCCAACCAAAGCCTATTTATTTCAGCTGTATGTTTGGGGTCATTATCGTGCTGAAAGAAAAATGCGTTCCCCAGCCGCAATTTCTCGGCACTTTGCTTAGTATTATTTTTTTAAATATTAAGGTACCCGTATTTATCCATTGTAGATTCTATGAAAACAAGTTGCCCCACTCCACTGGCTGCCATACAACCCCAAACCATCACACCGCCGCCACCATGCTTTACAGTGGGAATCAAATTTTCTTTATTGAATTCTGTCGAGCGTTTTCTCCATACTAATTTGCGTCCTTTTATCTCAAATATACAAAACATACTTTCGTCCGAAAAAGAACGCTTTCCCGAAATTCTTTTCGCATATTTACATAAATTTTGGCGAATTCCACTCTCTTTCGGCGATTCCGTTCCGATATGAACGGCTTTTTACGTGCGACTCGACCATGGTAACCGCCTTTTCTGAAAATTATGCGCACTGTTTCAACGCTTATTGTTTTATTGTATTTCTGTCTTATATCCTGCGCAATTTGGAACGCGGTTAATCGGGGATTTTGTTTCACAGCATTAATAATACTCCTACGTTCACGTGCTGTAAGTTTGGGAGGACGTCCTGACCGATGCCGTGAAATAATCAAACCACTTTCTTTGTAATAAGCAACAACCCTTTGGACCGAGGAATGGGTTCTCCCAACTAATTTTGCGATTTCACGAAAACTTTTCCCGTTTTCACGCAGTTTTACTATGACTTTACGCTCACTAACACTGATTTCCTTATTTTTTACTTCCATGTTAAAGAATAGTCTTTTATTCACGCAAAACACACAGAAAATTTTCCAATGAAGTACTGTCACGCAGAACAATGAAAAAATGAAGGCATCAACATTGCACATTTCGGGGAATCCCCACCAAATTTTGTGATGTGTACGCAGACTTTTTTGGGGCTGCTCAGAGACTTCCAAGTATTGAAATTACTATATTATTTTAGGAATTTTTTAAGCAAACCTGCTTCAATACATTTCTTGCAGTTTAGGCACTTTTATCGAAATGATTAAATCAAGATCACATTATTGATTCATACGATTCCAACATAATTCAGTTTGTACTAATGAGATGTTCGCAGACTTTTTTGAGTTTGTGTATTTGCAGATGATTGGATTAGGGAGCATATTTCACACCCATAGCATAACACAGGTCTTATCATAGATTTGTATACTTGGAGCTTTGTTTTCCTGTGTATGCAGCATTTATAATTGTAAGTAGAACAAAACAGTAAAAATTAAAACGAACTTACAACGACAAAACAAAAGTAACATCAACTATACGCTAAAGTCAAAAAAAATTTTCTTTCTCACTTTTATTTCTGCAAACTTTTTTATTACCTCTTTTAAGTTTATTTGATCAGCAATTTCTTGCTAAATCGCTAAAATAGCCAAAACATTAAGATGATTTTGCGTGGTAGTAGAACGTCAAAAATTGTTTATTAATTTTAGTTTAGAGAAACTCCTTTCCCCACTTGCAACAGTTATTGGCAAAGTCAGCAATATTAACAGGGCAACACTCAGGTTTGAGGCAAAAGGTAACATTGTTATTAATTTCAGTACATTGCTTGGGCTTTCTTTTTTGGCTGAAAGTCCAGATACCGCAAAAAGTTCTTCTATTATTTCTACCCTATTTATATCAGCAGAATCACCATCAGTCAAAAGACTTTCCAAATCCATAGAGTGTTTTAAAAACATTTCTTTAGACATTGTTTTTAAATCGTGTATGTTATATAAGAATTGAAAATAGTCACTATGGTGACTAAGTTGTTCAAACCTATCATCTATTGCATGGAGTGCTTTATCAATTGTAAAGTAAAAAAATCTATCTTATATTTTTCCTTGGGATCTTCGATCGGTACATTTATTTTCAGTGTGTTGTAAAATAAATTTACAAAATCCTACTAAAATCGCGTCCTGTCTGTCCGTCCATCCGTGTGTCACAGCAGGTTTTCTCGGAAACTGCTTAAACTAGAAACATCAAATTTTGTATGCAGGTGTAAAATGGTGCTCTTTTCAAAGTTCAACTACAAAAAAATTTTACACGGTATTAAAGGGGGTCTCCCCATACAGGGGAGTGGCCCCCGAAATAAAATGTTCATCAAAGGTAGCCGATATTAGTATGAAATGAAATGCCTTGATAAGAACCTTTCAAAACAGGTCTTAATTTGACACTTTTTGCTTCAAGGGGCGTACAGGGAGGAGAAATACACGAAAAATTGTGTCCCCTCGCGATTGGACGCCTGTGATCCGAAAAATCTGAAAAAATGTGGAGGTAAGTATTTATGAGTACAACAACAACAAATACCCTAGAAGTCAAAATTCTCTCAACTTTATTAATAATAATACGATATTCGAATTTCACATTTTCCCCAATAAAATCGTATAGGTACCCTTAAACTCAACGAAATTAAATATTTAAGTAGTCCTACAAAAGGTTCTTAAACTTTGTAAGTTTGATGAAAATCGAATAATATACACGGACGTTATAGGCATTTGAAATCCCCAATTACAACAACAATAACACATGGTTTTGGTATTTTATGGACTTTCCATCGAATCAGTCACTGCAGTTTTGACTTGATCTTCTTGAAATTTTCAAATAAGTTCAATAATATTAATATTTTTGGAATTTCATGATTTGAGATATTTTGGTTGGTTTGCAACAAAACGGCGACCGTTGAAAATAGAAAAACAATGGATTATCTTCTAAACGTGCACATCTCTTTGACATATTTCTGGACTTTATTCGTTGCTGGTGACTGCATTTTTGAGAAGTTGAGTACAAAATCCTTCTGACATGAGCGTAGGTCTGTCTACCCAACTTGTTTCTTCTTATGCGGTGGCGTGGTATTGTCGATTCAAAATCAGCCTCAACGTCAATTTCGTCAGCTAGTTCTCTTGCATCGACATAGTTTCATTGAAGGACTTATCTGATCGAAGATCCTTAAAGAACGCTTTACAGTTTTGTAACAGGTCAAGTGTAGATGCTAGATCGAAATCTTTTGTTTGCATCAGCTTGCTTATTGTATTAATACAATTTAATATTTTATACCAAAGTACTATGGAACACAAAAACCTAAACTGTTTCATATATTTTAATAAGCCCGAGGCTTCATCTCTCAACGTGCTTTCCGAAATAAACGAGACTTTTGTCATAAAAATTTTTTTGCAGGCGATATCTGTGAATGAGATAGTTTGGTGATATTCGGTTCAATGGAAGCGAATTTATTGCGTCCAAAGTGACAGTATGTTGTGCACATTGATGAAAAAATGTTATGGCGAGATTATCTATCTCCTGCCAGAGTTCATGGCTGGTTTCCACGTTTCAGAGATGGTCGTGAGGACATAAATGACGATGAAAATACGGGCCGCCCAAAATTAGTGATCACCGTAAACTCCATCGAAATTGTGCGTGATAAAATGAGCTGAAATCATCGTTAAAATTCATGAAATCGGAGTTGAGTATCTCCTAAACATCGATTTATCGCATTTTAATCGATCATTTGGGCTTACGAAAGGTCTGTGCCCGTTTTGGTCCGCACAAGTTAACTGATCACCAAAAATTGCTCAGAATTCAACATTCGAAAGACATCATTAAAAAGGCGAGAACAGACGAGAAGTTTCTTTACAACATTGTAACTGGTGATGAAACGTGGTGTTTCCAATTTGAACCCGAAACCAAGCGTCAAAGTGCCAAATTGAAGGCCCCAGACGAGCCGCCACCCAAAAATTGCGTTTGGGGAAGTCTAAACTCAAGTCGATGCTCATTGCGTTTTTACGATTCCAAGGGAATTATCCACAAGGAGTTCGTGCCAACGGGCCAAACCGTCAATGCAATTTATTTTTTTGGCGTTTTAAAGCGTTTGTTGCATCGCATTCGTCGAATTCGGCCTGAACACCACGAAGAAAGAAGCTGGCCCTTATTGCATGATAATGCACCATCTCCTCGATCCACTCTTATGACTGATTTTTTGACTTGAAATCGCATTTTAACATCAATCACTCACCGTATTCGCCGGATATGGCTCCCACTGACTTCTACTTATTCGGAAAATTGTATTTGGCCATGAAAGGAAAACGCTTTGCGCCCACAGAGGGCATCCAAAATGCTTGTACCGATATCCTGAAGGCCATTCAGGTCAATGACCTGAAACACTCTGTCGAAAGCTTTTGGATCGCACAAAAGAGTATATCGAAGTCGGAGGAGACTATTTTGAATAAATAAACTCGAATTTATCAGAGCAAAGCTCCTGTCAGCTCAGTCTCGTTTATTTTGGAACGCACCTTGTAAATTATCAATTTCTTGATTTTCATAAATGCTTAGCAGTGCGTCGTATATATCGCCTATATGAAATCAAAGGTTTTAAGGCCTCTATCTTACTCTCCCATCTAGTGTCACTTCAGGGTTTCAAACTTAACCCTTGAACATGTTTTAAAAGTACTGCCTATCGAAAAGTAGATGCAGAAAAATATAAATATATTTTTTGAACCATATTAAAGAAATGAGCAGCTTCCAAGGATGCTTTTGCCATATCATTAACCACTAGATTGAGGGAGTGGCTATTGCATGGTACGTAGAATGCTCGTAAATTTAAATTTTTTATTCTAGTTTGCCTCCTGTTTTACTGCATCGCATATTGGATCCATTGTCATATCCCTGCCCTTTAATATCCTGCAAGTTTAAACCTAAAGCATTTAGTTCTCCGATTATGATTTCAGACAGTTTCCCTGTCGACCTTTCAACTGGTAAGAAGCTCAAAAAACTTTCATTGATTTTTATTTCAACCTCTTTAGAATCAAATTTAAAAAGAAACATATCTAATTATAAGAGTTATTTGCTCCACTTTACTAACGTCTGGAGTGCAATCTAAAATTATAGAATAGTATTTGGCTTTTTTTATTTCATTAACAATATGGGATTTGACACTTTGATGCAACAGGTCTATTATCTCGTTTTGTATATTTTTCCCGAGATAGTGGTTTCCTCTTTTTTGAGTACTCTACTAACATGTTCTTCCATAATGGCATGACAGCAGCTCTACTACAGCAGCTCTACTATTGACAGCAGCTCTACTATTTTTAAAAAGTTCCCGTTATTATGCTCAAATAGTTTCTCGCTTGAACCTTGAAATACCAGACAGCTTTTACCAAGCATTTTAGTAATAGCTACGATTCTCAAAAGTACTTCGTACAAATAATTTGGTTTCAGCATTCATAATCCTTTGAGCAGCCGCATCTATTGTTTTACAAGACTTTAATCTTTGACTCAATTCTAGACAGGACTTTTGACTCTGAATGTGATTTTTGGAAATTTCATGACCTTTTAAAGTTTCGACTAGATGCTTCCAACTTTTAAAGCCGTCTTTTGAAAGTGAAGTGACCACGCAACCAAAGATTTTGCAGTAAAAGGAATATACACCGTTTTTTTAAGTAGAGTACACTAGCCAGTCCACAACTTGCTCTCCTTTGCTTAAAATTCGTTTCTCATAATTAGGGCTAAATTTTCGGCCAGTTTCATCGGAAGGAAATTCGTAGTTATACAATGGCTGAGGTGGACCATGTCTTACCAAAAAACTTCTTTCGGCATCTCCTAAAATTCTTGGCCACAAAGCTGGATTTGCACTTAAAGCTAATTGACTGCCTTCCGTAAGTGCCGGATTGGTGTCAATTTTTATTGTGCTTTCGCTCGGTGACGGATTAGTTATTGTGCTTTCGTTCGGTGACGGATTAGTGCTAGTTCCTGCCACTTTGGATATATTGACCATTTGAAGCTCATGTACACTCTCTGGTGATTCCGTGTTTTGGTTCATTCCTGAATTTGGTATTGGACACTCTGAATCGTCATTTGCCTCGATACCAACAGACGTCTGCTGCTCTTAAACACTCTTTAAAGCGCCAACTTGTTTCTGCCTTTGGGCTTCTTTTTCCAGCCTTTGTCTTTTGAACTGGCAACCAGATCGTTTTTTTGTCCGTCTGACATTCTGAAACAGACAGTTTCTTAAATTAAACAATTGAAGATATAAAATGATCAGTGAAAATGAAGATTTACCCTCCCGAAAAAGCAAAAACCACAAGTATCATTCAAAATAGGCAAAGCTGACAAAAGCAAGAAATAAATAATTTATAGAAGTAACACAATTCAGGCATAGAAAGATGCTTCGATTTACAATGAGAAATTGTTAATTTTATTTGAAATCACTCGCAGACTTTTGAAATAATTAGTCAAATGAGATACGCAATACAATCCGTGTTAACCCGCAAGAAGGCGCGCTTTGAGCATTTTTCTCACGCAAAAATTAATTGCGTTTTTTTTAATGTTAGCGACATAATTTCGTCGCAAGCTGCTCAATACCTTCCCATATGTTTATGAACTTTCATCTGATCTAATTCAGGCACCACTTAAAGCCGCTGTATCCTTGCAGTGGAGTATTTGTTTGAGTAGTGTCCTCAAGTGCGGCATTTTGCCCATCAAGCGCCTATCCACGTTAGTATTTTTCTCCTGATAAGCGAATTTTTTTCATTTCATTTCCATTTTTTTGTTTAATCTGTTTCAAGAGTACTAAATATATTATGAGTAGTATATTTAATAATTATAAGCAATTTTTTTTTTATCTGAGCACAAGCACGCAATTAAGGAAAAACAATAAATGTGGCTATTGTGCTGGCGAAACTACACATTTCGTGAAGAATTGGTTTAAAAAACCTCATTGGACTGGAAATTTATAAGGAAGTGGTTTAATTTCTTGAGAGAAAGACACAGTTTTTAAAGACATAGTTTTTATCGGTTTTTATTTAAAAGACACGGATTTACAAAAAGCTTATATTTAGGTAGATGTTATCAAGGTAGACGTCCGGTAATAAGACCGAGGATTCGATGGGGAGACACGATAGAAGCTGACAGCAGAAGCTTGCTGGGAGTGAACAACTGGCGAACGAGGTCGCAGAACCGTGATGATTGTAGGATTTTAATCCTGCAGGCCAAGGCTCGACTTGGGCTGTCCCGCCATAGAAGATGAGATGTTATCAAGGCCTAATGATGTTGGAATTTTGGTAGTCATTAGCCGTGGGTTACAAAATGGTGGCGGTTTAAAAATTCGATTTATTTAGATTTTTGAGGCCCCTCTAGTGGCCAAACTACTCTACAGATTTTGATGAAGTTTGATATTGCAAGTTAGGTGAAGTTCTTTGATCCTACAAAAAATCATTAAAATTGGATGATAAATAAGGAAGTTGAAATTTAAAACATAATTTTATTAGCTACTATTTTGAACCAAAAATTTGTGATTTGTGATTGTGATTCCGACCAAAGTGTATCTCTGATATATAGCATTTGCCATAATGGGTCAATTAGGCTAAACGATGGGTCCTGCAAAAACCATACAAAATCAAATGAACCGATTAAAAATGGCGGCCCCTCGAATGTCGAAAACAAGCGAAATTGATTCTTGTATTTAGTATTAACCAAATTGCTCACTAAATTATCATGAAAAATTTTAAAACTTCAGATGAAAGCTATTTATACAGCAGAAAATGTATGTACAAGATTTGTTCTCCAAATTCAAAACGCCTGCTAATTAAAGTTTCAAAGCTTCAAAGCGTTCAGAAGTCATAATTTTCATTCGATTTGAACTCGATGTCTGCAGCATAATCTCTTCGCATCGAATCAACTGATGAACAAGTTTAACGTTTGGATTGATGTTCACTTTTAACTTGAATGCATCAGCAAAATAATGTTCTCCTTTAATTTTTCTGCCAGTGATTTCACTTCCAGATATTTGTTTGTTTTTAAAGTAATCTACCTCACCAAACTCTTCTGCTGCCGTCTTTAACGCCTCATTATTCTGCTGGAATTCATTCCATACGGCTTAATTTTTTCTGATTTCGCTAGGAGATAGTTGACATCCTTGCGCTCTGGAGAATTCTTCTTATAATTACGAACCGTCCATTCGATCTCTTCCCCTAATGCTAGCTGCCTGCTTAGCAAAGACTCCTTGCTGAAATGAATTACTTGTAATAGTTATATTTACGTGTTTCTTCAATAATCCAAGCAGACGCTGATGCTCGCGTCACCAACTGTTCTTTACATATTGTCTTCCTGGGCCACCAAATGTTGCCAGCGATACTCCAGCCTGACTGTTCACTCAAGAAGTAGTTGCTTGGTTGATGAAGTTCTTTGTGTTCTCTTGACTTCCTTTCAAGTCCAGTTGCTGCTGTTTGATTTATCAGCCTGCCTGATAAATTCTCCATCTTGCTGCTTGGTTTTACTTTGTTTATCGGCTTATCTAATAAATTTTCCAAGTGCTGCTTGCTGCTTTCTTCCTAGTTTGATTGCTGCTGCTTGATTTCTAGGTTGATTGCTGCTACTTAATTTATCAGTCTGTGACGTTATGAGATTCTGCTTTGGAGATGTCAACTTCTGTAGCTTTAAGGTTTTATGTATATAATTGTTTCTTAGGTCGTCCGAACTACCCATCGAATATTTATCTTACAACTATAATAGCAATAAAACTATGAGCACTAGTGTTCATGCAAAGTAATGCAAGAACTTACGTAAATTAACTTCCGCCGTTCTACTTGGCTAAGTGCTTAAGATGACGAGTAAATGCCAATAGCGGATGTTGTAGAAATATGGTAAATGGGGGGCTTGCTCGCATGCTGTTTCAATGTTTCTGAAGGAGTATTTTGGTTATAACTTAACGACGGAGAGGCTGTTTTAACTGAATGTGCACTTCCTCCGTTTGTGAGTTTATTGTTTTGATACAGCGACGGCGTTTTTTGTCTATATCCCATGTTGATTGCTAATCGGGACATTAGTGTTTTAAGAGAAAAGTATAAAAGCCGGCTGAGTGCTGTACAAATTAGGAGGTAAGTATATATCTATTGTTTGGGGCTGGGTAGGTGTTAGTTGTACTTGTTGCTGAGGCGGAGGCAGCTGCTGTGTATGGAGAAGTTGTTAATGGAATGTTAACTCTCGAGAACCTCGTCCCGACAAAGATCCAGTTTTTTGATTAAACACAATTTATTGCCCTGATTTATCTAGTTTATTAAGATGATCGTAGAAATGAGCTTAGTCGACAGTCATAGTCGGTTGCTTTTTATTTTCCAAGAGTCATTTCGTTAACGAATGATTTATATGCAAACTATTCAGAATACATTTTTTTTAGATTGATTCGAAGTAGGGCAGATAATTATAAAGCATCAATTGTGCTAGCTTCTAGTTGATGTGTAAGAACGGTATCATTCTTTCTAAACAGTCATTCTATATTGTCATCCATTATACGCGACACTCCTGTGCGAGTCGCACCAATACCAATACCAAACCAATATGTCTGTATCATTATGAACCGGGAGGGAGACATTTTGTTCGGAGTCGCGAGGTGGTTCGTGGTCCGTCGTCATGTTAAGATCATTTATAATTAATAAAAGTAATAATTAATAGTAAAGGAATCGTTTACTTGATATCAACCCGTTTGGAAGCCATTATTCCCCTCTGACCATGCTGACAGAATCAGAAGTGGGATACGGAACCGTGAAATGCCGACCGAGAAAATCGAATCGTTAACAGCTTAGCAGCTACGCGCCGTGCTGTAATCGCGAAATCGTTCCACTGCAGGAACAAAAGCCGAATTAACAAACCGTGTCTCGGAAGATGTGGGCTCAGAGGAAATCGAATTGGACGATATTCCAACCGATTCAATGCCACCAGTGTCGCGCAGTAGATTTAACGAGCTTTGCCCAATGCCGCCGCGGCAAACGCACACCAACCATCTGACCGCCACCGCAAATGCAACCACCGCAGAATGCCCGACCAGCACCAACGTATTAGCCGATAGCAACCGAGCCTTGATTCACTCTCGCTGCCGCCGTCATATGCAGTAAACAGCGTGATGCAACCAAACCAACTATCGTTGCCGCTATTGGGTCCATCAAACGACATGGTACGCTGCCGTTACACCCGTCCGTTGCCTGGACGTCACCGAATCCGATAGCATAGTCGACCGAAATAAAATAATGCGCCGCCGCACACATCATTACGACGCCATTAGATACCGTGCTAAATCTTCGTAGAGCTGACCATTCAGCGTCAACACTGACTCGCAACAGTGGACACACACTAACAATTCGTGAAGTGAGCGACATGCTACCGGAATTCGACCCACTGTCAGAACTATCACTGACATCCAAACAATTTTCGACGCTTATTAATATGCTGTAACATACGCTCGGATGGGAGGACGACACGATTCTTCTTGTCGTGCTGTCGAAATTGAGCAACACAGCTTCAGTATGGTTCAACAGCCATCCACAACCACACACGTCATGGAGATCTCTCGCAGCCGATCTCGAGAGAGATTTTCCCAACGACATCGACGAAAGCATAATACATTCAAAACTGATCGCCACGTACAAGAACCTAGGCGAATCGCTTAAAACATTCTTTTATCGTATGTGTGTAATCGCGCGACGTGGTCGTGTTAGTGAGAGAGCTACCATACGATATATTCGAACAAATATCCGACTTCCCGCTCTACAGAATTCATCGCATGTGTAGACATAATGAGCACCACAGTGCTCGTCGCCGCAATACGAAGACATATGTCCAACGCGCAGCAGCAGCCGCAGAACCGACGCGAAGATGACACAACAAAACGACGAGAGAACGAGTCAAACAATAAGCGACACGATCGAAGGAATCGCACCCATACAACCACGCCGGCTCTGAATAACAAAAAACGAAAGGAGATCGCATGTTATAATTGCCGGGGTAGCGGACACGTCTCCATCAATTGTCAACAACCGCAACGTAGAGAACGATGTGCGACATGCTCTCGAACTACACATTCAACCGCCCAATGCCCGACAAACAGAAACCAGCGAATGACTGCCACATAACAGATGACATAGCATCCATCTGCCACTAACAAATTTTTCTAGACGGGAAATCCGTGAACGCATTCATCGACCCAGGGAGTGATCGCTCGCTCATACAAATAAACACCGCTCAAAATGGATGCCAAATTGTCGAGAGTGACACCGTAACCCTGAAGGGCTTCGCAGGACGGGTAACGCGAAGTAATAAACACGTCATCGTCGAAGTGATTTTGGTCGATTGCACGCAGATACTGAAACTCATTACCGTGCACGACGATCTCATCTCATGTCCGGTCCTACTCGGCAGAGATGTACTGTGCACCGAAGATAGTCAACTCGTAATGAGCTCGAACACTTGCCGATTAGTGAAGTTTGCCACCAACAATATCCGCATCGGAATAGTTTGCCCCGGTGACGACCGATGGGAATTATACCGCATTTTCAATGAATTCCCCGATTGATTTGCAAATCGAATATCAGAGCATACTAGCCACGATAACTGCAATGACAGGCACCAGGCAACCGACGCCAAGCAATCCGAAAAACCAAACACACGAAACGCCGATGCCGACCAGCACTTAACTGAAAATGTCGCCGTTAGCGACACCATGATAATCAATTTGTCAATCGATGAGTGGGTTACCGCGATGCAAACTGCCGATCTCGATTTAAAGCAAATCGTAGGCGTACTGCAAAACATCCGCGTACCGATTGAAACAGGACGATTCTACCCCATCGAAGGAGACAACAGAAATTTGGTCGTACCCCGTGCTATCCGTTGGCGTATTGTGAAGCTCTACCACGATGATATGGGCCACCTTGGAGTGGAAAAGACCCTGCAGCGCATACAACAGCACTTTTGGTTCGCGAGAACGCGAAACTACGTAAAATCCTATATCAGTTTGTATTTGCAGTGTTGCTTTCGCAAAACTGCTGCTGAAGGGCAACTCCATATAAACGACGTCTATTCGATACCTTTCCGCGTGCTGCACCTAGACCATCTTGGGACATTCCCGCGCAGAACAAAGGGAAAAACATACATCATCGCAGCCTTCGACCCTTTCAGCAAGAATGTCATGCTGAAGGCCGATTGATCGACCAAGTCAACACCGGTAATCGAAATGCTGAACGAACTGACACCATTCGTGGGAATACCCAACCGGATCGTCACTGACCGTGGCACTGCCTATACATCAAAGGAGTTGGAATTCGAGGTACCGTATGTCATGTAAATGTATATGAACTCGTACTATATTTGAAGAGAATAAATCAGTTGTAATCAGAACTCGGACTTGTTTGGCCGTGTCGCGCTTAACATAACATTGGCGACGAGGATAAAGTTAACTACGGATTTTACCAGTGCAATGTGTTGGTAGTGAAATAAACGGTTTAAGATGAACCCAGAACAATTGAATACGTTTATGGGAGCCTTCCAATCATTAATATAGGGATTGTCGATTGAAAACACCTCGAGACGACGAGACGACATCGCTCCGGAAATCAATCCAGCATACGAATTGCAGAACATCATGAGAGGATTTAAGTGCGAAAAATTCAACTGTTTTGAGGCACAATATCGAATGTGGGGCCTCGATAATTCAACAAATATGCCTACGTTGCCGCAAAACGTGAGTTATTTTTGTCGTGTCTTAAGCCTGAAACTTTTCTCGGGCTGAAAGTTGCCTTTGGCGACGCTAGTGCAGAATTTGAGAAGCAGGCGTATGACGCCATTAAAGAAAAATTTATGTGTCTATTCCAAATACATGCAACATGATTTAAGGCTTTGTCGAATTTCCGGAAAAGCAGTCGACGCTCCGATCAGACTTTTGAGTCGTACGCAAATCAGCTTAAAGAATTAAGCCGATATTGCGGCTACAACGGCGACAGGCTAAAACGACAATTGCGTGATCGCTTTGCAACGGGATTGCATCATAAATGACTTGAAATAGAATTAAAACAACGTTGGCCGGACCTTAAATAAAAAAAACAGTGGCGGTTTAGATGTGGAAGTAACATTTGAAGAAGTGTTCGCTGTGGCTCAAGCGCGATAGGCAGCAGAAAAAGACTATGCCACGAGTAGTTGTGAATCGGTGAAACGCGTTCAAGACTCGGCAACACGTAAAATAGTTAGAAAACTTCAAAGTAACCAGTCTCGACGGTGCGGTAAGCCAAAAAATGCATAAACAGTGCCGCGCAGAAATAAAATTTGCGAAGAGTGCGGTATCCGAGGACATTTGGATCGTGCTGCATCAAACGTGGTCGAGCTCAATTATATTACATAAGTGCACACACACATGCCAGTACAAACGAAAGCGAGAATAAAACAACAACTAAAAGCAACAAAAAGTATACGAGAAACCGAAACAGTTTCCAGAAGAGAAATTTTTAAAATGAGCGAGACACACAGCTCTGCTAACGAAACGGAGTCCGACTCAATATTCCACGTTAATAAGGGAAAAAGAATAAACGTCATGATCAAAAACATTAAATGCACAATGGATTTGGATCCAGGGGCAGCACACTCGATTATAAGCACAGCTTTGTGGAGGAGAATCGGAGCGCCACCACTATCAAAAGGCTCCACACTGTAAGCATACGGAAAATTCAAATTGAGACCAATGAGTAAAACGTTTGTGACCGTAAAACTGCAAGATACGACAGCTACTCTCCCGGTAGTTGTATTGGACAACGCAGAACCTTTGCTTTTTGGTTTACCATGGAGTGAAGCGTTCGGCATGCAATTCCTGTCTGCGGTGTACTCGCTGAAGGAATCCAAGCATAAAAAGAAATACAACAACGATAACCTTGATCGAGAATTATCCAAAAAATTCAGGAAAATAAAATCCTTTTTGAGAAATCTCGAAGCCTATACATGTACCGGCGCGTCCAATAAAATTCGGTTTACAAAAAAATGTAGAAGCTGAGCTCAGCAGACTTATAGAAAAAGGGGTTATTTGACACGTGGATCCTTCCAAAACACCGCGAGAGTGGCCAACACCCACAGTAAGTGTCATAAAAAAAGATGGTACAATTAGAATATGCGGTGACTTTCGAACAACACTTAATCCCGCGCACACACAAATTGTCTCGTGGAGAAACGTATACAACGATTTACTAACAGGATGCATATCTGCAATTTGAAATACACCCCGACTCAAGGAAATTCGTAATTATTTCGACTCACAGAGGTTATTACCAGTACAACCGCCTTCCTTTTGGCATCGCAAATGCCCCGGCTAGTTTTCAAAGGTATTTGGAAAACTTATTAGAAGGGATACCCTACGTTGCGGTATATTTTGACGATATCGCCATCACAGGCAAGACAACACACATTTGTTAAACATTTTACGGCGACTACGCGCAACAGACTTTCGAGTAAAACTGAGCAAGTGCGCATTTATGCAGCCCTCAATCGAATATTTGGGACATACAGGTACAATCAGTAAAGAAGGTATAGGACCGTCACAATCCAAATTGGCAGCGATTGCAAATGCTTCAACACCAATCAACGTAAATGAACTCAGATCTTTTTTAGGATTAATGAATTTTTATTAACGATTTATACCTAACCTGCATGGTACGTGTGCAAATCTTCACTCATTAACAGGAACACAACAACAATGGAGGTGGGGTCCTGCGGAATTACAGACATTCGAGCACATAAGGCAAAAGGCGGTTAAAGCTCATATAACCGTGCCGTACGACCTTAACCGCCAACTCTACGTAGCATGTGACGCATCTGAAAAAGGAGTAGGAGCTGTCTTATTTCATAAAACTAGTGTGCAAAGCGAGGAGCCTATGGCTTTTGCTTCTCGCAAACTTACTAACGCCGAGCAAAAATATTCTGTGGTCGATCGTGACGCCTTAGCAATAGCTTTCGCAGTCTGAAAATATGGCCAGTTTTTACGAGGTACTACGTTCACGGTAATCACAGACCATAATCCGTTAAAACATTTGTTTGGCGAAAATCGGAATCTGCCGAAATTGGTCAATAGCCGACTAACTCGGTGGGCGCTCTACGTCGGATTGTATAACTACAACATAGAATATAGAAGAGGAGCTAACAACGTTATTGCCGATTGCTTATCACGACTTCCGAATGATGATGAACGGGCAGGCAGAAAAGAGCAGCGGATTAACAAGATATCCGAGGAATTACTACGTAGTAAGTACGACGAAGGCCCGAAAGAGGCTGCAGTGCTAAAAAGAAGAAGAAGTACGACCATATACATATATCGCAAAAGATTTGACAGAAAGCAACAAAAAACGACCCTGTGCTACGAAAAGTATTATGGCTAGTACGATCATTTTGGAGTAACAAAGAAGTAACGAACGAGCTTAAACCGTACTACGACAAAAAAGACGAAATCGCTACAATCGACAACATTCTAACCTGGCAGGGTAGACTAATCATACCTAATATAACAAACTTCGCCAACCCGTGCTAAGACGTCTACACATCGGACATCCGGGAATAGTTGCTATGCGTGCAATAGCCCGATTTATGTCTGGTGGCCACTTATAAATGCCGGCATCGACACATTTGTAAAAAAATGCAGGCCATACCAGGAAAAAAGGCCACAATGCACTGAACTTCCAGTGTTTTCGTGGACCATAGCCGAACGACCATGGCAACGAATCCATGTGGACTTTGCTGGGCCATACGAGGATTGTTGTAGTTGATGCCCTTTCAGAATGGGTCGATAACCAACCTTTCAAACCAGCAAGAGCCGAACATCTATGTGATACGCTAAATGATATTTTTACCACGTTTGGATTACCGCAAATCATTGTATCGGATAACGGGCCACAATTTATATCCGAAAAGTTTCAACTTTTTTGTCAATCACGATGCATAAACCACATTAGATCGTTACCGTACCATCCCAGGACCAATGGGCTCGCTGAGCGTTTTATTCAGACTTTAAAAACAAGAACGAGAGCCAGTAAAAATGAGAACAAGACAACGCAGCAGCGTCTTCGTGAGTTTCTGTCCACATATAGGAATACTTCACATGCTGCAGTAGGTAAAACTCCAGCTGAGATTATGTTTGGCAGACAACTGAAGGGTATTATCGACAACATAAAACCCAACAAGAGACAAAACTGCAGTTCAAGAGCCTAAGATAACAGATTGAATCAGGTAAGAAGATACGCAAATTACAACCAGAGCAACAAGTCTATTACAAGACAAAACTTTAAAAAAAAAAATGGCAGCCAGTAAAAGTTACGGAGAGAACACATCGGTACTCCTATCATATACTAACTGCCAACGGTGTGGAGAGAAGAGGACACTGCGACCACATGCGTGAGCGTAATGAAGATGAAGACGTAGATAAAAACGACATTCTTCCAGACTTGCAGATCTCACCAAATATACCAATAATCGTTGAAAAGACACAGCTTATTACGACCAGTACTCCAACATCTCAAGTCGGATGTCAAGAGACTGTGATGGAAAATATGGAACTATCCTCAGAACCGAGACGAAGCAACCGTATTCGCAGAGAGCCAGACCGTTTCAGAAGCATTGCTTACCAATGAAAATTTGTTACATATGTACTTAATGTTTTTCTTAATCTTAATAATTGAATTCATTCAGCTTGAATATTTAGTACTTTCAAAATTTTGTGAATTACATTTGATTTCTTATTTCGCTATTTGCTTTAAATTAATATTGATAATTTAACATAATTGAATATGTACCGCCTTATGATACGGCGGGAGGAATGTCATGTAAATGTATATGTCCTCGTACTATATTTGAAGAGAATATATCAGTTGCAGTCAGAATTCGGACTTGTATGGTCGTGTCACGCTTAATACTACACCGTGGGCTCTACCGGGTCAAGACGGCCTTACGATTTGACCGTTATGTGGTGGAAGCATTTCCGAAGGGTGATCAACCGTCGAGGTTCTCATCGGTTTATTCAAGCGACAAGTTAAGGCCATGGTGCAACACATGCCCTGATGTGGATGAGACGGAAGATGACGACACAGAACTCAGGTCGAGCTCAAGTCTGGACCAGCCGAGCTGTCGCCAATTATACGCGACACTCTTGTGTGAGTCGCACCAATACCAAACAATATGTGTGTACCATTATGAACTGGGAGAAAGACGTTTTGTTCGGAGTCGCGAGGTGGGTCGTGGTCCCTCGTCGTGTTAAGATCGCTTATAATTAATGAAAGTAATAATTAATAGTAAAGGAATCGTTTGCTTGATATCAACTTGTTTGGTAACCATTATTCCCCTCTGACCATCCTGACAATATCAATCACTCGTTATTGTACCAATTAATGAGCTATATATCGCTAAAAGCACTAAATGATTGATTATTCGAATTATTGAATCTATTTCTATTATTTGGACATGCTTGTTGATGCATGGTCGATGCTGCATCGAAATTAGCATACATTTGGTTTTGGGGCGATGGGATTGTTTGCGAGCAGGTTACATAGGCGGTCTGCTCGATTACTACATCTCTTGGAATATCTATAGGCATCGATGCTCTAGAGCTAGGCAGAGAATTTAGGAGGTTCTCAAAATAATCACGGCAGAGCGTGTTCTTGGGCTGATAAATTAATTTCAATACTCATAAATTCTTATTTATGGCAAATAATATGTTCGAAGAAAGGTTAAATTAACTAAAATAATATCGTTATTGATTTTTTAATTAAAATAATATCGTTATTTGATTTTTTTTTTTATTGATGATTTGATACAAATTTTTGAGTACGTGTCCATTGTCGGAATCGGAATTTCGCTCACAAAATCAAACGATTATTACCCCTTTCGACATCAACATCAAAGCCCACCTGGGACTGAGCAAATATTTATCTTGTACTGAAGTTCGTGACTGCAAAGTAAATTTGCAGTTCATCAGATTCCACTGACCTAATTAATTTCTCAAAATACTAAAGCTCCACGGACTCCTCTCAACATGAGTAGGCAGAAGACTCAACGAGTATTTTACCATATTTATAATAAAGACATTCTTACTTGTCAATTTAGAACGTAAAATTAATTGGAATCAAACTGCCAACATATGTATATTTTATGTTATTTATTTACAGCTGCGATATTTCAACTTAATATGTATTGATTGTAATGCTCGTACATTAAACAAACGCAACAAGATATATTGGAGCATGATGCTTTTGAGAACCCCCTGCTGTGACCACCGAACGCAGCAATTTCTTCCTTGCATACCGCAGAAGAATTTTCCGCAATATTCACCATGTTAAATTTATAGCGCTTAAATTTCGGAAAACGATACTTAATTAAGTTAATTAACTATTGATAAATCATATCCTTCCTCTCCTTTGTCGTGATGACGATCAATTTCCTTCTATGCGTGGCGATTAAAATGCATTCTCGGCGAGGATAATGTTAAATGGCTCGAGACCACAGACACCAGCGTCTCATACGAAATCCATCTTTTTCGTGGTAACGGCTTATGAATACTTTTACGATTTCCCCAATTCACGCACTCTGTCTTTTGTGCAGCTAAAATAGTTATAAACTCATTCATTAACATTCAAATTTATTATTTTAATTGGATTATTATCATCATTAAAGTTAACAGCAGCACCGGCAGCTGAAGTGCCTTTCGAGCTTCCTCCACTTGGGAGCGAGGATCTCACCTTGGTTTAATGTTAATCAGAGATGACTGCGCTTGTACACTTAATACTCGTACTTTGCTTTAACATATGATGCCGTAAGTGTCGAGCATGAGAGCAAGGTGATATGAAAATGTGCCTGCATATTACTTGAGCCATCTCCGTGTTGATGCACTGCACTCACTTCTCCGCTGAATCGTGCTCACTCCGTGTGGCATGAGATCTCATAAAAGGAATAAAGAAATTTATGACTAAGTTTTAATGCCGCTTAAGTGAAGAAGTACAAGTACGAGGAGAGTATGCATAAAGTGCATGCCTACCTTTTGTTGTCTCATAAATTCATTTCGTTATTTTAGGCCCCGCATTCGCCGGGCAACTTAAATTGGAGCTGTCGACGCTGGACTGTATATGGTCCGATGATGTTAAATAAAGGGCACTCAAAGCAACATATGGCAAAAGAAAATGTAAATTGTCGAATTGTTCGGTACATACTTCAATAATTGATTTAAGATGTGAATTAACGGATCAGGATAAGGTTGTGAATATGTCTTACAGCACATTAAAAATATTTTAGGATCATTGCAATGAGTCTTAAACAATCCGAAAATTTTTATTATCAATTACTGGCAATTTCGCTGGTTGATAAATTAAATTTATCGTGTAGGCTGACATGGTATTACTTAAGGGCACTCATTCACCTGTCAATGCATGTATTTTTTTTAATTTTCATAAAAACATAAAATTTTACATGTTTAAATATTTTACCAGCTGTTAATTACAACCACTTTATCTCTTTCCTTTATTTTCAGGAAAAGAACTCTTTTCTAAATTACAACGTCTCGTGTATATTGACACTGCCACCTTATCAAAGGAAAGGATATGGAAGGCTGCTTATTGATTTCAGTGAGTACAATTACGATTTAATTCTTATCTGATCTCTCAAAAACATTGAGTCCTCTTTGGCCGTTAATGAAGCATACTTTTGAAATAAATTAGCAAGTAAGGTCAATATTCAAATTCAATCGTTATAAATATTATAAAAACATAAAGCAAGTTTTAAAGTACTCAAAAACTTAATGGCTCACAGAATAATTTAAGCAATATACAATCCAAAAATTCTAATTAATTTTATCGAAAAAAAAACTTTAGGTAACCCTGACAATATAATATTCCTAACCTTTGTTATAAAGAAATAATCAATTTGCTGCCTCCCCTCGATTGCGGGGGGAGGCAGCAAACCCCAGAAACACTGTCAAAGTCAACATCACAGGTTAAATCATCGGAGACAGACCACAGACGGACTAACGAACGAAAGAAGGCAGAGTGCGTTGTGCAACCTGGCATCATTGCGGCCTTTGGGCGCAGTAGAAGGACTATGCGCACCCCGGAGCGCCCAGTGCAAGACGTACACAATCCGGATCAAGCTGCGACACCAACAGAGGCCAGTGTAAGACTGGGGGAGGGAGAAGTTTTGCTGTTGGCCGACGCCACTTCAAACGCGACTCAAGCGATAGAAGCAAAAGGGCTAGGAAACGGGGGCCTCTCCCAAGAGGTGGCGCCAAATAACACAATCGCCCTTGACCGCGCCGAAGAGGAGCGGCTCACTCGGAAAGCGGGGAATATCGTCAAACAACTGAGGGCTGCCTGCGAAGTGCAGAAAAACATAGGCAAGAGTGTCAAGAATGGCATTCTTGAACTGGAGGAGCTTTTTGGCCGCATAACGCACTACAGGCGGAGGTGGCTTGCAACCGAAAAGCACCAAAAAGACACACTCTCCCTCGAGGCATCAGTGGGTCCTAGCAGCGGCAAAAGAATGGCCGGTAGCCCAATTGAAGGCGACCGTGAGAAAAGGAGGAAGGACGAGACCATAAACGAAGTTGACACTCCAGGCGAGGAGTTTCATGTGGTGCGAAACAAGGCAGCGAAAAAAGCGGCCAAAAAGCTGCTCCTAGAAAAAACAGACAAAGAGCTCAACTACGAAAAGAACAAAGAACCCCCCGATATACCGCAGAAAACAAAAAGCAAACCGCGGCGCAAACCCTTGCGAGAGGCACTGCTTATTAAACCCACTAAGGGCCGAACCTACGCAGATGTCTTCCGTGAAATTAAAGGAGCGGTCAAGCCGGACGACACCAAAACTGCCATCAAAGCAGTTCGACCAACCCGGACCGGTGCCTTGCTGGTGGAATTCGGGCCAGAGGCCACAAACAAAGATGCATTCCGTGACGCGGTTCAAAAGGTTCTTGGAGATGCGGCAACGGTTGCCTCGCTCGAACCAATGGCCACCCTGGAAATCAGGGACCTCGACTGCGTCACGGACAAAGCTGAAGTAGAGGATGCCATTAGGAGGGAGTTCCCCAGCATAAGTGAAGTCAAGGCAAGATTGACACGTGAAAACACAAGGGGGCAACGCATGGCTATTGTCGAACTAGCTGATAAAGACGCCCAGCAAATCCTGGCGAAGGGCAAAATTAAGATAGGTTGGGTGATCTGCAGGATACGGAGAAGAGCGATCCCTATCCGCTGCTTCAGATGCTTCGAATACGGACACACCGCGTATGGCTGTAGGGGACCCGACAGGAGATCTCTGTGCTACAAATGTGGTGAAACGGGGCACAAAAGGAAGGAGTGCACGAACGAGGCAAAATGCATTCTTTGCAAGGATGCTAAGCTAGCACCCGGCGACCTCAAACATGAGCCGGGGACAGGGAGATGCTGGGTTTTCAAGGAGGCCCTAACTAAAGCCAAATCGATACTCAAATGATCCGTATCCTGCAGGTCAATTTGCACCGAAGCACAAACGCCCAGGACCTACTTGAGCAGTTTGCGAGGGATAAGAAAGCTGACCTCCTGTTGCTGAGCGAGCAACATCATAACAAGGACTCGCAAGCGTGGTACCCTGACAAATCTGGTACCTCGGCCATCTGGGTTCGAGACAGCGCCCGCCTTAAGGTGCAGGGCCATGGACGCGGGGATGGTTTTGTGTGGGTGCGGTGTTCAGGGATAACATACTTCAGTGTTTATCTGACGCCTAACGAGGCAATGCGATCTTTTCGAACCAAACTTGATGCCCTGGAGGACGCTGTCTCGAACACAGAGGGCCACATGCTGGTCGGGGGAGACTTCAAAGCTAGAGCCATTGAATGGGGTATGCCACAATCCGACCCAAGGGGAAAGCAAATCTTGGACATGGCGGCCAGAACAGCGCTTTTTGTCCTAAATACTGGTAACACCCCTAGTTTCCGCCGCTGGGGTTGCGTAGGAACCATACCCGATGTGACACTCGCTTCGGAGTCCCTGGTACCCAGAGTACACAACTGGCGAGTACTAGAGGACTACTCGGCTAGTGATCACCAGTATATAGCTGTTGAGATTCACGACGGTGCCACTCTGCATGCATATGCCCAAACTTCAATCCTCGGATGGAGGACTGGGAGGATGGACGTTGAGAGGTTTGCTGACGCGCTTACGGCAGGCGCACCGTTGCTGGGAGCTCCGCCAGGGAGTGGAGGGCCTACAGCCAAGGACTTGGTGAACTCAACTATGAGTACCATCATAGCTGCTTGCGAGTCTTCCACGCCCCGTCGGAGACCCCGACATGGTAAGCCTCCAGTATACTGGTGGTCAAACGAGATCGCCGAACAAAGAAGCGAGTGTCACAAACTTCGGCGAGAGGCCCAGCGGGCACGAACACGGGAGGAGGCAGACACTAGGCTAGCAGCATACAGGTCCGGCAATATCTTCGCAGGCTTAATAACCAGAGCAAGGCCCGATGCTGGCAAGACCTCGTGGACGATGTAAATAGGGATCCGTGGGGCCTTGGCTACAAGCTGGTCATGGGGAAACTTGGTGCCCTACGGAAGCCTTGTATACATGACGCGGAAAAGATGGACGCGATAGTGCGGGGACTCTTCCCCGCCCATCCCGTCCGTGTTGACGCTGTCCATGGTGAAACAGCAGTCGAATGCCCACTCTTCACCAAGCTGGAACTGGAGGAGGCAGTCCTCTCCCTGAAAGCGAGGAAGGCTCCAGGTCCAGATGGTGTTCCAGCTGAGGTTTTGCAGCTCGTCTTTCACCATTGTCCTGACTTGCTGTTCAGCACATTCAACGCTTGCCTACGGGACGGGGTTTTCCCGGTACGATGGAAGGTGGCGAGGCTCGTGCTTGTCAGCAAGGGGAAGGGAAATCCCGAATCGCCGTCTGCATACCGCCCGTTATGCATGCTAGACACGGCTGGGAAAAGTGCTAGAAAAACTCATCAAGGGAAGACTCACTGACGCGATTCGTGCTGCTGGGGACCTATCTCCTCGGCAGTACGGCTTTAGAGTAGGACGTTCTACCATTGATGCGATTGCAGAGGTGGTGAACGCGGTCCAAAAGGCAGAGGCATATAGTCGCACCAAGCGACGGATCGTCCTGTTCGTGACACTCGACGTCAGGAATGCCTTCAACTCCGCTAGATGGGTGGATGTTCTGGACACGCTGGAAAACTCTTTTCAAGTTCCAGAATATCTAATGCGGCTTTTGAGGAACTACCTAAAGGACCGAAGCCTGCTCTACGACACGACACAGGGCCAACGAAGGATGGAAATTACATCGGGTGTTGCCCAGGGATCTATCCTTGGTCCGGACCTGTGGAACGTGTCTTACGACGGGCTACTGAGACTTGAGATGCCAGATGAGTCGCGCTTGGTCGGCTATGCAGATGATGTTGCGGCTCTGGTCGCCGGACGCACCGTTGAACAAGCGCAACTTAGGCTAGGTATGCTAATGCGCCGAGTGAGGGACTGGATGACTTCTCGCGGGCTCAGTTTAGCACTGGAGAAAACCGAAGTGGTCATCTTGACAAAAAAGAGAATCCTTAGAGTAAGGATGATCAGTATTGGAGATATACAGATCGAATCGAAGCCAGCGGTGAAGTACCTGGGGCTACTGATCGACTCGAAGATGAGTTTCTCTGAGCAAATCAGGGCAACGGCTGAGAAGGCTGCTTCGGGAATATCGGCCCTGAGTCGACTTATGGCCAACGTAGGGGGACCCAGCCCATCAAGAAGACGCCTCTTGATGAGTGCTGTAGGGTCAGTGCTAATGTACGGAGCAGAGGTATGGGGCGACGCTCTCAGCAAGGAGGTATACCGAAAACGATTGGCACAGGTACAGAGAAGAGGAGCACTGAGAATTGCATCTTCGTATCCAACAGTCTCCGACTCGGCGGTGAGAGTGATTGCAGGCGTGATACCTGTCGTCCTCCTTGCTAAAGAGTGCCGCGCTATTTACCTGCGCCGAAACGAGGATGCGAGGGAGATGGTTGTCCGCGAGGAGAGACAACGCTCGCTCAACGATTGGCAGCAGTCTTGGAGGAATTGCACGAAGGGAAGGTGGACTGCGCGCCTCATCCCGGATGTGAGACCGTGGCTAAATCGAAGGCATGGTGAGATTGACTTCTATCTGACCCAGCTTTTGAGCGGGCACGGGTGTTTTCAGTCTTATCTGCACAAGATCGGCAAGTCACGGTCTCCCGATTGTCGGTTTTGCCCAGGAGAGGAGGACAATGCCTGTCACACATTTTTTGCGTGTACCAAATGGGCCAGGCTGCGAAGGGAACTCTACAGGGAGACGGGAGAGCTCACCCCGGATAATATAGTTGCGGTGATGCTCGAATCGGTTGACAAATGGAACCAGGTGGCACATTATGCTCGGGCAGTCCTAAAATATAAAAGGGACTCACAGCAGCCGGAGGCACTGGGGCTGGGGGATCGCTCTTCTGGGAATTCCTCTTCCCCTCTCCCCTCCCGCTAAGAAAGGGACTCCCCAGCTTGAAGGCGCCCCACGGCGTAACCCGGCCCGAAGTAATGTGTCAAACGGTTCCAGGCTAGGTTCTCAGATTGACAGGGGAGGTGTTTAGTGGGTAGTCCAAAGGTATCCTCCATGGGAGTCCCACACTGCCAGACTCGGCGGGCATAAATGCCTTCACCTCCCTACCACAAAAGAAAAAAAACAAAAAAAAACTTACGACGACGGTCCCTGGTGTTGGTATCATCCCTCTTGTGGAGAGATTCAGTGCGTTTCTGCGGCTTTTGCACACCACAGCGCTTGTCATGAGGTTTCAACCGAGCGGTCGGCGACATTGGAAGAAGACCTTCATCGATACAGACGAGATTAAGCAGCTCTACTCTTCCACATTCGGGAAGCCCAAGGTAATGCTTTCCCTTCAGATATTAATTCTCTCCGCTCTCATTCTTCAACAAGCACTTAGGTTTCGCTGAACCTGCCTTTGGGGAACGACGGTGTGTTACGACTTGGAGGACGCCTAGCTCATGCACCCATCCTAGACGAGCAAGAAAATCCCATCATTCTACCTCGAACATGTGCATTGATCAAGTTGGTAGTTGACGATGCACACAAGGCGATATTGCATGCTGGGATCCAAGCCATGCTGCAGTTCATCCGAGGTCGGTACTAGATTGTACATGCCATGTCAAATCGCACATCCATCGATGCGTTACCTGTCAATTACACCGTCGCAGCGCGCTACAGCAGCAAATGGTCATGAAACCACGATCATTGTTAATGGTTGCGCTTCCATTTAGCAACACTGGGGTCGATTACTGCGGCGCATTCACCATATGCCTAGGAGGCAAACAAGCAAAGATAACTGTCAAAGCGTATGCTGCTATTTTTGTATGCAGGTGTACCCGCGCAGTACACATTGAGTTAGCAGAAGACCTCTCCACACAGGCCTTCCTGAACGTATTCGACCGATTCGTCAGCAGGCGAGGCTACTGCGCGAATTTATGTAGCAACAACGGTACCCAGTTCATTGGCGCTGACTGAATTCTGCGAGAAGATCTACGTCAATGGAACAGCGATTGTGTGAGGCAGCATATCTCCGATGCTGGCGTCTTTTGGGATTTTAACCCACCATCTGCCTCACCATGGTGGACTGTAGGGAACAGCAGTCCGGTCTATGAAGAAGCATCTCCTGCGCATAATGGGTAAACAGATTATGCAATTTCACACCTTCTATACCCTGCTTGTTCGTATTGAGGCCTGCCGGAATTTGCGGCTACTCATCGCGCTACACGATGATCCGGAAGACAACCACTTGGCGCTAACACCAGGTGATTTCCTGGTTGGGCACCCACTGACGGCTCGACCAGAACGTTCACTTCCCGAAGTTCCCGAGAACCGACTCAAGCACTGGCAACGATAGCAGGACGACAACCTGACGACTCTACAGACGGGGAGTAAATGGGCACGTTTGGAACCAAACCTCCGGACAAACGATGTCGTGGTCATCAAGAACGAGTTGCTACCTCCTACCCGCTGGCGTATTTGACCCGTCATCGGTGTCCACCCGGGCAGTGACGGCCTGGTGCGAGTTGCAACCGTAGAATACAACAGCGATCAGCGAACAGCCGAGGGTCATCTCATCAAACACCAATGTCAACGGCCTATGCAAAAACTCTGCAGGCTATTTGAGGCAAACGAGGGCATCATCCTGAACCGTGGTGGTTCACCCGGGCAGGATGTTCGAGATTAATGATCCAGGATGAATGATCCATGGATGTTGTGTAACCGCATCCCATGGCGACAGATCGTATCAACGCCCCCTGACGACATCCATCAGTAATACGGAGTCAACTTCACTGGGCGACACGAAACCAACTTGACTCAGTGTGTGTGATGAGAGACGACGCCGAACTGGAACGTTCGCGTCTCTCAACAAAGGACTCTTGGATTTGAAGTTTTCACCGAGACAACGTGCGTGAGCGGACCTCCAGTTTCTCGTTTGAATTATTATTGTTGTAGCCGTCTAATTTTGAAAGTTGTGAATTGTTGACTGTTTGTTTTCTCTCGGAAACAGACTTATCGTGTGTACAAAACTCGTACATAGGTCAAGGCCCGCCTTGAGCTGTCGTGCCATAGATGAAGATGATAAACCACCCTTAATTTCATTCAGCACATATTGTAAAGTATTTAAAAAAATTGGCACAGGAATTGACTTTCCAACCAGCTGCAATTTACGAATACTTTATGGTTCAATCGAATTCTCTATCAAATGAATATGAAAATTGGGATTTATTTCTTATTGTCCAAAAGCACAAAATGATATTCAACCCTGGTTTTTAATCCTCCAATTTGTGCATCTATGCTACGAGTACAAAAAAGTTTCTCTTCTTCAATACTTTATAATCAATGGCCAATCGGTAAGATCATAAACGTTTTCGTTTACTGACTCATGCCTATAGAATTCATTTGGTTTTCATATGTAAAATTAACTGAAAAAAATTAGTTTCCGCTATGAATATGGGAAGTTGTCTTCTTTTTTAAATAATCAAAAACCGCGTAGAAAAAAACTAAAAAATTCATTGAACCCGGAAAGACCGAACAATGCATGATAAAAGAAATCATTCATCGCCTTTTAACACATATCAAATTACCGAGAACAGCTGACTGGTGACCATGAAACACCGAATTTTGCGTGACTGTCTTAGTTACGTTTATTATATACTGCGCCCAAATATACCATGTAGTACATAATGCAAAAATCCAAGATAGATGTGCGAAAAAAAGCTCCAACTTGCTCTTCCCCAACGAATCTGATATGTACTCAGTATGTATGGATAGCGCGATCGGGGTAAGAACGAAATGAGAAAGAAAAACAAAAAGAAACTTCTTGGAGTTGCCCCAGTCTCTAAGCTTTGTGCTGCTAAACAGTTGATTAAGCTTACGAAAATTCGCACACGCCAAAAAAAGTTCATCGGGTCAGAAATTCATCTCAAGGCTTATTTGAAGATGTGCATGAAGATCAAGAGTTAAAGCTAATGGATACAAGGAAACGTGTAATTAGCAAATACAAGTTTTATGTGCTCGCCGTATTAGCGGTGGCGAGCGTTGCGCGATGCTTCTTAAAGATGAGATTCAGATTTTGAGGCCATCTCTACGGTGATTTTCGGAACGTTGCGTTGAATGCATTTCATAAATTTCCAGTTTAAGTTTTATGATCGTTGTTTTATAGTCTTCAAGAAAGAGTTTTAGATTGACTACTGTCGTATCTATGGGAAATAATTGGATTCACATGGAAATTTTTTGTACGCAAGAATCAATTGAATGGGAGATGAAACGAGGAGCAAGAGGAAAAATGACTTTTAATGCCTAATTTATTCTATGAATTATGCGGCAGAAACTGGGTTTCTCTAATTTTTATCCAGGTGGTTCATTCTTGAGTGTTGAGAGTATTTAAGGGGAAGCAGGACGTAGGAACATGTCTGTGCCTGTAGGGCTTTCAACGAATTCCGGGATTGCTTTTTAGAAGATTACGATAAATTAGCGATAAACGATAATTTTCATGATTTTTTTTGAAGAGCCATTGAGGATATGTTCCGTTTTTGAAAATTTTATTAAGATGGTCAAAGATGCAGGGTCTACCTTGATCAGGAGTTTGAAATGTAAAAACATTCACACGAGGTAAATTTCGGTTTTCTGTGAGAAAATTTTAATGAATATAGTGCTGCTGTTCATGTTTTTTGAATAAAAATGTATGAGCTAACTTATTCACAAAATTTCATTAATGTACTAATTTTCAGTTGTGGATGTATCTATATTTCAAAAATCTTGATTTTTATACTACTCGACTTCAATCTACACCAAATCTTCAGGAAAGCCGTATAGCGTGAATGTTTCAGCTAAGTACGTTATTCAGCCATATTGGCCAAAAAACACTCAAGATAAGAAAAAATATTCTAGCGAGAGGGGAGAGGAGAAGAGGAATTGCCAGACAGGTGATCCCCTAGCCCCAACGCCCCCGGCTGTTGTGAGTTCCTTTTATCTTTTAGGACTGCTCGAACATAATGTGTCACCTGGTTCCAGTTGTCGACCGAATCGAGCATCACGGCGACTGTGTTATCCGGCGTGAGCTCTCCCGTCTACCAGTACAGGTTCATAGCTTATCCCATTTTGTGCACGCAAAAAATGTGTGGCAAGCTTTGTCTTCCTCTCCTGGGCCAAACCGACAATCGGGGAACCGTGGCTTACCAATCTTGTGTAGGTTAGACTGAAAGCACCCATGCCCGCTCAAAAGCTGAGTCTGATAGATGTCAATCTCACCATACCTTCGACTTGGCCACGGTCTCACATCCGGGATGTGGCGCGCAGTCCACCTTCTCTTCGTGCAATTAACCGAAGACTGCTGCCAATGGTTGATTGAGCACTGTCTCTCCTCGCGGACATCCATCTCCCTCGCATCCTCGTTTCGATGCAGCTGAATAGTGCGGCGCCGAAACAGCCTTCTCAGCCGTTGCCCTGATTTTCTCAGAGAAATTCATCTTCGAGTCGATCAGTAGCCCCAGGTAGATTCGATTTGTATGTCTCCAATACTGATCATCCTGACTCATCTGACATTTCCAGTCTCAGTAGCCCATCGTAAGCCACGTTCCACAGGTCTGGACGAAAGAATGATCCCTGGGCAACTCCCGATGTAATTTCCATCCTTCGTTGGCCGTGTGTCGTGTCGTAGATCAGGCTTCGGTTATTCAGGTAGTCCCTCAGAAGCCGCATCAGATATTCTGGCACTTGAAAAGGGTTTTCCAGCGTATCCAGAATATCCACCCATCTAGCGGAGTTGAAGGCATTTTCAACGCTGAGTGTCATCAACAGGGCTATCCTTCGCTTGGTGCGGCTATATGCCTCTGCCTTTGGGACCGCGCTCACCACCTCTGCAGTCGCATAAATAGTGAGGCGTAGTGCTCTAAGGCCGTACTGCCGAAAAGATAGGTCCCCAGCAGTACGAATCTTGTCGATGAGTCTTCCCTTGACAAGTTTCTCTAGCACTTTCCCAGCAGTGTCTAACATGCATAACGGGCGATATGCTGACGGCGATCCGGGATTCCCCTTCCCCTTGCTGACCATCACAAGGCTCGCCACCTTCCATCGTACCGGGAAAACCCCGTCCCGTAGACATGCGTTGAATGTGCTGAGCAGCAAGTCAGGACAATTGTGATAGGCAAGCTGCAGCACCTCAGCTGGAACCCCATCTGGACCTTGACCCTTCCTCACTTTCAGTGAAAGGACTGGCTCTTCCAGTTCCGGCTGTGTGAAGAGTGGACACTCGACTGCTGTTTCACCATGGTCAGCATCAACACGGACGGGTTGGGCGAGGAAGAGTGCCCGCACTATCTCGTCAATTTTTCCCGCATCATGTAAGGTTTCCGTACGGCACCAAGCTTCCGCACAACTAGCTTGTAGCCAAGGGCCAACGGATCCTTGTTCACATTGTCCACTGGATCTTGCCAGCAGTGAGCCTTGCTGTTGTTGATCAATTTGTGAAGGCATTTCCTGTCCGACTTATATGCTGCTACCCGGTTTCATGCCTCGTCACGGTTCCGTGCCCGGTGAGCCTCACGCCGAAGCTTGTGACACTCCCTTCGCTTTTCAGCGATTTCAGTAGACTATGAGTACACTGGAGGCTTGCCTAGCTGGGGTTACCGAAAAGGCATAGGGGCGCAGCCAGCAGTCGTGATTATGCACATAGTAGAGTTCACCACGTCTTGAGCTATCAGCTCTTTCATCCCCTTCGAATCTTCCTGCAGCGGAGCACCTATTATGAGCACCTCAACGAGCCTCTCAACGTCCATCCTTCCGATGTTCCACCCAATTGTAGAATGCCGAATCCACGGACGTCGGAAGACAACATCACTGATCTCAAGTAGAATGGACTGATGATCACTGGCTGAGTAGTCTTCTTATACTCTCCAATCGTGTATCCTCCGGACTAAGGACTCCGAGAGGAATGTCACGTCCAGTATGGTTCCTTCACAGCCAATACAGCGGAAAGTCGGCGTATTCCTGGTGTTTCGTATAACGAGCGCTCCCATTCCTAGGATTCATTTCCCCCGCGGATCTGCTTGAGGCATGCCCCATTCCATTGCTTTAGCGTTGAAGTCTCCCCCAATGAGCACTATACTGTTTGCGTTCGAGACAGCGCTCTCCAAAGCATTCGGCTTGGCCTGGAAATATGAAATCGATTCGTTCGGCGTTAGGTGCACACTAAAGGAGGTGGTCGCTGGGCACCAACCCCACACGAAACTACGATATCCCCGCGTCTACAGCTCTCCGCCTGAAAATCAATCTTTCGAACCCAGACAGCGGCAGTACCAGTTTCATCAGGATACCATGATGCCAAATTTTTATCATGGTGTTGCTCACTCAGCAGCAAAAAGTCGGCTTTTATGTCCCCTCAATCAGCTTTTGGGCTGTCGAACTGCGGTGTAGGCTCAGCTGCAGGATGCGGGTCATCGATGTTCTCATAATACCTTGGCTACGGCTTCCTCGAAAACTCGGCATTTCCTGATCCTAAGACGTCCCCGAAATGCGGTCTTGGATTAGCATCCTTGCAAAGAATACAGTGTGCATTCTTTGTACACTCTTTTCTTTTATTTATTTTCTTATTTGCCAAGCAAGACATATCCTTACAATAAAAAAAATTATACAAATTGGAAACTAGAAATTTTTCTTAAATTCAGATACATTAAATTAACGTACAATTACAATATGTTGAGGAATGAAGGGATTTCAGGATATTAGTTTTATATAAGGCTTTGGAAATGGATGGGGATTAGTATTTACTAAACTTGTTGAATGCCTGGCAACATCCGTTTAATGGCTCATTGTCTGCATAGGTAGTGTGATGGCGATCTACGATAAGTGTTGGTGATTGTCTTGTGATTCTAAGGGGTTCATTCAAAGTAATTTTTTTTTTTTGCTATGTACTGAACCTTAATATTGTCTCTCAGAATATCAAATGCTAGACATGCAGATATCATCATTCTCCCAAAATCTAGTGATGCCGTATTAGGTACTTGAAGCCGATAGCTATATGATGGTAGGCTGTGGAAACTCCTCGGGTCGTAAAGGGATCGTAGTGCAAAAAGAAGATACTGTTTCTGGACTGATTCTAACCTGTCAGCGTGGATATTAAAAACGGGGTTCCAAATCAAGATGACATATTCAAGAATAGGGCATGCTGATGAGATGTATAGTGACTTAGAAACCAAAATATTCTTGAACTCCTTAGCTCTTGTTATGAAGATGCCTAGCATTTTATTAGCCTTACATATAACTCTACCGTATTGTAGTTTAAAGCAAAGGTTTTGGTCCAAGCAACACCAAGGTCCACATTGGTATCTACTCTACTAAGTGTTGTGTTGTTGATGTGATAGTCAAATAAAAGAAGGCTCGTTTTTCTTGAAAAACTAATCACCTGGCATTTTTCCAAGTTTAGGGAAAGTTGATTATTGTTGCACCAATCAGAGAAGGAACATCATATCCGACAAAGAAGATATAACGTGGTAAACTTTAAGGTTCTCTGCATAAAAAATCTGAGGTACATCATGTAATACTGATGAGAGGTCCGATATGAAAATATTAAATAAAAGAGGTCCAAGGTGACTTCCTTGAGAAACTCCAGAAAAACATGAATTTGTTTGGATAATCGTCCTTGAAATTTGACAACTTGAGTGCAATCTTTAAGGTATACATGAATTCAGGTGAGTAAACGGCCTGTGATACCAAAATTACGGAGTTTATTTATCAGAACTTCATGATTTACACGATCAAATGCTTTGCTGGAATCTGTATATATTGGACCAATCTGGTGACCCTTCTCCATCTCACATAGAATACTTGTTGTCATAATGAAGAGATTGGTGGTAGTAGATCTATTTTTTCGGAACCCGTGCTGCTCTTTCTTAAGCCGCGGTTCTACAATTGGAGAGATTTCGTTGCAAACTATCTGTTCAAAAAGCTTCGGAATGGCTGATAATATAGCAATGCCTCTGAAATTTTGAATACACCATTTGTCATTCTTGTTATGGATTGGTATTAGCTACGAAGATTTTCAGTAAGAAGGAAAGATGCCGCCAGAGAGAGATTTATTGAAAATAATGGAGGAAGGTACGATTAATTTTTCTTTATACTGGATCATAAAGCTTGGAGGAATAAGATCAGGACCAGGTCTCTTATTTGAATCCGATCCCACAATTGGATGAGCGATTTCTTCCTCAGAAATTGAAACTTCTGTAATCAAAGTTGTTGAACACGGCATTTCAAAAACGGGATTTATTGGTTTCTCAAGGTTACAATAAACCTCTTGAAATTAACTTGCAAATAACTCGCAGATTTGCTCTTGGGAGTCAGAAACAGAATTCTTCAAAAATATAAATGACAGCTAACTTTGAGTCTTGCGCTTGACGTTTACAAAATCAAAGAATTTCTTTGGATCTTTAATTATATTTTCGCCAATCAAATTATACTATAATTCATATGTCCCATTACACCGTATTTGTAATATAGGGAACTCCTATCGGGTCCTTTGCATACTTGTGCGGTGTGTCAAGGCATTTGAAACATTGAAGAGGCGTTGCTATTCGCCATCTCCTACAGACAAACTACCCTATTCTTACATTGTCCTTGTTCAGAAATTGTTCAGCGTCCTTTTCGGTCATGTCAATGATGGCCATGCGTTGTTCCCTTTGGTTTTATGGTGCCAGCTTCGCTTTGATCCTGCCTACCCGAGGGAACTCCCTTTTGATGGCCTCTTCTACCTGGGTCAGATCCGTGACGCAATCAATGTCTCTTATTTCGATCATTGCTATCGGCTCGAGCGAGGCTATTGTTGCGCTTTTGTCGAGGACTTTCTTTATTGCATCGCAGAATGCTTCTCTATTGTCGGCCTCTGCTCCAATCAGTATGTGATCAGTGTGTGGCCCGGTCGCGTTGGTCGTAGTGTTTTAATGGCAGTGTTAGTGACTTCCGGCCTTATGCTTCCCCTGATATCTCGCAGCACATCCGCGTATCCGCGATCGGCCATCTTGAGGCTTTACGAGCAGTGTCTGCTGCCGGGGTCTTCGTCAGGGCTTCTGTCTCTCCTGTTTCGCATCAGGTCTTTTTTCTAGTTAGGCGTCCGTGAGAACTTTATTTTCTGGCGCTTTTTGAAGGAGTTTCTTTGTGGCTTTCTTCGCTCCTTTTGTAAGCACTATCTGGAGCCCCTGATCTGGCCTTCCGTGCCGATGAAGTGCCTCTTCCTTCCTTTTTTTCATCAATCTCCTTCGATTGGGCTAGATGCCATTCTTTTATTGATTTTTGATGCTGGAGCTATCTGCGCGTGCCCTTAAGACTTAGTCCTGAACGCTTCTTAAGCCTTCAGCCTTCTGGTCCTCTCCGGCCCTTAACCAGCATCTCCGATAATGCCCTATACGGTCTAGGAGCTCTTCTAGTTAAAGAGCCCAATCTTTACTGCTTTGTTGATTTTTGGCGAGTCGCATGCAGATTGTATTTTTTTAGAACATCTCCCGCTTTCCGGATTAGCCTTTTTTCTTCATGTCGCTGGGCGGCAATTGTACGTCATTGTTGTTATTTTTGCTTTTTTTTGTTTTTTTTCTTATTTTAGCCGCCAATATATGTGAAAAACTAGAGCCAATTTTTGTCCAATGAAAATTGCCGAAATTCTACATTAGCCTGAGTCAAAAAGGGAAGAACTCAAACGTAACATGAAAGGAATGTAACATATGTATAAAATAGCCAAAGAATACTTAATGTCCTGAACAAAAAATTTTGCTTCAGAACTACAACACTTTCAATGGATACCATTAACTTCTATTCCAAGCTGGGAACAAGTAGAATCAACGTTGGTACTTCTATCAAAAAAAGATGTACCGATAGATGGCGGTTAACTATTTGACCAGTGACAGAACTTTTTTCTTTTTCTAGAGAAAAACAAAAAAATAATTTTCGCACCAAAATGGACCGCATATTTCAGGTCATTCCATAATGAAGAATATTATTCAAATCTATTAAAATTGGTAGAATATTATTTTGTGATTCCAGGCCACAATGCCAACGTAGAAAGTGTTACCGCGTTGGCATTGTGGCTGAATAGACCAAGAAACGAAATAAATTACAAATCGAGACAATTCCACAAATTGTGTTCTTACTTTGCAATTTAAAATTAACCGTTCAAGAACTTTACAAAATGGTTTCTGAAGAAAATAAAATTCATGGTCAAAGTCAAACCCAAATTTTAAAAGAATATAAAGCAAGTTCCAAAGAATAAAAAAAAAACAAAAACTTAATGGCCCAAGATGGCTCTCTAAATTCAAACGTCATCAGTTAAACATATCTAATAAAAAAAACTATAGCAAATTCAAATTCATTAAGATTATTTCATTTTTTAACGATTTGATTATAAAAAGGAGAAAAAACCAACCTACACTATTCAAAATTATTTATAATTTTGATACAACAGTGAACTTTTATCCTACACCTAATATGTTATAACCTAATTCTAATAAAATTCAATCAAAAAACGTTATTCCATACTAAGAGATATTATCGCAAAATTCCTAACCTAAGCATTTAACCTTACATCTAAACCTAATATAAAAAACATAGCATAAACCTACCTTAAATATTGAAACCTTTCCCTAATTTTTAACACGAATAAACAACAATACTAAATTTAGCAATGAGTAGCTCGAAACTAAAAAAACGAAGTAACGAAAACGACAAAACAGATAATAAACACGAATAATTTAACAAAGATTGCTCCGTCTCAGCTCGACTAGCTTCAACGTATCTACCAAATGAGTATCTCCATTGGAATCGTTGGTCTCTTGAACTCAAATTCGGAGGATATTTTATCTTCCTATCGGTGGCCCGTTTATATATATGGTATATGATTGGGACGCCGTCAGAATCAAAAACATATCGATTCATGTCCAAATACACGAATGCTTCTGGAGAAACGAAGCCAGTAGCGAAGCAAGTCGACTTTGAAATCCAAGAGTTTTCACTCACAGGTACAGATCTGGCGATATGATTTCGAAAAAGTTTTAATATGAAGATATCGACTCTTGTCACTTGAGCAATTTGATGAATTCTTCTATTCGATATATAATGCTTCCAAGACGTCTCAGGCTTTTCTGTACATATTAGTACATGTACGAAGATATTTCCCTTCGAAAACTCTTAATTTTTCAATAGTACGCACTCTGATTGTACCAGAACACACATCTATATGTCAAAACTGGTCTAACCAGGGCATTGTAACAGAAAACTTTGACCTTTTGATCAATGTATCTAAAACGAAAGAGTCTTCCTAGGGCCATGACTACTTTTCGTACTTTTCTGAGCATGATTTTGACACATTCAGTATAGTACAGGTACTGATCGAGATGAACACCGAGGTATCGAACACAGCATTTATGTGGAACCCGTTCTGAACTAATCTCGCCAGCCATAATGTGGAAATCTTTCCAATTACGTTTCAGGTCGTGGCTGACCCCCTGCAGTGTTGTCCGGAACAAAATTGTTATCAATTCTGTGCATTGATTTTCAATCGCCAATTGTCGGTGTAGAGCTGCACGTCATTGAACATTTTTTGAAGATTGCTCTGAACTATTGTAACTTTTCGGTCTGCCGTATAGATGATCAGATCATCAGCAAACACTACCGACGATTGCGTTGGCGAGACGTTAAACTCAAAGCCGTTCAATAGCTTGCGAATGAATCTTGAGAAAAGCAGAGGTGCAGTAACTGGTCCCTGCTGCAGACCATTCAAGACCTTGAATTCGCGCATTGTCGTCAGATTGTCATCAATAACAACAAATGATTTTTCGTATAACATATTGTGCATCATGGCGACAAGGTGTCTGGGAAGCCTGTCCTAAAGGAGTTTAAAAACTAGTCCATCTAACCACACCATATCGAAGGGTCTCTCCATATCTATGAGACACGCTCTAACACATTCTCTGTTGTTTATTTTCCAACAGATGTCTGAGGTTACTTTCGTTATCGCATGTATGGTGGAATGCCTGGCACGAAAACCAAATTGACAATTCTGCATCAACTCATATTTCTCAATCTGGGCATTTAATGCTTTGTTCAGTATCACTTCAAACACCTTGCTGATGTGCAGCAAGCTGGTTGGGCGATAGCTTTAAGGGCATGAAGATTCTTTTCCTTTCTTCAAGATCGGAGATACCTTAGCCTTTTCCACTCATCTGGGGAATATGAATTGCTCAACATATTGTTGAACTATATGCAATAATTCCTAATAGGAACCTCAGGCAAACGTCGGAGAGGTATGTTTGGAATACCGTCAGTACCACATGACTTCTTGTTGTTCATTCTGCCAAATAGGAAATACAATTCTTCATAGGTAATAAAATAATCAATGGGATTCAAGCTGGGTATGAGGTCAGATGTTAATGTTTCATTGAAATGAAGTATTGGCTCGCCGTTCAGACTTGCTTCAATGACCTCTGCAATTGTTTGCTTGCCTCTCTCAGGGTTTTGTAGATGAACCAATTTAAGATGAGTTCCAATCAGGGCAAGTTTCTGCTATCCCTCACATCTAATATTATAAGATTTATCTCATCACAAGCGACTTCAAGATTCGATACCTACACTCGAGATTTCTTACGGAATATGCTATTCACTTTCGCAAAAACGCCATCTGGGTCTTGTGGGGTAATACCCCTCAATTTTTCCGCCCATTGATTGCTGACCTCACTCCTGAAGTATGAACGGGTTTACATCTGGACATTGTTCAGGTGTAATTTCAACAAAGCTAACGAGCAATTGTTGTAGTCCAATAATCGCCGATAAATAATGTCGACGCGTGTGACAAGAAGGCTTTTCAATCTTTCTAACCTTGCAATGATTGGTGTCTCATGTCTTGGCATATTGTTTCGATTTTTAATCTTGAAACTACTTTCTCAATCGTTTCCACGTCAGCTTCTCTATGTTCGACAAATAGAGATCTATTTCATCGTTAGTTAGGAACAAACGAGAACAAACGAATGAAATTTTAGATAAATTTATCATATTTATTATATATATCATTTTTCAGTCAACATGAACACTTGCATACAATAAATTAAAATGAGTGCCAAACGGCGAGGGTCTTCAGCAAATCTCATTAAAACTTTTTCTACAATTTTTTCTTCATTTTCTTTCACTTTTTTTCTGTGAAGGCTCAGCATGCATAATCCTGGAACAAAAATCGCATTAAATACAGTTTATTTGAAAATAAATCATTCTTATTTTTTTATTTACCATTCAATCGATTTTCCACCATAGTTGAACGGAGCCAGGTTTTCACTCTTCTCAACGTGCTGAAAGTTCTTTCAATCGAGGACGTGGTACAAGGTAGAGCTAGGGCAATTTGAAGAGCGAGTTTTGTTGTAGGAAAAAAATCTTCTGTTTCTTGTACGACATCACACAGGTCCAGTTTTTGAAGATCTTCGCAGCTGATTTTTTTTTCTTTCCAGTGATTGTACCACAGTTCAGCTTCTCCACTAAAATTTTCTAAGGCGTAGAAAGTGGTGAAGTTTTTTGATTTTTTCATAAAATCTTGAATGTTCATTTTTAACATGTTCGATGGATGCAACTGAAACAATGAAAAGGCTGGCAGGTTTTCATCAGAGAATCTTCGTTCCAATGCATTGATCAAGGAATCCAAGTATGGAATTAACAGAGATCTCTTCCAAAATTGAACATCATCCGATGCAGGATGATTTGAGCGATGTTGTTGACTGTTCGCTGTTCTCGGTCTTCGCAGCAGTTCAACTAGGTTTTCTTCGGCAATCAATTTGGACTCATCGATGAGTTCTTCGATTTTGCAATCAACGTCAATTCTATGATCTTTTGCCAATTGAATTATTTTCTGGACGTGTTTCGTGCACGCAAGAAGGTCCAACTTTTGTGATTGTAAGACGTTCACGATTGGCTCAAGATAGGCAGAATATTTCGCAATCAGAACAAGGCATATGATGAAAGTCGTTTGAGTGACAGCAGAATGCAGCTGAAAAGCAGTTGATCTGGTACCAGAGTTTCCTTCAACGGCCAGTTTTGCTAATCCATCGACGATGGTTTTGAAGTGCTTTTTGAAAACTGAAATGCTTTTGTATTTTTCCGACCACCGAGTTTCACAAAGAGCAGGAATATTTGGAACATACTTTCTTCTAGAAATAGAATCACGGAAAAAGTTGATGACATCTTTGATTGTTCCTACCGTATTACGGATTTCTGGAACTTGGTTCAGGTCATTTACAACCAAATTCAACTTGTGACTTGCACAATGAAAGTACAGAGCATGAGGATATTTTTTTCTTAAAATGGCCTGCACGCCGTTATCGTGCCCTGACATAGTCGAGCAACCGTCATATCCTTGCCCTTTGAATTTTTTCGGATCAAGCTCTGCATCTATGATAAATTGATCTAATGCGGAAGCAATTGTCTTTGCATCCATTGCATCCAACTCGACGAATCCTACAAACTCTTCTTGAATGACTTTTTTCTTTTGGTGGTAAAATCGGATACCAATCGATAGTTGTTCCTTTCCTGAAATGTCGCGACTTTCATCTCCCATCAGACTATAGGCCGGTGCATCTTTTGCTTCCTTGATGATTTCATCTCTTAGTACGCGGCCGCATAGATTGATTAGTTCATTTTGGATCCGCGGGGACGAGTACGTTGCATTTTTGCTTCCGTCTTCGAAATGCTGTCCGAGACTCCGATCACCAGCCACGACTTGCAGTTGAAGCAAATCGTAAAATACACCTAGGAATAAGTATTGTCTTCTAAAAAATTGTTAATTGTTGTTAATTGTTTCTAAAAATTTTATTGACTTTTTAAATTTTATGAAATAATATTATTATTCTTCAAGATCGATTGCCAAAAATTTATCTTGTTACAAAAATTGTAATAAGGCAGTTTCGAACAACTGGAACATAATTTCCTAACCTAAAAATTGCTAAATTTCATACTCTATACATCAGATGTTACGGACACAAATGAATAACTCTTTTCAAAATACAGTATTTTTTTTTATCGTGTGTTCCATGACACATACCTAGTTTTGTTTAAAAAATTCGACCTAAATTACCTTCGTTTTGAACTTTTCCCCTTAGCGGTATATCATGGGTACCGCAAAATATGATGGTTGAGATGATGGATGAGATGATCTTTTTGTTCTCTTCAATCGTTTTTTGATGCCCAGACTGAATTGAAATGCTGATGGGTGTTGCATCCAAAAAATTTTTTGCAGCTTTGACTGCTCCTAAGTGCCATTGATTAGTGGAATGACTTTTGCAATATTCGTGCATATTTTTGTAACGAATAAAGAGTTTCTTGACGAATGACTCCAAAACACCCTGAACGTTTTGAGGCGGAAAAATAACACAGTATAAACAGAGCGCACCCTTTAATTTTTTGGAGTATTGAAGCCAAGGGGAGTATTGTTTTAACCACTCGAAAATGAACTTCCTGGCTGAATCTTTGGCATCGTCACTAAAATCGTAATTTTCGGGTGGTTGCCAACATCGTTTCAAGATTTCCTTTTTTTCACTGGTAGACATGAGTGATGATCTCCCGAGATATTCCCCCAAATCGTTCGAGGAATATTCTTCCAATCGCGATGTTTCCGAACATGAAGAATTTGCAATTTTTTTTTGAACGTTGTCCGATAAAGTTGCAAGATTGTTTGCGGAAGTCAATGTTTCATTTTCTTCAACACCCGCTTCACTTTCATTGTCTCCATTGCTTTCAGCACGTTTTCGTTTTTGGGGAGCTGAAAAGTGGAGATTTTGAAGTAAATTTAAAAAAATTTTAATGCTCTTGAATTTTTCCGAATAAAAGAAGTATAAGAAAAAAAATATATTTTATATATTTATTATATATATATTATATATATTTATTATTATATTTTATTATATATTTCATATTTTTATTATATATTCATTATTTTATATATTTATTGTTATCTATATCATATATATATATATTTTTTTTTATAAGAAAAAAAATAAAATTATTACAAATTTCCCAATACCTTGAATTTTTGAAAATTCCGAAATTCTGAATTAAGGTTTCACATTTCTCAATAATTTAAAATCGCAATTAAGCATTACACAACTATTGTGAATTAAAAAATTTTAATTTTGGGAAACAACATTAATAATTTTTCCATTGGCGCTGCTTGGAAATGCCTTAATTTTTGAATAATGAGTTAAGGAATATTCGCTGGTAACGAGATTAAAAACGTCAAATTATGCCGAATTTCACGATTCTTTTTGCTTAATATTTCTATAAACATTATAAATTAATGATTTCATATGAAATTTGGCCTGTGGAAGCTTTCTGATGTTTTTTCGCTCGTTTATAATGTGCGACTTTGTGATGCGTATGGCGTATCACTCGAATTTTTCAAGAAATTTTTAATATTTCGTGAATTTTTTAATTTATTTAACAATTAGATTACTTCGAAATTCCTTGTAGAGTAATTTTCATCTAACCTGTTTTCTTTAGATAAGCGCAAACAAAAGCTAATAGATATCTCAGAAATTCATGAAAAATTAAGACATTTCAAAAATCGTCTACAGAATACAACTAGTTTTTATATTTTCCACTATACCGAATAAAAACAAAAGCAATCGACCATCCTTAGCTAAATGTAGATGAAAACTATGGAGCCTTCTTTTGTTTTTTCGCTTCTATCATTCTTTTTTTGACCATTCTTATAGTCTACATGTCGCCTTAATGCAAACAATTTAAGTTTTGTACTCACCCGTAAAAAATTTTCTAATATCCATTGAATGAAATGAAACGATTTTCCAACAAAAGTCCACAATAGTAGGAAGTCAGGAGCCGCTTAGGATACAAAACAAATAAAACAATACAAAATGCAGAGGAAAATATAACGACCGATGCGCGATTAATGGTTTCTCGGTATACCTTTAGTATGAACTTGTATGAACTAGTCGCAAATCGATTTTCCAACAACAGTCCACAATAGTAGGAAGTCAGGAGCCGCTTAGGATACAAAACAAATAAAACAATACAAAATGCAGAGGAAAATATAACGACCGATGCGCGATTAATTGTTTCTCGGTATACCTTTAGTATGAACTTGTATGAACTAGTCGCAAATCGATACTTGCCGAAGAAAATATGTATCGAAAACGATAGCGATACATGTTTTCCCGATACATCGATAGTTCAAATACCTATGTTAACTGACCGATATGACATAATTGTATAAATATTTTCCCACAAGATACATTAATGTAACAAAACCAAGTATTGACAATGAGTGGTATTGAAGTTTCTTCACCGGAAATTAAAAAAAAACGCGGTCATTTAGGGGGGCCGTCGCCCCCCCCCCCCCTGCGTACGCCCTTGATTTCATACGACTTCAAAATCCTTGAATGTCATGGAGTTCCATGAGTTGAGGTGGATTTCAGTGAAAAACATGAAGTCAGGCTTTTGCTTAACAATGAATTCAAGAAAAAAGTCATGTCGATGTATAGTAACAGTAGAGTTAACGTTGATCGAGATGAGACGAATTCTATCCATGGGGATGTGACTGAATGATGTTATTTTGAGGCATTTGAAAGGCCTAAACGCTGAAAAACAAGTTAATTTTAGTATCCTGTTTATTGATTCTCTCCGATAAAGAATTTAGCTGCTGGTTAAACTTTGATAAGCAGCTCATTATTGCCACTTTCATTATTAACATTATTTACAGCATTTTCTGCTGTTACTCTAGCGGCGACTGCAAATGATACTCCAGGCTTGACGAAGTTCGGAGCTAGGACACTGCAGTGTAGTTGTTTGCTTTGGGACAAATTTAACTCTCGCATCTTGATATTGGGAGCATCCTCGATATGATGCCGGATGACTAAAGACACCGCAGTTCACACAATATAGTTTTTCTTTTGGCTCCGTCTGAGCTAATTCGCACTAACCGGGAGCATGATCGTCTTTGCATTGGACACAGTGATAATGCATGGTGCAGTTGGCAGCCGAATGTCCAAATCTTTGACACCGATAACACTGGTTCACTTCCGTTTTCTGGGGGCGTTCCCACCTCACCACTTGGAAGTTCAAGTACCTAAATTTTTGACGAGCGCTTGGACTGCTTTTATTTGAAATCGGTGCCAAGTAAAGTGGTGAATTTTTTTCTCTAACCTCGATCTTCTTGTCGCGAAGAATTTAACGGAAATAAATTTAATTTCAGGTGCAACTTCCTTGAGCATCTGAAGAAGATCGATGGTATCTTCTCCGCAGTCCAGATCCTTCAACAAAATAGTCTGATTCTTCTCTCTTTTCGGGGTATAGTTTGTGAATGCAAACTCGTTTGTTGCATTATGACTACTGAATAATTTATTTCAATACAGGTGAATTTGTACATAATTTATGCTTACATAGCTAATTTAGACAAATGCTGGGAACGTACATTAATGTATGAAATGTGAAAACCGACATTGTTTAGGCTACGACAATCGTGTGATATTAATCTTACACTCCCGCGCCTTGAAATTTATCAAGTTTCAACATTTGTAGATCACTTAAGTCTAAAATTTTCTCTTCTAGGAGCGGGTTCTGGCGCACATCTTTCCTTTTTAATTAGTTTTCGTATTGCATATATTAAAGCAAAAATTATCACTAAGGCTAGAGCTAAGTCACTAACTGTATAGTGGTGGATGATTTCGTTTAAATTAAATGGAACAATTTCATCATTCTTAAGCCTTTGTAGTGATAAATTTAGGTTCTTAATGTCGTCTAAGTTTTGCTTAAGAATAATGTTTTGCGTTGCTCTAATTTGTTGGGTTTTGAGTAAGTGGCTCTCAATATCGGTTATGTTCATTATTGTGGAAGACGTAAAAGAAACATTGCGATTATTAGAAATGTGAGCATGCGCAGAGATAATCCTTGCGTCTTGCATAATCACGCATTTTGATTTGAATCGTATTAAGCCGACCCCTTTTAGTACATGCTGTATAGATTGGAAACCACAGGCGATGTTTATGGTTACGCCAGCCTTGAGATTGTAGTGCCATATATTGGGATCATGAAGTTGGGTCCAATTATTCGGTTGTGGAATTGGCTCTAAGTGACAGTTAGATGGAAGTCTCCCGGGTTGGTTCATAATATTTAGCTAACACATTGCGGGTCCAACTGTTTTGTGATATAACTTGTGCCTCTTATCGCAAATATAATCTGTACCATCCACTGTCATACAGAGCCATAGCTTGTCATTAACAAATGGATAGTAATAATCTCGATGCAGACTTACTGCGATGAGGTCATAAGATGTGACTATCCTTATGTCTTTGTGTCGAACTCCAATAGGCACTTATACTATATTGAAGATGTGAAATAAGTCTTTGTTTACTAGGGGTAAATGAATACAGAACAGGACATAGCTAGTAGTTAGTCTAGCCTTGATGGTCATCATATTGTATAACTGTAAGAGATTTGTGTGTCTATTTCCGCCAGGAATTGAAAGCGACGAATCGAGATGTTCTCTGATAATGAAAAGCTCAGACCGCAATTGTGTTGGGGAAAGTAAGGGAGGATTTACCTTTTTATTATGGTGCTCTGTTAGAACGTAGACTATATTTGACTGAGTTTGTTCATAATTGGTTAGCATTAAAGAAAAGTGTATTGAGAGAGGTGTGAATACTTGAATTATTTTTTCTGTGTCAATTATTTTGTTAGTTGCTGCAAGAGATTCGAGAATCAGTTTTAAATTGTTGTTAATGCTGAAAGACTGTTTCTCAAAGGTTTCCCTGTCATGCTTGATAACATTTAAAGTTGCATCTATTATTGATGTTTGGTTTTTAATGAGTTGTAGCAAATGGTTCTCGTTACCTTTCACATGTTCTATTGTCTCTGCCATTCCATTTGCATATTCCTGGTCCAGTGTTCCGAATAGTTTGTTGGAAATAGTACCAATAATGTTAAAAGGCGATCGGCGCGCTCGAGTAGGACTGCCATTTCTGCTGCGCAATATTTCATTATTGGCATATATTGATGCCATACGCCTTTCAAATTATTTTAGGATAGGAGTACAATGTTCGGTTTTATTAATTGTGGTAGCCTTCTTGCGCCATTCTTTTAATTGAGCTGTATATGCTGTCATTATATTTATTTCCTCCCAGTAACTTTGGAGGCCAAAATATGTTATAATTGTCGATTTATCTACCGCCATTGTCATGTGACCGACTTCTTCGAAGTACAGTTATGGCTGAGAATCCCATGGAGTAATTTCCACCTTATCTTGTAAGGTGAATGAGTGAGACGGAGAGAAAATTGTGATAAAGACAATAAAAAGTGTACTTAACAGTGTGTTGCCACAGTACGTGTATCGCGTTTGACGCTTGGTCATTGGTTAGGACTCTTTGTTGTTGATTCCGTTGGGAAGTGAATGCTGCTGGAACTGTTGCAAAAAAGTGCATGGTTTAAAAGGGACATCTTTCCAGTGAGGACCTATTGAAAGAAATCCGGTTTATTTTCGTTTTTTTTTTCATGCGGGTTGTTGGTTTGAGAGATGGATGATGGCTGCGGAGAGTTGGGATAACCATTGTCTTGGTATCATTTGTTGTTTCATGTGGGCTTGGTTCAATATTCGGGAGATTTGTTGGTAAGAAGAGATGCAGTAAAAGAGAGCTGATTCTGCTTTATGATGTCAGAAGAATCAGGAGCAGATGTCTCCTTGTTTTCATCTACTGTAGTTGTGTCTACCGGCAATGGTACTATGTTATGGATTACCATGCCATCTCTATCTTTTGTTGCACTTATGATCTTGCCTAATGGCCACTTAAGTGGCGCTGTAGATTCATCTTTCAACAGAACAAGACTACCTGGCTTAAAGCCCTCGATCGGAGTCCTCCATTTATTTCTTTGTTGTAACTCATGAAGAAACTCCTTGCTCCGCTTTCGCCAAAACTCAATTCGTTTTTGGGTAACGAGTTCTCATCTTCGGCAAAGTCTTAGGTCCTCTCCTTCATTAGAGGGTAGGGTTGTTTACTGTTCGCCAATTAAAAAAAGGGATGGAGTTAGTGCTTGAATGACATTAGGGTTGCTGGAAAGCTTGGTAAGAGGTCGAGAATTAAGTATTGCTTCAATTTCGGTGATGAGAGTGTTGAGTTCCTCATACGTCAGTGAAACGCTACTGTAGTTCTTCGCAGATGATATTTAGCTGGCTTAACAGCCGCCTCCCAAAGACCCCCAAAGTGTGGAGTTCTTGGAGGTATAAAATGCCACTCTATTATTTGATCTGCGCAGTGCTGTATCAATTCATCATGGAAAAACAAATCATAAATTTCTTTGAGCTCATTTTTTGCCCCCACATAATTAGTGCCATTGCCGCAATGAATGTGAGTGGGTCTTCCTCGTCTTGCGATGAAGCGTTTTAATGCTCCAATAAAGGCGTCTTTTATGAGGTCAGATGCAAGTTCTAAATGAACTGCCTTGGTTGCGAAACATATAAATACGGCTATATACGCCTTAGTAGGTTTCTTGCCTCGAACTTTATAATGAATATGAATTGAGCCGCAGAAATCTATTCCAACATTTTTAAATGGCCGAGAGGGTTGCACTCGTGAGGGTGGCAAAGTTGCCATGCTTTGGTTGATTGTCTTTAGGTGAAATCTTGTACATCGAACTCACTTGTGTACAATAGATTGTGTGAGTTTTCTCCCATTCAGAGGCCAAAATCTTTGCCTAGCTGCTGCCAAAAGAGCTTGTGGTCCCGCGTGAAGGTTGGTACGATGTAGTTCGTTCATTAGAATATATACATATTCATCTTTTTTTAGGAAGAACCATGGGATGCTTGCTATCATAAGACATGTTGGCTTCCTTTAACCTTCCTCCCACCATTATAAGTCCTATCTCGTCTAAAAATTGGGATAAGGGTGATAGCTTGCTCTTGGGGGATACCAGTTTTCCCTTCTTTAGCTCTTTAAGTTCTTATGTGAAATGCTCTTCTTGAATGGTTTTTACTACCCAGAGTAAAGCCTCATGAATTTCAATGGAACACAGAATTACAGTATTAGGAGGTTTCTTATTTGGACCATACCTTTTGCAAATTCGTCTGATGTAAGCTATAACATCTAGTAGTGTCTCAAACGAGTTACGATGATTGATAGTCTTTAACATATAATAGCTCGGTTTAGTCGAGTCGACCGAACTTGGCAGTGCAACGGGACTTTCCGGACTCATGTTTATTGTAGATGGTGTGGCGTTTGGCCAATTTATTGGATCAGTTCGCAGAAATTGAGGGCCGTTAAACCACAAATCGTACGTTATTAACTGAGATGCAGTCAGGCCTCTAGAGATCAAGTCTGCTGGATTTTCTTTGGAAGGGACATGTAGCCATTGTTTTTTCTTAGAGTTTTGTTGAATATATGACATCCGGTTAGCAATGAATTTACTTTACGCAGACGATTCAGAAGTAATCCAAGCTAGGGCAATAGTAGAGTCGCTCCATAGGATTGCTATGTGTAGCATTGAAGTTAGCACTATCTTGACTCGGCATATTAATTTTGTTAGTATGTAAGCCGCTGAAAGCTCGATTCGTGGGAGCGTTGTTTCTTTGAGATAACCCACCTTTGATTTTGCACAAAGAAGCCGTACTATTGGTTGACCATCAGAATTGATAGTAGGTACAAGGCTGCTCCGTAAGCCTTTTTGCTTGCGTCGGCGAAACCATTAATTTCTATGAACCTTTGACGCTTTCTGGCTAGTGCATGCCTTGGTATCAACAGTTCTTTTATCTTTTCTAAGTCCTGACGAAATGATATCCATTTGTTTTGGAGTTCCTGGGGAAGTGCTTCATCCCATTCCAGTTTAAACTTCCACAAACTTTGCACAAATATTTTTCCGTATGTGACGACTGGGTTTATGATCCCTAGTGGATCGTAAATTCTTGGCACGTCTGCTAAAATCGTCCTTTTTGTGAAGCGGCGTATCATCGGCAAATTTGTTCGAATTGAAAGCTCAGTACTAAGTGACCAAGATAGGCCTAGGGTTTTGACGTAAGTATTTTTGGTTTCTCCAATATTGATCTTGGCTTCAATATCTTCTTTAGGAACTGATTCTAACAACTTTGGATGATTTGCGCTCCATTTTCGGAGTTGAAAACCTCCCTCATGAAGAAGATTTGTTAGCTCATTCTGAAGATTACAAGTCTGCTTTAAGCTATCTGATCCCGTCATTATATCATCTACGTAAAAGTCACGTTTAAGTATTTGACTGCCAAGTGGAAACTTCCTGCCCCCTTCCTCTGCCAATTGATGAAGACATTTAGTAGCTAGATATAGAGCTGAAGCGGTACCATAGGTTACTGTGCGCAGACGGTAATATTTTATGTCTTGATTTGGAGACTCACGCCAAACGAGAAGTTGAAAGTCTCTGTCCCTTTCATCAACCAATATTTGTCTATACATTTTAGTAATATCGGCTACAAAAACATATTTGTGCAGTCGAAAACGGAGTAAAATTGCAAATAGGTCGTCTTGGATTGTTGGACCTACCATCAGTATGTCATTCAAAGATAGGTTACTTGATATTTCGCAAGATCCATCGAACACTACTCTTAACTTTGTGCTAGTGCTTTCTGGTTTGAGCATGCTATGATAAGGAAAAAAATAGTTTTGTTTTGGTATTTGAAACATCAACTCCATGTGATTTAAAGACAGTAGTTCTCTCATGTATGCAATGTATTGTTGCTTCAACTCTGGGTTCTTTTTAAAACGGGCTTCAAGACTAAAGAACCTTCGTTCCGCAATCTCTTGAGACTTTCCTAGTGCGCTTGAAGGATGTTGCGTTGTGTATTTGTTCTGAAATGATCTTCACACATTTTTTCAGCCTTTGTCATTTGTTTGGTGTCTGAATCGCAATTCCCAAAATTCTTTGAGTTGTGCCTCTAATGATAGGCTGGCTACTCCACTGAAAGTTACAAGGTTTGTAGCCGGTTGACGAGCTGTCCCCAAGACAATCCACCCAATTATCGAATTCTGTAAGGTAGGCAATCCGGCAGATATTCTATTTGACCAACTGACATTAGATTAGCATATATGTCAGCACCCAGAAATAAATCGATCTTTCGGGGCTTACTGAAATCTGGGTCAGCTATTCTTATATTTTTCAGAATTGGCCAATCACTAGTATTTAAAGCAACCCTAGGTTGATCGGAAGTTATGTTCGACAAAACAAACGCTTCAATGTAAGCTTTAGATCCATTGAGCCTTGATTTGATTGCAATATTAATCCGACCTTTAGCTTGAAGTTTAAAATCACCTATACCATTTATGTCGAGTTGTCTTCGATTAACTTACGTTCCTAGACACTTTACTAAAGCCTCCGTTACAAAATTCAATTGCGATCCAGAATCCAACAATGCTCTACAGGTTACGTGTTGTCCCAGGCAATTTTCAATATTCAGCATCACCGTTCCCAGGAACGTATAACCTGGTAGTAGATGATCTTTTTCAGAGACAGTGCGATCCGAGACTTGCTTTTCATTATTTTTATTTTTATTCGTGGTGCGAGTTTTTTTGTGAAGTTGCTTGTGCAGGAGTATTACCGGGCTTTTCAATGTGAAGTAAGGTATTATGTCACCCATTGCATTTTAGGCAAGTTCTAGAAGGACAAATGGAAGTTTTATGACCCTTCTTCAAACAATTGATACACATTTGCAGTTTTTTTGCTGCGTTAATTCGTTCCGGAGGAGAGAACTTCAGAAATTTTGAACAAAATCTAGGATACCTTTTTTAAGGGTTTTGTAAAATCATTTTACAGAACCCACTAAAATCGTGACCTGTCTGTCTCGTTCGTCCGTCCGTCCGTGTGTCACAGCAATTTTTCTCGCACACTACTTAAGGTAGAAACATCAAATTCTTCATGTAGGTGTAAAGTGGTGTTGTCTGCAATGTTAACTACAAAAAAATTTTATAAGGTATTTAAGGGAGGTCGCCCCAGATGGGGGAATGACCCCCGAAAAACAATTTCATCAAAGGTAGCCGATATGGATATCAAAGGAAAGGTCTTAATGAGAACTTTTCAAAACAGGTCATTTTTTTGCTTCGCGGGGCGCACAGGGAGGGGAAATACACGAGACTGAATATAAAATTTGTTGATCTTTTATTATATATTCTACATGTTCAAAACTTTTTTTTTAATTGTATTTTCCTAATCATAAAGCTATGGGGTTTTCCAATAAGAGGTGTCATTTTGAATAGATCTTGTGATTTAACACCTTGCGTCGATTCAAGACCTCAAAGATGGAATTCGTGAGGCTATCGAGGACATAGGGCAGCCACTTTGCGACTTGGTTATGCAAAATTTCATGAAGAAGATATGGTCCTGTAAGCGTGGTCGTGGTGGTCATTTGCCTGATGTTATTTTCCACTATTAACGGCATACCTTTCTCTTTATAATGAAATAAACATCCGATCATTAATATTAAAAAATGGCATTTTGGTTTAAATATCAATATCATATTGGAAAACCCTGTAAAATAAAAAAAATACAAATAGTCGGAAAAACGACTTTCTATAAAGATTCGATTTTTTGCAAACTTTTTCAAAACGAAATACGAAGGTTATTACAAGTAAGACGGGGTGAACTAGCATTTCTTACAGCAGGCACTGAAAAACTATCGATCGAACAGAAAAAAGCAAAAATCGTGTTCCCTTATGCCGTTTGTAAATTGTTGAACGAAAAACTTTTCACCTAGAAAGCTTTCTGCAGTTTATAAAACGATTCTTCTTCGCCTTCTGAATACTGGGAAAAAAATAAACCCAACGAAACATTAGAAAGGAAAATGAAATATGTATTCATCCTGGTAGCTTCTAAGTGTTCTCTCCAATTAACTAGCTTTGCATTAGCAAAATGACCCAACCCCTTTTGAAAACAAATGGAACGGTTGTCATTCCCAATAACCGTACAGAAAAGACAATGTGTAATTTTTTGATTCCTCCGATTTAAATGTATAATTATTTCTACATTTAAGAATGTCGATCCTATTTAACTTTAAAAGCTTGGTTATGAAATTATTTCCTGAGAGATTTTTCAATGCATATCAAATCTACTCACACTAGTCCACATTTCAAACTTTCAAATCTCCTAGACCCCCTTCAAATAGGAAATGCCAACTTGCGTTCTGTTCCCGCTTCCTCCAAACTTCCACAATACAATCCTAATGCATCATCCGATTCACATTCTCATCGTCTTATTCATTTCCCACTAACCTTCAATTCCTCAGAATACCCATGCCCATTACCACTGAATGAGCATACAAAAACGATATTAAAAAAATGAAAAGAAAAACTGAAATAACTAAATAAAACTTAAAAAAGAGTTAAAAGTAAAATCGCGAAAAGAAAAAATGAAGAAATCATTTTGAAAAAGTAGTCAAGCAATGACTTACAGGCCAACAGGTTTTTGCACACAGGCCGAAGACCTTTTCTGCAAGGAAAGATCTCCTCTCTCTTTGGTTCGAAAAGAAGCTTCTACAAATTTTTTGTACCCACAACGGGGCAATCCGCACAGATACCGGACGGGGACCATTTGCGAATTTTATAAATTTGCAAACCGGCATCAGGCTGCGGCGAGCCGGCGGCTAATCATATGGTCAATGCTAACGAGTTGTGCTAATGTATGTGACTAGGCGAATGCGAATAGATTTGCTCTAGTATATGTGTTCGGATCGGAAAGATACAAAATGATAATGAATGGATACTATGTATTGGGTGCTTGTGAATCATGTGAAGAACTTTCTATTTTGTGTTTAGGTGCAAATTTGCTCATTTTAATTTTGTATATAAGCTTCCTGAACGGAACGATTTGGTTTTCTCAAGCATTGAGCGGAAATCGTTATGAAAAAGATTCTATGAGAGATCTTAAGAATTTTGTCAGTGATGGCTTCTGGGAAATCAAAGTTTGGGAAACTTTTTTTTAACTGCAATTGATGTGTTACTTTCACCAGAGGCATACTATTTGCATGATTTCGTACTTATATCTTGATTTGCGAGATCACAGATGAGATAAGATAATTTTGGTTGTATGTATTTGTTCTTTCATTTTTTCAAATACGAGGTGTGTTCAAAAAATATCAAGAATTTTGTTTTTTTTTTCAAAAATTATTTATTTATTCATGAATATCTATTTTGTCCCCTTCAAAGTAATCCCCATGAGATATTATACACTTGTGCCAACGGTTTTTCCAATCTTCGAAGCACTTCAAAAAATCATTTATTTTAATCTTGTTCAGCTCCTCCTTCGGTGCCGTCTTTATCTCGTCAAGCGTAGTGTAACGTCGTCCTTTCATGGGCCTCTTCAGTTTAGGAAACAAGAAAAAGTCACAGGAGGCCAGATCTGGGGAATACGGTGGCTGCGGCATCATTAGTGTGTTGTTTTTGGCCAAAAAGTCGCGCACAAGCAACGATGTGTGAGCACGGGCGTTATCGTGGTGCAAAAGCCAATTTTTGTTCTCCCACAAATTCGGGCGTTTCTGGCGGATTGCTTCGCGCAAATTGCGCATAACTTGCAGGTAATATTCCTTATTGACCATTCTTCCTTGTGGCAAGAACTCATGATGCACCACGCCCCTGCAATCGAAGAAAACTGTCAGCAAAACTTTCACATTCGACCGAACTTGGCGCGCTTTTTTCGGTCTTGGTTCATGCGGCAGCTTCCATTGAGATGATTGAGCTTTGGTTTCAACGTCATAACCATAAACCCACGATTCGTCACCAGTTATGACCCTCTGGAGCAAATTTGGTTCGTCGCGGACAGAGTTTAACATCTCATTAGCAATGTTCATGCGTTGCTGTTTTTGGTCGCAATTGAGCAATTTTGGTACGAATTTCGCGGCGACCCGTCTCATGCCCAAATCGTTGATAAAAATCGAATGGCACGAGCCAATCGATATGTTTAGGTCCTCAGCAACTTCTCTAACGGTGATTCGACGATTGGCCAATACCATTTTCTCCACTTCATTAATTTTTTCGTCCGTTGTTGAAGTGCTCGTGCGTCCGGCACGCTCTTCGTCGTTCACATCTTCTCGGCCTTCTAAAAACATTTTGTACCACCGATAAACGTTGCTTCGGTCCAAGGTAGCTTCTCCGTATGCCACAGTCAACATTCGGAATGCATCCGCGCACTTAATTTCGTTTTTCACACAAAATTTGATACACGTTCTTTGATCCATTTTTTTGAATAAGTAAAAATCGAAGACGATTGAAAACACGTGCAAGTAAAGCAGCTATCACCAATTAAGTGAACATTCAAAATGGCCGAGCTTGTCGGCATAAGTGACAGACATGAGTACCAATATAACGCCACAAAAAATCGAAATTCGAATATACGTAACCCGCGAAAATTCAAAATTCGCGATTTTTGAACACACTCGTATGTACATAAGGGCCCTTTTTCCACAAAAAAGAAACAACTTAGACTTAACGAATATATTTCCTACAATAGGATAGCGAATAAACACCTAATGCATCGGTTTAGAGTTCTGCTACCACTTCAATTTAACCTTCGGTGGGCAAGGCGTCTTTTACTTAATAAGAATAGGGGTGTGCGGTCACCTCGCCACTTTTGATTTTAAATGAAACAATCATTTAATCAAAAAGTATTCATAATCAGTCTAAAATATATTAAGTTGAAACAATTAAGAAATAAAAATATTTTCTTCATCACAGCTATTAAAATTTGTTATTTTTGTAATTAAATACAAGTCAAGCAGACATCTTTACGGTGTTCGGGGTATGCTGGCTGGTGCACATCTTGAGACTGCTTCCCTAGTTTCACTGGGGGTTCACCTTCAGAAACATTCTGCTTCATACCTAGAATATCACGCAAAGTGCTCGCTAATTCTCGTGGCAAATTTGAAGTGCAACGACGTTGGATATGAGGCTTTGCCAATGTCAGTTCTTTTGAAATGTTGCTCTGAAATTCGCCAATACGGATACCGGAGTCCTTGCTGTCAACATAAAGCACCATAGAATTTATCCAGCACTGCATAAAAGTATCGAAGTGGTCATCGCCTGGTGTTTCTAGCTTAACTAAACGAATACATCATTTTATCGAAAGTGTCAACACCTCTTTTTGTTGCGTTATAGTCGTGTGTTATTTCCGGCTTATGTGTATTTGGATTTATTTCAGCCTTATAATGCATTGTAGGTAAAAGTATCACAGGTTTGTTTTTCCTAGGTGTAAAAGATACAAGTGTTTTTTCTCGGTCGAAAGCAAATTGAGAAGTAAGTGGTGGCTTACTTCTATGTGGCAAAAATGATGCAGAGATTTCCCGCTTATTTTTGCGAAGCATACTCAAAGTTGTTAGTTGATAGTCTTTCAACATTTCATCCGCTAGTGGAATAGAAGCAAACCAGTTATCATAGGTGACATTACGCCAGGACCCTTTGATGCTTTCGGATAGTTTCCGCAGGTGTTTTTACTTCCGTTTCCTTGCCAATATACAGAATTGCATCGAACATATAAAATGCTGGAGCATCACAAATGGGTATTTTGAACCCATATTTATCTGGCTTTGATGCTATGTATACGTGAAAAGGACACTAGCCCCGGAAACTCAAAATTTGCTCATCTATCGTGACAAAAAATGTGGTTAATATGAATCTTTGCAATTGTTAATAACATAAATAAGGACCATATTTGTCGGATAGGTGCAAATTTATCTACCCTTGCCATCGAAAGGCAAACAAACTGGCAAAAATCGGAAGCGATTAGCCTACATTATGTATTTATAAATAACAGCACTATACGACGACCACATATCTTTCAAACTTTTGCGGTTGTCTCAATTTATAGCCGAAAAGAAAAGCAAACATATCAACGCTTCCATTTCTATGCTATCCGTTTGACCTATATAGCGCTGGTCTATGTAATTACTTGCCCGTCGCTCGATTTCTTGATTCGTATGCAAAACAATCAAATCAATGATCGACTGGGAAAATAAAGTTTGGAACGCATCTTTCTCCTCGTGTAAGTCGACGGAGAGTCACAATATTTCGCTGTGCTATTCGACTTGATGGTGGCGCATCTGAAGACCAAACATGGCGATTTTTACCTCTTAGCACTCCTGCAGGACAAAACGTCATCTTCTTTTGACCGCACAATCACAGAATCATGTGTTTCAGAGCTTTCCCCGTCTTTTGAATGGCTCTCATCGTGTGAAATTTCATCTTCAGAACTTTCCAGTAATTTAAAGTTTCTGTGAGTGAAGTCATGTTCACCTTAAAACCAAATATTTATTCTTAGCACTTTAAAAAATAAAACATACGTTAATACCAACGGGGGTGTTGAATTACCCCAGCAATGCCAATATAAACTAAACTAGAACCTTTTGCGAGGTGTTCACTTAATTGACTGAAAGGTGTCCCATTAATGAGAGAATTCACGGAATGATAGAAAGAGATAATAATTGAAACATAATAAAAAATACTTTTCTCAAGACGTCGGGTGACGTATTACCCCGGTTGCCTTCAGAAGGCTAACAAGCACTGCTAAATATCAGGCCCTTTGCAGGATCAATAGTGATTGTCGTCAAAAAGGGTCTTGCCATGTTTACTACGACCAGGAAAAGTGATCCCGTTTTACTCTAGTCGGAGTATAGTTACAGTACTTTTCGCATGACTTAAACGGGAAAGATCAAATGGGTGTTTCTCTGTAAACTGGGCAACTCATTGTCTAAGGCCAATATTATAGAAAAAAGTACAGATTTGGAGCGATTATTATCATATTACATGAAAATTAGTTTCATACCAAAATAAAAAAAAAACAGTTTAATTCATTCAAGAGATGACCACATGAGTAAACAATACTCAGTGAGTCGGATCACAGCTACACACACATCACCTCATAGAGTGATAATTAAAGCCACAAACAAGGGATCACATCCATTTAAAGAGAATATATCCCTTTGAAGGGAACACATCCTTTTTCAGGAACAAATCCCTCAGTTGGGGAACACATCCCCAACGCCCCAGCACAAACCAGCAAACAACCGATGCATTCTGCCCATCACCTCTCACACACTCCTCACCAGGCAGATCTACCGCCAACCAATATCGCTTGTTTACCACTCCCGATCGATCTGTAACATGCAAATCGATCCGAGAATGTCCTGAGTTGTGTACTCAGGTGTTGCCGGTCTCACATTCACACGCCAGATCGTTGCCATACAGCCGACTAAAATACTTAAATATGACAGTTTGACCATCCTGCTTTTGACCGTCCTCATTCATGGTAGCTTCTTCCGACGAAGTTTCTGCACGATTTCACCACCTTTTAAAGTGTTCTGCGGATTCTACACTTTCATACGGTATTCGCAATGTTCGATATTAAACTGGGAGCTCGCAGATGACATACCTATCATTATTTAGTACCCTTTTGATAGAGAAAGGTCTTTTATATTTCTTCAACAACTTCTTGCTTTGACCTTCGTTGACAGTTGATTTTCGAACCAACTCAAAATCTCCGACGTTATAAGCTATTATTGCCTTGGTCGATTTTAATCTTTTCTTGAGCTAAATGCCTTTCTTGTTCTCGATCTTCAACATTTAGGTCGTTTACTCTTACCAAAGCAGTCAATTGACCATATTTCGATGCCCGGGACCGGTATCCATATAGTAATTCGGAAGGTGTTTTCTTTGTCGTAGAATGGACTGTATTGTTTAATGCAAACTGAATTTCCTTTACTTATCGGTCGCATTTACTATCCTCATTTGTAGTGGTGGCGAGAGCATCCAAAATAGTTGAATTAAATCGTTCTACCTGACCATTCGCCCTTGGTGTTGCGATCGCTGTCAGGACATGTTCGATATCACGTCGTTCACAATATTGCTTGAACATCTTGGAAGTATAACAAGTTCCACGATCAGTTATTAAACGCGACGGTGCTCCGAAATTTACAATGACCTGTTCCAAAAAGTTTATGACAGGTGCTGTTTTAGTATCGTTTGTAACGTATGATTGCGTGTACTTTGTAAATGCTTCCGCATTCGGCAAAAGTCAGTCTGCGATTTTGATACGCATAATTGCTCGATTCTCAACATCTTCTTGAATTTGCTCTACCGGGTTTATACTTAAAGCATCTACGTGCTCTATTTTAGTACCTGGTCTAAATTCCACTTTAAATATAAATTCCTGTAATGTTAACCTCCAACTAGCAATTCGAGAATTCATATCTCTTTTCGCGGCAGGAGCTTTCCCTGCACTGCAATCGGTTACTACTATGAATTCTATGTCCGAAAGATAGACTCTGAACCTCCACTACCGCTAGTGCCTCGAATTTGTAAGAATGGTAATTTTTCTCATGCCGCGTAGTATTTCTGCTATGATAAGCGATGACGTGGAGTTTTCCCTCTTGATCTTTCTATAAAAGGATCGCTGCAAGTTCAAATTCTGATGCATCTGTGTGCACTTGACTTCGACTTCGACTTCGGTTCATATAGTTATAACACTCTTCGATTTATTAGAATATGTCGCCACGCGTCAAATGTGTTGCTGTGTTTTTGCCCAAATCCACTTTTGATCCTTCTTGAGCAACGAAGTCAATGATTTCGCAGTTAACGCAGTTTTTGACAAACTGACGAAAAAAACGAGTTAGTTCCAAAAATTGCCTCTGTGGGACCGGATAATAATTCAAGCTTTTCACCTTCTCTTCTCCTGATTTCATTCCTTCCCCGCTGTCTTCGAATCCAAATAATTTATTCTCATTTTAAAAAACGTACTTTTCTTTGGATTAAGCGTTAGGCGATGATGATGTATTGTACTGAGTACCTTATCCAAATTGTCGAGACCTGATGTGGTCTTTTGATGGAATTAAAATGTCATCCAAATATGCCACGGCGACAGTTCCTCGTAAGCTTCCAAGAATTTTATTAATCTTTCTTTGGAGTATGTTATGTGCAGTACTGTTGCCAAATGGCATTCTGTTAAATTCAAAATGTCCATCAGGTGTCACGAAACCAATTTTATGTTTAGGGTTTTCATTTATGGGAATTTGATAGTATCCTCATATCATGTCAAGAGTAGTGAAAAAGTGATTGCTTCTGAGCAAATCTAATTGGTCGTCAATATCAGGTAAAATATATCTATCTTGTTTAATGTTTGTATTCAATTTCCGGTAATCTATGCATAACCTGGAATCCCCGTTTTTCGTTTTTACTAGCAACACTGGAGAAGCAAAAGGCGAATTCAACTCACATATAATTCCATTGCTTAGAAGATCGTCTGTGATACCTTGACAATTTGTTGGCTCGACGGGTTCATACAATAAGGTCTATACACTACTGGGACATTATCTAAAGTGTCTATACGCGTTTCCATGTTCTTTATACAGCGCAGTTGGTTGAGTTCAGATGAGAAGATTCCCGAATATTTATTCAGTAACTTCAACAAGTCGTCTTTCTGCTTATCATCTAATTCTTCTCCCATTTTATATTTGACTGAAATAGACAACTCTTGAGCATTTTGCTGTAGCCATCCTTCACCAATCTGCATTATCCAGACGAATATATGGCTATTCTTCAGCAGTATTTCTTTGTCTTGAGTGTTTATAACTGAAACTTTGCATTCATCATCTTCATCAATATCGACCACAAATCTGGGCATTACCATTTCTTCTCCCTCCTTCATTCAAATTCCTCCATTAATACAAATCTGTGTATTAGGATTATTCGTACGGCATTTCATAAAAATTTAAATATTTCCGATAAAGTAAAACTGAGTCGATTATGCTAAGTTTGACTTTCTCAGCAACTCCCTCATCAACATGTTGTGGTAAATGATGCCAAACATTTTCGTAAAAAAGCAAATTCGCATAATCTTTTGTCATCAACACCTTACTATTTTACGTGCAATGTTGTCTAATAATCACTGGTGTATCTTGCATTTGGCTTGGAACAATACTAAAATCAGTTTTCAATCTGACGTCGTCTATTTTATCTTCGAGATTATTCACCGTACCTAGCGATTTAACTTCGCCTCCGCCAAAACCTTTAGTTATGTGAACTTCAGTTCGGTTAATGTCACCAAACACACTTTGCAAAAAATTTTCTCTCAAGGTATTGCAATTCGCACCAAGGTCAACAAAGGCTTTTATTCAACTATATTTAGTTCAATACATTTATAAAATTTCTCACCTCTTTTCCGTATCAGATCTCCATTGATTTCATGCACTTCCTTCTCTGGTTGAGTCTGCCTAATCATGTTTTCGTCTTTCCTCGGGTTTTGACGCAAAAAATGATCGCAGCTTTCGCATCCATAGCATTCACGCTTATCTCTACCCTACGTTTGTCACCATAACGCATTTTCGGATTTAGTCGATGTTGCTTATATTCTTGTTGTAAGCGCCCCAAGGTAGATGGTACTTGTGAGCAGCTCCTCATATCGACGGTTTTCAAATATTTTAATAAATCCTCAGATGATTGATAGTACCCCACATCTACTGAAACTTCCAAAGATAGATTTCGGAAACCGCTGATTAGACACGATACAGCTTTCGCTCATTAGATCTCGCTTTATCATAATCCAAAATTGTTTCCTGTTTTTGTCTGACCCGTTTTATCATGTCATCAATTTTGCATAATTTTGTGTCTACAGAAACGATTCTTTTAAATTAGCTTCCCATTCCTCCCATGTCTGGAAACAGGTTGGTAATTTCTAGTACCGTATGTCTACTAGTCCACGGCAGCGGCTTGTGGCATAATAAGTGGTTGTTCGCTCATCCCAACTGTATGTAACACGAAGCTCGTTCACCCGATGTAGCTACTTTTCAATGCACTGTGTTTTATCAGACGGATTAAAGGTGGGAATAATGCCTTTACCCCCTCCGACATATTGTGGTTTACCGTGCAATCGTCAAACAGTCTCCGACAAAGTCGTGACCACGCCTAGCAACTGTTTAACGTGTACGGTGTTTACTGATGTTTCGCGTAACATTTGATCTTCACATGAATCCTCCATTTCGGTAGAATTACTATCAAGAACTAAGCCACGACGCAGTTTAACCTGTAAAAGTTCTCCTGATTTCTGAAATTTCCTTTTGCTGCAATCCGAATGCACACTTTCCACTCTCCATCTTAATAACAACTGACTCTCACAGTAACGAAATGAATTCTGATCGCTGACACAAAACGACACGAGTAGCTAATACATTGAAACCCGAGACATCTCATGAATTGTTGCACGTACTTTATTGTTTCGGTTGTATTACAAAAGTCTATTTATAGAACTGGTTCCCGGCGTGGTCCCGACCGGTTCGCTCGTATCACTCGCCTCAGGATCTGGAAAGAGATGGCCGCATGAGCAAACAATACTCAGTGAATAGTCTCACAGCCACACACACATCCCCTCACTCACTTGAGAACTAAAACCACAAACAAGAGAAACCATCCCTTTGAAGAGAACATATCTATTTGAAGGGAACACAACCCTTTTCAGGAACAAATCCCTCAGTTGATTAACACATTCCCAACGTCCCAGCACAAACCAGCAAACAACCGATGCATTCTGCATACACAACAAATCACCTCTCACACACTTCTCACCAGACCGATCTGCCGCCAGCCAATATCTCTTGTTCACTACTCCCGATCGGTCCGTAACACGCAACTTGATCCGAGAACGTCCTGAGTTGATTACTCAGGTGTTGCCAGTCTCACATTCATACGCCAGACCGTCGCCGCCCAGCCGGATAAAATGCTTACATATGACACAAGTAAAACAAAAAATTATTTATTAATTTTTCCTTTTTGAAAGTTCCGCATTTAAAAGCCTGTCACAAACAGTTTTTATCTCAATTCATAGCGGGCTTTCAAAAACGTCCGAATATACAATATTTCGCCATCAACATCATTCATTTGCAGCCAGAGACCAGCGATTTTTGTTGTTGCTTTTTTGCTTTAGCACTACAGCCACTTTTGGACCTTCGCTTAGAGACAGTTAGGGTATCTCATGATCTTGATTAAATGTATCGGCGCTCGAGTAGGTGATATGGTCAGCACCACGCTTTGGCTGCATGTCCGTCCACTGAGCTAAATTTACGTAACAGTAAAATTATTGCTACTGTTCAAACATACAGTATAACCTCATCATCACCAACTAATTCACAGAGGAAATTCCGAAGTCGGCACACAAGCAGCTAGTTGACAGAAGCTGAGCGAAATAATTTTCCTTTTCTGCCTACCACCGAAATGTGTGCGGAAATTTAAAAACTGATCAAATCCTGCGAGAAGATTGAAAAATGCGTGTCTAAGGGGTCCACACCTGTTATTCTCTGAACGCTAAAACACTAAAAGGGTTGATATTCTAATTATATTATTAAATATTTTGTTGATAACTTTAAAAGATTACAACTTGAACTACCTGTAGTAATAGGAGGAGGTTGTGAAAAGGATAGCCACAGGCTTTAACACAATGTGAAGAAGAAGATGAAAGGGCAGGTGATAGTTGCGGTGAAAAATCTTTTTCTCTATATTCGCTTTGAATTTTTAGGAGGAGCGATCCGAGATCTTGGAGAATTACCTCTGCTTCGTGCCCATAGTAGCCTATTTAGTGCGCGTGCTAGTGGAGGCAATCCAGCGAACGCCTCTTATCGGGAAAGAAATTATAAACGTCCCCGTGGTTTCCTGTGAAAGCTTGAGTTTTCGGGCTCCTCTTCTTCATCATAGCACTAATGCCCCTCTCGGGCCTACACCATCCGCAAAAAGCGCCTCTGACTGTCCCGGCCCATTGACCGTGTTCTCCAATTTCGAAATCCAAGCAGCGATGAAATGTTTTTGTCTACCGAGTCAGATCAGCGTTTCCTCGGTTTCTCTACTGGTCTCCGTCCTTCAGTTCTCCGATTCATGTGTCCAGCCCATTGTAGCTTCCGCAGTCTTACAATCGTTGAGACCTCAGATTCGTGAAAAATTTCATAGAGCTCATGGATGCATCGAATTCGCCGTCAAGCTTCACTCCGATTATTCGCCTGAGGACCCGTCGCTCAAAGGCTTCAATATGCGTGGGTTAGGGCCCATGTTTCACAATCATAGCATAGCGCAGGTCTTATCACCGATTTGTATACTTGGAGCTTTGTTCTCCTGTGTATGCAGCTGGTCTTCAAGATCATCAAATATTTCGGGCTCTAACCACCGTTTATATTGTGGACTGAACTGTTGTAGGACGTTCCACTAAACGATTTTTAAAAAGCCGACGTGAAGCGTCAAGCGGTAAAAGGGGTGTTTGTTTGCAAGCGAATATCGTACACTCTCCTCGTTCTGTGGAATCTTTTCGACCAGGAAAGGTTTTCGAAACGTTTTCGTCGGAAACGTAATGAATTGACCAATTCGGCCAAACGACAACCTAACTAGATTATAAAAGATCTGCTCGGTGCGCTCCATGGCCCTTTTCAAGTAACCGTTGCCGAGCTGGCAGTCCTCAAGGCAGAGCCAAGAACCAATACCGTTAACACACCGGGGACGTCAACTGTCCTCCGTGTTGCTGTCACTCACTAGCAGAATTTGGTGGAATGTAAAATGTGGCTTTAGTCCATTGCATTGTAGTAATCCAGCCGCCTATGCAAAGTGCTCAAGGGGCCTTTACGAAAAAAAGCTATTTCATAATAATAACGCAATATGCGCGAAACAATTTGATACGCAACTTATTAATATTATTATTACTAACTCAAGATAAACCCCGCCACTATCACCGCCACCATTATTGATAAAAAAAAATTTCCGAAGAAAAAATAAAACACTAACAACTAAAATCGATGATGGCTACACTATTGCGACACAATTTAGCGAAGCAATTGTGAGATTGTTGAAACCAGAATCTGCCATTACCGCCATGAAGAGGCTCGACGAGGGTGGCGGTAAACGGAATTGATACGAAGCGGGACTCAATTTGAAACAACAAGCGAAATAGACGTCGCGTTAGTTTGTGCTGTGGACTTTTTTTGAATTTCGGGAGATGATATTGGCATTTAGGAGTGAACGTATAGTTATTAACTTCTTGACTTGTGGCGATAAAATCAACATGCGCGGTTGAAAAGTAAAAATGATTTTTTTGGGATTGTACGCATAGGTCATGTTTTGAAAAGTGTCCACACTTTCGCACGTGGAAAATTCACGTTAATTTTTTGATGAATCCGTACCGCAATGGATTTTAGATAATATTCAGTGTATTGGGGAAAATTGTGGGAATAATCGTGACCTCGTTTACAGTGAAGTGTGATTTACTTTCGTGTTTGCCCCATTTTTGTAAGAAAGCACGATACGTTTTGGAGTTCCGTAAAACTAAATCTCATCGCAACTTGAGAATCCCGGACCATCTTTTAGCGGAAAAAAATTTCCCACTGATAACCTCAAAAACGCCATTGCTCCTCCATCTTCGTGAGCAAGTATGAATGATTCCTTGTCGTGTGTTACTTTTTGAATCGTTAAATTTTTTTATCGATTCAATTTTACGAATCCAGTTCACCTTCAACTGTCTCGGCCCTTTGACCGCGTCCTTCAATTTCGAAATCCGTGCAGCGATGAACTGTCTTCGTCGACTGAGTCAGACCAGCGTTTTCTCGGTTTCTCTACTGGTCTCTCGCCTTCAGTTCTTCCAATGAATACTTTTTGGGTATCCGTTGTGCGTCCATACGAATCATGTGTCCAGCCCATCGCAACTTCCGCAGTCTAACAATCGTTGAGACCTCCGGCTCGTCTAAAATTCGAATTCGCCATTGGTCCCCGTCGCTCCGATTATTTGCCTCAGGACCTGTCGCTCAAAGGCGTTCAATATATTTGCAGATGCTTAGGTTAGGGTCCATGTTTCACACCCATAGCATAACACAGGTCTTATCATAGATTTGTATGCTTGGAGCTTTGTTTTCCTGTGTATACAGCTGGTCTTGAAGATCGTCAAAATTGAATAAAATATTTGATTTGTGAGCTATATTCTTCAGTGTATTTCCTCTCCTTCATTATCGGTTCTCGTTATTTTGGCGCCTAAATACACGAATTCACTAACAGTTTCGATACTGCATTCGCGAAGTGTGATATTTTGTGTACTTAAAATATTTTCCTCGACTGCATCATGAGCTTTGTTTTATTTTCATTGATTTGTAGCCCTATTAGTTTTGCTTCGCAGTTGAGTTTCAGGGAGAGCTCTTTGGCAGTTGTTAATGCCCGTGACAAAATGTTGATCACGTTCGCATAGGCTACTACTTAGCTCGACTTGTATAGTAATGTACCTCGTGTATCGATAGGTAGCTTCCTTATGACATACTCCAGAGCCAAATTGAATAGCAATGGGGCCAGCCCATCTTCCTGCTTTAGTCCGATATTTGTGTCAAAGGTATCGGTGAGTTTGTTATTGATGTGGACTTGGGAGGTTGTCGATGTCATTGAAATATTGGTAGGACGGACTAATTTGGCTGGGATGCCAAAGCAAAGCATTATTTGGTACAGTACGTTACGGTCAATACTGTTGTATGCTTGCTTCAAGTAAACGAAAATTTGGTGTACGTGTGTGTTGGTTCCCCAGCACTTTTCAAGTATATGCTTGATAGTGACCGATTGATCTATCGTCCATCTACCTGCTCTTATACCACCTTGATACTCCCCAATAATACTGTAGGCGTATGGCCCAATTTTATTTTCTAAGTTTTTTGAAAATATTTTGTACACTACGTACACGTTTTTGTACGTAGTGATATGCCTCTATAATCTTCGCACTATAGCTTGTCACTTTTTTTGTGGATAGGGAACATAATTGATAGGCATGACACCTTAGGTATATTTTCTTGTTGCCAAATGTGCTGTATGATTCTGTGAATAGCTTTATGAACACTGCTGTCACCATATTTGATGAGCTCCACTAGAATGTCATAGATGCCCGGCGCTTTATTATTCTTTTGAACTTGGTGGAAAAAACTTTATCCAGAACTGGTGGCGCTAATAGAAGCTTTCCGCAGACATCTATAAGCTCCCGTATTCTAGAGCTGTGCAGAGGCTCAAGGAGACTCTTGAAGTATGATGGCCAGCTTTCCTTAATCTTGGTTTCATCGGCGGTGATATTGCCGAAGTCATCACGACAGAGTGTGGTTTAGGGCTGATAACCTCGTTTCGGGCTTTTCACCACTTTGTATACTTGTCTTGTGTTATTTCTCTAGACTTACATTGAAACTTCACAATTGGTCGTCATAGTATTTTCTTTCCTTAGTTCTAATAATCTTATTCACTATTTTTATGAAATTTTCATAGTGTTCTCTCTTTGTCCTGGTTTCCTACCCACGCATTGTTTGTACGGCTGATTCTTTTTGTCTAATGCATTCTGGCATTCATAATCGAACCAATCATTTCTCTTGTGCCTGGCTTGACGTCCGATTGTGTGTTCTGCAACGATCTTAATAGCCGCTTTCACTTACATCTAGAGCTCGTTGCTTGTTTTCAGCGATGCGTCTGATAAGATGGGAGCCAGCTGGTTGTCGAGGGTCTCCGTGAAAGTTTTGGCCACAGACGCCGTTTGGAGCCTATCGATGTAAAATTTTTTCAGCGGAATATGCTTTTGACATACGATATCGATAGGTGAATTATATATATTGGATAGTCTAAAAAGTATTGAGCCTTTTTTGTCACTAGATGGTGTTCATTGTCATATATCACGGTGCGAATGCATCGCAGGCTTGTGAAAAAATTTGTGGTACTTCAGCAAAAGCCACAGTCAAGAGATTGTTCGCTCGCTTTCGTTCTGGAAATTTTTATGTCAAAGATGCACCTCGCTCAGGTCGACTAATCACTGAAAAGTCGATGAAATCTTACAAAAAATTGAAGAAGACCGACACATAAGCAGCCATGACATTGCTAAGGAACTGAATATCCATCATCAAACAGTTTTGAACCATTTGCGTCAGGCTGGATACACAAAAAAGTTCGACGCCGCATGAATTAACACAAAAAAATTTGATCGATCGAATTTCCATTTGCGAAATGCTAATTAAACGCAGAACCATTTTTGAAGAAAATTGTTACGGGCGATAAAAATGGGTAAGATACGAGAACTTAAATACAGTAATCCCTGTACATTTGCGGGGGGCTAGGTTCCTGAAAACTGCCGTGAATGTTAAATCCGTGAATGTTGAGTCTTCTTTCCTATGTAATAAGGGGGGTTACGTTCCACAACGGCAGCGATTGAGATAAAATTGAAGATTAAAAAAACATTTATTCAAAATTATAGTGTGGAAATAAAAAATAAAATAAAAAAATGTACATATTAGTTTTCTCCGTTGTTAGTTTTCGACGTAGATGGAAAGAAATAACTCGTAATTGAACGTTGCTATGCTGGTAAATAAACTTCTTTAAGGATTTTCCCATAAGGATTTGAAGCGGCCTCGATATCCCTTTTAAACTGCAAACTTCGATTAAAAGTTGGGTCCAAATCCATGGCTTTTTGAACAAGTTGGTTCCTCAAGGTTAGAATTTCCCTAAGCTGTTTTGAAGAAAAACGTTGGCCTGCATACAAAATATTGAATGAAAAAACAAATTGATAAAAACTAGCCAAAATACTTACCCGCAGTCTTCCTCGCACTCAACATCTTCAGATTCTTTAGTTTCTTCTCCTTTTTGTTGCAATAGGTCTTCATCTGATAACTCCGTGAGAATTCAGCAATTTGTTAATTTCGTCTTATCTCATATCGTCAAATCCTTCACCACCAATCTGATGTGCTAGTCGGACTATTTCATCTTCCTCATCTAGGACTGGTGGGGCAGTGCTTTCCTTTTCAACCACGTGTAGCCATACCTGTCTACAGCAAGCGTTGATTGAGCTAGATTTCATTTCCTGCCAAGATACATCGATGTCACCAATGCAATTGGCAATGTTAAATTTCTTCCAGCAACTCGTTACTGTTTCATCTGAACAGCATTCAATTGAATTTAAAATTCGCTTAAAACTGCGTTTGGTATAATAAACCTGAAAAGCTGCGATCACCTCTTGATCAAGTAATTATAATAAAGATGTCGTATTCGGGGGCAAAAAAGTCACTTCTACATTCGGATTAGTCCCAACTAAACTGGAAGGATGACTCGGAGTGTTGTCGATAAGAAGAAGCACCTTGAAAGCCAGGTTTTGCATATTAAGATAATTTTTTGGCTCTTCAATGAAACAAAAATGAAACCATTCCTGGAATAAGGCACCAGTGACCCATGCTTTGCTATTAGCCTACCAAAAAACAGGTAGCTGATCTTTGTTTTTCCCCTAAGTGTTCTTTGATTTTGGGATTGGTAAATTGTCATAGGATCCCCTGAAGCATTTGCACACAGAAGTAAGGTAATACGGTCTTTGACAGCCTTGAATCCGGGGGTAGTTCTTTCAGCTTTAGAAAGATATGTTCGGTTCGGCATCTTCTTAGAAAAAGGTGCCAGTTTCATCAGCGTTAAAGGCTTGTTGTGGAATTTACCCTCCTCTCTTGATAATTTCCTGACGACTTACTGGAAATTTTCCCGCTGCTTCGTGATCAGCAGAAGAAGATTCCCCAACTAATTTGATGTTGTGCAAGTTAAGTCGCTTCTTGAAATTCTCGAACCACCCTCTGCTTGCTTGGAAGATAAATCCAGAGCGAGAATTTCCATTAATGCTATCGTACAGTTTTTTGGCCTTTTCTCTGATCAAAGCTGAACTTCAGGGCATTTTTTTTGACATGTCTTCCATCCATATTCCTAAAGCTTGTTCGGTCTCTTCAAGCACTTTATTTCTGATTTGTGACACTCATTTTGATGACGCTACTAAACTAGCACTCACACTGTCCCTGATTGAATTCTCTTTTGCCTTCATCGAACGGACTGTGGACGTAACTTGTCTAAAATTATTATTTTTTCACCAAGGGTTAGGACAGTTTTTTTACGTTTTGGTAGAGGAGGCATTTCGCGATACGATTTCAACGAGAGATTAAATCAAACTGAAAAGAAGGAAAACTGAATTTGGAATTTGGGTCCAATCTATGCGATGCCGAAATCGAACTATTTACACAAGTTTTTTGTTTCGTTCTCGGTTTTTTTTTAACGTTTTGGTAGAGGAAGCATTACGCGGCACAATTTCCACGAGAGAATAAAATGAGCTGAAAAGAAGGAAAAATGAATTTGGAATTTGGGTCTGATCCATGCGATATCGAAATCGAATTTTTTACACAAGTTTTTTGTTTCTTTCCCGCGAATAATGAAATCCGGTCGCGCGAATGTTAAATTTTTCCTCATTTTTTCATCCGTTAATAACGAAAACCGCATATGTTAAGACCGCGAATGTTAAGGGATTACTAGACGACATAATTTTATCATTGCGTTGCCGTAGAACAATATCTCTGTAGAGTTGGATCACAATGTGGGTAGTGGAGCGCGCGATTTAAAAAAAAATTAATTACGGGATCGCTTGAACTCAAATGCGCTGCTCCCTTCGTGCCGAATTCCACAACTTCCCTCCCTCAGGCAAGCGACGTAAGTTGTGGAAATTACCTTAGACGGAAACGAATATTTAACCTGAGGTAACAGTGAGCACAAGAACGCTCACAAATAAGAATCGAGCAAAAGTGCTCAATTTCACTGGCTCCACGGAGCCAACTAATATGATTCTATTGCATCTACATGGACCAGAGAAGCTATGTAAGAGTTGATACTAAACCTTCAATGAAACTTGCGTGGTGGTTTTACAAAGACTAAATTTATTGTCATATGATACAGGCAGGTAGGTACACATAGTTCGTCATAGATGCCCCTAGTAGTATTTAAAATGCATTATTTTTTTATTAATCCTAACATCTCCACTTATCAAAATAATTTAAACTTTGGTACATATGTATCTTATCAGAAGCAAATCATCATAAATATATAGTAATCCATTAAACAATGCTTTGAATACTTAACCTCTGTACAAAACCGTTACGTTTAACACTACTTAATCCCTTGGTCAGCAAGTCTGCCGGCATCTCAGATGTTGGCAGGTAAACTATCTTAATGAGATTGTTTGCTACCGCTTCTCTAACAAAATGATGGCGCACATCTATGTGCTTGGTTCTTTGATGAAAAAATGGGTTTCCTGATAACTTCTGAGCACCTTGATTATCATTATACAATATAATTACGTAATCACAACTGACTACAATTTCACAAAACAAGCCTCTTAAATAAATAGCCTCTTTACAGGCTTCCGCTTTCGCCATATATTCAGCCTCAGTACTTGACAACGCTTTAGTGCGTTGTTTTTTACGTTGATATGAAATACCGGTTCGTCACAGTTTAAAGTAGAAACCTGTGTAAGATTTCCTATCTAGAGTGTTCGAAACCTTCCAATTTAAAATTATCTTTGCTGAACATTAGCCCATACGATTTAATTTTACATAAGTATCTTAGAATGCGTTTTGCATGCTTCCAATGAGTATGGGAATAACAATTAAATTGGCTGAAGTAACTCACGCTATAAGAAATATCCGGGCGATAATCATCTACAAAAATTGCTTTTATGATCTGCTCCTTTTTAACATCTTTTTCTATATAGACATGGTTGTAAATTTGACTTCATACAATTCAATTTTAATAAACAATCATTTACTCTTTCATTACAAGCCCTAGCTGATTGTTTTAAACCATAAATTGCACGATTTGATTTGAGAACACAATTTTCTTTAGAATTCAAAGTAGGCGGTACTTGCATATAGACATTTTCATGTAGGTAACCATTTAGGAATGCTGTAGTTACATCTAAGTGAGTAATTTCAAAGTAAAGTTTGACACTTAAAGCAAATAAAAATCTTAATGTAGAGTAACGAAGCACTGGTGAGTACGTTTAGTGTAGTCCACGCCTTATTTTTGGGAGAAACCTTTTTCGACCAGTCTTGCCCTATACTGCACACTATTATCGCCATCGTATTTTTTTTTGAAGACCCACTTACACTGCACCTCTCTATTAGCTTCTTTCCTATCTACAAATGTCCATGCTTGATTGTCGTCGAAAGCCTTCAGTTCATCTGTCATCGCCTGTCTCCACTGTTCCTTATCTGGTCCATTCATTGCAGCTTCATAACTGATTTCTTCATCGCATGATTCCAGGTTGTCAAGAATACATACATTAGTTATACCATACCTTTCTACTGGCTTTCTCCTACGTTTAGTATCCAGCTCCATCTGAACTTCAACTCTATGATAGACTCTGCTTCAGCCATAGATGGATAAGAATATCTTCGGAAATCGATGACTCACAAATGTATGTTGGATCATTTGGACCTGAAACTGAATTTTCTGATTAACTTTCATCATCTTCTAAGTTTTCATCGTTCTCTGAATTTTCTTCACAATTATTTCCAATTGTCCGAGCTGTGTTCGACTCCTTTTTCTCCATAATAATAACAGTTCTGCACGGAGTATTTTTTTTAAGTTTTTTGGTTATATAATCTGTATCCTTTTAAGTTATCTGCATACCCAATTAAAATCAATTTGTCAGCCTTCTTATCCCATTTTCGTCTTTGTATTTGAGGAATATGCACCATTACCTTACTGCCAAAAATTCTGACGTGTCTTCGGTCTGGTTTCTCACCTGTCCACTTCGCAAAAGGTGTCATCATACCTAAAATGGCGGCTGGCATTCTATTCTTTAAATATACTACTGTATTAACTGCTTCAGCTCTAAAACTTTTGTTGAGGTTCGCTTCAAACAACAAGCATCTTGCCCCTAAAGTTCTGTTGAACCTCTCTGAGAGCCCATTTTGCTCCGGAGTGTGAGGATTGGTCTTCTGATGGACAATACAAACTTGTTTCAAGTAACTCTGCATCTCACGCGAACAGAATTCTCCTCCATTGTCGGCCCTCAATATTCTTATCTTCTTTCCGGTTTGATTCTCCACTAAGTCTCGAAATTGTTTGAAATGCTGGAAAACCTGGTTATTTTCCTTCAAGAAGTAGACAAAAGTCATTCTGCTGGCATCATCCACAAACAGGAGAAAATACTTTGCCTGATCAATTGACTTAGTCCCCATCGGCCCGCATAAATCTGAGTGTACTACATCGACTAGTTTTTCACTTCTATGGTTAGCTGATGGGAAAGGGAAATGTGTCTGTTTTCCCTCACAGCACACTTCACAATTCTGTATTTGTATGTCAGCTTTCTTGTCAAAAGAAACTCCTACTACAGCACCGTCTTTCATTTTCTGCAAGGACTTACAATTTATATCTCCTAACCTTTCAAGCCATGATAACATCGCCGATAATGAATTCTCGATTTAACTTGTACGCATCATTTATCAAATTCGCTGTAACTGTCGCTGTAACAATGATCTCATTTACTTGGTTGTATACCAAACAGACATTCTTTTTGAACACTTCTCTATTGCCATTAACTATAAGTTTACGGACAATAAGTTTGTCGTGAGATTAGGTATGTACAATACATTCTTCACAATCACATAATACTGAGAACTGGTTACGCATGTCGTTATTTGTGTTTCACCAACACTAACTACAGGCACCGTCGTTTGATTTGCCACTACGATTTCTTTGTTTTCGTGCACTGGTCAGAGTTGGAATAAACAATTTTGATTTGACGTCATGTGTGTGCTTGCGCCTGAATCGACATACCAGTCTTCTGTGCTATAACAGCCGTTGAAAAATGCCGAATTAAAAACATTCAATTGTTTATTTGCTTTTAATTCAGGACACTTATTTTTGTAATGGCCGATTTTCTTGCAATTATAACACTTTATTTGCTTGCTGCTGGCTGACATATCATTTGACGTTGACATTTGTTTGCGGTTAGTGTTGCCACTTTTTGCCCCAAGTTGTTTTGTCCAAAATGCAGAGTCCGTACCGGTAGTGCCAACCTCCGAACACATATCAAGTAACTTTGTTTTTATGACGTCAGCGCTAATGGCGATTCCAGAATGTTCTATCGCCATTATCATAGGTGAATACTAATCTGGGAGTCCAGCCAAAAGAAATGATCCAGTCCACTGTCTGTGATTTCGAAACCTGTCCCCTTCAATTTATGTGCTGTCTCGACCATTTGAGATACATAGGATGTCATGGATTCACAGTTATCGAGACATATTATTTTTCGCTGATATCCCATGTCATCAAATAACTGTTTCAATTTATTCCACACACCGTCCACTCTAGTCTCACTCTTGATATGCACATATAACGAACAGTCAATAGTCATTACAAGTTTAGCTTTGGCTTTCTTCATCTCAGTTTCACTGATAGTCATCGGCACATTTTCAGTGCTAATACGCTCAAGTAACAAAAAATCACCGTTGGCAGCACCAGCCGGAAAGGTAAATTTCTCGTATGTAGCGTAAGATTTCGGAAAAGGATTTGGCTTGCATACTACTAAACTTCTTACTGCAATTTTCGTAACACCACATTGGTATTTATTGACATGAAAAGAATCTGCTGACACTTGTTTTTAAAGACCCTTTATAGAGGCACAGATATTTTGCTCATTCAATTGAGTTGCACATTTATGGATCACATATTGAAATCGGCAGATAATAAATTGTTATAAACATATAAATACAGGTGTTGTCCTTCTCACCTTTGCTGTTTACACATTTCACAGTGGTTACTACAAAAAGGTGATAACTTTTCGGCTTAAATAGCTCAAATAGATAATTTCAAAAGATTTCCATGAAAGTTTAAACAGCACTTGCGTTGCTATTAATATAAATATTTTCAATTCTTTTCTGAACCATCATTTTTTTATTGAAAACGGCTGCTAAAAATATTAAGCTGTAAATTTTCGACTTTTTCATTTTTCATCTGATTTGCATAAATTTTTTGCAGGTTAAGTGAACTTGCGTAAATAACTTATAATTTCAAATTTCATTGGAATCTGTTGAGAAACTTGGCTGCTACAGGGCTACAGAAATAAAAAAAAATTTAAGTCGCCCCCCTGTATGGGGAGGCCCCCCTTAAACACTTTAAAATATTTTCTTGCACTGCAAATTTCGAGAGGCACCACTTTTGACCTACGTAGAAAATTTCCTCATTCTAGCTTATGTGGTTTGCAAGGAAACTTACTGTGACATACGAACAAACGGACGGAGGGATGGACAGACAAGTCACGATTGCATAATTTTTTTGTAAAAATATTTTAACAATATCCTTAAAAATGGTCTGCTACATAAATACTTCCAAGTTAAGTGATTTAAAATGTTTCCATGAAAATTATTCATTATTTCAGTTGCTATTAAAAGAGCGAATCGCGCTTGCCTTCTGACCTTTGGGGGCCGCCATTTTGAATGCATGCATTTGATTTTGGAATATTTTAAATCTTTGCGTGCTAGGACCTCATCGATCAATGCGGCAAATCTCGTTCAAACCAGAGTTTCACTCTAGACAGGGCAAAATGATTCAAATTTTAGCGTAAATGGCAGTTAAAAATATTAGGTTTTAAAATGTCGACTTTTTTATTTTTCATTCGATTTAAAAAAATTTCTGCATAATACAAGAACTTAGCACAAGGATCCATAATCTCAAGTTTCATCAAAATCCGTTGGAAAATGTGACCACAAGAGGGCCACGAAAACCTGAAAAAGTCGCATATTTAAACCGCCGCCATTTTGAAAATTGCACATGCATGATCACCAAAATGTCAAAATTTCTAGATCTAATTGATTTCTACTTAAAATCAAATTTCATATACATCGGATCAAAATAGCGAGCTTTAGAGGACTTTGAAATTTTGAGTTTCACCTGGCCGCCATTTTGTTTTTTGATACCTGACAGTTTTTTTACATAAATCTTTAGATACTTACAGTTTCTATCAAAGTACCAAATTTCATTGACATTGGTTGAAAGCTTTGGTCAAAACTACAACAACAAAATTTTGAACGTTTTTCGACCTTCGAGCGGCCGCCATTTTGTTTCAGCCGTACCGACTTTGGATTTTTTATTGTGAGATTCATTACATACATCAGTGAACCTTTGTGCAAAATTTCATCCAAATCGGAGCTATACTTTGGTCAGAACAGAAATCACGATTTTTCGTCTAAAATGACCGCCATTTTGTTTTCGCCCGGCCGATATAGCTGGTTCAAAAACTTAACCGAGATATTTACTCAATACACCTTTCCTGAAAATTTGGTGAAAATCGGAGCAAAATTGCAACCTCTAGCGTGGTCACGAATTTCGTTATATTCCATATAAATATATATATATACATTTGTATATATATATATATATATATATATATATATATATATATACATTTATATATATATATATATATATATATATATATATATATATATATACATTTGTATATATATATTTATATATATATATATATATATATATATATATATATATATATATATATATATAAACATATATATATATATATATATATACACATATATATATATATATATATATATATATATATATATATATATATATAAACATATATATATATATATATATATATATATATATATATATATATATATATATATATATATATATATGTTAAGATTGGTTTATAGATTAATTCAAATTCACTTTATTTTAGTAATTAAATTATTGCGAAAAAGATTTACAATAGATGTAAGATGTGAAAGGTTAAACCGCGTCCACGCTCTACGGAGGTTAGATACCAACTGCCCGGTTCGTAGTATCTCGTTTGACAGTCGTATTTCATTCGACACTCGGTCATCCATATTACTCGTCTGCCTCAGGCGAGTCATCTGCGTCTTGTGGTGGAACGGTGAGGTCGTCATTGTCGTCGAATTCGGCCCATAGTTTCATTCTGTCTGCGCTCGTATTGGTAACCTTTGGTTAGGGATGGTAGCTTTCTTTCGCTTCTTGTTGAAATTTCTCGAATTTTCATCCTGCATCTTCGCTATAGCCTCTTTCGCCTGCTTGCGTAATTCTGCTCGAGCTTCGTCATACTGTTGGGATATAACTTCCTCTAAAATCTCTATAAGCCGAATGTCCTTTCCAGAATTCATCTTAGTACCGACCATTAATTGAAATGGTGACATTCTTATCAATCGATGATACGTAGAGTTAATAGCTCTCTGAATATTTTTTACATTTTTGAACCATTCATCAGGTGTGTCAATAGAATACTTCGTAAGTGCCGATATGACAACCGCATGAAGACGCTCGATCTGCCCATTTTCCCTAGGCACGCCGGTAGTCACAAGATGCAACTCAATATCGTGGTCGGTGCAATACTTCTTGAAGTTTTGCGATACAAATGCTCCTCCTCGGTCGGAAATTAAATGAAGAGGATAACCAAACGATTCAGCAATTACCTCCATCTTCTGCAGGACTTTATCGCACGCAAGTGTTTTTGTCGGGAAAAGCTAACAAAATTTTTTGAATCCATCGATAACAGCCAAAATATAACGATGACCTTTCTTCGTTTCTTGCATAGGGCCCATATGATCGATATGGAACGCAGCGAGGGGGACATCGCCTTTCGGAATCGGGTACAAAAATCCATTTGCTTTGCCTCGTTTTCTATCGGATAAGATGCATCTCACACAACTGGAAATGCAACGTTCAATGCGACGATCCAGATCGGGGATATAAAACTCTTGCAGCATATACTTCATTTTCTAATGCTGATTTCATTAATTCTGGAACGACAAACAAACTATTATTATTTGAGATTTTACATAAAATACCATGATGCATCGTACAATTTTTGTAAGGCTTATCTCTCAGTATTTTGATGATAGGTAGCAACGCCTCGTCAATATGTTGTGCTTCGCTCAATCGTTTCAGAAAGTCGTCATTTTGTATCATCATAACAACCGGATTGCGGCTTAAGGCATCGACATGTCGCATGCCAGTTCCAGCACGGTGCTCCACTTCAAAATCGAACTCTTCAAGCAGCATGTCCCATCTGGCAACCCGCGTCGCCAAATCCTTCTTTTCCATGGTGCATTTAAACGCTTTACAATCGGTGACAGGTTTGAAGCGCTGTCCAATCAGATAAATCCTAAACTTCTTCAATGCTTCGACGACAGCCAACACTTCGAGTTCGTAGCTTGAATATTTTTTCTCAGGTTCGGTCGTAGACTCGCTCATATAGAAAACAGGATGCATCGAGTTGTCTTTCGCGTCCCTCTGGAGAAGAACCGCTCCATATTCTTTTTTGCTGGCGTCAGTATGTAACTCCGTAGGAATGCCATATTTGAAGATTTTCAGCACAGGATTTGATGTCAACGCATTTTTCAAGTCCTGTACGGCTTCCAGCTCAAGTTCTCCTAAATCGAAGACAGCTTCCTTTTTCGTAAGTTCGGTCAACGGTCGCGCTCTTTCGGTTGTGTCGGTGAATATTTCGAGATAATATTTTTAACTTCAGAACGAACCTTCATGTTGCAAACGTCTGCACTAAGCTCATATTCGTTCAACGCTTCCGTGTTTATTTGCGCGATAAAACATTCTATTGGGTTGCATGCTTCATCCATCGTTTCTTTCCTATCAGGCTCCGCATCGACTTTTGTAATTGTCATTTTACCATTGCGAATTTCCACTATGGCGCTAGCGAGTAGATTCATTCCTATGATGACGTCGGGATTAACACTCATGTTGTCTACTATGTTGAACTCGATATTTTCCAATAAGATACCGTTAATTTTCACATCGCCAGTACACAGCCCACGCGTAATGATACTGGAACCGAGACCCGTTAACGCACAACGCGAAGATTCTGATACGTCTCGTGGCTTTATTTTACTGAGCCACGACTTCTTCACAATGCACACGTCGCTTCCAGTATCGATAAGACCGGAAAAAGCCACCTCGTTAATTAATACGGAACAGTATGATGGTCCAGATTTTCGTATGCAATTGGTTGCCTTTCCATTCGGGCAATCAGTGCGTTTGTGACCAAATAGATTGCACCCGAAACACTTTGGGCCTTTCGTCTTGTCCGGACAACCATGCCATTCGTGGTCAGATGATCCGCAATTGTAGCAGTATCGTGATTTCTGCATTGCTTCGTTTTTTCCCGTTTTTGGCTTCTTTACGTTGAGGCCACTTGGAACTTCGGGATCGCTTTTCATTTGTTCGTAGGTTAAGAGTTTTTCTTTGAATTCGGCTGTCGTTTTTGCGCCGTATAAAATAGTCTTATTCACGTTCGAGTCTTTAATGCCATACCGAAACACCGAGACATCTTCCACCTGTGCATGAGCATTCGGTACAAATATTCACGGTACGATTGATTGTTCCGTTTTTTCTCCTCTCGAAGCCTCTGGTGAACGTCGCAACTAGCTACCTTTGCTTTAAACTCTTCGATTAGGGCACTTTTTAGTTGGAAATAGGACACCGGTTTTGCCTCGCAGTCTACGAACATTCGAGCCGCATCCGACAGCGATTTTTTAAGGAATACGAATTTCTGAATTTCCGTCCATCTGAACGCGGTTGCATACGCTTCAAATTCGTTCAGATATGCTACCACATTCATATTCTCGCCATAAAATTTGCGAATCACGCTTTCCACATCATGCATGTTAAAATTTTATGCGCGATCGTCGCCGCCTCTCATCGTTTCGCTTGCATCACTGCGTTGCAGTGACCTACGATGCCGCGCACTCATTTCGGTTATAGCAAAAGCAAAATGTTCGATCACCGTTATCACTAACTGCTTTGTTCTTCTGTCCGTTTTTCTTTATTTCGCACGGCACACGCGTATTTAATTACTATTTATTTATCGGTAGCTCTGTTCACAATCCCGGTTGAGCCCCCATGTAAAGATTGGTTTATAGATTAATTCAAATTCACTTTATTTTAGTAATTAAATTATTGCGAAAAAGATTTACAATAGATGTAAGATGTGAAAGGTTAAACCACGTCCACGCTCTACGGAGGTTGGATACCAACTCTGCCCGGTTCGTAGTATCTCGTTTGACAGTCGTATTTAATTCCATATATATATATACGAGTATATATTTATGTATTGTCGCGTGTTATGGTTCGCGGAAATAATTTTAACGTTCCGGGAAAGTGAAAACGCAATGTCTTTTAATTTAAGTTAAAAGTGTTTATTTAATGCACAATAATCAGTTAACACTTTCACTAATTTTAATTGTCACTATTAAAATAAATCTAACACTTGTCCATAAATTTATTATCGCAATTGTCTTCTAAATCACTTCACTATTACGAAACACACTCCATAAATTTACTATCGCAGTTCTTATCGCGGTCGAATGAATGATTATTCATTCAGCTCGCCTTTATATAGGGTCTCTACCTATTCACCCATTTCTCGTACATGGGCGA